>CM057093.1:24877355-26077355 GCA_029959045.1 Taenioides sp. WSHXM2023
GGTGCACCGTGGAGCATTTCTGGTGGAGGATGTGCTATTCTTGTCTGAGTTGTCATTGCTTTGCCTGGTGTGTTCGCAGTATGGGATAAAACCTATGACGCCAACAGGCCAAGTCATATCAGTGGACAGGCAATCCCAGTTTCAGAAGGAATGCATGTTTTGGTCCTTTTTTGCAATTAAAACACAATTCAATAAATGCAAAACTCAGTGGTCATTGGTCACCTATGATTTACAAGCCAGATGAACAGAGTTTAATACTTTAATCTTTTTTTGTAATATATTTCTTTCCTTTCTTTTTTCCTCATAAGCAGTCATATTGTTTCAATCCTGACAAACTATGCGTGTCCATGATTGGCTAATCCACCTGTCAATCACCCATATGATGAGTCTAGTGACCAGACTCACATCTTCGTAAAGTATTCAAGAACTGTGTATTCTGGCAGCAAAGCAATAACATCTATATGGAAACAAGCAGGCAGCAGACCCGCCACCAGAAAAGTTACACAGTGCAGCTTTAAAATGCCTGTATGTTTTATGTTTATCTGTGGCTTCATATGAGATACATGATGTCACTATCCTTTGAGTCTCAGACACTGGATATTATAACTGTACAGACTTTTAATGTTATGCTGTTTTGTTTCATAGGAGTTTTATTAAAGTTATTTTCAACTGCACTTTTGTTTCTTTTCTCTCTATTAAAAACTCACATTTTTAATAATGGGAGTTTGCATTCACTGAGCATTCATCTCATTTAAAGCACTAAAAATGGATGTCACCAATTAATTTTAAATAATGGGATTGATTAGTTAATCTATGCAAATTTATATCCATTCTAGACTAAAATCAGACTACAATGTTAAATGCTTATGCAATTAAATCAGTTGGGGGAGGTTACACATTCACACCTGAGTGCCTGAGAGAGTGGCAGCTGGGTACAGTAGCTCCTGCATTTTTTCTTGATAACATCTACCTTTTAAGGTAGTCTTGTGTGCACTTTAAGTTTTGTACTTTATTTTTATTTACTCCATCTGTTCAATAAAACACTCATCATGTTTTTTGGGCATTTTTGTTGTTTTTTCTTGATTTCTGCTGGCCTCTTTGTCTCTTGCTGTGTGGCTCAGCAGTCCAGACTGCCCTTTGTGTATTCCAGAGAGCACCTTCTTTCACTCTCCAAGTCCCCAGTGCTGTTTGGAGTTAAGCCTGACATTCCTGTGGAACTACAGAGGAGGAAGCACAGAGGATGCCGCGCTGGAGTTAGAGCAAAACAGCGGAGAAGGAAATTTAGGCCTGCGGTTCCATCAGTTCTGATGGGGAACGTAAGGTCACTGGGAAATAAGATGGACGAACTGTGTGCGCTTGTTCGGACCCAGAGGGAGTACGCTGTCAGCAGTATCATGTGCTTCACAGAGACCTGGCTTCATACAAACTTCCCGGACAACAGTGCATCTGTACCTGGCTTTAAGACAGTGCGTGCGGACAGAGACACTTTCCTTAGCGGTAAGAAGAAGGGCGGCGGGATTGCAGTTTTTGTGAACGAAAGGTAATAATGCATCAGTTTTATATAGCGCTTTTCAGGACACTCAAAGACGCTTTACAGAGCATTATTCATTCATTCCACACTTGGTGATGGTAAGCTACTACTGTAGCCACAGCTGCCCTGGGGCAGACTGACGGAAGCGAGGCTGCCAATCTGCGCCATCGGCCCCTCCGACCACCACCATCACTCACGCACACACCACTTTCATACTAGGCAATGTGGGTGAAGTGCCTTGCCTAAGGACACAACGACAGCTTTTTTGACTGGCGCCCCACTGTGGCACCTGATTTTCCCAGTGGTCTCCCATCCAAGTACTAACCAGGCCCGGCCCCTGCTTAGCTTCTGAGATCTGACGGGATCAGGCTTTGACAAGCCGGTATGGCCACCTTTGACAAGGTGGTGTAGTCCTGGCCATATTACTGTGAAGGAACGGATCTGTACGCTGGACATTGAACTTATGGTCTTGGGAATACGTCCATATTATTTACGGAGGGAATTTACTTCTATCCTGTTCATTGGAGTTTACATCCCTCCCTCAGCTGACGAAGATGCAGCGTGTGACAGGATACACACTGTGGTCGCTGGGCTGCAGTCTAAACACCCGGAGGCTTTACTACTGATTTCTGGAGACTTCAACCATATTTCACTGGACAGTGTTTTACCCACACTTCATCAGTATGTGGATTGTAAAACTCGGGACAATAGAACTCTGGACTTACTGTATGCCAATTCTAAGGAGGCATACAGTGCCACTGCCCTGCCCCCATTGGGACGATCAGACCACAATCTGGTCCTGTTAATGCCTCAGTACATCCCTGCAGTAAAGAGGAAGTCTGTCACCACTAGGACTGTAAGGAAGTGGAGTCAGGAAGCCAGCGATGCCCTTCAGGACTGCTTTGAGACCACAGACTGGAATGTGCTCTGCCTGCCGCATGGGGACAACATTAACAGCATGACGGACTGTATAATGGATTACATCAACTTCTGTGAGGATACAGTCGTCCCCACACGCACTGTCCGCTGTTACCCTAATAACAAGCCCTGGATCACCAGCCAGCTGAAGGATCTACTTAATAAGAAGAAGCGGGCTTTCAACTCTGGTGATGAGGACGAGGTGAAGAGGGTGCAACAGCAGCTGAAGATCCAGCTCAGACTAGGGCAAGAAGCGTACGGGAAAAGGCTTGAGGCAAAACTCCAGCAAAATAACACCAGGGAAGTGTGGCAAGGCATGAAAGCCATTACTGGCTTCAGCCCTCGATCTAAGCTGCAGGACAATAGCCCAGACAGAGCAAACCTGCTCAATCTGCATTTCAATCGCTTCTCATCCCCTGGCACCCCTATCTCTACACCTCCCGGACGCCCAATTCACACCTCACCACAGACCACCCAGACGACCATTCATCAGCCCATCACCTCTGCTCCCTCCTGGACCAGACCAAGTCAACCCCCGCGTGCTGAGGACATGTGCAGCACAGCTCACTGGGATCTTGCACTTTCTCTACACACTGAGTCTGAAGCTTGAAAGGATACCGGTGCTATGGAAGACCTCCTGCATTGTGCCTGTGCCCAAGAAGCCTGTCCCATCTGGACTTAATGACTTCAGACCAGTGGCTTTGACATCTCATGTCATGAAAGTGTTTGAGAGACTTGTTCTGGCTCAGCTCAGACCTCTGGTGGCACCATCCCTGGATCCTCTACAGTTTGCCTATCAGTCCCACATTAGTGTGGATGATGCTGTAATCTATCTTTTGCAGCAGGCTCACTCTCACCTGGATAGTGTTAAGGACTCTGTGAGGATATTGTTCTTCGATTTCTCCAGTGCTTTTAACACTATCCAGCCCTTTCTGATGAGTGAGAAGCTGCTCAGGATGGGTGTCAGCTCCTCCATTGTCTCCTGGATTAATGACTACCTGTGAGGCAGGCCTCAGTACGTGCGACTGGGGACCACCCTGTCTGACACTGTGGTCAGTAATGTAAAAGTCCCCCAGGGTACAGTCCTGTCTCCGTTCCTGTTCACTCTGTACACCTCTGATTTCCACTTCAGCTCCGGGTCCTGCCACGTGCAGAAGTTCTCTGATGACTCTGCAGTGGTCGGGTGTATCAGGGATGGACAGGAGCTGGAGTACAGGACACTGATTACAAACTTTGTGGAGTGGTCCCTGGCAAATCATCTGCTCCTGAATGTTGACAAGACCAAGGAACTGGTGATTGACTTTAGGAGAAAGAGGACACCTGTGGAGCCCATTACCATCCAGGGCCAGGACGTGGAAATAGTGGACTGCTACAAGTACCTTGGCGTACAGGTGAATAACAGACTGGACTGGAGGGACAACTGTAATGCTGTCTACAAGAAGAGCATGAGCAGACTCTACTTCCTGAGAAAGCTCAGGTCCTTCAATGTGTGCAGCAAGTTACTGGAGATCTTCTACCAGTCTGTGGTGGCCAGCGCACTGTACTTCGCTGTGGTCTGCTGGGGGAGCAGCACCAGTAAAAGAGACATTGGGCGGATTGACAAACTGATCCGTAAAGCGGGTTACGTGATCGGCTGTGAGCTGGAGACATTTGTCACAGTGAAGGACAGGAGGACACTGGACAAACTGCTCTCCATCATGGACACTCCTGCTCACCCACTGCACCAGACTATAGAGGGACAGAGGAGCTCATTCTCCAACAGACTCCTACAGCTCCGCTCAAATAGTGAGAGATTCAGGACTACATTCATACCATACGCCATACAGTTGTACAACAACTCACCCTTATGTAACAGATAATACTCCCTACAACTGTACTCCAAGTTAATCCCAAGTAACAGATAACCTCATGCCCTGTCAATCAGCATAGTATTTGCACTGTCGTTCTTGTCTCTTGTATATAGCTGTGACTATATAGTTTATTACTTTATTACTTATATTTCTATTTTATTTTGACTTGTACATATACATTTTATAATTATGTCTCATTTGACACCTGTCTCTTACTCTTTTTGCTACACCATCTATTTTTGTTACTCTGTTATTATATTATATTGTGATGTCTGAGCTACTGTATCCAAATAATTTCCCTTGTGGATCAATAAAGTTTGTCTAAGTCTAAGTCTAAGTCTAAGTCTACTGAAATTGAAATTTACAAACACTTAAGACTGAAGTACATTTGACATTTGAAGTAAAATGAGAAATAAGTACTATTTTATACTTTTTTATAGCCATATTAGTAAAGGTATATTTTATTTTTTGTTTATCATATTCTGTAAGAGGAGATGGTGCAAATCTTGTATGTACCGGTGGTGGTAAAGTATAAGATTTTTGGCAATATACTAGAGAAAACCTTGTAGGACATGCAAAAAACGTACTTGCAAATACTACAGTAAAAATACAGGTACTATTGTTCCATCTGACTAGAGGTGGGACTGAAATTTGTTATTTTGGAGATGTGCAAAATGAGATTATAGTATCTAAAACAGTTATTTAAACACAAAAAAGCTGATTAAAATTGTAAAAAAGTAGTATAATTTTTCAAACAAGGGTAGCGATATCTCTTCAGTTTTCTGGCTAATTTACACTTGTGACATTTACTCGCATTGCTAAAATATTGCCATAGTAATAAAATATAACAACAAAACATAATTATTGCAATATTAAGTTTCTTCTCATCATAGTGACCTTCTGTGACTGGACCACCTGCCTGTGTCTCTAAAAAGCATCTTCAGTATCTCTTGACAAACGCAGCGAGCAGTTTCTTTTCTCCCAGTGGGGTACAGTAGCTTTACCTTTAGCTATCATCATTTATTGATCTTCCATTTCTTGTAGGAGCAATCACAGCCCAGTGTGAATCATCCAGACTTTGTTATTGTCTGCGGTTACGTAACACAATAACCTGGATGGAAGCTTGTTTATACTGAGGAGGCACAGGGACAGATATCCTGCAAGATACGCATGTAAACAAAGCCTATAGAAAACAGTCCACATAACTTCTTCATTACTGTTAATAAGGTTGATGCTAAGGTGAGTCAAAGGTCCCTCTGTATAAAGTTCATTTATGGTCTGTGATTTATCTGCCAAGTTAGTTCAGGCTGCAGTACTGCATGTAATACTCACTGTAAACATTTTGAGTGGTTTTCTTAAAGGTGCATTGTTCAACTTTTCTGGTGACTGGTCCAACACCTGCTTGTCTCCACTTTGCCTGAACTGGTATGACATTAAACACATCTATCTAGCATTTATTCATGACAGGTGTTTCTGTTGCATAAAAATACAATAAGGTAGGGTTGCCTCTCCACAGATCTGACTTATAATGTAGCCTATATTGTCTCCCTTGAGATAGATAGGTTTAATCTCTACCATGGAATTTAGACTTAGACTTAGACTTAGACAAACTTTATTGATCCACAAGGGAAATTATTTGGACACAGTAGCTCACACATCACAATATAATATAATAACAAAGAGTAAAAAATAAATGGTAATAATAAATTCTAAAAAAAAAATAAGTAGCAAAAAGATAGCAAGAGACAGGTGTCAAATAAGACATAATTATATAAATAAATGTATATGTACAAGTTAAAATAAAATTGAAAAATAACTAATAAAATATAAAATCACAGCTGTAAACAAGAGACAAGAAAGGCAGTGCAATGATATGATGATTGAAAGGACATAAGGTTATCCGTTACATAAGATTGAGTTGTTGTAGAGTTGTAGGGAGCATTATCTGTTACATAAGGGTGAGTTGTTGTACAGCTGCATGTAGTATGGTATGACAACCATACATTGTAGGGAGTATTATCTGTTACATAAGATTGAGTTGTTGTACAGCTGTATGGAGTACGGTATGACAACCATACATTCTACACAAAGCAATAACATCTCCATGGAGACAAGCAGGTGATTGACCTTTAAAGTATTAACCAAAATGTAGGAAAGAAAACTAAATTGTGTTTAAATTAAAGTTGCACTATGTAACTTTTCAGGTGGAGGATGCACCATCATCTGCTTGTCACCATGGAGATGTTGTTGCTTTGCCTGACAGTATGACCTGACAGTATGCCATTAAATATACCTAACACTTAATTAAAGTTGTTTATATTGCTTAGAATATAGTAAAACTTGGATACTTCGGTGAGCGGGCATGTCTCTCCACAGATCTGATCTGTGCCTTGACCTGGTGATGCCTTCTTTTTTGGCTCCATGAAAATGGCAAAAAAAGGAGAAAATTTTAATTTGTCAACTGGACATAGTTTATTTGGTTGAATACGTTTCGCAGCTCATCCAAGCTGCTTCTTCAGTTCTGGTCAGATGCTGGCGGACACTGCTTTATATCTGCCTGAAGGGAGGAGCTTAATTACAATGAAAATTACTCTGAGACAACACATATTTAAATACAGTTTCAGTTGGTCAGGTGATTCAATATGGAGTTGTTAACAGTTTCTGTTAGTCATGTGAGTCTATTCAATATGGAGTGGGAGTGGGGGAGTACTTAGCATATCCATTCAGGGCCATGATGGGTGTTTTCACACCTCTGGACCTGACCTGGTTAGTCCCATTGTTTTCCCAGTTTGTTTTGATTTAGGTTTGAGGATAGAGTTATAGACGGGAGACAAATGATGTCTGAGACCCCCATTTCTGTTCAAGGAAGGATTCTCTTTCTTGACAAAAATAGCTTCTTTAACTCTTTTCTCCTTTTTTTGCCATGGATTCTACCTGGACGACTGAGGGATTTTACATACTCCATGAAAATGATGAACACCCCAATGCAGTAACATCCCCATTGAGCAGGTGGCAGATCCTATCAAAACGTTACATAATGTGCCTTTAATATGGCCAAATTGTGTGAACTATTATACCACCAAAGTAAAAACATAACAAAACAGATATTTTTTTTCTGGTATGTTGATTGAACTTACAAAGGAGATACTAAGTCTGGAATATTGCGTAATTCTCTGTAATCAAACATAATCAAATGTAATGGTGACCTACTCTCACAAAGTTGATAAACCTGTTGTGAAAGTAGCACTAAACCACCAACCATTTTGTTTGTTTTTATATATGCAAAGCTGCACATAATAATAACTTACTTGAATGAAGAAAAATTTTTATAATTTTATAATTTTCTTTTTTTTTTTCTCTGTTGCTTCACATAATATCATTTGCTAAATCACTTGTGTGGTAGACATTTTAGAAATAGTCCATGAAAATATAATTAAAGAGGTGGGAGAGAGTCGGTTTGGAGACATTTATTAACCAGGGACCATTCAAGTGTGGTGTCAAAACCCATTCATTAAAGTGAGGTAGGAAGTAAAGTATAGGAAAAATCAAATAATAAAAATACAACAAATTTATGTTGTAATCTTTCAAACACGGGTATGTATAATCTTTAAATCTTTTCACATTAGTCTGTTACGTAAACTTCCGTTAATACCTTCAAAGAATGTTTTCTGTTAGATGTTCTAATAATCGTTATAGAGACATTTGCCTATATCGCCTGCCTATATTCCAGTTGAATGAGTTGATTTGGAAGGTTTTTTTTTGTTTTTTTTTCATTTTGTTTTTATCATAGACTGTATATTTAAATGGACATAGCGTTCCAAATAGGAAGTGATCATGGGGACGCTTCCAGCTCCATTACTTCTGGCTTCAATTGACTTTACGCTGAAAAATTGTCACCCCTCTCTCTGTAACTGCTGCAGTGAGCCTTGTCATTTTGGTCTTAAAATGTCCGTATTAATCCTCTCTACGTGATCCTGGTTTTTATTTTGCTGTTTTGTCTGTAAATAAATTTCTATTTCTAATATGGAACTTCGATACAAACTCGCCTGCTAGTCTCATGAGCTTCATTTGACTGGAGCCGAACGCTATGGGTGAGCTTATATTACAGCAAGTGAATGCATTTGGGTTAATGTTCAGTCCCATGTCTTTCAGATATAGAGGATTTCTGGTTAGATAATCACATTGGCCGAACCAGAAACCACCCACTGTGTGACTCACCTGTTTTGGGAATTCCACCCACAATCAGGGACTCCCAGTCTGCATCCCCAAGAGTCCAGGGGCTTCTGTACCGTCTGTGTGTACGTGCGGATGTGATTGCATTATACTTATTAAAAAGGATGCAGACAATACATCATGAATCAGTCAACACCTACGTACTTTTCTACCCACATCTGAATTCATATTAACATGTTGCAATTCCTTTTGATGGAGAAGCTACAAGAAGGTTCCCAAGATGTAGTAAGGATGCTGATGGTAAATGAATATCACTGGTCTACAAAATTTTGGGAAGTCTCTGCTTCAGAGATAAAACTTGCTAAATCTTGTGTAATTTGATACAATTAAGTGAAAAACTAACATTAAAAGTCTTAGTTGGCTACTCTTTTCAAGATATTTAATGTTAAAGTTTTATTGCATAAATGCTTGTTTCCCAGGAATTCTGTTGCTACTGACTTAAAGGCTTCCCATGCCTTCTTTTCTTTCCCACGCAACAAACCATTAAATGTATCATCACTGAGAAGTTCTCGAATTTGAGGACCAACGAAGACGCCTTCCTTGATTTTAGCTTCACTTAGTCTTGGAAACTTTGTATACAGATATTTGAACCCTGCCCGTGTTTTATCCAGAGCTTTTACAAAGTTCTTCATCAGCCCCAGCTTAATATGCAAAGGTGGTAACAAAATTTTCTGGGGATTAACAAGGGGTGAGTGTTGGACATTTTGGCATAGATTTTCTTTTCTTGTTGAGCCACTGGCGTAGATTTGATGCACATGTGTTACAGCAATAATGTGGGGCCCAGCTTTTGTCCTGGTCACCTATTTTGCATCCAAAATAAAGATGGTATGCTTTTCTCACCATTGCTGTTAGAGTCCGCTTTTGTGATGCAAAGGTTACCTCACCACAAATATAACAGAAATTATCTGCTTTGTTTACACAGTTTCGAGGCATATCTGCTTCGAGAGTTGAATATCAGGTACTGGCAACTGTTCAGTTATGAAAACGGCTGCATGGGAATTATAATCCACAGGTCAACTTGTGCTACTGATCAAGAAATATCTCTACATTAATACATTACCTTGACACAGGTTTTCTGCAAGTAATGTGTCAAATACATGATGCTCATTCAAATTTCTATTCAACATGATAGCATTCTTATTTGGAATCACTGTTTTAAATCGATAATGTCTCAGAGCAAAATATTCCCATTTGAAATGGGACTCGATTTCTCATTAATTTTCAGGAAATTTCACAATTTAACCTAATACTGTATCTCAAAAACTATAGCTAATTGGCACTTCTGACTTATTTTTTCTTTAATAGTGACCAAAAGTTGGTAAAATTTCACTACTCTTATCCAGGAAGCATTTTGCTTGTAGACCAGTGTATTCAGTCTTTAGAATTAAACATAGGATACTAGTTTTAATATATTCTGACACAATTATATGACTATGAAAAATATAAAATCTGGATTGGACTTGTTTTAAAACTGATTAAGATCTGGTGGAGACCTATAATCTGTTTCATTATAGATCTGATTGAGAGCTGTTTTGTTGGCTTATTCTGTTTATAATTATAGACCACTTTCTTCTGGTTACTTTATTCAGTAAATTTATTGAAGGGTCCGCCACCTGCTTGTCTCCATGTTGTTGCTGGAATATTCCACAATATGGCATTAAACATACTAATGGATCTCTTCCATTACGATTGCTATTATTACTCAAAAATACCCTGAAAAACATGCATTCTTAGTGTGAGCACAGACTTGCTCTCCACTGATCTGACCTGTAACTTGTCCTTGTAACGTTGATGCTTATTTCCATGGAGATAGAGAAGTTTAATGAACTACTGTGGAAAATTCAAGGCTAAGCAATAGCATAGCACTGAGACAAGCAGGTGGCATACCCTCCATGAGAAATGTTGCATAGTGCACATTTAATTTGGCATTCAAGAAACACATAATTCCTCATGGCAATCCTTTGTATGAAACATTTCTGAATCAATGTATGCTGAAAAAATTACACAATCTCAAAGCCGTAAGACGTTATAATTGTACTGTGAAGAGAATTTCATTCTTCCAGTGCCCAGTTTGACACCAGGAGAGTGGGAGGATGTGACAGACTTGGCGTAGCACATTTGCTGAATGGCCACTGTGTACGTCCTCAGCTTCTGTGTGGGTGTGGTACCAGCGGGAAAGAGTCGAAACTGAGAATTCCACTCACTCAGAGTTCCCTGTCTTGAACATGTCATTGCAACATGTGCTAAAACAGCTTGCCAGTCTCCACTCATGACAAACCAACAGATGAGCAAAGCTGGCACAAAGCAGTTCCATTCATGCGTATGGCGTATTGAATAATGGACTAAAATAGAGTGAGGATGTTAACTCTCACACTTCAAAAGACATGATGCAAGCAAGATCAGCCAGGGAACCATAATTTAGCACTTTATCTTATTCTATGATGCCCAAATTAGGGTATCAAGGAAGACAGAGATTTTAGGTATAGCTTTGATAATATGCCTATTTATCTGCAATTCAAACGGATCTAACATTAATAACTGTAGTTTTGGCATTAGTTCATTATTCTTGTAGCCTCTGTAATGTTCGTTTTAATTATCTGGCTGTTGATACGCAGTTTATAGCGTGCATTTACTGTTAATAACCCATACAAAAGCATATACTCATTTCTGTGCAATACAAATAGTCCTATGACTTTATTATTTAACTTGTTACGTGCCTTTACCTTTATTATTTAACGTTTGATTTAATTCTTTACTTGCTGCGTGATTGTTTTAAACCTAAACTAATTCGTATAAACAGCCAATTATTAAAAAGGTCTAAATAAGCCCACGGTTATCACAATCGCTGGTTTGGTTTTTGTTTACATTTGCATTTATGTAAGTTTTGCACTTGATACACGCAGTCGTAACTACCTGAGTCTCATACCACACACAACATGGGATCCCACGTGCAAGGGCTGACTTGTTTATATAAAACGATGGACAGCGCCAAGAGCCAATGGGAGTTTGTTATCGCTAAGTCGTCATTCTTTCCATGGAAACCCTCCGCTCTGGACCAATCAGAGCAGGCGGGAGGTGGGTCTTGAATTGAGGTCGAGCTCCGGGCTCTGTGATTGGCTGGCGGGCCGAAGCCGGAGAGAACCTGGGAGGAACCGATGGCTAGTGTGTCAACCAGTCTTAGCAGCGACTCCCTTTCAGGTTTACTGGATCCTATAACTGTAAGATTTTCTCCGCGGACGCCGTTTCGTTTGCCTGATAGCAAGAACCTACCGATTGTTCCTTTTTCTTTCCACGGTACTGGTGAGTGTCTCTCATTTTACAGCGTTGCTTTAACTAGAATAAAAAACGTTGCATAACTAAACCCGATGTGCGCATGCGCGAAAATTGTGCTTGCTCTACTTATTGTAGTTTTAGTATTAAAAATAGCCGTTTCGTGACATTTAGTTGTTCCGTGAAGACAGGAAACGTGTTTTTTCATCGTTTCTGATCAATTCGTTGTGGTTACGCGGCGGAATTACGCGTAGTTTAGCCGAAACAGTGACTTTTACATAACTGTGTCAGTGTACCGTGCAGTGGATTGCAGGTCAACGTGTGTGTGGATTTTGTATAGCAGGTCAATGCGAGCTAGATGGGGGAAGGGATGTACCTTTTTTAGCCAAAATATAAAAAATATACTTTAATGGCTATTGTATATTCTTAGAGGTATCCATGTGTGACATTGTATTGAACATTAGTGATTGTTTTGACCAGTAGATAGGCTTGTATTGCTTGAGGAGCAGTAAAGGAAGCAGAAGAGTCATCACTTACATGTTGAATAATATGACCAAATATGTCGTTATTGTGCATTATTTGGAAATTGTCTTTGTAGACACACCTGTGTATAGAAACATGAACACATATGTTTAATATGTAGACATTATATTTTAAGGTTTAGATGCCAGTTTCTCAAAGGCCTACTCTGTTTTCCAGTATAGCTTACAATCTTCCAGCAACAACCTAAACATCATATGTATTTCTTTTAATCTGACATTTAAACGTCTATTTACTGACATTATTTTAATAGTTCGTGTTCATATTTAATCTAAAAGCACATTTAGATTTAATACATTTGATTTTTTTACCAATAATTCCAATTAGAACATCGCGTTCCTTTGGAAATTAGGTCTTACTCTAAAACAATTGGGTCATAACATGGCATATCTTGAGTTTTTGTCTTGCATTAGCAATTTTAGTAGCATTTCTTTTAAAGTATTGAATATTTTTGTTCATTGCTTAACAAAACGAATTTTAATTCCTTGATTAACAGAAGAACACAGTAGCCTATTTCTAGTCTGCTCAATGGAGTAGGAGCAGTCTCGCGATAGTTTGGTACAATTATGTCATTTTCGAGATTTTATGAAGATGTAAAAGTATGGGCTTCTAGAGTTGCATAAACGCAATTGAATAATTTGTTTATATAAAATGGCACAATAATTTAACTCTTTAACCTGTAGCCTATGTATTTTCACGTTATTCGTGGTTTATATAAGTTATCGTATTTTATTGCTTCTGTCCCACTATGTTCAGTCCTGCCCCTAATATAACTGCATCGCGTTTTTATCCCCATTTTATAATCAACGTCGTCGCATTTTTTTTTTTTTTTGACGCAGGCGCATGAGTATGCGCCAAGTGAAAGCATGTGGGTTTATGAAAGAGGCTACAGTCGCTCGCTTTGTGCCGCTGCGCCGTAGCCTGCTCCATGTGACTGGAGTAGCGTTGTATAATGCCCAGAATCTGCGCTTCTTTGCTGGGTGTGCTTTCTGCTCAAAGGGGGCTGACAAAGGGGTGGGATGGGGCTGTTTTTACTTGCACGTTATGTCACTCTTCCACTCACAAGTTTTACCTCCGTTTTATGAATTATTTCCTTTATATAATAGCCTACTGTAATGTGATATCAAGTCAGAGTGGACTACTCATGACGTTCATAGCAGTGGTTTCCACTTAACTTTTTATCACAATATTCAGAATACACCTTATCTCAAGTTTTACTGATACTACAAAATACAGTGATGTAAAATGCACTATAAATAACATGAATATTCAAATGTCATTCAATTTAACCTAAAATCAGGGATCACTCAAAGTACGCTCTGGTCTGTGGATTGATTAGGCTCAGATTAAACACTGGCATACAACATACATACAACATTACATTTTTTGGAAACCAAAAAACTAAAACAAATATCTGCAAATTAACAGGTTAAGCGGTTTGAATGTATCATTAAAGAGCTTTATGTGTTGTGGTGATTCTTAGTAAGTTCTTACAACAACTTCTTACAACAGTGTTAAATCCTTCATAACAGTGCTGCCAATTTTCCTTCTCAAAAAGTTTAAAAGAATGCTTATTTTTTAAGTTCATTTTAGTTTTTAAGTTCTCAACATAAGCAGTACAACTCTACGTAGTCCAAACTTCCACTGTACATGTTCATGTTACTTGCATATTTGTGTTCAGTTGCTTTATTTGTCACATGACTGTTTCCTCTTTTATTCTCTCAACTCTCTGTAACATATAGAGGCACTTACTCTGCTCTGATTGGCTGAATTTTCCAGCCAATAGGAAGTCCTTACTCCATATGCTCTACTGCGCTAGACTCCAGAGTGGGTCATTTCAAAGGTTAAAGTGGGGTCTTTAAGGTGGGGTCTATGCCTAGTTGAAACATCAAGTTATTATTTAATTTACAATTTCAGATATTAAAATGTGACTTGGACATGCTGAAGTTATGTAAATGAATCCTTATGTAAAGAGCACAGGGTAGTAGTAAGAGTAGTGTAGTTGCTCATTTTGCACACTTACATAAATGGCTGCAACATGATCTGACTCACAGAAAAACAGCAAATGGTCTCAAATTGACCTCGCTGTAGCTTTTGTATGGAAGAATAGCTTGTGTGCTCTAGCTTTGGAGAGGTCTCAAGAGGAGGCTGTGCTAAGAAAAGTGAAGGTTATTTGAGAAGCCTGCAGGCTGATCTGTGCCCACAATAAAAAAAAAAAAAAAAAAAAAGTTTATGTGAGATGAGATGTATCATTACAATTCAGTTCAAGATAATTTCCGTACTTCTTCATCAAAATAATTGAGGAAAATGAAATTAAAAAATAAATTTAAATGCATGTCTTATTTGTTGTCTGAAAAATCCTAAATGTTAAGCTTGACTCTTCAGAGATGTTATTGCTTTGTCTGGAATGTTCCAGAATATGGCATTTAACTATCTGGAGACATACAGATGATGTCTCCAGATAGTGAAACAGATAATATGAACCAAAACTCTGCCAAAATCATGCTCCTCATTGGATATAAATATATCCAGTGTGGAGTGCATGCGTAAAGCTGTATCCAGATGAGTCTGCATAAAGTTCTCCATAATTTTCCTCTGTCCAGGTGACCGTAGAGTAAAAGCTAAAGTTATTCATCAAAATAAGTGCACGTGCTTCATGCGCTGCCTTTGATATAAAGTACTGAATACGAGAAACCAAAATGAAACTTAAGCACACGTCAGTGCTCGTGAGGATCAACTGTGCGCTCTGGTTCATTTGGATGTGCATTTGGAGTTATAACTGAACCACGTATTGTAGCCTACTCTGTTTTAAAATATGAATGAACATAGTTATAAAGTAATTCAGGGATTGAAAAATACTTTATTAATAATATTGGCCATTAATTTACGTAATATACACTGTAAATATACCCTTGGCACACTTATGAAGAAAACTACAACATATTTCGGCCCTCTGCCAGGATACTTTGGAGTTAGTTTGGATCAGGCTTGTTAAAGTTTAGCTCCTTGTTCGCACTTCTCATCGCTGCGTGGGTTAAGATGAGATTAACGCCCGTGGCACTATTGGAGAGAGAGGGGAAAGGCATGGAGCGACGCAGAGCCGTGAGGCGCACAGGTAGGACTGTTCTCTAGGAGTGGGACTCAGTAGGATGTGGGAGAGGGAGTGTGCACGTACAGGGCTCCCTGACGACCACAACAGAGAGGCGAGTTTATATTCTGGCAAAGCGATAACTCCATGAGTACAGGTTGTGGACGCACCCCCCACCCGAAAAGTTAAACATAGTGCACCTTGATCACAACAGTCTGTATTGCATAGAAATCAGCTGCTAGTCAGACAGGTATCATTGCGTGTACTGTTCGGGGGGCCTTATCCTTCATGGAGGATTAGATTTTAGATTGTCCGCCAACGCTGCTTTTATCTGCACAGTCCACTTTCATCTGAAGAGACCTTTTGAAAAACTGAACTGGATCAAACCGCTCTCCGGCTTGAGTCCTCTCCAAAGGGCACTCACAGCGCACCAAATGCTTGACCTGTTGAAGGTGAATTGTGAACTGAATGAGGTCATCAACAGGGTCACTGCACTGTCCACTGTCCACGATTTGTGAACTCTGCGATGGGTTTTAAAGTGTACACTACCGGTCAAGTTGGAATACACCATCTCATTCTATGTTTTTTTTTTTTTTTTTTTTCCTTACATTATGGTTTTTATTAATCGAACAACAGAAAAATAATTGTTAGACAAATCATCCAATTAGTCGACTATTCAATAGAATAATCGCCCAATTAATGGTTTTAAAAATAATCTTTTACCCCCAGCCCTAAAAAATGAGATGTAACTTTACCTGTATAGCACAAGTCTCTAAAGTACTGTACAATATAAGTTAACACATTAAATAAAATAAAGCAAAAAAATATATATAACACATAATAAATACTACAATAAGTAATAAAAAAGTAAACAATAAAATCAATAAAAGACAAACATTCAAATCCTTAAATAGCCAACCTTTGCTTTATTAGAAAAATATTTAGTGGAGTTATGTAACTTTTTTCCTTTACTACATAATTCCATATATCTTGCTTCATATATTTGTCTTCCATATGTATCTAAAATGTAGAAAGTAGTAAAAAAAGTAGTTGGTATGGCTGGGTGATATTGCATATTGTTTGATCTCGATATATATTTTTAGGAAGATAAACGAGACAGACCTCAGTGCCATTTAACAATCCAGTGAAATATCTTCTCTCTGAAGGTGCTTTTCCTGACAGAGGATTGGCTATAGACTTCTCAACTGATCTGAAGTCGATATTTTGATGAAAGGCTACTTCGACTTTATACTAAGTTGCCCTTTTTAGCATCTTTTTCATTGATTATCTATTTGTGGTTGCCAGTGTATGATGTCACACACCCAGAGGAGTGGCAGGTGGAAACTGTTTTTTTTCCCTCTATTGATTATAATGTGTGTTTCATTTTTAGTGGCATTTCATCATAACAGGCAATGGATGTTCGTGTACTTCATTGTATTGTTGGAAAAATAGCGATTTTTGAATCCACATGTGGGTGGAGATTGGTGGTAGTGAAAACAAACTTTCTGAGCACTCAAATCTCAAATGCAACACAATACAGGATTACTTAAATGCATGAATCAATCAAAATATAACTCTCAGTAAACGAATGATGAGGGAACACTTTTTATAACATGCTAAAATGCTCATAAAAGTTTATCCCCTTATATGTCCCCTTTAATTACTACAACCTGGTTCTCATGATGCATCTCCATTTACCACTGTTACCTTATCAATTAACGATTAAATATTATTTCATGTGAAAAATCTTCAAAGGATATCGGGACCTACGGATAGAGCTCTGGATTATGAAACCTCATACAATTTTCTATTGGTCTAATACTAAACATGGCATTCATTCACAAATTTACTGACACTGATGTAATGCATGTGTTTGCCAGTGCAGTAGTTTATTGAGTTGTTCCAGTACACTTTTGTTTGTGTTTATTTTTACACAAGTTTAGCAATGCAAGTCTATGGATGTTTTGCACTGCTCCAAAACATAGCAGATTCCATTACAAAGGATTTTCCACTAATACAAAGAAAAAGTAGCCACTTATTGACCCTCAAAAGTTATTGTTCCAGTTTTCAGATATTAAACAATTAGTTAATTATATTGTGACAGGCCTATTCCCATGCTATTTTGACATTTCATGCTGTACTCTATTATAGATTAACACTGCTTTGGCCATATTGTCCACTGCATTTCTTTCTAGTACTTCTAACACTTCTTTTTTTCCTTTTAGGGTAAATTCTGACTGTTCATCTGAAGCAGAAGTCGATCTTTGGGCCATATCTACATGATCTTGCAATGTGGAAGGTGACCTGAGCTCCCACCGCTGCTCTGTGGCTTATGTCAGAAGACGGCGATCCGAAGCAGTACTTGTACCCTTTGGACGGGCACCAGCAGGACATGGCCAGCAGTTACAGCGAGGGGTGCAGCGGGCGAGACGGCGAGCTGGAGCCAGAGCTGGGCCTGGCATCGGAAGGTAGCGACAGCAGCCATGAGCACCCAGTCTCGCCCGCCTCCCCGCACGATGAGAGGAAGCGTCCCCGGGCCCCTCTGCATGAGGACGTGGAGATGGGTGGCAGCGGCTCCAGTGGCAGTGGTACCGAATCCCATGGCAACGAGTCGCACGGAAACGAGTCCCACGGAAACGAGTCTGTAGGCAGCTCCAACGGCAACGGGAAAGACTCGGCCCTGCTGGAGTCATCTGGAAGCAACAAGAGGTGAGCTCCATCACACTGGATGTTCTGTTGAAGTTTTAAACCGATTAACTGGTCCTTTCGTCAAATAATAATTGATGAACTGTTATTCTACATCACATTTTATAAACAAGTTCACCAAAACAAAACTACAATGCAGTGGACTGTGAGAAGTGGTGAAAGTTTCCTCTGTCTTGGTGCCATCTAGGTCACGGAAGTAAGGTTGATTTGACGTAATAACAGCGCGGTTTTATATGAGTCATTTCTGTGTCTGACTCATCACAATAGCCCGACCACTCTTCAGAACTTTGATGTTGTATTACATGAGAGATTACAAAAGAGCTAGAGATTGAGATGGCAATTCTTACGTGTAGATTGCAGCCTCCATTCAAAAAGGTGAAGTGGTTAAAAATGAAATTGTACTAAACACAAAAGACACTATAAACATTTTTGTCATTGGCAAAATTGTAAATGTAAGGGGTAATCATCTTGTTTATTTTTTTTAATTAACACTTATAAGTGCACAGTGTAACTTTTCTTATGCCTGGAGTTTTCCACAGTATGGCACTTATCTTGCCTTTATTCAGTGGGCTCCAGTGTCTGCAGCTCTTGTATCTTGACCTCATAGCATCACCAGCTAGTCTCCATAGAGATAGAGAAATGTAATGTCATACTGTGGAACATTTGAGGCACAGCTATATCCATATATCCATGAATACCAGAAAAGTTAGATAGTGCAACTTTAAATCCTCCAGTCAAACAAATACTGTGATTTGACAGTTCAATTCACATTCTTGGCTTTGCAGGGCATCTTATGAAGTGGTTGTTTTTCAGAACTTATTTGGCCTTGGGCCTAAAAATTGCTACAAAAATGCAGCAATACACAATGTAGGAACAAAATAGAATATCTTGCTGATGTTATTATTACTGTAGATAGATTGGTGGATTTACAGTACCCGTAGTTGGCTAGTTTCTAGAAAAAGAAAATTGGCCTTGGCTGTACAGTTATTGATGATAAAAATTTAATGAATCTCTCAAGTGCTTTCTGGTCATGTCCATTGCTTGCTTACATAATATTTAGGCTTTTATAAACTACTTTGCGTTTGTGTGTTGACCATAGAGCTTAAAAACACAATTTAATCCACAGTTTTCTTGCTAATGGTAGAAAAAAAAAGATTACTAATGACTAATGCTAACTGTTTGTAGATCCCAGTCTTTGCCACGTAAATACATGTTAAGTTGAATTATCTAGTTTCTTTGCAAACTGTGGCAAGATGCCTTTTAAAAGTACATGTTTGCGTCAAGTTTTATTGTACTGCTAAAACATTTTACAAATTGGCCCTTGGATCTAATGAAGTGTCAAAGTTAAATTGTGAATTAAAGGTGTACTATGTAACTTTTCTGTTGAGGGTCCACAACCTGCTTGTCTCCATGAAGATGTTATTGCTTTGCCTGCAATAGCAAAAACGTAAAGCATACTGTGAGCAGGTTACCTCTCCACAGATCTGACCTGTAAATTGCCCCAATGGTTTGTCTCTGAGGAGATGGATAAGTTTGTTGCCATACTGTGGATCATTCCAGGCAAAGCAACAACCTTTGCAGGTAATGGACTGCCACCAGAAAAGTTGCACAGTGAGCCTTTTAAGTGAGAAGGAAGTGTTTTAATCAGCTTTTTTCATATCTAAATTAACAATATTGGTGATAACATGCACCTATATTTTGCCATCTGCTCTCTGTCCTTTACTACCCTTTTTGTTTTTAATATACAATTATTTTAACAGGAAAATGTTTTGACCCACTTTTTAATCTTTGCATGTATACAGTGTAGATTCAGATGAGCAGTGTCCTTGGCGGTCCCGTGTTTTGTTTTGTCTGTTCTTCATATTTTTAGCCAGTCAGTTCATGTTATACAATAACATTTTAAATGTTTTTTGTTTTAACAGCTCAAACTCACACAGTCCTTCACCGCCCAGCAGCTCCAATGCCTTCAGCCTGGTGAGCTCTGAACAGGACAACCCTTCTACTAGTGGCTGCAGGTTTGTACATTTATATAGACCTCCTATCTTATTATCTCACTTTCTTAACTTCTAGCATCCCAGTTATTCACCACAATGAGTTTTAAAGCGCTCTTCACAACTGAGCAGAGTTTTGCCATTACAGTAATGCTAAAAACAACTAGCATGCTTACACGTACCAGCCTTACTTCCTGGTTCATTCGTGGTGAAATGAGACCGCTGTGTGCTTTCTGCATTGAATACTTCCTAGATAACATTACCGACAGCGCAATGGTTTGATCAATAAGACTGATGTTTTGTTCAGGTCAGTTATCTATCCAGTGAGCTAAAAACTATTAAACATATTTTCTTTAGAGAAGAAAGTTGGATTCTCAAGTAATTTCTCAGAATTATAAGTTATATAAGCATCCTTGGTCATGATCTGAATGCACACTGAAAACTAATAAGATTGAATAAAACTACTTAATTTAAAAATGTGAGTATTGAAATTCTATAACAAACATTTTTACCACATATAATAAAATGGGAGACTATGATGGCACAAATATATTTCATTTGAATAAATGTAATCTCCTTTTTGCCAATTATAGTTTATATAAAAAGTTTTTTATCTTTAATATAAAGGGCAATAAAGTGTAAATATATTTTCATTTTATTGCCCTTTCTTAGACTATGGGCTAACCATTGGGTCTGTCACAATAAATTTTGAAACGCGATATATTGCTGAAAATGTATACAATAAATGATTGCAATAAAATAAATGGCAAAACACAACACTACAACATGTAGTTTGTATGTTAGTTTATATCTATAATGAGTCATAGAAGTTCATAATTCAATCATCTACAGCTTAAATCTAATAGTAGTACAAAATAACCAAAATTTTCCCACTAGACCAGGGGAAAAAATACCTATGATAAATACTGATCTCCAAAAAGTATTGTTCCATCTATCATGTATTGAATGATAAGTCGATATATAGTATTGTATAGTTATAGTAGTATAGATTGCATCAAGGAGCGCATCTGTTGTAAAAATGTCAAAACACAACTTGTCCCGAGTCAGACACCAAAACCAAAAATATACATTGTTATTATCAGAAACAAAACGTTTAGATTATCAAGAATTGGTGTAGAGAATCTTCCAGCAGGCCCAGACTGTTACACGCTCACCTCCCATCACAGTAATATATTGATAGCTCCTCCTGCTTTGCTGTTTCTATGTGGATTTATGCCTCTGCCTCCAGAATATGACAGCAGTGAGACCTCGTCAATTTAACACATATATCTGTCTCATGTTCCTCTGCAGTAGCGAGCAGTCAGCCAAGGCTAAGACACAAAAGGAGCTGTTCAAGACCCTCAAGGAACTGAAGATGCATCTACCGTCGGAAAAGCGGAGCAAAGGAAAATCGACCACCGTAAACACGCTCAAATACGCCCTGCGATGTGTCAAACAGGTGAAAGGTAAGCGGACCACTTCGGATGGCTCTTCTGGCATGCACATGTTTTTGCATGTGCTAATGAAGGAAAACTGGCATTGCTTATCAGGATTGTGATAGCTGTAGCTCTGTGGATAGCGTTCAGTCGGTGCTGGTTATGTCGGCTTAACTTTGTGACATTTTTGCTAATCTTTGTCACAAGCTCATTGTGCAGTTTTTTCCTCAGTTTTTAAGTTAATTTTGTTTCTAATGCTGTAAAAAATGTTTGTGAGTGCAACTTTAAAATGCAATTGTATTTTTATTTTTGCAGCCAATGAGGAGTATTATCAAATGCTTATGATCAATGATAGCCAACCACCAGGATTCGATGTGTCCTCTTATACCATTGAAGAAATCAACAGCATAACATCTGAATACACTCTCAAAAACAATGTAAGTACCATATATTGTCAGCATAACCTTTTTAACATGTTTTCCAATGACAAGTTGCATATAGCACAACCTATGTTATCATTTTTTGTTCTCTTCTTTGTCATTTTAGGATATTTTCGCTGTGGCGGTCTCGCTTATCACAGGAAAAATTGTGTACATTTCGGAACAGGCGGCGTCCATTTTGAACTGCAAGCGTGAAGTCTTCAACAATGCCAAATTTGTGGAGTTTTTGACCCCTCAGGATGTCAGTGTCTTCTACAGCTTCACCACTCCCTACCGCCTCCCATCCTGGAGCATGTGCACTGGAGCAGGTAGGCCCAGCCATGTCATGTTATTCAAAAAAAGTGGTCATTTTTAGAGGCGTTTTTGTTAAATATCTGTGGGAGGGATTTAATTTCACGTGTAAATTGCACATGAAACACGGCTCTCACCACCTTGCCACAAAGAAAAACATGTATTTCCTATGCATGCTCTGCCCCCGCACCCACATGCCCATACACACTTAACACATACTTAATTAAAAGGCCCTTCACACCTTGCTGATGCGGGCGCACAACCTGTCACTTTTGGCCTACAATAATATGTCAGATGTATTATTTACATCTATTTTTGTGGGGGCTTGTTGCAGGTAAAATTTAAATTATATTGGGGAAAATAACCAGTTTGGCTAATTAAAAAAAGAAAGAAAACTGGACACAAAAATAAACTTTTGTAACTTTTTTTGGTGGAGGGCACATCACCAGCCAAGGAGACATCCTTGGAGATGTTAAGGCCTTTCCTAGAATGTTCAACATCTTAGCATTAAATTTAGTTATAATGCATTTATTAAATGGCATGTCTTTTTATTACTACTGATATGATAAACATACATTCTACTGTGAGTGGAGTGGCCTTCTCACATATCTGACTTGACTTGATGGCATTACCTGCTTATCTCCATGGAGACAAACGGGTGACAGTCAGAAAATGTTCATAGTGCAGCATTAGTTGTTAAGTGTATGCGGCTGTATGTTTCAATCAACCAATTAAAATGAATAGTGGGTTTGAATGAACACTAACCAGACTGTATCCAGCTCTGTATCATGCACCTGTGTGCACGATATAGATTAAAATACTACAAAAGTGAATAATATCTGGATAATATGGTGTGATGACAGTTGTGAAACCTTTGCCAAAGCTTTGCTAAATTTATCTGCTAATCACATCTCACTTTTGGGCAGAGAATGAACTACGAAAAATATCCAGTCTACCTAGTCCGGTGACAAACACTTAGGTCTTTGACTGTCTCTGGTCTTATTTTAGAAGCTCCTTTATTTTATTCATCCTCTCTCTCCTCTCTCCCAATCAGAGTCCTCCCCCACAGAGTGCATGCAGGAGAAGTCCTTCTTCTGCCGCATCAGGTGAGCCATGGATAATTTCCGGTTCAAAATCATGCTTCAGGCAACTGGGAGACCGACAGTTTCCCATCTGGAGCTAACCAGTTCCGACTTAAGATATTTTAAACCTTATTATACTGAAAATAAGAATGATGTAACCAATTGATGTCCATGAAATTTATAAATATACAAATTGAAAAATGTAAACGGGCAACTGATCCTAAATTATCCTTAACGAAACTCATTAGTGACCGCAGACTGTTAATAAATGAATTAATAAATGTTTGAAATGAGGTAGTGTAATCCCTCATTTGTCCACTTGTTGTTCAATGCAGAGAAGGTTTATTAAGTTATTTAGCTCGCAATCAAAACATTTGACAAATCACAAACGCTGCATACATTTAAGGGACATAGTTTGTCATCTTATTTTTTGTTATCTTTATTTTTCAACAAATACATTCAAAAAATGCATGCGAGTCTTGATTTTAGCACTTCATGGATCTTCTCTTAGATGTTATTTCTCCAGATGGTACTTAAAATATGCGTAGTGAATGGATCCTACAATGAAAACACCTCTCTAAAACACAATCCTAGTCAAACTGCTCTATTGTTGCTTGACATCTATCAGTAGCTCATTAATGGCTCAGTCAGTCACACCAGAGTTTGGGCAAGGCATTTCATTATCCCTACTCACATAGAGTAGCTGGGGTAGTTTGTTAGGATAATGTATTTACAAAAAATATGTATGGCTTTAATGAACATTTACAGAACATTTAGTGATCAGTATGAATGACTTAGACTTGAGCCATATGGGGTCACAAATCAGTGTGCTGCCTTGTATTGCTGTGCCTGCTGTTTTTTGCTTTGTTTTGTTTGTTTTATTTCACAAGTCGCACTACTTTTGTAAAGCAATGGTAGATTACTTCGAAATGTAAAGTGTGTTGTAAGGACTGAGAGTCACATGGTGAGTTGTGCTGTTGCTTTAAAACCTCACATTTAAGTTTCTTAATTGAATGATTCTCACCAACTTATGCACAAAAGAAACTGATTTTTCTGACACGGATGTGATTAGATTTGAGATATACATTTTAAAAGTAGGATTCTGATCGCATTGTAAACAACTCCAGGAACATTCGATTTGAAAGAAGATTTAATATTAAGTGATAAACTAAGAGAAGAATCCTATGCATTTCCGAACATGTTTATAGAGGTCTAAATTAAGAGTTTTCTATCATAAGACAGGATAACATTCTATTATCTAAATAACTGTAGCTTTTGCACCTTCTCAAATTGCAATTTCTATTAGATTACAGTACAAGGTGCATCCCTGCTCGAGAACAGAAAAGTTGAAATGACGTATTAATAAGTATAGCAGTCAGATTTGTGTTATGGTTCACAAACTTTAACCAAAATGTATCTGTTTTGTTTTTAGTGGGGGTAAGGAGCGAGAAGGGGACCTCCAGTACTATCCTTTCCGAATGACTCCATATCTGATGAAAGTCCAGGATGCAGAGCTGTCTGAGGAACAGTTCTGCTGCCTCCTACTGGCCGAGAGGGTACACTCCGGTTATGAGGGTAAGGAACAAGATTTTTAGGAGGGATGGGAAAAGATCTTGCATGTTATTGATTATTCTGTTGAATCTTGTTTTATTTATTTATTTGGAAGGCAGTTTATAGGGACAGTGCATATTAATAAACCTCTTAATAAACCAGATGGAAATTCGCATTTTTTGGTATAATCTGTCATATTTACAAATTATACCAAAAATGCGAATTTCCATCTGTTAATAATTCTGGGAATTATTTCTGTCTAATCCCAATTTTTAGTGCAGTAAAATTAAGCAAACCACGTAGCTGTTATAATTACTAAAAATTATCATATTTATTGTTTTGGGTGTCCTATTACTTGATAATTTGGGGTTAGTTCAAAGGCACTGTTCCTGATTTTGACAGTGTTAAAAATGTGAAATAAGAACTAGCTCCTTTTTTGTAGTGGTCCAAAATTATTCCTCACTTACATTACACATACCAAGTATTCTATATATTCACCGCAACACGTTAATAAGTGCTTTTCTCAATTTTACTAAGCGCACCAGTCTTACTTCCTGGTTCTCGGACAGTAAAAACACTTATAATTAGATGCAAAGTACACAGTCTCATTTTGACGCCAAGAGCTGTACTAGGGCAACACACATTTAACATTATTATGTGAAAGAAATGATGTGATGATGAATAATTTATACTGTTTTATCATAATTAACATTTTTATTTTGTCATTCTGTCCACAGCTCCTCGGATTCCACCAGACAAGAGGATTTTTACCACCACTCACACTCCTAACTGTGTGTTCCAGGATGTAGATGAAAGGTCGGTAGTTTCGTACATTTATATTATTTTACTGAATGCATCTATTACTATCTTCTTAAAGATGAGACTAATTATCTTTTCCTTGTCTCTCAGGGCTGTTCCACTGTTGGGTTACCTGCCTCAAGATCTGATTGGGACCCCAGTGCTACTAAACCTACACCCAAGTGACCGCCCCTTGATGTTGGCAGTGCATAGAAAAAGTAATTGGTTTATTATTATTGTTTGAACTATACTCTATGTACATAACTTAAATGACTAACTTAGGCCATTTCCAAAAAGTTTTACATTAAAGGTGCACTCGGTAACGTTTCTGATGGAGGTCCACTACTTACTTAAACATATCGAAGTTGCTATGTAGTCTAAATGTACTGTATATTGAAAAACATGCAGTCCTATTTTGATGTAACCAGACCAAGTTACAGGTCGGGTCTGTGGAGAGACAAAGATGCTCACTTGCTTTTTGCAGTCGTAGCATTTGAGGAAACAGAGGAAGGAGTGAGAATGAAAACGGGTGGCAAACCCTCTATCGGAAAAGTTACATATTGTACCTTTTAACTAAAAGATGTTCACTATTACTCGACATACAGATTTGTATTGGTCATTATGTTCTTTTTATTTCAATGTATGTTTTCTTTCAACAGTTTTGCAGTACGCTGGTCAGCCTTTTGACCACTCCTCCATCCGGTTCTGTGCTAGAAATGGTGAATACGTCACTTTAGACACAAGTTGGTCAAGCTTCGTCAACCCTTGGAGCCGTAAAGTGTCTTTTGTGATTGGAAGGCACAAAGTGAGAATGTAAGTATGAGAGTAATATTTAAATTACATGGTTTTAAAAATGTCTTTATTGCTAGTATGCTAATTTTGTATTAATTTTATTTCAGGGGCCCTGTGAATGAAGATGTCTTTGCAGCACCTGCTTTCCATGGGGGGAAGATAATGGACTCCGACATACAAGAAATAAGTGAACAAATCCACCGGCTCCTATTACAAGTATGTAATTTTATTATTAATATATTTTGTTCTAAGTCTGTCTACATGTGGTTAATATGCCAAAAATGTATATCACAATTTTCTTGGAGCCAGATCACAATATTTATTTTAACACAATTTATACACAGTATCTTTCTATATTACCTTTAAGTGGTTAACAAAGTCATCTGCTTGTTTTGGGAGTTCACACTTCACATAATTTCACACACTTGGAATTAACCAAATAAGCTTTATGGAGGCTGACCAATAGAAGGTGTGGGTGGGGGAAAGTGTCTGTGTTTGATCATAGAACATTAAACAAGGAAATCACTGAATCACAATCTTACAATATTACAAAACATACCTATTTTTAAATATTTGTGTTTATAGACAGGACAATAAGACCATGACCTTGACAGGAGACAAAAAGTAGAATTACAAATTGATATTGACCAAAAAAAAAAAAATTCTATCATCGTATCGCCCAGCTCATGTCTATGCTAATCATATGAAATTATCTTCATAAACAAACATTATTATGTTAATGTAATGTAAAACCAAAGTACACTTCACCTTCAGTACCTGATCCTCTTTTCTCCTCTCCAGCCGGTGCACAACATGGGCTCCAGTGGTTATGGAAGTCACGGTAGCAACGGTTCACATGAGCAGCTAGTTAGCATTAGCTCCTCCAGTGAAAGCAATGGAAATGTTGCCGCAGAAAACGCACAAGAGGAGATGGGCAAAGCCAAGCCCACGCGGACCTTCCAGGAGATCTGCAAAGGAGTGCACATGCTCAAGAACCAGGATACACAAGGGGGCATACGCTCACCCTGCCCCTCCCCCTCGCCATCCCTTTCCAAACCAGAGCAGAAGAAGATGTCCGACTGTGAGTACAACGAGATACTTTATTTTTTTGTATTTATCTTTGGTATTTAAAAGTTTTGTGTGTTAATTTATAATATTGTGTATGTTCTAGCAGCTGCCTCTCAAAAGAGCCCAGTAGTGCGTTTGAAGGACTCTGCACCCCCTCTCCTGGCCAAAGACAGTACTGCAGCCAGTATGGAGGACTTCACCTATAAAGATCAGACTGTGTGCTCCTATCAGCAGATTAGCTGTTTGGATAGTGTTATCAGGTAGCCAACACTGAAAAGTGCCTTACATATAATATTTCAGATTTTATGATAATACTTAACCTGTATGCTTTTGTAGATACCTGGAGAGTTGCAACATTCCCATCACTGTGAAGCGGAAGTATCAGTTTTCCTCCAACACAACTTCCTCCAACTCTGATGACGATAAGAAAGGGTTAGAGGAGGGCATCCAAGTGCCTCAGGATACTACCACAGGTAAGTTTTTTTTTTTTTTTTTTAATTTAAAAATAATTTTTTGGGACACTTTAAATGGGATTGGCTTGAAACTGACTGAGAAATACCTACTATATATAGATTCATTGATGCTGGATGCGCAGCCAGGCCTTTCCAACATGAAAGCCCCTAAAAAGCCCCCCTCAGGGGCACCTGCTGTGGTCGGAGCTCCTCTAGCCCCACTCACTCTCCCGAGTAAAGCTGAAAGTGTAGTGTCCATCACCTCCCAGTGCAGCTACAGTAGCACCATAGTTCACGTAGGAGACAAGAAGCCTCAGCCAGAGTCCGGTCAGTACTGGTTTTAGTTATAAACAAACTCCTGTTTAATGTTTGTTTAGTCTCTCTGCATTTGTCTAACTTGTGTAAAATGTCTGGTACAGAGATTATTGAGGATGTGGCTGAGAGCCCGGCCCCTCCTGCACAGCCAGTCAGTGTGGTGTCTCCTCCGAGTCAGGAGAAAGAGGCCTATAAGAGACTGGGTCTGACCAAACAGGTCCTGGCAGCTCACACACAGAAGGAGGAGCAGGCCTTTTTGAACCGCTGCAGAGAGCTCCGAGACGCACGCTCCCTCCAGAAGGACTATTCCACATTTGTGCACAAGCAGAGAGGCCCTGCCAATGCTGAAGGTATACACAAGTTTATTTTAGAAAGGTTAAATAAACAAATTTTATCCTTTCATTATAAACAACACTGACTTGTTCTTTCAGAATCCTCTGGTTTAAGGGGAGCTGCTAAACAGGGCAGCACCAGACCAGAGACCGCTGCAAAGAAAGGCAACCGAAACAGGAAGTCTAAGAAGCTGCGTATGAAGCATCCTGATTCCTCAGACAGCGCTGTGTCCAACCGCAAACCTCGGCCTCCGCTCCAGGGGCTCAACCAGACCTCGTGGTCCCCGTCAGAGGCATCACAGTCTGCGTTCAACGTGTCCTACCCCACCATGGTGCCTGCATACCCCCTGTATCCCCCTGCTGCAGCTGCCCCGCCTCAGGCTCCTCGCCCAGATCCCTCTCTGTCCACAGGGTACGGAGAGGGCCAGAGCTCACAGGCCCCGCCCACTGCTGCCCCCTTTCCCACCCCCATTGTTACACCTGTGGTGGCTTTGGTGCTGCCTAATTACCTCTTCCCTCAGATAGGTCAAATAGGACAGTTAGGGGCTGCTCCCAGACCTGCCTTTTTCTCAGAGCAGACCCAGGCACAGCCGGCCTACCCTACCCAGCAGCCCTTTCAGCCCCCTCAGCCTGCCTACTCCATCCAGACTCAACCCGCCTACTCCATACAGACCCAGCCTGCATATTCCATACAGACCCAGCCTGCCTATGCGCCACAGCAGTTTCCAGTGCAGACTTTTGCCTCTCAACAGCCATACCAGGGGGCCCCCGCTCAGTACACCGCCCCACAGCCTTTCCAGGGTCCTCAGAACTACACTACCCAGCAGCCCTTTGCGCCGCAGACTTCATTCCCAGTGCAGACCCCGTTTGTGGCCCAGGCTGCTTACCCCACCCAGCCGTTCTCCTACAGTCTGACGGCCGACGCCTCTAAAGCAGCCGCGGTAGAACCCAGAGAGGGGGCAGCATCACGCTCGTCTACACCGGCCTCTGGGGCCCGGGAGCCCACCACCTCACCCCCACTGTTTGAGTCCCGGTGCAGCTCTCCTCTGCAGCTCAATCTGCTCAGTATGGAGGAAGGGCAGCGCTCAGTGGAACGGCAGGACAGCACGGCTCCCCCCTCTGGAGCCCAGGGGAATAGCACAATGGGAGCATCAGGGTCAGTGGAGGGACAGAAGAATCCTACTGCCAAGGCTGAAAGCCACCAACAGGTGAGAGATTAGGTTTAAACACAATTGATCAGAAGCCTTGTAATACATGGAAACACTTTGAGTGTTTTGAAAGGCTTAAGATTAGATTTGGGAGTAGCATTCTTTTTTTTAGAATGTCCGTTTTAAACAACTCCAGGAGGAACATTTGAGAGACTGAAATATGAACTGATAAACTAATACAAAAATCCCATGAATTTCAGAACACATTTGATGAGTTCTAAACTACATGTTTCTATACATTTTTGCTCTTTTCAGAAAATATTCTATTATCTAATTAATTGCAACCTTTGTGATTTAATAATTAGACCAACTCAAATCAAATTTGGATTTGATTGCAATATATTATGCACCCCATAGAGGCACTATATTAATCCAAGTCATTATTATATTATTAAGAACCTTCAGTCACTAATCATACAATTCTCTATGTTTGCTTAGCCTGACCTTGTTTTCCCTGTTTCTGCCCCAGGTGGAGTCCCCGGGCGACGGTGTACACAGTGATGGGAACTCTTCGTCATGTGATCTGCTGGACATCCTGCTTCAGGAGCAGGAGGACTCTCACTCTGGGACAGGCTCGGCCACCTCTGGCTCCATGGGCTCCGGATCCGGCTCTGGGTCCGGCTCTGGATCAGGCTGCAATGGCTGTGGGACTTCAGCCAGTGGAGCATCGGGCAGCAGAACAGGTCAATACAAACTCTTTTCATTTATTTTTATGTCATAGAGTAGCTATTGCTTTCTCTGTAATATTCCACAATATGATATTAAACCTGTATAAGATGCATTTATTCAATTATGGGTGTTTTTATTGGAAACATGGAAACAAGCAACTGGCGGGCCCCAGAAAGTAAATTATGTAAAAACTATGTACAACAATGCATATACAGACAAAACATCATATGACAACAAATTCATATTAAGATGGAAAAGCTGTTGACAAAAATACAGCACAACAAGCAAAAACAACAACTCTGAAGCACAATGGACTACACAATCGCAAAACAAGAGATCAAAAATATACAAACTTTTATTTAGGGATTACCAAATTTGTGTAGTAAAGCCAATTATCAGAAAACTTTATAATATATTTTTGACATTAAGATTCAGTTAACTTAAAGTAGAAGTGTAGTTTTAAATTTATGTTCTATAGATGTAGCCTTTGCAAATTGTTAGCTGTGACCATTAAAATTTTCAGTCCTCTTGATCCTACTTTCTTCTTTTATACTGAATTTTAATTACCTTTACTATTTCTATTTGCTAACAGGAAGTAGCAACACCAGCAAGTATTTTGGCAGCGTAGACTCTCTGGAGCACGACCCGAAGGCCAAAGCCAAAGCAAAGTTGCGAGGAGAAGGGAGCTGCGACACTCAGGGCAAAGTGTCCACTCAGGGAGATGAAGACCATTTCATCAAATACGTTCTACAGGAGCCGCTGTGGCTGCTCATGGCCAACGCAGACGATAAAGTCATGATGACATACCAGGTGCCATCGAGGTCAGAATATCACTTGATTATGATTTTAATCTTTGTTTTCCCTATGGCATAAGTGTTACAGAGCTAAATATAGTCTGTAAAGGGTGAGTCCAAGATTGACTCGTATGCAAATGCTCGAAATGGAGTAGAAAGAAGTAAGACTTTTTTAACCCACCCTTGTGTCAGAAAAGATGATTCATTAACAATATTATCACAATAGATGTTTTAATTGTGTAAATTTTAGAATAAGGAACATCTAACTCATGTTTAATTGTCCCCTCATCAAAAACATACCTGAAGTTGTATTTTGTTTTCCATTCACGTAGTCTAAGGACTTACATTTATTACATTTATTTGCCTATTGTTTGTTCCCGTTGCTGACAGCAGAGGGCGCTCTAATGCCTAGCTAGGTGTAGTTTATATAGTGAGTTTTCCAAATGCAGGCTTGATTTTAATTTAGAAAATGTAAAATACATATCATGTTTTAAAGGGAATGAAATCAACTAGAATTCATAATATGTGATCTTAAACATTCAAATTTGATTCAAGATAAAACACCCAACAGTGAAAAATTATAGTGTTTAATAGCACAGAACAAAAAGGACAGAAGGCCACTGACTCACAACCACCATAAAGTCCATTTGACGATAGTTCTCCTTTGGTTCACAGGGACATTCAGAAGGTTTTGCGAGAAGACAAAGAGCGGTTGCGGCACATGCAGAAGAGCCAGCCTCACTTCTCTTCAGAGCAGCGCCGAGAGCTGGTGGAGGAGCACCCCTGGATGAGGAGAGGAGGTCTGCCTGCAGCCATCAATGTTAAGGTAAGAGACCACAGAAATATACATGTATACTGTCTTTTTATACTATTATTTTGACATATACATGCAAAAGAGGTGTAATGAATAGAGAGCGTATCCTTGCATCTAGCTTCAGTGATAGTCAAGTGCTCATTTTTTATTTATTCAACAGGGGGCAGTATTGGGTTTAAATTGCAACAACTGTACAGGGAATTGCATCAGGTTTCCTGATACTGTGTTGCAAATATCTGATCTTGTGATTTCAAATATGAAAACATTGTGACTTATCATTCTTGTACGTTTAAGCATTATTAGAAATTCCACATTTGAGCCCCACACCAGACCGTAAACAAACTCAGTGTCTAAGCAATGCATCTTTAGATGTTACAAGAAGCAATGAAATACAAATTATCAGTTATAATTAAACCATTTCCACACTAGTTTCTTGACTAGAAACTAGTTGATTCAATTGAATTTAAACTAAAACCTGAATAAACACAAATTTAAAATAAAGACAGATGCTTAATCTTAAATCTTGAAGGACTAGAAATAAAATCAAATTACATGGCAACATAAATACTGGCAGCTGACTTGGAAAATTAAAATTCCTCACACTTTCTGACATTGGACATATTAACTTAAACACAATAAATTTAAATGTGTTAACTTCATATTTTCTTCTTTCTATAGGAATGTGTGTACTGTGAGGAGTCAGCAGCAGCACCCATAGAGGAGGACATGCCCGATATAGACATGGGTGAAATGGGGGAGGAACTGAGCCAAGAGGCTAGGAACCCCCAGAGCCAATCAGAGTTGCAGCCTCAGCCAGACTCTGGCTCATGAACTTACTGCCATCTGCCAACAGGGGGCACACGGACCAACTTTAGACCCCCACGCTTCTACATGCACACGTCCACAGTTATTATCACAGACTCAAATGACTGTGGGCCAACCTCTTGATCACTTGAACTTTTAAAAACGTGATTGTTCCGAAGAAGTGTTGCTGGTCGTATCTGTCTGTGTAAGGGGTCAAAGGCTGCTGTTGCTGCAGTTTTTAATTTGCCCACCTGGGGGCAGCATTTCTGTTTTTGCAGCTCAATCCCTACTCCGACAATTTCCCATCAAAACCACAAGGGCAAAACATTCAGGAGATTATCTTTACAATATGCACGTGCTGTTTGAAGTCTAGACACATTAGTAACTTATGGTATTGTTATAAATATCTATATATTTTATTACTTCTATATGTTGAATTACTTAACCACCGTTTACCATGTGTATTTTTGTCTGGTCCAACCAACAATCAGTTTTATCTTCAGTGTTTTATTAGACAAGGGAAGCCAGGAAGGACCCTACACTGTAACGAGGAGACAATCTTATTTTTTTATATGTATATTTTAGTTTTATGCAAAGTTAAAATACAAAAGGTAGGTAATTTATGCTGAAGCCAAATTTTGTGAAATATAATATAATGAAATAAAGTTACTGTAGAGATTCAGTTTGCATCAACATCAACCAAAATCTTTTAAAAATGTTATGTAGTATTAAGTTTTTCACTACTGAAAAGCAGCATTTAACATAAATATTAGCTAATTGACAGAACATAAAATGGCATTCAAACAAGGCAAAGAATTTTGGATATATTAAACACTTTCTAGTCTTGGAAACTACAAAAGGAAATAGTTTTACAAAAAGTTGTTCCTTTAGCACCACTTTAGGAATATATCCTACTTCTGTACGATATTTGATGACACTTCACCTTTTGTGACAGAGATTTAAAATGAGCCAGTCAAATGAGTTTTACTATTTATGTATTTCTTTTCATTTACATGTTTGAACAGTTGCAATAACAGAACAATCGCAGCTCAAGGGGGACTGTATTGCTAAAGTACGCAGATTTTTTTTTTACCTTTTTACGTTACGTTTTCAAATATTTGTCCCCTTTTTATTTTTACATAAACTTCAGTAAACTGTGATCGGTATTGGCTCTATACGTTAAAGCTGGGATCAACTGAGGTGCTAAGGAGAAGGAACTTTCATAGTCGTGAATGTAACAGACTGGACCAATTGTCTCACTGGTTTGTTTTTTCAATGTACAAAAAATGTTTTTGTTATAATATTATTTCTGTCTCTCTGTGTTTTATGTTTTTATTTTATTTAGTGTGACAGGAGACGAATACTACCTCTAATAATAACTCTTTTTGGTCCTGTTACTGTGATAGTTGGTTGGTTTTAGTAACTGTATGTGTGGGCAAAACGCAATGGACGGGTTGGTGTACTTTTTGTGATTCCAGTTTGAGATGGGTCGCCTTTTACCATCTTGAGTAGCTATTTCTATCCGGTGTTTCATTTCTAATTCAGTTTCTCATGACTAGCGCACACATGGATGTAATGAAACAAGCTGAGGCTAAAGCTAACGATGCTGCATTGTTCACGCCTTACCATAGAGGAAATCTGGACTGCACATTACGATGGGTTGTTGGAAGCACCGATAACTAAACGCATACACGAATGGCCTGTATTGTTGTATACGGGCGTGTAAAGTTGTCTCCTTGCCACTGTACAAGTCTGTGGAAAACTAAAGTATATATAAGGGCGCACATGTGCTTTTTTTGTAGGCGAGATTCTGTGTTTGAGAAATTTAAACCAATGTTGTAATAAAACAGAAATGCTTTTAAATGATGTGTTTTTCTGTGTATTCATAGTTACTTCTTTCAAGAGTCAACGATCAGAATGGGTTGGGTTCACTGACCTGTCAGATTGCAGTTATATTACAGTGAAATGGACGTAATGACAGTGAACATTACATAATTATGGCGTGTGAAAAATATCGTGGTTGGCTTGTAACACTTGAAAAAACTACTAGTAGTAGCAGTTGTAGTGTGGCAGTTGTAGAGGTAGTAGGTAGTATAGTCCCTCACAGACCCTCCTGTCCCTCTCAGACAGTTGGTTTGTGGATCAGGCTGGCTCTCCCCTGGGATCTGCTCCAGAGCCATATGCTCTGATCTGCACCGTTACATCTTGCCGCTCTCACACCAACTGCTGCATGCCTCTGGCCTCTGACCTCAGGAGTCAGAAACTGTCAGAAAACCACCAGAATAAAACTCCTCCCATAGTGTTATAGTGCGCAGTCTGTGCGATTGTTTAATACTGAAAGAAATGTATTCAGGTGATGAGGTCAGAGAATCATCTGTTTCAACAGACGACGCAGAATATTCCCACCGTTGTTAAGAGCTGGAAATGTAAATGAATTATATAATGCTAATAAGGAAACAAAGGCTTGAAGGCTATATATTTATATATTCAAATTCAAATTGAAGTTCAATATTTAAAAAAGTAATGTTTTCCTCAACAACCAGTTAAAAGTAAAATTTAAATCAACTAAAGAAAAGGATGTGAAAAGAATGTTAAAAGAAGTAAACATGTTCTACTTTAGCTTATTTACTCAATATCTTAAAACACTGACTTCTGTCCATTTTGTTCAGCTGACAGAATTCAAGCTTCTTTTGCACCTGAACAACTGAGAGACTATACAGACAATCACTTTTACCTGCATGATCCAGTCTCTGTGACTCATGCATATTAGTAATGGTATGTAAATCATTTCACATTCAAAGGCAATAAGTTAGTTTTTTGTGCTTTTATTTGACCCTTCACAGTCCACAAAATCCAAAAACGTGTGAAAATCAGTTATTTTTGCAGAGCTGTAGTGCAGTACTTTTCAGACTTATATTTTTCATTTCGCATGTTACTGTGTCCCCTGATAACCCCAGAGTAAATCCTGTGTGGAGCCCCTGTCCCTGAGCCCTTTGTAAACCTGAGCCTGCCTGTATCTCTCTGTGTCTGTGCTTTTGACACTCGTCTCTCGTCAAATGGTCCCGGGCTTTGATCACATGTTCTGTCCTGTTCACATTTCAAAAGAACACTGACGACGCCGTTCACACCCCGGACCAGTGCACCCCAACCCCCCTCTCCTCTGCCCCTTCTGCCCACTCTGCGGAGACGAACGCGGGGCTGTTTTATATATGCCCTGCTGGAGGTCCCTTGGCTCATGGAAAACCTGCTTTGTGATGTACAGTACAGCAGGGTAGCCTAAAAGTGTATGTTAATTCAGAATGGTGTTTCTCAAATAGAAGCACAAAATAAGGATCTCAGAAATTGCTTAACCATTTTTATTTGGGTGAACTAGAACTAATAAGAGTGGGAGTAATTGGCACAAGTTACATGCACACCAAAATTTGATTATCATCTGATTTCTGGATCGTTTAGACTATTTAAATGACATGCAAACTGTAAAAACGGTTTGACTGAGTGATCAGAAATAAAGCTGGTGCTGTTTCCATTTGTGGCATGTAACTGCTGCCACTGTCTGAACTCAAATCTGATTTATAATTTGAAGTTAATATGATTGGAAGGACAAAACATTCAATAATATACAAAATCTGGGGTTTGGTATACTAATAAAAAATTTGGGCACTTGTAAATTTGGCATCTAATGGGCCTAAAAAAACGGAGTAAGCATTTTTCTAGCTTTACTTGGTCGTGTATTTGAAATGACTAAATATTTCACATTTTGAACCCACTTCCTCTAATTTTCCTTATTAGTAGCAGGCTGTTATTGAGATAGGAAGTTCCGACCGGTCAGGTAGTACTTTTATATGATCTACACTTCCTCCCTGAGCCTTCTGTCCATGATCACATAGTTTTATATGATCTGAGCTTCCTCAGGAGCTGTTGTCCAGGATCAGTCTGGGCTTTGGAGCTGAGGAGGGGCAGTCCCAGACACTTGGTCCACATTCGGAGACAGGATGTCCCACCCCCGTGATGAGCTGTTCACCACATCAGAGGTGAGAGGAGCCACGCGTTAGCTAGGTGTGACTCTTTTAAGTCAGGCAGTAGCTACAACATTTCCTGTCATGTTCTTACTAAGATCTAAAGTCTAAAACCTATGAGAGTCTAGTTCAGGTTGTGCAGCAGGTCAAGATTCAGTTTTCAGATTTTTTTTGGTGAGACGTTAAACGGTCTACAGTCAGCCCTCTGTCAGTAAAAGCATGGTGGTTTGGAGCAGAGTTCAGGGTGACTTTGTTGTTTGTGTTAAATAACAGTGATTAAGTCTGTATTGTTTAGGTTCTGAAAGTTAATATAAAATTAAAATTTAAAAACATTTTATTTGTCAAAAATGTAAATGTTTGTATTTCTCATTATTCAGACATTGATATTCAGATTACCTTTTGTAAATACATTTTAAATGTGCTAAAATGGGGCTATAATTGTCTAGGTTGAGGTTCAAGTATCATACAAAAAATATTGGACTGTAAAATTACCCACAAACATACAGAAATGCCACTTTATACCTTTATACCATAGTTCCTTGCATTTAAATTTTTGTATTTAATGCAATTTTGCAGCTTTTGCTTTTAGTGTTTTATACTTGATATTCTAAATTAGCAAATTTCAAAACAATCATTTTGATATATGTCCAACCTTCATCTGTATAAACATTTATGTGTGAACATTTATGCTCAAAATTGATTTGTACAAAACCATAAAAACAACCTCAACATTGTGAGGGCTTGAAGACTCATAACATTTTCTTACAGAGCTGGAGATACCGCCAATAAAATAGTATGTACAGGTCTTAAACAAAGTACTAAAATACAAAAAAGTGATAGAAAGCATAGACCTCTGCCAAGGCACTGTTCCTGTCTCGCAATGGTCCCTCAGTGTCCAGAAACGAATTCAGGTCAGTTTTGGTTAAAGGGTAAATGCCTTTATCGTGCCTTAAAAACCTGGCATATCCCAGATGAAATGAATACATGTAATGTCTAAGTGATATGAACTCGCTATTTAAAATATTGAATGTGAAGTTCTATTTTGTTTTTATTAGGTCTTTGTACACATATTCCCATAGCTACTACCACACACACATAGGACAAGGAGGCAGAACAGTGTTTAGATTAAGCTACATTATTTTATTATATAAAATTGATGCATATTATAATGTAAAACATTTCTAAATAATAAAAAAACATTACAACATAAAACAGTCTTTTTTTTTTTAGAAAGCTACAGGTCCGAACAACTAGACCCTTAGAATACAGAATACATTTGACATATTTATATTAATAATAATGAAAGGCAAATGTCTAAAAGAGCTTTATCACACTGAGATTATGATATATACATAATTATATTACAAGAGACATCAGTATTTTTAGGTTGGCATTCACCAAACAGTCATTTTACAAAGTGGAAAAACGCAATAGTCCATGTCATTGTGGGAATTTTACTTCATTTGAAAATATTCCGGAGTCGTGAAGAGTTGAACAGTGCATGGATTTGAATATAATATAAAGTAATAGTTGTTTGGTTGTAGTCAGTAGTGGAAGGTCCCAAAACATCAGGCATAACATTGTGAATTCTTTCGTTAGGCATCTGGACCAGTGAAGAGCTGGAGAAGTTAGTATTTCAGAATCAGAAATTGTCAAAGCTTGTGTTTGACAAAGTCCAATTTGTGATGTGTAGACAATCGGGTCAGAGAATGTCCAAAATTGTAGTTCCTTAACAGTTTGTAGTTCCTTGACAGACTTTAGTGGTCAGTTAGTATCCAAAATGATCCATGGCAGGAACGCTGGTGAGACAGTGACAATAGAAGTGAAGAGTTTCTTATCCAATCCAACTGGCGAACTATAGCGCAAATGCTTGAAGAAAAGTTGTCATAACACACCTAACATGTACTGACTTTATCCAATACATGTATTTTTAACAGACAAAACAATAATATTTGAAGTATGTTTGCATGGAGCTGTCCTTAAAGGCGCATTGTGTAACTTTTCTAGCGGAAAGTCCGTCAAAAGCTTTTCTCTGCAGAGATGTTACTGCTTTGTCTGGAATGTTTCACAGTATAGTATCAAACCTTTCTATCTTCAGGGAGACCAAACCAGACCAAGTTATAGGTCAGATCTGTGGAGAGGCGACCCCGCTCACAGTCAGAATGTTGTTTTTCTAGGTGTTTTTGAGCTTTCAAACCACTTGTAATTGAATAAATGTAAAGTAGAGCTGTTTAATGTCATACCGCGAACCAGGCAGAGCAATGACGTATCCATAGACACAAGCAGGTGACGGACTCCCAACCAAAAAGTTACACAATGCACCTATAATGCTACGTCTGATTAGCCATAATGTTATGCCTGATCTGTGAATGTACTGCTGTGTTAATAGTCCATAGTAGCATCCCAACTTCCAGGTTTAGTCCATATTTTCCAATTTCTTCACCAAGGCCTCCACATTGACCGGGGATAGGCGACTGTTGGCTGGCCCTCCCGACCCCCTATGCTTTCTGTAGAGCTTTGGTTATGCTCGCTGTCTGTCTCATCCAGATCGGAGCAAAGATCTTCACTGGAAATCGTGGAGGGAGCTGGGGATAGGGCTGACGCTGCGCTCCTTCCTCCAGGAGAAGCCAACATGGAGGAGCAAAGGGAGTCTCCGCTTATTCCATTGGCCCAGGTACTGCTACTACTATTACTGCTACCACTGCTGCTGCTACTGATGCTGCTGTTGTGGGTATCTGATATGAGGTCCATCACGTCTTGCAGGTGGTCTTCGTTGAGGGGCATGCACTCCAAAAGATGGTTGAGAAGTTCGGCCGCTACCGTCGCGTCGATCCCTGGACAATTGGATACAAACATGTGGACTTCATGCATACACTGGATGTAACCGGCTGCAAAGCGCTCACTCGCTTCTCTGTTCATCCTCTCAGACTCTGTGGAAGAAGAAAATGTGAGAGCAATAAGTCAGTGTTAATTAACTGACGTTTTCTGCTAAATGCTGGTTGATGTAATCTCTCATTTGTCCAGGAGCGACTCATGGTAGAAAGGGTAGTGTTATCTGGACGGCCACTGGAAGTCAATTTCAATCTGAAGGTACTGGTCTGAGGAGCTAGAATTTCTCTGTGCTCTTGATGTAGTGTCCAGATCTACTCAAACATCTTCTTGGGTAACACTACTGAACTCAAAATTGTCACTGGATCTGTCTTGCAAAGTCTTGTAGTTAAGGGGTAAATGCTGTGACCATTCAGCCACATTATGTCTATAAGAGAAATAGGTGAAATGATTTAGAAAAAACGCATAAAACAGGAAAATAAAATAAAAGCTAATAAAAGTAATACTACTCTTCCAAGGCACTGATCCCAAATCGCAACTGTAAATAAATATTTTCCAGATCTAGAATCAAGTACAAAATCTGTCACATAGTGAAGGTATTGAGCCACCACATTAACAAACTACATGATATAGACTAAAACAAAGCATTCTTGTTTTTAATTAGTATCAAACCCAAAATGGAAGGCCATTGAGTGTACATTTTGTGCCAGTACCATGATGCTGGCGAGGGCTGGCAAGGGCACCAGCTAGAGATCGCCAACGCTAAAACCAGTGTTAAATCTACAGGTCTATATGACAGAAGTACTGGTGGTGTATGAACCATTTAAAATAAAACTCACTGACTTTTATAGATAAATGTAATTCATGAACACACCTTGATTTCTGTTCTTCAAAATGTCCTCAACCTTCTTCACTGTGAGCTCCAGCACCTCTGCGTTCTCCATTTTGGCGTGAAACTATATGAATAAATAAAAAAAAATAAGGTTTAAACATTAGACAAAAGGTGTTAAAGATGCAAATGCACTAAGGGGGCACTGTACTCACGTCTGTGTCCGCCAGTAGACCACGTAGCTCTTGCAAACTCTCATTGATGCGAGCTCTCCTCTTCTTTTCCACCAATGGTTTTCTAATCTGCAGAATCAAAAAGGCAAATAATTATAAATGACAGTAGGAAGCCCATTCAAAACGCGTCTCTAGTCTGTCTGTGCAGATTTGGTGCAGGAGGATGAAGGCTAAGCTCCCGGTGCTGGTGACAAGTGCCAGTAGCCATTACTCCAAAGCGACATGGTTCCCTGGTCCAAAGCCCGTACCTTTCTGTCGGATTTCTGGATCCCGAAAAACGAATCGTCCTCGTCCGTCCCGACTGGGTTCTTGTTGGGCCGAGCCGAGGGTGCCATGATGGTCCGCGTTCGTCTCCCAAAACTGCCGATCCCTTTGGGGCGGTCAACGAGGGGCAGCTGGAAAACGGAAAGGAAGCAAAGCTGTAGGCGCCTGTGTTTATTGTGCGATGTTAGTGAGACGTGCTGCTCGCGCTGAGTGGCTGTTGTTAGTATTTATAGTGGCTTATTAACATGTGAATAGGGGCAGAGCCGCTCGCGCTGGGGGACAACACGGCGCACACGGCAGCAGCCAATGAACGCGCACTGCCTTTGTCTACGGCCCGGGCTGGTGTGCGCCCGAGGAGCTGCATGAGCTTTAATGACGAGCTGATGTGGTGTAAGGGAACGGCCGCACTGTTTTTACAACAGAGGAGCGCGTTACAGTTAAACCCTTCCACAGTTAATCCCACCAAACAAACAGTGCCTTTAAAGATCATTTGATCTTTTAAAAAAAGGTATTGCCTAAAGGCCATGGTATAGACACGTGCACACAAACTCTGTTTTAGAAAATCGTTAGCACAAATGCACATTTATTATGAGACTTATTTTAACAGCTCGTTTGAGTTTGAGCTCTGGCTGACATCTTTCTTTAAACAGATTACTAATTAATGACGCTACTTTTGTTTGATTTGCCATTTTGGCTGCACATTTTATTAAGCTGAACTTGCAGACATATTCCAGTAGTCTGAGTCTCTTGCCCCTCTGTCCCATTTGAGTCCAGTGCTCTACAGACTAACTCTTTGGCGGATGTAACGCGATGCCATCAGTTGGCAGCTGCTGCTGCGGCCCCTCGGCCCAAACTGAATCAGTCGGGGGAATTAAGGGCCCTTGTCCAAAGAAAGCGACAGGTGTTGCCCTACGCCTCGTTTGTTCTGCTCGTTCTTTGGTGACTTGTGTTTTGTGTGCGGCTGCATTCTCCCGTGTGCTGTGCTGAGGAGACTTCATTAAACCTGGTGTTTTTGCCTCTACTCTTGAGTTTAGATTTGATAATTTGACGCAAACAACAAAAGCCCAAATGAGCCCGACTGCTCCCCACTTATTGAAACTGCGGAGGGGCTCGTTCAGAGCACAATGTCTATTTGTTTATGTTCAATAACAGCGCATCCCCTTATGTTGTACGTTGTATTATTATGCAAATTAGACTCCCATTAGTCGCGCGACTCGAATATGTTAGTCCTGCACAGCCAGGTACAGCTTCCCAACATTTTACGCACAATATGTTGAGTTTTACGCAGCAATATCACTCATAGACTCAACTGCCACAAACCCGCATGAAGCAGGCAGTGTATGAGGGCTTTGTTGTACAGGCCAGTGCGAGTTGGCAGCTCGCCACAGTCTCAGTTCTCGTGTTTAATGGTGCGCACTGTGCAGGAGCAGCTGTCTCGCCTCGCCTTTGTGTGAGCAAACCCCCTCTAGTCTGCGCAGCCCGGCGCCTCTCATAACGGACATAATAGCCCGGGAAAGAGCCATATGTACTGGGACAGTTAAAGACCACTGATAAATTGACTTTCTTTAATTCAAATTGTCCCAATTGAGTGTTATTTTTATATTCTTTGCTCAAAAAAATCGAAAAAGTCCAGTGTAAAAGTCCTCGTGAGACTTATAATAAAATAGTGTGTATGCCTAATAATTCACAAAGTCCAGAGCCACTTTAACGCTAGGGGGCGCTTAAAACCATTCTGTCAGAGTGCAAGTTCCACACTGCTGAGGCCGACCACAGGGATTTAAGAAATGAATTGTGTCTAAATCACACACGTGATGTCCTTACACACAGTCAGTGGTGGTGCAGTGACTGACACCTATAGGCGAACTTGTACTAACTAAACTGTTACCTTATTCAATGTGACTTCAGAGTAGCTCTTGACAGTGGGGCGCCAGAGGCAAGAAACTGTTGTTGTGTCCTTGGGCAAGGCACTTCAGCCACATTGCCTAGTATGAATGTGATGTGTGAGTGTTGGTCAGAGGAGCCGATGGCGCAGATTGGCTTCCGTCGGCCCCAGGGCAGCTGTGGCTACAATAGTAGCTTACCACCACGAGTGTGTAGTAAATGAATAATGCACTGTAAAGCAACTATGTTATAATGAATTATTTGCAAAACAAACAACATCACATGGCATTGCAGTGTAATATTCAAAATATTTATTGTTCTTGGTTAATATAAAGAAACAGAAAGGGAAACAGCTATAAGTTATATGCAAGTACTCTAAAAATAAAGTTAAGCCTTATTATAATCAATAAATAAAGATGTTAATACAATAAATAGATGAAAGATTAATAAAAGCCTTCTATAAAGCAGGCTACAATGGAGTCGACTTCTGAGGGAAGTACAGCGAGGAGGTCTCACGTCTTTACAACACCAGAAATAGCATGTTTTTACATGATGCCATGGATGAGATCGGGACAATGCACATTTTAGATATCAGTTATTTGAATTACTTACTATCAATATTAAAGGTGCACTTTGTAACTTTTGAGATGGTGTGGTCTTACCATGGAGATGTTATTGTTTTGCCTGTAATGTTCTATAGTATGAAATTAAAGATATCTATCTTGCATTTATTCAATTACAGGTGTTTTCATTGCTCAAAATACTCTAAAAAACATGCATTCTTACTCTGGTCGGGCTCGCCTTTCCACAGATGTTGACTTAACCTGCTTGTTTCCATGGAGATAGATAAGTTCAATGCCATACTAAGACAATCTTCTAGGAAAGTTACACAGTGCACCTTGAAATGTTTTGAATCTAGTAAAAAGCCAGTAATATAGGCCCAAATTTAAGGTATTCTGAAAGTTGCTGGAAAAGTAAGTAATTTAGCGCTGTGCTATACTGAGTTAGTGACATCAAGTAAAAACAGTCTATTTCTAACCATCAATGGAGCACAAACCGCACCAAGAGTTTCATAGGAACAACATATCTATAAGATACATATGAGAGGATAGTCTAACAAAACACATATCATTAAATTATCCACCAGGCGTTCACCAGGGCCGCCACATCTCCAGCACACCCCCAATATGAGGGCTCTGAACCTGAGCACTTGTTGGAGGGCTGGGGTGGTCTGCTCTGGATGGTGAACCTGGCAGTACTTGGGCACGACTTGGGCTGCTGATTGGAGGAGGGAGACTGGCACCAGCAGGGGGCAGTGGGCCTGGTTCATCCCCAGATCTGGGCAGGGATTTGAGGAGATGGTTGAGAAGTCGAGACCCGAGCTTTTTGTCCATCCAGTCGCAGGTGAGGAGCATGTTATGGACCTCGTGCATGCATTGAATGTACCCAGTGCTGTACCTCTGCTGTGCCTCCAGGCCTATCAGGGGGTCTGCAGAGAGGACAGGGGAAGTACCGTCAAATGTAGCACTCTGACCTCTAGTGGTTATGATAAAAATTACAACTACCCATGTTAGGTATTGTTCTAATAATGGGTTTAAGCTTCATGTTATAATTATGCAACATTTTGACAATTTTGAACTTTCCTCATTCAAAAGACATTGGCTAATTTTGATTTAAATTGCTGTAATAGTCCTACCTTTTTTTTATTTATTTATTTATTTGTTTGTTTTTGTTAAATCCATGGATAGGTCAATAACAGTAATGTTTACAATGCTATTAAAACAATTACAATGTTAAGGAAAGGTGCTTAAATGAAATCCCAAATATCGAATATCAGAAACTGCAAATAAATAACTATATACAACAGATAACATAGTATAAAAAGTATAAATTTAAACTAAAATAAACAAAAAAATAAATAAATGTATATTTCTGTAAAAAATCTGAAAATGTATAAAACTGCAACACTGACATTTTGAAGAAATATGGAAATATATATGTATTATTATTAGTTAGGCTTGTGTACTCATCATACAATCATACAATCATACAGACAAGTCACCGGTCCTGCCTCACAAGTCTAATGATGCAAAGATGCTGCCCTCTGCTGGCCATTTAGTGCAATGACAAGCAGCGGTTACCCATCTTTTGTTCGGTGATGGGGGTTGGACCCACGTGTTCGAGTGTTATGGAAAACGTGTGAATAGTTTTTGTCTCCCCAACATCTACAGACCAATACAAAAATAATTCATACGAGATAGCGACATAATACCAAATAGTAGCTTAACTATAAAACAACACAAGATGAGAGTTAAACGTTCTTATCTTATACTTTCTTACCACTGAGTTTGCTCTTCTGTATGTTTTGCAGGTGTTTCACAGTCATCTCGAGAATATCCGCCTTTTCCAGTTTAGACTGCTGAAAAGTGATAACATAACGTTAACTTTTCGCCCACATGTAACAGGTGTCATTTAGACACATGGGAAACACTCACATCGAGTCTGAACGCTCCAATCACCGTCTCTTTGAGCTGATCCAAACAGTTGTTTATCCTCTCGCGCCTCTTTCTCTCGATGAGTGGTTTCCGAAGCTGTGGATAAGAAAGTTACGCACATTAAAGTAGCAACAACTCGCTAGATTACTGTTCGTTCTATAGGTCCCAAATGGAAAAGTATGGCTCATATCCCGAGTATTTTACCTTTCTATCCTCTTTGGCATTGGGGTGTTTGCCCACGTTGTGTCCCACGGATGAGGCAGTCATATCTTCCCTCTGAGGCTCGTGCGTAAAAGTGAAACTTCTCTGGTTTGCGTGCGTCTCTAGGGCTCACGGCGCGGCACGGTCCCCGTATTTATAGGGCACAATTAGCATGTGAATGGTCAAGCGCTTTGGCTGTGCGATTTTCCCACACAAGAGGTCCCATCAGTCAAGACTGACAGGTCACTGGCTCCATTCAATAAATGTGGACCCCGGCTCAGAGAGAAAGAAACATCTCAAGCGACAGATGTCCGGCCTGAAACCACAGTGTCCCCTCTCCGCCCTTCGCCCGCAATTGAAAACTGCAGTTTCCTACTTCAGAATAGGAGCGTATTACCGCGCTGTACTGATACACGGAGCTCCCTTGGTTAATACGGGCAATACCTGCTAAGGGGCTGAGCTGTTTCCTCCATAAAAAGACCACAGTGGGCATAGACCGAACCATATGGCTGTAAAATACGCCTGGGTACGGGATAGACTTAAAGGCACATTAGAATATTATACACACATTTCTTTAGTAATCTAACAGATGTTTTTCCGCTAATTAAATGAAAAAAGAAGCCTACAAAATAACCACAATCATTTAGAATATTAGGCTGCCTAATGATCACTTGTCTCAAACCTGTTCTAGCCTCAGGGACTACAGATACTAATGCTATCCGTTTAGCATTCACAAAGTGTATTTGCTTTGCCTTTGATCGTGCGTATTGATCTGCACGAGTGGACATCTGCTTGTAGCTGTTAGCAGCAGATGTAAGCTTGACCAGATGTCCCTTTACCTTTGGCCAGGCCCACGCTGTTTCAGAGCCACGCGACTGCCAGGCGAGCGCCGGGGCGTGGGAACAGAGGCTCCACAAAAGCCCATTCATCTAAACCTAATCAGCGCGAGGAGAACGGCAACCCTCAGGGTAGTGGGACGGTCCGGTCACTGGGACTCTGGCTGGTGCCCATTGCCTTAGGTGGTTCACAAAGCTATCTCGACATGATGCGCTGAGCTTAACTTGTAATGGTACAATCACTTTTTTCTTTTCTAAATAATCTCAAGCTACAGAAATGACCTATAAATGATTTTACGCCCCCTATTGGCACTTTTGACACTTTTGAGACTCAAATGCCTAAGTTAATCAGGTAATTTGCAGTAAAGGAAGGCTTGAAGCACATACTATACAAATGTTATCACAACAACTACTTGATTTGTCTTCCATTGTTTAAAAATAAATAAATAAATAAAGGCCTGTTTGGTATTTGGTTACTTCTCCCACTGAGAAAAAACAGCAAAGTGACACATTTATCCAAACCATATACAGTCAGTGATACAAACGTTATTGGCTATTGGTAGTTTTCAGATTCTAATTTGGTAATTTCATACTCAGATCGCAGATGGGGGGAACTGCAAATTTTCCCTGTTTATCACATGGTATTTTCAATAGAAAACTGGTAATAGCCAAAGTGAGACCTTCTTTTAGTGATTATACTCCCCTACTCATTTGTTGCCTATTACAACAAAAATCAGCATTTTAACAACATTTAAATAACCTGCCCTCATCTGTATAAAACATTATTGTTTGTTAGAATAGTGTCACCTGAAACACACCCAGTCAGCACAACAGAAGTGAGAGACAATAGTGAACTAAACTGTCTTGAAGTTGAACTATGGCTCCCTCTGGTGGACATGTGGCACACCTTGTTGCTGGTGCAGGTGATGTCCAGAGAGGGCGCTGCACGCTGCTGTACTGCCTCGCACTGAGCCACCACCACTGCCAGCAGACTGCTCCTGAGTCCTGTCTGCTCTCAAACAACTCGGAAACTGGGACCTTGCAATTAACTTCACCACCGACCAGGGGAGGCCACGCACCGAGGAGATAAAGACGATTTCAGCTGCAAACACCACCGGAGAAACAGTTCATCCAAATCAGGAGCTGCTGCTGGAAACGCCGTATTAAAGGTAACATATTGTGTGTTAAATTTCATGCTACGAATTGATTTTTTGGTGTACAGTTTTAATTTATATAGCAACAATATGAACAGACATATGACTGATGCGATCTAACCTGTAGATAACTATTCTAGACTGTGCGTAAATGTGAATAGTTGAGGCAGACAGTGATTCACCAAAGTCGGGCATGGACTGGCTACTGCGCTGCCACTTCTTCTTCCAGGCCTGGTTGTGCTAACAGGCTAACACGCTAGCCCTTACCACCCACATTATCTCTAAAAATAACTTATCACAACAGATGAAACAAAGAAGATAAGCCGTATAGGTTAAGCCGGTTTTGATTCTTGCATTTACGCAAATATTCTGGTTTATTTTTGCGCAGGCCCTTCACGACCACACAAACATTTGAAAAGCTCACCACGGGAATAGTATAATTTGGATAGCCGTGATTAAACCCGAGGCCATGTTTTTAGTGCATATGCATGAATCGGTTTTAATGTGCAATTCTAAAACTGTAAATAACAATATAGTTTGGGATATTTATAATTTTACGAGGCGAAGAATAGTTGTCGTTGTCATTGTTTTAGGATTGCGCAAAGTTCAGGCTTCACCATCACAAACCAAAGGGGCGGTGCTCCCAGCAGCTTCGTGTGGGTCTCATTGGAGGACTACAGAATCTGTTGTTTTAGTTATATTAAATGTGCACTGTGTAACTTTTCGGTAACTTGTTTCTATGGAGATGTCATTGCTCTGCTTCAGATGATCCGCAATATGACATTACACAGATCTGCCTAACATTATGCAATTACAGGTGGTTTTAGCTCAAAAACACCTAGAAACACAGGCATTCTGATTCTGAGCGGGGTCGCCTCTCCACAGATCTGGCCTGTAACTTGGCCTGGTTTGATCTCCGTTATGATAGAGAGTTTTAATGTTATACTGTGAAAGATTTCAAACAAAGCAATAACATCTCCATGGACTCTCTACCAGAAAAGTAACACAATTAAATAAAATTACTTTGAAAATGAATAAAAAATGTAGAAATAATTTTATATTGGTAGAATCGTGGTCATGGCTCTATATCCAGCTATAGGTCTTTTTCTGTTTTTTACTTTCTTTAGTTTAGTCTCACTGTAGACCGTACAATGTCCTATTATATGTAGATCAGATCAAATTAAAGGTGTTTTTTTTAACCACACAGTTTACTTGGTAAGCCTTTTACAATAATTACTATATAAACTTATCCTTCAATAGGCTAAAAGAGCAATGGAACAATCATTTTTGGTCAATATTTGTCATGGGTACTTTTTCTTTGTACTAGTGGTAAACTGTACTGTACTAAGATAAGATTTGAGCTGTAGAGGGTTGAATAAATAACTCCTATGACTCATAGACACAAAAGCAACTGCTACTACATCATTTTGGTATTCATTTCTTACAGCTCATGTTTTTTGTTTTGTTTTTTACTATATTTTGTTTAACATTTAGCATAGCTTTTTCAGTTGATCCTGCTTTAGCTTTAATGTGTCAGTGGTATATTTTATTTTAAAGGTCCTTTATGATGCAAAATTGGCTCTTAACAACTTTAAGTCATATTAGAATGCTGTTGCCTCATCAAAAACGTACGTTTTATTTCATTCACACATTTTTCAGTAATTCTATTATTGGTCTGTCTGCATCTCCAAAGCTCAAAATGCTCTGTTCCACCTTGTGATGTCATGCAGCAGGAATTTTCAAGTTAACAGCTACATTTTACCTTTAGTGCAGTGGAGATTGGCAATTCCAGGGCTGAAATTATCCAAGTGATTCTAGTAAAGGTGTGTGGATTTTAAAAACACAGTGGATTACCACATAACATCACAAGGTGGAATAGAGTGTTTTCTGTTTGAGAAAATAACTCGCCTAAATGTGCAGGATTTGTGTTAAATGTGTGAATGAAACAAAATACAACTCCTGGTATGTTTTTGATGAGGAAACAACAGTGTAACATAGATGAGAAAATAGCGTAATATGGGCCCCTTAAATATTATCATCTGTATTTTCTTTAACAATATATCAGTCTTACTCCTGTAGTTTAAAGCAGGCAGTGTCCCTACCTTCTGATTTTGAACCTGCCATATGTGCTTGTACCTCTTACTTGCGTCACTCACACTGAACACTTGTGTTGCCTGCTGGTGAATTTAACAAGCTTTAGCCTGTGCGAAAAGACGGATTTAACCACCTGGCCGCGCTGAGTGAGGTGTGTCTGTGTCTGACCCTTTCAAACTTTTCACAGCCAGAACCACCTCTGAATATGCGTCATTTTGTGTGTGCGTGTAGAGTCACTAACCTGGGGATTCAAAGGTTTGGTAGTGGAAGGGTTAGCGGTAGTGGATTATGTTTGTATTATACTAATAGATTAAACTGCGCAGAATTAAAGGAGGCCAAAACCGAGGTGAAACCTGAAAGTTGGACCAAACTAGACTAAATTATAGAATTGACCCAGGGCAAAACTGGAACAATATACTTTTGGGGCTCAGTATTTATCATGTGTACAATTTCTTTATAAAGTTTTTTGTTTTTAATATAATAAGATTTGAGTTCTAAATGGTTGACTAAGTAACTTCTATGGCTAATTATTGGTTCATTTCATTATGTCTTTTAATGAGACTGTATTTAAAATGCATTGCTATTATTGTGTCAGTTGCAGTAGTTTTAATATTAGCATTTATCCCAGTATATGTTTGTACCAACATACAGTATTGTGCTTCAGAATTTGTTATTGTGACAGGCCAGTCTTAAGCAGAACCAGGGCAGAACCGGGGGAGAACCGGGGCAGAACCAGGACAGAAAAGGACAGAAAAAGGACTGGACCGGGGCTCGGACGGTGCTCGGACGGGGCTCGGACGGAGCTCGGACGGGGCTCGGACGGGGCTCGGACGGGGCTCGGACGGGGCTCGGACGGGGCTCGGACGGGGCTCGGACGGGGCTCGGACGGGGCTCGGACGGGGCTCGGACGGGGCTCGGACGGGGCTCGACCAGGGTGCCATACTACGACGTCATACCACAACACTATACCACAACTACCACTACAATATACCTTTTACTATATGTCAGGACTACAGGTCAGGATAAGATCAAGACTAAACCAGGAGTAAACCTCAACCAAACCAGGACTGAACCAGGACCAAACCTTGCATGCCAACAACAGATGACTACCACATTTCTCAGAGAATCCTGCATTCTGCTCTGCCTTGTAGCTAATCAGGTATTTGATGAGGCCCTAAAGTCACGTGTTACTATCTCTGACAAACTTTGCTCCCAGTTTCGCCCCATTCGGTGTATTTAAGGTGCACGGGTGGGGCATGTAGCGCTGCAGATAAGGGGCTTTGTTGAGTAACGAGGGAGGAGTGAGATATGGTTGTGTCATAACATGTATTTGGTTCTCTGACCATCCCTTTGTTATGGTGCAGCCATATCTAGGATTAAAGGTTTTTCTGAAGAACTTTAACTCTTTCAGGGCATGTTTACTGATGCAAATTGGTATAAAAAGAACACTTTTTTGGTTGTTGTGTTATCATAAATGTATACAAGTAACTTTATTTAATGTTTAATCACTTAATTTAAAGGTACACTGTAACTTTTCTGGTGGAGGATCTGTCAAATACTTTTCTCTGGGGAAATGTTATTGCTCTGCCTGAAATGTTTCACAGTATGGTATTAAACCTTTCTATCTTCATGGAGGCTAAGCTAGACCAAGTTACAGGTCAGATCTGTGGAGCGGCAACCCCGCTCACTGTCAGAATGTCGGAATATAGGCTATAATACCACCTGTAATTTAATAAATGTAAGGTAGATCTGTTAAATGTCATACTGTGGAACATTTCAGGCAGAGCAATGATGTATCCAAAAACATTTGATGGGCCCTCAACCAGAAAAGTTACATGGTTCACCTTTTATAAGTGCCATATTTACTCTAAAAAAGTAGTAAAGAATTGCCTGAGCCACCATTAGACACTGTTATAAATAAATAAAGAAGCCACAGGGGTCAAATGAGGGACTGAAGTTGGAGCACGTAGCACCCACGGGGACCCCTGTCAAAGTAAACCTGTAAGAGTCAATGATTAACTTGGCACACATGTTGGTTAACACATTTAACTAAACCATGGACATGTTCAATGAAGGACCTTTTGCAATACAGACAATGCAAACAATAGCCCATTATGTTATGTTGGGAAATTTTAGTTGCGCAACTCTCAAAAGATTTTATGATGACAACTTGAAGCCCTGTGATTTTAAGTTCTGTGTAACTATTCTTGGTTGTTTGCGTGCTTGCTTAGAGTTGCTTAGCTTGGCATATTCCACAATATGGCATTATCGCTCTTGCATTTATTCAGTTTACAGTTTTTATTGCCAAGAAAATACATTGAAAAGCTTAATTCTTACTGGTTGGGCCCACCTCTCCACAGATCTGACTTGTAACTTGGCCTTAGGAGATGCCAGTGGTATTTTTAAAGGTGCATCGTGCAACTTTTCTGGTGGAGGGTCCATCACTTGCTTGTCTCCATGGAGATGTTATTGCTTTGATTGTAATGTTCCATGGTATGACATTAAACACATCCATCTAGCATTTATTCATTACGGCTGTTTCTATTGCTCAAAAATACAAGAGTTCTCTCTGTGAATAGGGTTGCCTCTCCACAGATCTGACCTGTAATGTAGCCTATAGTTGTCTCCCTTGACATAGATATTTAATCTCCATCTTGGAACATTCTAGACAAATCAATAGCATCTCCATGGAGACAAGAGGGCGACTGACTGTCCACTAGAAAAGTTGCGCGATGCACCTTTAAATTGTATATAGCTGTTATACAAAGACATCTTGTATCTTGAGAATACCATTTTATATTTAAATTGTATTCTTTATCAAAGGTGCATTGACGTCGTGATTCTAGGTGCAGTGAACTTCCAGTAACTGCGGTGACTCTTTCTCTGAGTAATAAACGTGACGTGTGCTGTACTTGATGTGTTTAGTGTGTTGTTAATCTTTTATACCTTTTGTAAAATCTGATAGATTTATGACATCACTCTGCTGCCTACCATTAAAATCACAAGACATGTTTTTTAGTCCACCTGCGAGCTTAGAATATAAATGAGTCACCCTCTTTCGTTTTAAAAGGAAGATTAAGTGTACTTTGGCAAATAATATTTTTTTTAAGCTAATATTTTTGAATGTGTTAAAACATGACCAGTGTAATATAAGCACTAATTTAGTAGTTTAAGACACTTTTTTTTTTAAACCAGAAATAGACAAAAATAAAAGCATGTTTTTTTCATCTTGTGTTTAATTGCACTGAAAAACAGAAAAACCTGCGTCCTTACTGTGAGCGGGCTTGCATCTCCACAAATCTGACTTTTATTTGTAAGTAAGCAAATAAGAGTAAGGGCTTATCTCCATGGAAATGTTGTTCCTATGACCATAATATTCTACGCTTCCTCCATGATTATACATGTGCATGAAACGTATCTTCATGGAGGATTTTCCGGAGTACGGTTTTAGCTTTCTATTTCCATGGAAACATGCAGGTGAAGTGCCACCTGCAAAAAGTAGCTTATCTTTAATATAAAGTAATAAGCATGAGAAATGTTTACCTCAACTGTGTACATAATTTATACTGTTATTAATTAATCCAGTTTTAATCAAAATCAAGATTCAGATTTCTAATTGTCAATGATCAACTTATTGTACTTTGGAGGAAGTAGTTGCTCTAGATGTTTTTAAGTTGTATGGACTGAAAATCTACCCTGTTTATGTTCAGGAAAGCCATACTGAAGCCATTTTTATTTTGTCTTTTTTTTTTAAAGAAAACATCTAATTGAAAACCACCCTCTTGTTGCTTTTAGCAGATTATTTCTAAGGTTAAAAGTTTATCAGATACTAATCGATACTGAAACTGGTTTAGAATGGCCTACATCTATGTTTTGTATGTTCGTGGTGGTGTCAAAATATAAGTATAGAGTATTCTTTTCAACTACAGTTTTTGTATGCCAACCCCCCTCACCATACAGTACTTACCTGACATAAACTTTAGGTTAGATGATCATTTAACTGGGCCAGTGGCAGAAGAAGTTTTGTATCTTTGACTTGCCACATTTTTGTAATGATTTCCTCTGCACAAACTGCTTCACCCACATTACACCCCGAGTCGTAAAACTTCACAGTGTAACACGTCTTTACTGCTTATTTTTTTAGCTGACGCCTTCTGTGGCCCTGATCCAGATCTGTGTCAGACTGAGGAGCAGCAGTGGGAATTGATGATTATTTGTGTATGGCGTATGTTAAAGGTCCTATATTATGCAAAATTAACTCTTGTTCCCTTTAAGCCATGTTATAATGTTGTTACCTCATCAAAATCAAACCTGGAGTTGTGACACATGTTTGAGTAATCTTTTATAGTCTGTCTTAGTCTGTCTACATCTCCAAAGCTCAGAATGCTCTGTTCCACCTTGTGATGCCATGAAGTGGTAGTTTTCAAGTTAACAGCTACATTTTAACTTTTGTTTAGTAGAGACTCGCAATTCTAGGGCTGAAATCATCCAAATAATTCTAGTGAAGGTGGGTGGAGTTCAAAAACATGGTAGAGCACTTCCTGTATTATCACATGACATCACTGTTTTCAGTTTGAGAGAAGAACTCCTACTCCTCCTGGGTTTGTGTGTAAAACATGTGTGAATGAAACAAAACACAACTCCATGTCTGTTTGTGATGAGGAAACTTTATACCAGAGATCAGAAAATGGCGCAATATGGGCATAGTAGTAACTGGTTGCATTCACATGATAGAATTTCATGATGTCGTAATTTCAAATGGAGGGCAGGGGCCTGTATAACTCTAAGAATGATTTGAGTTTTTGAAAGAAATATCCAAACTTATGATACACAAATTTTGATTCTTATTATGTGTTATTTGCTCCACACTCTTGCCATATTAATCTTACAGCTTTAAGTCCTTTCAACTGACAATGATCACATTTTTGAAGGTTGAATAATGGCACCACGTTTTGAGATTATAACGAAAAAATAAGATCCCCTGAAGACTTTTGAGCTTTGTGCTTTTGTTTCACGTGGAAAGTCCCAGTGAATAGAGCTTAATCATATTAACCAAACCACCTAATTTGGTTAAACACTGATTATGTGCTAATATAATGATAAATAAATAAAATAAAACCGAATGTGCAGTGCTAATCTCTTGTTGTGGTCTGTGTCGGCAGGTGGACTGGCTGCTGCCCGGTTGTCGTGGTAACGCTCCACCTTCACAATGCCGTTCCCCTTCGGCAAATCGCACAAGTCCCCGGTCGACATTGTGAAAAACCTGAAAGACAGCATGACGGTCCTGGAGAAGCACGACATCTCCGACAAGAAGGCAGAAAAGGTCAACAAAAACACTATAGAATTTAAGTTAGAATTGTTTTAATTAGCAGAATCACAAAAACTGCAGTTATTTAGGAGATGTAAAGGCCTCTGAAGGTAACTGAGTCTTTATGAGGTCTTATTTAGCTCAACAGTTACTGCGCATCACTTGGTTCTGGAAATTTCTCATTCATTTTCCCCATAGACTTTCCAAAAAATATACAGTAACTTTGAAAGCTTGCTCAGAGCTTATCAGCTATGGGGTAATGACCTAAAAACTGATTCTGAAACTTTATAAATATTATTAAAACATTTTGCCAAATTTTAAGTTTTATTTGGACTGAAAAATAACTCTTCATATGTGAATTTTGCAAAAAAGTGGACTCCGACGTGGACTGTAAAGCTTCATTATGTATAAACCTTCTAACCCTGTAGTTGGGACCTCTACAAAACATAACCTCAAATACATCTATGGTATTAGCAGGTTGTATTCTTCAAAAAAAGTTATGACATGCTTTTAAAATTGTGAGAACTGAATCTTGATTGAGAATGTATGTTGTATCAAAATACCTTACAACAGGAAATAGAATAAATGTGTGATGTGAATGAACAACGGTCAATTAAACAGTAAATAAAACATAATAAAACCAATGATAATAATGCTACATCACCCAGCTATAAAGGGTAAATGTCTGTGTTTTTTCAGACCTAATCCTGGAAAGATATATTGTCATGGTATTTGTTCAACGCATTCTATTTCTGTTCTGTTTATACATCGTAAACATATGTTATTATAAAAACGTTTTAACAAAAGCTCAAATGTCACCAGCCCTGTTTGAGACGTGGGCGGTGAGTTTGTTTGATGAGGGAAGACGGATTCCTCGAAGAGAAGGCATCCATTTTATTGCAAACTAAATCTTACCTTGAATTGTAAAGGCATTTTAAGTTGTTGAAACCATCATGCCATCAGGGCTATATGGAAAAACTGTAATGTCCCACAATATGACATTAAACTAGTCAATCTCGTTGGAGCAGAGCGGTGGCCAAGTTACAAATCAGGTCTGGTGTTGTTTTAGTGTATTTTTTTTAGCAATTAAAACATTTGTAGTTGGATTAAAAGGCCCATATTACGCTATTTCTATGTTATAATATTTTATCCTCATCAGAAACATACCTGGAGTTGTGTAGTTGTGTTTTGTTTCATTCGCACACTTTTAACACACAGATCCTGCATATTTATGTTGAGTTCTGTTCCATCTTGTGATGTCATTTGATCATACAGGAAGTGCTTTTAAACTAAACACTTCACTATAATAATTTGGATCATTTTTTGATAATTTGCCAGTCTCTTCTAAACAAAAGGTAAAAGGCAGCTGTTAACTTCATGCTTCATGACATCACAAGGTGGAACAGATCATTTTGAGCTTTGGAAACGTAGACAGACTAATAATGAGTCACTGAAACTCCAGGTATGTTTCTGAGGAGGTAACAGCATACTGACACATCTTAAAGCCCACAAGAGTCAGTTATGTGTAATATAGGACCTTTAATGCAAGACATTAAATGCAATACTGTGGAACATTCTGGGCAAAGCAATAACATCTATACGGAGACAAGCAGGTGACGCACCCCATCAGAAAACATACTAAATGTACCTCAAATGATTGTTGGTTGACTAAAGACTTGCCCTGTGTATGAAAAATATTAAGAGACTGGTGTCAATTAAGGCATGAATATAAATGTATATGTACAAGTAAAAAAATTACAAGACAAGAAAAACAAGTAAATTGCATGAAAAAGGCAGAGTAAATAGACATTTTGATCGACAAAGAAACCATTGACCATCCCTACTATTGTCCCCTCTTTAATTTATGTTTTTGTATCACAGGCGACTGAGGATGTGTCCAAAAGTCTGGTGGCCATGAAGGAGATTCTGTACGGTACAAATGAAAAAGAGCCTCAGACTGAAGCTGTGGCTCAACTGGCTCAAGAGCTCTACAACAGTGGTCTCCTCAGCACGCTCATCGCAGACCTACAGCTCATAGACTTTGAGGTGAGTGAAATACGTGGAGTTTATTTGACTGGAAACTTATTTTTCAAATGGTGAAATATTGGCAGGTGGGATTATGGCTATATCGGCTATATTAATATCAATTTAATCTTAATCTCATTTAATCTTTCTTGAAGACAGATTTTCGCTCATGGTTTAAAACTTGATTTATGGTGGATGCGTCCGGGGGGTCTGAACGGCCAAATTTGTCAATTTTTCTGACTTGCCTCTCCTCACGGCGGCGTCTCGAGAAAATGTGTAACTATGCGGACAGTTCATGTGGAAATGAGTGGGATTCCCTATTAGCTACTTTTCAACTTTCTACAGTAGGGACAGAACAAGATCTTGTGCCACGAGATCTCACAAGATCAAATTGCCTTGAGACTGTTCGCACAAGTGGAAAATAATCTTGCGAAATTTTATCCCGATCTTTACATTTGGCACAGACATGAAAGAGTTCCACACCTCGCTCCTGTTTATGAGTTAAATTGAGCATAGCCTTTTTAAATCATTCGCGGCCAAAGAATCCTGAGAAGTTCTTAGTTTGAGTGAATATGAAATGGAAAGGGTCTGGAGTGATCCCTTTGAGTCACATTCACAGTGACACAGCGCCAATATGTCCGAACATACGTGAATGAGACGTGTGTGTTTGTTTGTGTTAGAGGAGGAGGTGTGGATGTCATGTGGGCAAACTGGTCTCTTGTTCATATGTCAGAGGAGATGCAAAGACTGACTCACCCCAAACCCAACCGTGAGTCACCGCTCTGTGTCAGCTTCCTCCTCTGACGTCTTATCTGTGAGACTGTTAAAATAGCGAGCTCTGGTAGAACTGTATGTGCGAGAATGTTTTGTGATTTAAAATGAATGACAGGATGAATCAACATAAAAATAAATGGCTATGTGGGTGGAATAGCCAAAAATGGTACAGTACGCAAGTGAAAGTGCCGTTACATCAAAATTATATTACTCAAGTAGAAGTACAAAGTAGTAGTCCAGGAATTTTTTGAAAATTACTACTAAAAGGCGCGTTGTGTAACTTTTCTGATGGAGGGTCTGTCAAATTCTTTACTTTGTGGAGATGTTATTGCTTTATCTGGAAAGCTTCACAGTATGGCATTAAACCTTTCTATCTTCATCGAGACCAAACCAGACCAAGTTACAGGTCAGATCTGTGGAGAGGCGACCCTGCTCACAGTCAGAATGTCTGTTTTTCTAGGTATTTTTGAGCTACAAACTCACCTGTAATTGAATAAATGTAAAGTAGAGCTGTTTAATGTCACAGCGTGGAACATTCCAGGCAAAGGAATGGCGTGTCCTTAGAAACAAGACAGAGACAGACCCCCAACTAAAAAGTTACATTGTGCACCTTTTAAGTAAAAGTAATGTTACTGCAAAATTCTATTACTCAAGTAGAAGTACAAACCAGTGGTCCAGAAAATTCCTCAGTAAAGTATTTGGAGAAACTGCTACTCAAGAAAAATGAATTGTAAGAGCAGCTTTTTGGGTGTAATTTGTAATTTTCAGTTAATTTAAAGGGGCACTGTGCAACTTTTCTGGTAGAGGGTCCGTCAGACAACTATAGGCTACATTACAGGTCAGATCTATGGAGAGGCACCCCTATTCAGAGAGAACTGTTGTATTTTTGAGCAATAGAAACACTCGTTCGGGAGGTTGAGCGTTACCGACTAGATATAGTCGGCCTCGCCTCCACGCACAGCTTGGGCTCTGGAACCCAACTCCTTGAGGGGGGCTGGACTCTCTATTTCTCTGGCGTTGCACGCGGGGAGCGGCGGCGGGCTGGTGTGGGCCTGCTCATTGCCCCACAGCTCAGCCGCTGTGTGTTGGAGTTCACCCCGGTGAACGAGAGGGTCGCGTACCTGCGCCTTCGGGTCGGGTACAGGTCTCTCACTGTTGTGTCGGTCTACGGGCCGAACAGCAGTGCAGAGTACCTGGCCTTCTTGGAGTCTCTGGGAGGGGTACTGGACAGTGCACCGACCGGGGACTCCGTTGTTCTACTGGGGGACTTCAACGCCCACGTGGGCAACGACAGTGACACTTGGAGAGGGGTGATTGGGAGGAACGGCCTCCCTGATCTGAACCCGAGTGGTGTTCTGTTATTGGACTTCTGTGCTAGCCACAGTTTGTCCATAACGAACACCATGTTCGAGCACAAGGGTGTCCATCAGTGCACGTGGCACCAGGACACCCTAGGCCGGAGGTCGATGATCGACTTTGTTGTCGTGTCATCTGACCTCCGGCCGCGTGTCTTGGACACTCGGGTGAAGAGAGGGGCAGAGCTGTCAACTGATCACCACCTGGTTGTGAGTTGGGTCCGCTGGCGGGGGAGGAAGCCGGAAAGACCTGGCAGGCCCAAGCGTATTGTGAGGGTCTGTTGGGAACGTCTGGCAGAGCCTTCTGTCAGGGGGACCTTCAACTCACACCTCCGGGAGAGCTTCTCCCAGATTCCGGGGGAGGCTGGGGACATGGAGTCCGAGTGGGCTTTGTTCTCGGCCTCTATTGTCGATGCGGCTGCTCGTAGCTGTGGTCGTAAGGTCTGTGGTGCCTGTCGCGGCGGCAATCCCCGAACCCGGTGGTGGTCATCGGAAGTAAGGGATGCTGTCAGGCTGAAGAAGGAGTCTTATTGGGCCTTGTTGGCTCATGGGACTCCCGAGGCAGCTGACAGGTACCGGCAGGCCAAGCGTGCTGCAGCCCGGGCGGTCGCGGAGGCAAAAACTCGGGGTTGGGAGGAGTTCGGAGAGGCCATGGAGGAGGACTATCGGACGGCCTCAAGGAAATTCTGGCAAACTGTCCGGCGCCTCAGGAGGGGGAAGCAGTGCTTCACCAACACTGTTTACAGTGCGGGTGGGGAGCTGTTGACCTTGACTGGGGACGTTGTCGGACGGTGGAAGGAATACTTTGAGGATCTCCTCAACCCCACTGTCACGCCTTCTGAGGAAGAAGCAGGGGCTGGGGACTCGGAGGCGGATTCGTCCATCACCCTGGCTGAAGTCACTGAGGTGGTTGGCAAGCTCCTTGGTGGCAAGGCTCCGGGGGTGGATGAGATCCGTCCCGAGTATCTTAAGTCTCTGGATGTTGTGGGGCTGTCTTGGTTGACACGTCTCTGCAATATCGCGTGGCGGTCGGGGGCAGTGCCTCTGGACTGGCAGACCGGGGTGGTGGTCCCTCTGTTTAAGAAGGGGGACCGGAGGGTGTGTTCCAACTACAGGGGAATCACACTCCTCAGCCTCCCCGGTAAGGTCTATTCCAGGGTACTGGAGAGGAGAATCCGGCCGATGGTCGAACCTTGGATTCAGGAGGAGCAGTGTGGTTTTCGTCCCGGTCGCGGAACACTGGACCAGCTCTATACTCTCCATCGGGTGCTCGAGGGTTCATGGGAGTTTGCCCAACCAGTCCACATGTGTTTTGTGGATCTGGAGAAGGCATTTGACCGTGTCCCTCGTGGGGTCCTGTGGGGAGTGCTCTGGGAGTATGGGGTCCGGGGCTCTTTGTTAAGGGCTGTTCGGTCCCTGTATGACCGGAGCAGGAGCTGTGTTCGCATTGCCGGTAGTAAGTCGGACATGTTCCCGGTGCATGTTGGACTCCGCCAGGGCTGCCCTTTGTCACCGGTTCTGTTCATTGTATTCATGGACAGAATTTCTAGGCGCAGTCAGGGGCCGGAGGGGATCCGGTTTGGGAACCACAGGATCTCATCTCTGCTGTTTGCAGATGATGTTGTCCTGATGGCTTCATCGAACCGGGACCTCCAGTGTGCACTGGGGCGGTTCGCAGCCGAGTGTGAAGCGGCTGGGATGAAGATCAGCTCCTCCAAGTCCGAGGCCATGGTTCTCGACCGGAAAAAGGTGGCTTGCCCTCTCCGGGTGGGTGGGGAGTCTTTGCCTCAAGTGGAGGAGTTCAAGTATCTCGGGGTCTTGTTCACGAGTGAGGGGAGGATGGAGCGTGAGATTGACAGGCGGATTGGTGCAGCGTCGGCAGTGATGCGGTCGCTGTACCGGACCGTTGTGGTGAAGAGGGAGCTGAGCCAAAAAGCAAAGCTCTCAATTTACCGGTCAATCTACGTTCCTACCCTCACCTATGGTCATGAGCTTTGGGTAATGACCGAAAGGACAAGATCGCGGATACAAGCGGCCGAAATGAGTTTCCTCCGTAGAGTGGCTGGGCGCACCCTTAGAGATAGGGTGAGGAGCTCAGTCACTCGGGAGGGGCTCGGAGTAGAGCCGCTGCTCCTCCACGTCGAGAGGAGCCAGCTGAGGTGGCTCGGGCATCTGTTCCGGATGCCCCCTGGACGCCTCCCTCGGGAGGTGTTTCAGGCATGTCCCACCAGGAGGAGGCCCCGGGGAAGACCCAGGACACGCTGGAGGGACTATGTCTCCCGGCTGGCCTGGGAACGCCTTGGGGTCCCCCCGGAGGAGTTGGAGGAAGTGTCCGGGGTGAAGGAAGTCTGGGAGTCCCTGCTTAGACTGTTGCCCCCGCGACCCGGTCCCGGATAAGCGGAAGAAAATGGATGGATGGATGGATGAGAAACACCCGTAATGAATAAATGCTAGATCGATGTGCTTATTGTCATACCATGGAACATTCCAGTCAAAGCTACAACATCTCCATGGTGACAAGCAAGTGACGGACCCTCCACCAGCTTTTGTCACTCGTAAACTTACTCACAGTGGAATGAGTAAAAAACCTTTATTTAAGTAAGTAAAAGCAGGCTGTAACTTAAGTAGGCGTGTAAGTATAATGTCTGAAAACTACGGAGAGAAATCGGAATGTTTATTATAAGTTACTTGGGTAAATGTAAGTACTACCTACCTCTGTTTTTAAAATCTTTAGAGGCAGCAATGTCTGATTGAAAATAAATGATAAACTTGTATGCGAAAAAAAATGGTGATTAAACAGTTCAGTAAAACGGGGATACAGGAAATGTTTTGATTGCAACAGGAAGTGAGACAAAATAGCCACAGAAAGAAAATGTGTGAACTCTGTGGTTTGTAGAAAGGGCATCCGGTGTAAAAAATAGCTGCTTATTATGCTTCATCTTGTCCATGTGTTGTTTTGTGTGAGTTGATGCGCAAGATAAAATTCGAACTCACACCATCTAAAAATGAACAGAACCTTTTAATTATATTCCATTAAATATTAAACACTCCATTACAGACTTGGATAGATAGAGGTTTAGATCCGTTAGGGCATCTGTGCCAAACCTGTAATACCTAATGTGTAATATATGAACCACAAGAAAATATTACCGTGGCAACAGCCTGAGAAATGCATAGCCAGAGGTTCACTACAAAACAAACTGTGTGTCAGGTGATAGCTGATTTTGCGTTTGATAACAACAGTATTTTTCGGATTGTAATCATCCCTTTAATTAAATAAATGTAAGGTAGATTTAATGTTTTTAATGTTTAATGTTGTTTACACTGTGGAACATTCCAGGCAGAGCAATGACGTATCCATAGAAACAAGCGGGTGATGGAGCCCCAACCAAAAAGTGACATAGTGTGACTTTAACGTGTGTATGTTAACCTGTTTAAAGGTGTACCTGATTTTTCTTAAAAATGTGAAAAACAAAACTAGTGTATTTTAAACAGTTTGCAGTGGTCCAAAATTATTCCTCACTTACCTTATGCACTCTGAGCATCCTAATTATTCACGGTGATGAGTTTATAAGCACTTTTCACAACTTTTCACAGCTAGCATGTTAACGCACACTTCCTGATTATCTGACAGTAAAACCCTTTATAATTAGACGCCGACACTACACAGCGAACATATGACCTCAAGAGCTGCTTATATAATACATCTGTACTCGTCAAACTTTACTCAAATACATGGGAAAGAATCACATACAAGGCCTTTTTAATAAATAGTTGTGTTGTTTCATATCTCTTTTCTCCAGGGGAAGAAAGACGTGGCGCAGATTTTTAACAACATTTTGCGGCGTCAGATTGGCACCCGGACGCCCACAGTGGAGTATCTGTGCACTCAACAGAACATCCTCTTCATGCTGCTCAAAGGGTCAGTCTCTACATCCCTGGATACATGTGTTATTATGATTCTTGTCTCACTTATGAAAAATATTTTGAGCAGTCTAGTAACATGCATTTTCTAGTGACTGTAGTGTTTTTTCAGGTAATCATGTGAAAAATATGTAAATGATCTTGGTTTGGTTTTCATGATGTTAACTTTGTGACTCATTGATTCTCTTATTAGTTGTAAAACCCAGTTTGTACTAAATAATTTAATTATTTACTTTGTTATGGGAGGTAGAGATCGACCAATATGGGTTTTTTCATGGCCAAGGCCAATACCAATTGCTTAAAATCCAGAGTAGACAATCAAAAAATATCAATATCGTATCGGCCGATAAGCTGTGCTGATATATTTTGATCGATATGTAGGGCTGATTTTTATTATTTTTCTCAAATTGTGTAATTTTTATGTAATTTACTATAAACTCACACAAAGCCCCTTTTTACTGCAAACCTTTAAGAGAGCCTTGTATCACATTTAGTGCAGTTATCAATTATTAAAGTGTTATAATAAAGCTTTGTGTGTATTTTTTAGGCAGCAGATCAACCAAAATAAATTATCATCCTGTGCTGGAGATTTAAGGCCGGTAGATGATACTCTGTATCATATTGGATCGATATATCAGTCTGTCTCTAATGACAAGAGGTGACATTGGTGCTCTTGATGGCTATGGTCACAATAGGGATGCACCGATACCGATACTGGTATCAGGTATCGGCCCAATACTCCCTTAATGTACTCGTACTCGTTAAACATTTGTCAATACCACGCACCGATACCACTATTACATGACACATTACGCAGTATCCTGGTTTCAGTATCCCGAATAAGCCAGTATCCCGGTTATGAGAAACCAGGATAAATAAAGTGACTGAACATGAGTGAAATGACTGTTAAATAAAGGGCTGCGCTGCACACGTACGACCTGCACAGTATGATCGCTGAAAAGTTTAACATGAATCATCTCCAACGCGAAATAGATTTTGGTGAGCTAACCACAGCTATAAAATTGGGAAAATCACACATAGTAAATGTGTTATGATGGTTAGATGACAGGAAAAGGTGAAAAATACTTTGCGTAGAGCCGAATAAAAAGTCCTCTAAAAGAAGTTAGAACTTAAAGGTGCATTGTGTAACTTGTCTCCATGTTTAAAGTCATTCTGTGGAACATTCCAGGCAGAGTAATGACATATCCATAGAAACAAGCAGGTGACGAACTCCAAACCAGTTACATAGTGCACCTTTAACTCAAAAAGTGCATTGCTACATTTTTGTTTTGTTAATGTATTTTTGAATGGTTGTGTGCAGGTACGAGTCCCCGGAGATTGCCCTAAACTGTGGTATTATGTTACGGGAGTGCATCAGACACGAACCTTTGGCTAAAATCACTCTGTGGTCGGAGCAGTTCTACGACTTCTTCAGATACGTCGAGATGTCCACGTTTGACATCGCCTCTGACGCCTTCGCCACGTTCAAAGTAAGTCCACCACATTATTTTATGTTACCAGTGCAGCCAATGTGAAAATATTACTGGTATAAAACACTATTTATATGAAATAAAGTAGTATTTTTACTGTTGGGTTCCCTTTGAAAATAATAATAAACATCGCACTTTTGAGTTTAAGATAATCCTGTACAATGAGATAAACAGTGGCTATGTACGCACAGCAAAATCTGATTATTATTGTTTAATTTCCGGACCCTGATCCAAAGGTTGACAGTTCGAATCCCATTCTCGACATAAAAACATCATTGGTAGAGCAGTCAGATCCACCGGCCCACAGGTTAATGGTGCGATTCCAGCATGAATGCTGTCGTTGCCTCCTTGGGCAAAACCCATTTTGAGGGCCCTGAAAGTGGAAAAGCGCTATATAACAATGTGACCATTGACCACTTGACCAATTACAGATAGAAATCAGATTACTCGCATCAGATTTTGCAGTGTTCGTGTTGTTTAAATAAACTTAAAGGACCAGACGTAAACACAGCTACTGTACAGTCTGCAGTCAGTGTTTCCCATTAACAGAATACACCATGGTGGCCCTTTATAGTCTAAAATTCTTCCCATAGTCTAAAAAGAACATGGACTAGACACTGACATAACAAAATCTCACGTTGTCGCTCCATACATAACATAAAAAAACTACATTGTTCAAAAATACTGCTTAAATACATAAGTGAAGAGTATGAAAGAAAATGATAAATATAAAAAGTATTTGTAATCTATGGGTGCCATTGCTTCATTGCATATACATACAAGTTATTTCTCAGTTACTACAGTCAGATATATAAATTAAAAGTTTGTGCATTTGATTCTCTTATTTAAAATTATTTAAAATTCTGTTTAGGACCTCCTTACGAGACACAAGCTACTGAGTGCAGAGTTTCTGGAGCAACATTACGACAGAGTAAGTACAACTGTTTTATCTATAAATACCTAACAAGCATAACAAAGTATTATAGTGCTGCCAGAGTTGTTTCTGTGAAATATGGAAAATCATTCTACATTTTAAGTTCAAATTGGTTTTCTGATTTCTGATCTATAGGTCTGTCACGATAATATTGACTTATCTTTCAGTATATGATAGATGGAACAATACTTTTTGGGGTCAGTATTTATCATGTGTACTTTTTCTGGTTATTTTTCTGGCTATATGATAAGATTTGAGCTGTAGAAAGGTTGAATTAATAACTTCTATGATTCATTACAGACTCTTAACAATATTTCACATTTAGAACAGTTTTTGTGGTTTAAATCAGTGGTATAAATTAGTTCGACTATTATTATTTATCATCTATATCGAACCTCAAATTTGTTTGTATATATTAGAATAAAAATATATTTTGGGCGTGTGCTTCTTGTGCAGTGAACCTGATCTGCAGTATCAAGTGCATTGAAATATTAATATATGGGCTGCATATTGGGTCTGTGTTTATAATATTATATTTAATCACATTAATTAAACTACAGAACCTCAAAATCCCTCATGTACTTATTATTCAGACATTTATATTGGCTCCTAATACAATAAAGTGTGTGGGTTTGCTTGTTTGGCGAGCTCTGCCTCTTTCGTAACATGTAATCAGGCGCTGGTTCTGCCGTCTGTGAGCACAAAGTAACTGTCAGTCTGTTCCCATTCTCCGTCTCAATACAGACACGGATACAATTGAGAAACTACTACAAAAGTCATAATGTCAATTGTTAAAGGGCCTATATTGCGTTATTTTCTGATCTATGTTCTAATGTTTCCTCATCACAAACACACCTGGAGTTGTGTTTTGTTTCATCCACACAGGTTTAACACACAAACGTTGCAGATTTAGGCTGAGTTCTTCTCTTAAACAGAAAACACTGTTCCACCTTGTGATGTCACGTGGTAATACAGGAAGTGCTCCAATGTGTTTTTTAAACTCTATACACCTTCATTAGAATCATTTGGATTATTTCAGCTCTGGAATTGCCAATCTCTACTGAACAAAAGGTAAAAGGAGCTGTTAACATGAAAACTACCACTACACGACATCACAAGGTTGAACAGCATTTTGAGCTTTGGAGATGTAGACAGACTAATAATAAAGGGTTACGCAAACATGGCTGAATGAAGAAAACGACTCCAGGTCTGTTTTTGATGAGGTAACAGCATTATAACATGGCTTAAAGCTCACAAGACAATTTTGTGTAATATAGGACCTTTCTATAGACATTTCTATAGTAAATTGTGTAACATTATATTTAGTATTACTGTTGTTGATAAAAATGGGTGATAATGTTGCAGTGTCTGACAGACTCGTTTCCTGTGTCATTTGTAAGCAATTCCTGATCTGAGTCATAAAATCTTCTCTCAGCTCACGACATGTTTTTGAGTCTGTGTAGAGACCAGTTACTGATTATTTCATTACTAAAATAGCTGACTTCAGTTATCGATTAGTTATGATTATTCGATTAACTTGTTGCAGCCTAATGAAATTGATTGGCACCTGTAAGTTGAAGGCATTTAGACTATATATTTTTTCATGGTTTATAATATTTATTTTAGGTTTAATTTGTTATTATGGCTGACTTCACTAATCTTAAAAAAAAAAATATGTATAGAGTGTATTTCTTTGTACATTATACTTTGAAATCATCTTGCAGCCCCTTGCAACTGTAGACTGTACTGTATAAAAAAGTGGACTAAGAGAGTGCAATGTCACCCACAGCGTTCGGCTCCAGTCAAATGAAGCTCACAAGGCTAGCAGTCATTGGAGCGAATTTGGCGCCAGGTCCATATTAGGAATAAGAATTTATTTACAGACAAAATAGCAAAATAAAAAAACACCGGGGTCATGTAGAGCGGGTTAATACGAATTTAATACAATTTTTCAGTGTAAAGTCAATTGGAGCCAGAGTTGATAGAGCCGGAAGCGCCCCCATGAATATTTTTCTATTTGAAACGTGTAGGTTAGCAGGTTAGTTATGTCCATTTATACATTCATTATACAGTCTATGCTTGCAAACTCCTATATCGGGAACTCTTTGATCAAAATCATTACATTTTTCTAGCTCTGTGACATAAGAAGTCATTTACATAGAGGTTTATCCATTTAACTATTGAAAGCTTTTAAATCCAGAACTGCATATTTAAAAAATCCAATTGAATTATATTGTCTATTAATCGTGACATCCCTAATTATAATTTCCTCCGATATGATTGTTTCCTCCCTTGCCTCACTTGTATTTTGTTGTTTTGTCCAGTTTTTCAGTGAATACGAGAAGTTGCTCCACTCTGAAAACTACGTGACTAAAAGGCAGTCTCTGAAGGTAAGGAGCAGAGGTCATGCAGTGGTGCAACTTGTTCAAAAAGCTATTTAAAGATGGTCACGGTGGAGGTTTGGGTTACACCTAAACCCCCATCACCACGTCATGATTGCCCTCTAGTGGCCGGAGCAAGTATCTCACAGATGACTCATGTGGTCATTAGACAAGAAAAGGTGGACTGGACTAACACACGACTCCCAGCTACAGCATGGCATGACAGTTGGACAATTCTGAAGTCTTAAGTAGGGCTGTACAATATATCACACTGGAAATTGCTATTTGAAGTGTTGCAATTATCAAATTATACAATGTCCTTAGTGTGGGACGCCAGTATTAAGAGATACCACGGTATGAAAAAGCCACTTTCAGTTCTGTGAGGGTTAACTTCTAATATTGATAGTCAGTTGATTTCACAGGGTCTGTGGAAAAAGCAGCAGTTCTCACAGCTTTAAGTTGATGAATTGATCATTTGTTCATTGATCATATATGCCTATCATGCCACAGATTAAGTAAATCATCAAGAAGCTTTTGAGCCAGTTCTGATATGCAATATTTGGCCTTCTGCTGGGGCTGATAACTGATATTTAGCTTTTAAAATCCATAGCGACACCCACATATATATCTTAAATTGAAGGAAAGATCTCTAATTAACTTTTCACTTTTGTAAAAAATAATAACAAATTGTATTTATCTGGGTATAAAATTGTTTACACAAATATGTAACAAACTTACAGCCATAAAACGCTCCTCTATAAATTTTGACTCATTAGTCTGTGCAAAAAGGGCACTTCAATGGTGAAGTAAAAAAACAAAACAAAACATTGGTAACACCGAAGCTGATGTATAGTACATCCCTCATTTCAGTCCATGTATGTCTCCTAGTATGTTATGTATCCTATTATATCTTATCACATTAGTCTTCTTGTTTTGCCCTCTGTGTTCTCTCTGTCCCCTAATCCGACCTCTGCATAAACGCATGTGATGAAATGATGAAATGCTGCTGCTGCTTCATGTGTTTGCACTGTGAACACAATCAGTACGATGTAATATTTCTTCTTGTCTTCAGTTACTGGGTGAGCTGCTTCTCGACCGACACAACTTCACGATAATGACGAAGTACATCAGTAAATCGGACAACCTCAAACTCATGATGAACCTGCTCCGAGACAAGAGCCGCAACATCCAGTTTGAGGCTTTCCACGTTTTTAAGGTACAGCCCACGTATTCTACATATTTACATATTTAATGCAGTCACTTACTAAAATGTTTTTATATAGTAAAGGTCCTATATTATGCAAAATTGACTCTTGTGAGCTTTAAGTCATGTTAAAATGTTGTTACCTCATCAAAAGCATACCTGGAGGGTTTTTTTTTTTGTTTTTTTTAAACACATATTTGAGTAATCCGTTATTATTAATTAGTGTCTACATCTCCAAAGCTCTAAATATTGTTCAGTAGAGATTGGCAATTCCAGGGCTGAAATGATCCAGATGATTCTAGTATTATCTGTATTATCACATGACATTGCAAAATGTAACAGTGTTTTCCCATTTGAGAGAAGAATTCATACAGGCTTTGTGTGTTAAATATGTGAGAATGAAACAAAACACAGCTCCAGGTATGTTTTTGAAGAGAAAACAACATTATAACAGATCAGAAAATAGTGTAATATGGGCCCTTTAAATTAAAAACACAAAGGGGAGATTGATATGAAGTCTGCAGATGGAACATAGCAGATAAATTTGGTGAAATGAATATTGTATTTCGTAAGATTAATGCATTTGTACATGATCCCAGACAAACTAAGAATAAACTAAACAGAGTGTTTTTCATGTAGATAAAATGGTAACAGGATTAGTATGTCTTTTCAAAAAGTAAAACAAATATATTGTTGGAATGATTTTAAGAGTAGGACTGCATAAATTGCCAAATGTAACAGATTTTAGAAGAAGGTTCAATCTGATTTCATGGAAAACACAAGTGGATTATTTCCCAGTAAAACATTTTAAGACTAAACAAAAATACTTACCGTAATTTCCGGACTATTGAGCGCACCTGAATATAAGCCGCATCAACTAAAGAATTTTATTTTTGTACATATATAGGCCGCACCTGTCTATAAGCCGCAGGTGTCCACGTCTTCAAGAAGTTTTCAAGTTCCGAGCATCTGCTTGTATTGCCTCTGAAAGCTTTTGTCGTCTTTTTGCATTGAGTCAGTTCGTCACGCTGCCGTCGCCAACGTCTCACCATCGACTCATTGATGCCGCGCTCACGTGCAGCAGCTCTGTTTCCTTCTTTGACAGATCAATTGTCTTTAACTTCAAAGCTGCATCATATGCATTTCTCGAGCAGAAAGAGCCGCTGTCCTGTCTTGTATCATGTCAGTGTCTTGTAGGATTTCAACAGGATTTCAGGCTCTCCCGGGGGTCGGGGTTAGTTGTATCGATCATGTATGAGCGAATGTCCAGCTACTGAAGTTTGAGACGTTTCGTCTCGTCATTTACGCCTCACCTGCATTTAACACATACGGGTCATTAAGACGTATCCCACTCACTAATGTTCATTTAGCAGCAGAACTTATTTTATCACGCAGCGATAAACTGTTTTAGTGCTGACAACAGCGCTAGCGAGTGTTCTAACTGACCCTAACCCATGTTCACCGCACAGACAGCGGCGCTTTCTGCACTCAAGCTGCGCGCGCATCCGCTGTGTTCATAGACGAATAATCCGTCCATATATTAGCTGCATTTTATTAGTTGCAGGAGTACTTTGTCTGTTTTATAAAAGGAATAAAAAGAGGTATTAAGCATTTTTAAAGGTGCACTATGCAACTCCACCGCCTGCTTGTTTCTATGGATATGTCTTTGCTCTGTCTGGAATGTTCCACAGTATGGCATTAAACAGCTCGACCTTACATTTATTCAATTACAGGTGGTTTTAAAACTCAAAAATTTGGTCTGGTTTGGTCTCCATGATGATAGAAATGTTTAATACCATATTGTGAAACATTCCAGACAAATCAATAACATTTTCATGCAGAAAAGCATTTGAAAGTACCCTCCACCAGAAAAGCTACACAATGCAGCTTTAACACTAATCCTGTATACAATCTATTTAAAAAAAAATCCCAATTCAAATAAACATTACATTAAAACAGACATTGCATAAATTAAACAAATGTTTTAAATGAAAAAAGTGCACTTAATCACTAACTAGAACTATGTCACTGTATGTATCTGTGTATCTATCTACTGTATGTCTACAGATCTGCTGAAACAGAAATAAAAAACTAGACTTTTTCTAAATTGTTTTGGGGTCAAGAATATGGCATAACATAAAATATATAGAAATATGACCCATTTTGTTTCCTGTTTTAGGTTTTCGTGGCCAACCCAAACAAGACACAACCCATCCTGGACATCCTGCTGAAGAACCAGACAAAGTTGATCGAGTTTCTCTCCAAATTTCAAAACGACCGAACAGAAGACGAGCAATTCAACGACGAAAAGACTTACCTGATCAAACAGATCCGGGACCTCAAAAGGCCTCCACCCCAGGAGACCTAAAACTGGACCCAAAGGAGACCAGGGAGAGCCAGGGACCAGGGCTGCATATGGACCCTAATGCAGTGGCTGGTCTGGCTTTGGATAAGACTTACTCCCAACAAAAACTAACGTCAAACATCCCCAAATCTCAACCTATTGGAAACCGCCAGCTCCACCGCTCCAATCTGGATCATTATTTTAACATTTTGCAACTTTTTTCCTTTAAATATATATGCTGCTGCTTTCTTGCACACTGAAACATGTAACAGCCAGTTCACAAAACTGAATTAATACCAGAGATTGCTAATTAAAATAGTAGAAACATTCAATTTTCAGTACTGTGTCAAAGGCTATGAATAAATACAAAAATTAAATGTATAAAGAAATCTGCCAATTTCACTGATAATTAGATAAGAGATTGGAATTGCTTAGAAAGAATACATCTTAAACTGCTAAAGGCAAAATGGTAAACACTGGTGTCTTGACCAGGAATGACATTTTTAAATAGTAAAAGGGTTAAAATCTTTCAAACTAAAAATCTGACTGAAGTTGCAAATTGTGGTCAATATAACAAAATAGTAAAGATTTTGAACACATTTGATATGAATCCACGCACATAAACACATAAACATTATAAAGAAAAAAAAACAATACACAAATTATACAAAGCAACCAAATTAGTCCATAAAATATGTTTGTTCATAGACTTTTTGCTAAATACGTGCTCATAAACTTACAAAGAATAAAGCTATCAAGTCTTTAACACAGTACTAAATGCACACACTTTTTAACAACAACAGCAACACAAATGAATGGGTAAAACATGGTATCAGGAACTATATAATTTAATCTTTTGTGGTCTCTAATGGCCCTCAATGCCCCATCAGGTCTCCCGTCTCCAGAAATGAAGCGCATGCGCACCACCCTACCACTACAGTACACCAAAGCCTTCATCCTTGTTCAGCATCTGTGGTTTGGTCTAAATGATTTATGGGAAAGGGCTCTTCAGAAGCATCACAGACCTCAATCAAATCAGGTCATGAAGGCTAGAGCTGCACATTATGAAAACTAAGCAATTTCAGACCAGCAATTGCATCAAAAGTTGCAAAAAGCATTGGGAGTGTTTGGGAATCTCTTTTCAATATGGCGAATTTAAATTAGTATTGTGAGTATATAAGTTTGAGCCCAGTTTGAGCCGGTTTTGGACTTGGTTTGGGTCTTTTCTAGTCCTGGTTTAGTTGTTTTTCTTATCCAGGTTTAGAATCTAATTTTGATGTGTGCGTGACTTAAAATACAAAATGAAACCATGATTTCACCAGGACTGAATAAGAGGTTTGTAAGGGCGAAATCAGCTCAGGTCAGAAACAAAATACAAATTTATGTCAAAATCAAGACCAAACATTTGAAAAGGTCTAAACAATGGAAATCTAAAACAGAATTTCATTGGAATTAAAATGCCAAAATTAGAGCTGGGTTATATGGCAAAAAACACATTTTCCACAATCATAATTTTGTGATTTTGTGGGGTTTTTTTTCTTATTGGATCAAGAAGACGTGCTTTTAGTCTAACGTTAGCCATTAAAAATCAATTCCACCAAAACTGAGCAAAACTGCTCCAAATGACATGTTTTTATTGCTATACTTATATACTGCTGTAGACCATTTGATTAAAAAGCCCAAAGATCACGAACTCTGTGAAACCACTTCTTCATTATTGCAATTTTCAAAGTTTATTTTGCTGTCTTCATATTGTGCAGCTCTAATGTGGGGATTGCTCTGTTTTAACTCAAGATGCAAAGGATGAACTTGCCAGAATTTAATTTCTTCTTATTGTAATTTTGGGACAGGGTTAACGTGTACATATGCCTTTTTTGCTTTGTAGATTTGTTTTACATTAACATTATGATTACCAGCATCACATTTTTGGTTTATTGTATCAAACCTTCTAGGCGCAAAAATGTAAAAAATGCACTGTGTAACTTTTCTGGTACAGGGATACGCCACCTGCTTGTCTCTACTTTGCCTTGAATGTTCCACATTATGATTTTAAACTTACCTTGTGTTTATTCAGTTACAGATGTTTTAATTGCTGAATAATACTGAAAAACATGCGTTCTTACTATCCACGGATCTGGCCTTGACCCTGAACTTGCCACTTGCTTGTCTTCATGGATATAGTTTCTTGTCATACTATGGAACATTATAGGCAACGCAGTAGCATCTCCATGGAGACGAACTGGCGGTGGACCCTGAAAAGTTGTACAGTGCAGCTTGAATTCACATTTCAGTTTGCATTTTCATATTCTGCTGATAGGGTTGTTGTTGGCTTGTGGGGTTTCTTCTTGTACATAGCACACAAGCACACAATTGGCTAACCTATAGGATATTAACAATTGTACAGCAAAGGAATGTCTTGCGATGTCAGCTCTGAATCTGTTATCCTTAATTTTTTTTCTCCATTTTGACTTTTTGACAGTGAAGGGAGTCATTTGGGAGAGCATTAAAAACAAAGCTTGCCATCTGCCTTTTTGAGGGGCAAACTTATTCTCTATTTTGCTGGGTGCCTGTGCTGTGGCAATTTGGCATGCCATATTTAGTTTCCCTTTACTTCTCAATATTCAAGCGTTGGAAGGGTTTTATAATTCCAGTACAATTACAAGTGCGAAGCATTGTGTGTAGCTGAGTTCTTTGGGCATGAGTGCAACTAAGTATTACTACAGTTAATATGCAGTGAATTGCACGGTCACTATTGTAAGGTTTACATTCAAACGGCTGTAGTACGTTTTGGTGCAGGGACTATTTGGTCAGAGTCATCCTAATATAACTTCACTGGGCTTGCATGCTCCTCCATTGGCTGTGCCTGATGCTGTACTGAAAACGTTGTACTGGAATTGTTAACTTGCCTCAGTATTTAATTACACTGAAATGACTGATCTCCTCTGACCACGTGGCCTGGTGCGGACTGGACTCCAGTTACAGCACAGAGTAGTGTCTGGGTGCTTTCAGAAGTGTCAAAGGCCTGGGCCCTGCAATTAAAATAAATAAAAACATTTGGAATAATACGACTCTTTTGTTTGTCTTGTTCAGAGGAATCGGTGTCACACGTTCAAATTGGTGTTTATGCAAATAGGTTTAGTTTAACGCCTCTACAAGTGTCCAGCAGGTGCCAGTAAAGGAGTGTACTGTGTGCAAAAGAGCAGCGCAGCCTCAGAAGCACTGCATCGAGTCAGAGTCTATGGGGCGAATGCACACAATAGTTTAAATACTCTATATTACACAAAATGGACTCTTGTGAACTTAGTGTTTTCTGTTTGAAAGAAGAACTCAGCCCACATATGCAGAGTTTGTGTGTTAAACTTGTGAATGAAACAAAACGCAGCTCCGGGTTCTTGATGAGGAAACAACATCATAACATCATCAGAAAATAGCGTAATATTGGCACTTTAAGATAACTCCTGCGCTGTTAACAAAAGGGCACTTTCTGAGCAAAATACCGCACAGACGCACCCGTTAAGCCTCTCCAGTGCGCCTCCACAGCGCCCCCATAGAGCGCAGCGGACTGGTCCTTTAAAGACCGAGAAAAAAAAGGAAAGAAAGAAAGAAACGTCCCACTTCCGGTGTGAAAGACAAAAACAGACAGAGGAGCGTCCCAGCGGAGAGAAGAGGGCAGCGCTTCGACGCAGAGAGACAGTTTGTTCCGAAAGGTGCACATTTAGCGCAAAGCCAGAGTAGCACGCGCGCCGGTTGCATCCACTGACACCGCGCCATGGTGAAGATCAGCTTTCAGACTGTCGCGGGACAGAAGGGGGAGAAGGAGGGCGATGGCGACAAAACAGAAATACTTATCCCGCATCCGATGGTGAGTGTTCTCGTGCATACTGTTGTCTGCCTTTAATGTGTCTGATTTCCTTCATTTCCTTCAATGTCACTTATATAATCAGGTGCAGCGCCCTGAGCGGCTCTTCGGGGCATCTTGCACCTGCGCAGCTCCAGCAGCAGCAGCGGGGGGTTTGACAGCATCCATCGCCATTTGGCTCCAAACAAAAACATGTCACTGCTGAGACGGTTCCCTCTGCGCCAGTGCGCCACTCACAGCCTCGTGCAAGTGAATGTAATAATAGGCTACATGAGACTTACTTAATAAGACACCTACTCCTCATTATCGCGTCTAATTTGCAACAAAAGCGCTGAAGTGGTAAAGATATTTGAGAATTCAGATGTCTGTTTAAAGGTAAAAAAAAATGGTAGAAGCTTTGGTGCACAGGGTCAGTTCTCTGCAGCTCGAAAAGCAGAACAGTGAAGCAGCATCAGAATTAGAAAGAGAGTCACGGTCTATTGAGAAAAGGAGACAGACCACAGAAGATTCAGTCTATTTGCATGCACAGAGCCTATTAAGCCTGTGCAAAGTTCTGGGCAGATTGTCCATCAGACTTTCCCACCTGGTCGTCCAAATGTCTCTGTGGAGACGACAGGCCGGTGGTGTGTCACGCGCTCAGCGGGTGCGCGGGGCTCGTGAGGGGCTGGGAACACAAAGAGCCGAGTTTGACAGAAGCGTTCGCACTTTCACAGTTTTGTCCTTATGCGCCCTCCAAATGTCACCGCGCTGCTGAGACACGAGCGCTTTAACAAGTCAACCTGCAGCACGCGCGCACACGGTGCGTCTGTCACAGTTACAATATTTACTTGAGTAACTTTTTCAGTACAACATCTGAATTCCATTATAACAGCATGCAGATCTGTTTGAGCTTATTTCATTCAGGCATAGTTGCCAAGCAAACCCAGTCATTGTAATATAACTGGTATTTTATGCCAGATGCCCAGCCACCCACTCTTATAATAGGCAATGAGTGTCTTGCCCAGAGACACAATGGCAACAATTTAAATAATTACATGTTTTAGTTAAAGTTGCACTAAACTTGACTTCTCTGGTGGAGGGTACTCTACCTGCTTATCTCCAGCTGCTTTGCCTGAAATGGTCCACACTCACCAACCACCTCCATGGAAACAAAAGGGGTGATGGCACTAGGCCATGTGACAGGTCAGATCTGTGGAGATCTGCCAAATACATGTTTCTCATTGTGTTTTTTTTCAGCAATAATACTCCTGTAATTGAATAAACGCATGATTGATAAGTTTAATGATTTACTGTGGAACATTCCAGGCCAAGCAATAGCATCTCTATGGAGACAAGCACGTGTTGGATTGGCCACTCAAAGAGTTACACAGTGTACCTTAATCACAATAATAGTACATAGTGAGTATAATAATAGGTGTATAAGAAGTCATTTTGAAGCACACTTTTGTTGACATCTTAAAATATGGCAAAGTACATGGAGTAAAGAACCATTTCTGAGCAGGTTTATGTTCAAAGCCTGTCAGCGTCTCCTTTGGAGAATCTTCTGAGCAGACATCATTATTTTCTTAAACAAAAGCTGTGTCTGTACAAAGCAGTGGGCACACTCTGTTCTGTCTGCGCCTCCATTGGTGCTGATTTCTAGTGTTTACTATGGAGCGTGTAGTGCTATTGCCAGAGCACAGATGGACTGAGAGACTGGAGGCGTTTGGGAAGATTACTCATAGTCTCAGTGTAGTTTCACTTCCACTGTCTGACAGCTCTTCCTCCGTCCAGGCTCTGTGCTGTATCTGTGTGCAGTTAGGCAGTTATTATCAAGTGTCTTTCATATAAGACTAAGATTGTGGCAATAGTGATAAGCTGGAAGTAAGTGAGCGGATTTGTGTAACATTTGAACTTCCTGTAAACATTTTTTGCATTTTCTAGTTGTTTCTCACACCTCATATTCTGTGATACAAGCTATATTCAGACATACCTGGTGTTCAGTTTTGTTTCTTTTGTGTATGGATATACTAGTAAACCTGCACAATGCATCACAATCAAATAAAAATACTATTTAGTTGGAGCTATTATCAGATCTCAAAGGCTGCAATTATTCATAGAACAGAATGAACTCTGGAAAGAACAAAATATCCTGTCTATTTATAGAAACATCTTGTACCCGTAGTTTAGACCTCTGCAAACATGTTCTGAGGTTCACTGGATTCTTGTATGAGTTTATCAGCACATTTCAGTCTACTCTCACGTTAACGTTAATTCTCCTATAGTTTTTCATTGTGCACTCTGAACACAGTCCGACTTTTTAAACATTAATTCTAAATCTATTCACAATTGCAGACAAAAAACGCCAGGATGCCAGGGTCAAGCTCTGTCAGATCACTTTAAACTAACTTAATCTGGTTCAAAAAGGGAAAAGTCACTGGTGTATTATTAGCCTACAGCTGTCCATTCCTATGTGTGATGTTGGTTTATAATTGTAACTTTTTTAACATTTAAAGCAGATTTACTATGCACTTTTTAGAGCTTTTAACCGTGTTTATTTGTTTCCCCTCACCATTTTCTCACCTGAAGTTGTATTTGGAATGATTCGTGCAAGACACCATTTTCACCTCCACCTATATATACGCCCACTTCTCTGTACTAATTTCATTTTCTCAATCAGTGGTATGCGTAGGATTTGGCAGCTTCCCATAGTCATTTTTGTACAAACGAAAAAAACAAAAAATCAGCTGCTCACTAGTGTGATCTGCAGCTGTCCATCCGAAGTGCTGACAACTTCACCTCTCTTTGTTGTGATGATGTTTGTGCCAACGTCAGCTCCCCCTGGCCACCACAGTTTTCTAACCCGAAATTCTGCAAACTTGCTTCTTTTATTAAGTTGTTTTAGATGAATATTGTGATTTAAAATGTCCAAATGATAACAATGATCAGCGGGTGTCATAGATTATAACTATATAGCAGACACAAGCACGCTATGTCTTTTCTAAAAGTGCATTGTGTGGGTGTTAGATTTCTATTTACAAAATGACTGTACCACGCCCTACCGCATAATGCTTGTTTAGGGTTTCTTACTTTCAAAACACACTGCATGACATCATCTGGTGCAGTACAATATTGTTCTTTACCTAACATTTGTGTATATTATATTTTCTCCAGGAGGAAGAGGAGCTGGTTCTGCCTCTGCGGCCCAAAAAGTCTCCTCTGAACGGGCTGTGCTGTCTGACTTTTGGCCTGGTGGTTTTCATGGCTGGTCTGGTCCTGGCCTCCATCTATGTTTACCGCTACTACTTCATTCCTCACGTGAGAACCATTTTAACATAACTACCACCAAGTCCACCCAAATTACACAAATGGTGCCATTTCGTGGAACAAAACGGGCTGTACCTGAGAAATAAAAGTTGTGACTAGTCAACAACAGTGATTTTTATTTTATTCTGAAATACAGTTGTTTTCAAAGAGGGGGAGGTGGATTGAATTGAATTTGAGATGAATGTAAGAAGAAGGCAGGAGGAGAACTCATGGCATTTGATTATTCCCTATATTACTGCTCTAACATCTAAACAAACTAACTAAAAAGACTTTAAAGGTCCTATATTACGCAAAAATTACTCTTGAGAGCTTGTGATGTTCTAATGCTGTTAACCCCTCAAAAACAGACCTGGAGTTGTGTTTTGTTTCATTCACACATGTTTGAGTAATCCTTTATTATTAGTCTGTCTGCATCTCCAAAGCTCAAAATGCTCTGCTCCACCTTGAGATGTCATGTAGCGGTAGTTTTGAAGAGAACAGCTCCTTTTACCTTTAGTTCAGTACAGATGGGCAATTCTAGGTCTGAAATGATCCAAATGATTCTAGTGAAGGTGTATGGAGTTTAAAAACACAGTGGAGTTTTACTACCACATGACATCTCAAGAGTGTTTTCAGTTTGAGAGAAAACACAGGTATATTTCTGGTAAGGAAACTAGATAACAAAGAAAAACGAATAACTAGATAAAAAGAAAACAAATCAGAAAATGGTGCATTATGAGCGCTTTAAGGCGCACTGTGCAATTTTCCGGGTGGAGGGCCCGTCACCATGGAGATGTTGTTGCCTTGTAGAAAATGTAGAAGTGTAGAATCTTTTTCAACCCATAAACCTACAACATTAAATAAATCAGTAATAGTTAATACAGATGGAGGCAGCTGAAATGAATATTTTAAAAATGAAGTCTTTTGTTGTAATACAGTGAGTTCTTCAGTCTAGTCAATCATATAAATAATAAGATTCAGTATTTGTGAATCTTTGTTTTCATATCTCAAAACTCCTTCTTCATGTATTTAATTTGTCTTTTTTATTTTTTAGTTTGTCTTATTATTATTTTTCCATTTGTAGATACTGCAGCACTGTACTGTTGCAGAAGTTGGGAAGGGGGCATGAGGGAGCTAATCTGTCTGTATGGATGTTTTGTAATGTAAATCTGTAAGTTTTGTCGTCTGTGGGTATTGTGTGTTTCTTATGTTTTGTGTTTTTTGAACCCTTCGAAGGGGCATTTCAATAAAATAAAATAAAAAAAAATACCTTTCAGATATTTCATGGCAAAGTACAATGTAATCAATAAGGAAAAAAAACTGTCTCTTGCCCTCCATCTGACATTAAGATCACATTCTATAATCTGAAACCACCAAGAATAACACAAAACCACAAATGCTTAAACCACTGTAAACTGTACTCTCCACTTACCTGTTGTTTATGTTCAGTCATGTTTTTCTCTTTGTCTAATCAGATCCCGGAGGAGAATCTGTTCCACTGCAGGGTGCTGTATGAGGACTCGGCGTACGCCCCTCTGCGCGGCCGACAGGAGCTGGAGGAAAACGTTGGCATCTATCTGGGCGACAACTATGAAAAGATCTCTGTGCCCGTGCCACATTTCGGAGGCAGTGACCCAGCTGACATCATCCACGACTTCCACAGGGTAAAAACAGCCACATCTGATCCTCAATTAAAGAAGCACTGTGCAACATTTCTGCTGCAGGGTTCTACACATACTTGATTTTTCCATGGAGATGATATTTCGTTCCCTAGAATGTTCCACAGTGGCATTAAAATATGAATTGCATTTATGGAGACAACTAGGTGATGCCACAGGGTCAAGTTACAGGTTCAGTCTGAGGAGAGGCGACCCCAAGTTAAGGAAAAACATTATAATCAAGGTATTTTTGCCAACAAAACAAAATGTAATTGAATAAATGCATGATAGATAAGTTTAAAGCTGTACTGTGGAACATTCCAGGCAAAGCAATGACATCGAGGATAAAAGCAGGTGACAGATCTCCCACCATAAACATGCATCCTTAATAATAATGTAATTAATATGAGTTTTAATCAAAAGTGGTAGAGTAGTCCTGCAGAATTATTACGCTCTGTGCAGCCTCAGTCCAAACAATATGCTGAAAGATCCAAAAATCTTTTAAGAAATAGGTCGAGTAGCCAAAATGCACTTCAAAGTAAGTTAAAAGTGCTGGACAAAAAGCAAATTTGTTTGATTACAGGCCCATTGTGGTAATTTTTACAAACAATACAAAAGAATGATACATATATTAGGATACAGCTATTTCATCTTTCAGTGTTTGTAGTCGAGAAAAGACTAGACAAAAAATGCAGAACTGCTTCAAAGATTACTCAAGATTACTCAAATTATATTTAAATTTTGTTATTTTTAGGGACTGACCGCCTACCATGACATTGCACTGGACAAGTGCTACGTGATTGAGCTCAATACCACCATCGTGATGCCTCCTCGAAACCTCTGGGAACTTCTCATCAATGTCAAGGTAACACAAGGACTCTGAATGACTGTTAATAATGTATACGTTTTTAAGTGATTTGTTTTTTTTCACATGTAATCTTATTATTGTGTTGGCTCACCTGCCTAAGAATCTAGATGGAAGTGAGCTAGCAAAAACTGGTCTCGAATTTGGTCTGTTTGCACATCTCATATAATAAAAGAGAAAAAAGTATTGTTTTGTTGCTGTAACATGGAACAAATTAAAAACATGACACTGAAATGTGGCAGCTTAAGACTATCCTAAATTTAGATTCCCAAACTGTAAAACATGTAAAAATGTGTTTAAAATTACGTTAAAATGATGATTCTTTGCTGCAGAAGGGGACGTACCTGCCTCAGACCTACATCATCCACGAGGAGATGGTGGTGACGGGGAAGGTGCACAACATGCGTCAGCTGGGCCCCTTCATCTATCGCCTTTGCAACGGCAAAGAGACCTACCGCCTGAGCCGCCGTCTCACACACACACGTGAGTCACATCCGCATCTTTCAGATAAAGCTTTTCATGGGATTACCTGTCGTGAAGGGAAACTGAATATTGACAGAGAGTTTTATAGATTATTCTCGCTTGCTCCTACTTTGGATGTGGTCAGCTCCCCGTGTTCCCACAGCTCTATGTTGAAATGGGTGAAAGTAGGGATTTGGATTTCATTTCAAAGATATCTTTTAAAGGGCTCAAATTAGAGGTGCAGACAGACTAATAGTAAGAGATTAATCAAACGTGTGTGAATGAAACAAAACACAACTCCAGGTCTGTTTTTGATGGGGTAACAACATTCTAACATGGCTTAAAGCTCACAAGAGTCAATTTTGTGTAATATAGGACCTTTAAATGTGAGAAAATGGCTGTGAGAACATAAGTACGCTCCATGTTTGCTGCTATGCTGTGCAATCAAGGCAATTTGAGCGCTAAAATGTTTACAGTGGAAAACAGGGAGGAGCTTCGTGTTCTCAGATCTATACTAGAAAATGTTTATTGAAATAAGGGGAAATTTGTCTGACTGGTATTTTGGTATAACACCTGCAAACTACACTGTTTTTAATCAACATTTACATAACCATGACATTTATAGCTTGAGTTTCAGAATGAGTCCACTTTTTCACCACTTTTGTTTTTACAGGCCTGAACAAGCGTGACACCAAGGACTGCCACCACATCCGCCATTTTGAGAACACATTTGTGGTGGAGACCATTATCTGCGAAGAACCATAGAAAAAAAACAACAATTAAAATAAAAACGCATACTTTCCACTTCGCTGTTTAAGCACATCGCCAGTCACTTCCCGAGCCACTGTAGCACCCTCTAGTGGAACATGTCTGAGTTGCACTTTACTTGTAATTTGTTTAAACTTTAAAGTTTAAACTGTTTAAAGTTGGGTTTTGTTTTTTTTTTTTGCATAATAATTTCCATTGTTTATTAATAGCCTATTTCCGAATGTGATGCAATACTTAACATATGGTTCTATCACAGGATTTTTCCATGTAGCAAAGTCTAAAGGCAAAGTCTAAAGGCGTTTTCGTTTAACAATGTCTCTTCTGGGGTTCGTGAGTTGTTACTGTTGTTAAGAGAAGACTCCATGCGTTGTTAAGGTGTGTTGTTTTGTATTTTTTATTCCTCGTGAGACTTCTTACCTTTTCTCACTGCAACTACTCAGCTCTTTGCAAGGCATGCTACTCTGCTTAACAAGCCGACATAGATTTGAATAAGAATTTTATGTATTTTATTATATTGTACACTGGATGTCAAACTGTTGATGCATAGTACAAGTATGGCTGGATTTCAAATGGCATTAAAGGTGCACTGTGTAACATTTCTAGTGAATGGTCTGCCTCCTGCTTGTCTCCATGGAAATGTTATTGCTTTGTGTAGAATGTTCCGCAGTATAGATTAAACCTACCTATCACGAGCGAGACAAGCAGGTTACAGCACTACGCTACATTACATTTCAGATCTGTCGCAGAGAATTATGGTAATTTTGAGCAACAGAAACACCCGTAATGAATAAAGCTAGATGGATATGTTTAATGTCATACCGTGGAACATTCCAGGGAAAGCAATAACATCCCCATGGAGACAAGAAGGTAGCGGACACTCCACCAGAAAAGTTGTGCAGTACACCTTTAAACAGCAGTATTCAATAGGCTTGTAAAGGGACACATTTTTGGTGGACTTTAGTGGACAATTAAACTGGCTACTTCCCCCATATGAAATCAACCAAGATAGACTAGTATATAATATTATTTGTTTTTCTATATATCTGCATAAATTGTGAAAAAATCGTGGTTATCCTTGTGTCCATGCAGGGCTTTTCAAGGACTGATATTAGCTGATTAGCTCAGTTGGAAATACAAATGGGCAAATCCAGATTAAACCACTAAATCACCGTTAAATCACCACTTTGTTAAGTTCTGTCCCGGTTCACTAAAAGGACTAAAGATTAAGACTTAAACCAAACCTATATAGTGATTTCAAGCCCCACACAAAAAATGAAAGAAGATATGTCTGCAAAAAGATCTGATTCTAATTTAACTGTGGCTGTGTTTGCATGCACACCAAAATCTGATCATTATCTGATTTCCGGAGTTATCAGAATACGGAAATGTCATGAGAACAGTTAGATCTGGTTTCTTTCTGACTTCACCCATGCAGGTTTTCTCAAGGGAAATTGTGCTGAATGGCAAACTAATGTGGCAAATACAAAAGCACAAGTTATTTTAAAATTCATTGGACTTCATTTTACTGGCCACATCTACCCACTGACCCCACCCTGCGTACTTGCACCACAGTTTGGGAGCCACTGCCTTCATATAGTCACTGTTGATGACCTATTGCTTTGCTGGCTTCATATGCTTTTGCTTGGCTTTCTCTCCTCTTCTTTTTACACCGTTTCTTTTGAGTTAAACAGGGTTAAGCTAATATTATTAAGCACATTTTGTAAATTTAAACGCAGAAAAAAAAAAATTAGTCTGACTTAGATTTTTATTTAGATGCATACCTGTTATCATAATGCATTTGTAATTTAAAAGCCCTAATTTCTTGCATGTTGTTCGTCCATAAGAGGAGGGTTGTTTTGTAAAATGATGCTCAAGCCTTAGTCCAGAGTCTGGGCTAATGTCAATACTTTTGAAGAGGGGCTAATTATCGTAAAACATGGTAGTTACAACTCAACTCTGATCTGTATATTTTGTCTGCCATTGGAAGTTGTCTGTGAATAAAGTAGTAATAAAGATGTGTTTTTACGTCTCATTTGTGCCATAAATGATAAAGAATAAGCTGTATTAGGGTCTCTCTCTCGGTCTAAAGGATTGGTAGATTAGAGGTCCTTTAAAAATATGTAAACAAAAACATTCTAAATGCTGGAATGGAGGCAGCTGGAGGCAAAAGTGAAAATATGGCGGTTTCAATGAGAAAACAGACTTTATTGATCCACAAGGTAAATTACTTGGACACAGTAGCTTACGTCATACATCACATTATATTACAATAACAAAGAGTAAAAAAATATATATAAATGGTAATACAACTTCTAAATAAGCAATAAAAAATAGCAAAACACTGGTGTCAAAGAAGACATAAATTATATAAATGTATGTACAAGTAAAGTAAAAAACAAATGTAAAAATGTAAATAAAATATATTAGAGTTATATACAAAATCAAGGGAATTTTGACAAATGAAAATCACTCTGATACACCTGAGTGATGTCAAAGCCCAGTTTAAAAACATTTATAATTGTGTTCGTTAATTTGAGAAGAGATTATGATAAACACCAATTATTTTTTGACAAAGAACAGATCCAGATTTTGAGATTTTAGTGGACAAACCCTGACAGAAATGTTGAGCCCACTACAGTTTTTCACTTTATCTACAGATATAGTAGAAATTTCACAATAGATTATATGTTCTTGAGCTTCAAATACAATTTTGATGTTAGTCAACTGTATTTTTGCTGTCCTGCTCAACAAAGAAGCAAATTAACTAATATTTGCACTTGGAAACTCAGAATTGTTGTTTATTTTTTGTTATATGTCATAAAACCATCCACATTTACATCTGTTCCTCAGTTAATCATTGAAATTTCATTCAAGCTTCATTTTGGCTCCACTTACCTCCATTCTGAAATTTTGAACATTTTGATCGCATAAGATTTTATAAAGGGTCTATAACTTATGGTGGGTTAGTGCTAGTCGCGTCCTAAGGGATGGACATTATCACGTAGCCCTGGTTGCCATGGTAACATGTTAGCTTCTGTTGCTATGAACAGGTCTAAAATGTCAGATTTTTGACTGTTTTTATGTTTTATTTTATGGTGTAAGTTGAAATAAGGTATGTTGTTTGATTTGTTAACTACCCCATAACATTTCCCATAACTTGAACCATCATCTTAGCCAAATCCTGTTTCTAAACTTAATCAAACTCTAACCTTAACTATATACACCATTTCCTATAACTATAACCCTGTTCCAAAACTTCATCACTTCAAATGGCCATTAATCCTTCTAGAGGAGGGTCCACCACTCGTTTGTCTCTAAGGAGATATTATTGCTTTGCCTAAGATGTTCCACAGTATGGCATTAAACTTATCTATTTTGCATTAAATCCAGTACAGGTGGTTTTATTGCAAAAAAAGGACTTGGCCCTCTAATGTGCAGGCGTGCATGCTTGTCTCCATACAGATAGATAAGTTTAATGCCATACTGTGGAACAATCAAATCTAGGCAAAGCAAAAACAAGGAGACAAGCCGGTGACAAACCCTTCTCCAGAAAAGTTACATTATGCACCTTTAAGGTCCATAGTTATGGGTATAGGTATGCAGGATTGAGAAATGTATTAGTTATATTAGGTACTGCAAAATGGAGGCCATAAAAAATAGATTGCCCTAGTTTTTATTGTGTGTAAAATACTGTAAACAAAACACAATATAATACACTACAGGTTACTAAACACTTATGCAATCTAAACTAATGTGAATATGTAATTTTTAATCTCTGCCTTTTTGGGATCAGAGGTGTTGTTAATTGCTGTCCCCAGTCATTGCATCATGTCACTTATATGACTCTGTCCCACTTACTGTGTCATTATCCCTGTACTGCAGAGCCCTCCTCTAAACACTTAAACAGATTGTCCCATTACAGCAATCAAGCAAAACATTATAACAAAGAGGCTCTGACCCAGCTGTAGCCCTCACAATACTTGTCAAATATCCCTGCTTCAAAAAGAAATAAATAAAATACACACTAATTTTTACTGAATGCTGACCTAACATAAAACATGTATTACTTGCTGTGTGAGATTGACAGTCGGATCTGAGCGTCTGTAGTGATGCAGCCACCGTATCAAATTGTTGTGGTGAAGAAGGAGCTGAGTTGAAAGGCAAAGCTCTTGATTTACCAGTCAGTCTATGTTCCAACTCTCACTTATGGTCATGAACTTTGGGTAATGACTGAAAAGGAAGAGGAGCTCAGAGTAGAGCTGCTGCTCCTCCACGTGGAGAGGAACCATCTGAGGTGGATTGGGCATCTGCTCTGGATGGCTCCTGAACGCCTCCCTGGGGAAGTGTTTATGTTCTACCAGGAGGCGGCCCTGGGGAAGACTCAGGACACACTGGAGATACTATGATGAACATAGACCTGGGACTTTAGGCCATTCATGAAAATATAATATTGTGAAGCATACATGAAACATACATACTAACAAAGTTCCTTTTTTGCAGATGGTTTTCTTGTCATGTCAGTGGTCATAATATTATGGCTGATCTGTGTCATTTGACTGAGCAGAGACAGTGCAGAGTGTCTGCATGCCAGTATGTGTGCATGTTTCCAGTGCCAGTTCCCTGTTTACTGGTGGATCAGTCTCAGTCTGTGTCTGAGGTCATAGAGCCTTTAACAGTCTGCTGTGGGCTTACACCAGTCTGCTCCATCTGCTCAAGATTAGCTCTGTGGATCCAGCACCCAACAGAGAAGCAATCAGCAGAATTACAGGATCTGCCATTGTTTCAAATCAAACTGCACTGGTGCTGAAGTGTGTGTTTTTGGGATGTAGGAGATCCTTATCTGCACTGTATATACTGCATTCAGTGGTCCCTGCCCCAAGGGCTACAGACAAAAAATTAGCTTTTAATCTGCATCTCTGCTTTTATGCTTAATGTAATTGTAAATTCTCCTGAAAATAAATAAATAAATAAATACATTTAATAAATAAATAAACAATCTAAATAGTCATCTAAAAATGTTGTATATTTCTACTGATTTTTAAAATGTATTTCTAAAATGTTTAAAATAAAACGGAGCCAGTAGTTTGCAGCACTCATGCAAATATATTTTATTCACATTGAAAAATATTTTTTTGTAATGCAACAGCAAAAAAAGGTTTCATAACAGCTCAACACAGCTTGGTGTTGAGGGCAGCAACACAAATATTAAAAAGCTTGAGGCAAGGACAACAGATAAAAGGGAAAGCTCAATGACACATGTAAAAGTCAATCTAAACTTAAAATAACAACATAAAATATGGAAGAAATTTCACTTTTCTTGAGAATCTTAGTTTTTTTGTACAGAATTTTGTTGAATTGAGATGCTGAAATCCAAAATCCTCTGAGTATCTCTAAATAACATTACTTGGTTTCAGTCGGTTCCTTTCTTGTTTCTTCTTCCAGAAAGAATCTAAAGAGAAGTAATAGAGCAGTGGATCGAGACAGCAGTTTACCCCTGCGAAACATTTTAGATAAAGGCGTTTTGACGATATAAAAAACCTGATGGCCCCAGGCAAAAAACACACAATGAACATTACCAGACTCATTATGAACAGAAGCATCACATTGACTTTGTTATTGATCTCTGCCAAGTCTTTCCTATTTCTATGGAGAGTCAAAGAAACCAAAACGGTTGATACAATGTTGACTATTAGAAGAATAAGCACAAGAGTAAATTTAAAACCCCCTTCATACGTCTCTAACACTTCCAGCTGAGTGTGATTTGAAAGTTTAAGACCCTTGGGACAAAAAGACTCATTCTGTTGTTTCGTATATGTTCGCAATATTATATTTTGAGGGACAGTTAGGATCATCACAAACAGCCAACCAGTCACAGCAGCTTTCGTAGCATTGCAGGCAGTTCGTAGATGTCGCGATCTTAGAGGGTAGACAATGGCCAAGAGTCTGTCCAGACTTATGAAGGTGATGAAGATTGAACTGGAGCAGAAGTTGACCGAAAAGAAAGATCTGGACAAAATATAACCCAGGCATCCCAAAAGCCAAGTCCCTGTGGCATGAGCATACACTCTCAAAGGAAGAGAGCAGACAAGGAGCAGGTCCGAAACAGCAAGATTGACCATAAAAATCACATTTGGAGATTGGAGGCTGTGGTGACGAAAAAAGACCCAAATTGCAAAAGTGTTTAAAAGGAAACCAATGGGTGTAATAGATCCAAAAAACACAGCATAGTACAGCTTGATGTCTTTGCTGGGGCTCATGGTTAAATGAAAGCAAAAAGAAAAATATTAAGGGGCAGATTTTATTAGAACTAAAACTGGCTTCCTGTCTTTGTGGTTTGATGGCCCGTCAGATTGTGATTGCAAGAGGGAAATGCAGTCAGTAAATAATTTCAAAAGGGTTAAGTACCATGTTTTTAAATGGCTTTTTGCATACGTACATTACATTTGCATATATTTTTTAGTTTATATATTTTCTTTAAAGTTATTTTCTGGATTTTCTTTTCGATATTCTATCTCTCAGTGTTAAAATAAACCTAACATAAGAGGTAGCGGTTAACTAAAACTACCACTACATGACATCACAAGGTGGAACATTTTGAGCTTTGGAGATGTAGATGAATTAATAATAAAATATCACTCAAACATTTGTGAATGAAACAAAACACAACTCCAGGTATGTTTTTAATGAGCCAACAATATTATAACATGATTTAAAGCTCACAGGAGTCAATTTCATGTAGTAGGACCGTTAATGCCAAAAATACCAATCGAACAAACCATAATTTCAATAACTAAGAAGTCAAAAATAAAGTTTTCCATTTCACATCCTTTTTTATAACCAAAGACCTGTCAAAAAAGTCGAGTGTTAAAGTTTTGTAACAAGATAAAAACCAGCTTCACTTCCTTCCTTCTGTATCTGATGAAGAAGTGGCAGGCCTCTTAATAAAATGTGTTAACTGCATTCTCCTGACTCATTTGTAAATGTCCGGGTAATCTCTAAAATGGAAATAAAAGTGTGCTCACATTAAACACATTTTTATGATAGTCTAGGCAACAATTCATATAGATACTAATTTTTTCTTATCCACGATTGATTGTTTTGACAGTGCTAAAACCATGCTTTTAGCTAATTATTTTATTAATTAAGAAGATGTTATTGCGTTGCCTGTAATGCTCCCCCTTTATGGCTTCAAATGAATAAAAGATTGTTGGGCAGTTCATTTCCATAATGTGGAACATCCCAGGAAAGGCATTAACATCTCCATGGAGACAAGAAGATGCCGGATACCCAACCAGAAAATGTCCATAGTGCACTTTTCATCTGAACTATAACGATGCCTGTAGTTATTCTCAAAGGTCATTGATTATGAGGCCGGTCAGAGAGATGAGCTGGTATTTATTGGGTCTATTTTACTTTAGAAAATGACTTACTGCTCTTCAGTTGGATGAGGGGAAGTTCAGGTAAAGTTAATGGAATAACTTCACTTCTCTTGCTATAGCTTTATGACAAAACGAGGCCAGAAATATAAGAACTATTTTTAGAACATTCCCATTTTAGCTATTGTCAGCAGAGTTTTTGTTTATGTTTTCATATTATGACATGATAATGAAGTTTAACTAATCATTTTTCATTCAGGAATTTCACATTATCAAATCATTGGGTACTTTTGCTTAGGAATTGGTAAAGTGTAGCAGTGTAGCGGCAGTGGAAGTAGTAATTTGAGTATACAAGAATGAGACAAGACAAAATTTTGATGTAATTTTAAAATCCATAAATTGTGTAGTTCAATTCACAACTTTTGACTTGTTTTGTTGTTATTTTGTTTTATACTTTTACTGTCATTGTAACACTGCATTTTGGAACTACAGCTTCTCAAAAGGTGTAACTCAGGAAGTGAACCGTTTTTGTGTCCAGTCCAAAGACATGCACAAACGAAATCTTGCCAAACAAAATTAAAAAAGGTTTCATAACAGACAAGGACAACAGATAAAAGGGATAGCAGTGACACATCTAAAAGTCAATCTAAACTTAAAATTACTGTGAAAAAATTATGAAGAAATTTAATTCATATATATTTTTTGGAACACAATTGTGTTGGGCGCACAATCCAACTCCAGATGCTGAAATCCAAAATACGAATGTGTGCAAAGTCTTGTGTCCGCTACCAGCTTGTCTTCATGGAAATGTTATTGCTTTGTCTAGACTCTTTCACAGAATAAATTAAACCTATCTATCACAATGGAGACAAGCAGGTTACAGCAGTACGCTACATTACAATTCAGATCTGTGGAGAGTCGCCCCTATTCACAGAAGAAATTATTGTATTTTTGAGCAATAGAAACACCTGTAATGAATAAATGCTATTGATATGTGTAATGTCATATCATGGAACGTTCCAGAGAAAGCAATAATATCTCAGCCTAAATATGCAGAGTTTGTGTGTTAAGCATGAAACAAAACACAACTCTAGGTGTGTTTTGATGAGGAAACAACATTATGACACAGAAAATAGTGTAATATGGACCCTTTAACAAGAAGACGCAGAGATCACCTGTTTAGAAGACAAGAAGTAATAAACAAAGTAAGTCAATTCTAATGTTGAAAATATTATACTTAGTGTTTTTTTCTCCTGCAATAGAATTCATAGTAGCACATTTACCCTTGATCTGACAAAACCCATATTACTTTGACTGGAATCTACTACAAAATTATACAAGGCCAACAGTTATTATATCACACTCTTGTATTATTGTTCGATTGTTGAAAGATTACAGAAAATTGCCTCTATTACTCCTGCCCCCTTTGAGCAGGTCACCATGTCAACCACAAAGGACCACGGGCCGCTCTTATTGGCTTTGGAGCGCCGTTTATATGACAACAGTCTTACCCAAGATGCCCTACAGACCGACAGCATGGTTCAACTTTAGCAGGCTGCAGGTGTGAGACCTTTTCATATGTGTTTTTTTTTTTTTTTCCTCTCCAGTAATAGGTATGTCAGGTCAGTTATATATGTGTGTGTGTGTGTGTGTGTGTGTGTGTGTGTGTGTATATATATAAAGCATACATGGGAAAGCATACATGGACCGACATAACCAAGTGGCAGAGTGTACAGAAACATCTGTGCAGAGTACGGGCTGGAGACCCCAAGGTCAAGGTAGGGAACTCCCCCAAAGGCTGTGGAGAATGAGCGTGCCAAGGTCCTGTGGGACTTCCAGATACAGACTGACAGAATGGTGATGGCGAACCAACCAGACATAGTGGTGGTGGATAAACAACAGAACAAAGCCGTGGTGGTGGACATTGCAATACCAAGCGATGGTAATATCAGGAAAAAGGAACACGAGAAACTAGAGAAATACCAGGGGCTCAAGGAAGAGCTGGAGAAGGCCTGGAAGGTGAAGGCATCAGTGGTCCCCGTGGTAATCGGAGCACTCGGGGCTGTAACCCCCAAACTGGTGGAGTGGCTAAAGCAGATACCAGGAAAAACATCAGACATCTCAGTCCAGAAAAGCGCAGTACTAGGAACAGCAAAAATACTGCGCAGAACTCTCAAGCTCCCAGGACTCTGGTAGAGGGCCCGAGCTGATGAGGGTGAGAGAGACCAACCACCGTGGAATATGGTATATATACACTGACAAATAGCATACAGAACTCAGCTAATCAGTTTCCTTGTTGCCATTAAAGTGTGGAATCTTTTGCCAAGTCTTTGGGTTAATTTGGATTTAAAGGAACTGTAGGTACGATTTTGATTTTAAATTCTGATTTAAATGCTGATTTATTCTTAGTTAGGCCTACAAAAACATTAGACATGCCAAGTTGTTTATGTTATAATGTGGTTCTTAGCCAGAAAGCAGAATGAGTCTGTTATTAAATCCAGTTATTAAAACCTAAAAGGACTCTGATCTGAATTGTCACTATCTAAACCCCAGGACCTGCAGCCAATCATGAAGCAGTGCTAGTGCAGCCTCTACAGCTCAGTGAGTGAATTCTGGAGGCTCTGAGCGTTCTGAGACATGGCCTGTCCATATTCTGAGACTGACAAAATTTCAATCTCAGATTTGTTTCTATAGATATGTCATTGCTCTGCCTGGAAAGTTCCACAGTATGGCATTAAACCAATATATGTTGCATTTATTCAATTACAAGTGTTTTTATTTCTCAAAACTACAGTAAAACATGCATTATTTCTGTCAGTGGGCCCACTTCTCCACAGATCTGACCTGTAATTTGGCCTTTAAACCCCCTTCCAGAAAAGTTACACAGTGCACCTGTTTATTGTTTATTGCTTTGCACTTCTTCAGTTCATTTTGTATTCTACAGTGGTGACAGCAGGGGTGGGTGCAGAGATTGGGTTTTGTTTTTCTTTTTTGTCTTTTTTCTGTGTGTGGCATTTTTTTTTCTATATTGTATTGTGAAATGAATAAACAGACCAACTTTGCACTACTTACAGTTCACCACAAGATGTCGCCATTGCTCTTCACACCGCACTTTCTCCTCTCCTCCGCGCTTTTTAAAGGTGCGCCATTCAGCTTTGACGCACGCTGCCCGGACGTCTCCCGCGAGAGGAGAGAGGTAAGATATCTGTCTGCGCGCACCGGACATAACTCTGCGTGAAAGATTTATGACGGAGAGACAGTTTATTATGCCGAGACAAGTGAACAACATATGCACCAAGGACAGGAATAGACACAGTTGAGCGCGCCTGTGATTTTCGACTGTCACTGTGAGCTAATGGGTTCTTTGAAAACATTTACCATTTCCGGCTGTAAAATGCTGAAATTATAGTTAACAACTGATAAAAAAAATAAAACTCCAATCCAATCATTAAAAGACGTAAATATTGAACAAAAGAAGCAAGTGGGTAACCCTGCTCAAGACAAGATAGGGTTTTCAAGGTATTTAGGTATATTTAAGCAATAAAAAAACACTTCTATTGAGCAACTAAACTTAATGCCATATTGTGGAACATTCCAGGCAAAGCAGGCATCTCCACTGATACAAGCAGGTAACAGACCCTCCACCAGAAAAGTTGCATAGTGCATCTTTACCATTAAATGATACCACAGGGTTACCTTTTATGCTTCCATCCCATATACTGTATAAAGAAGTGCCTGCATGCAAACTTCCTATTTGGAACGTGTTAGATATTTCCATTTATATTTAAAGTTTATGTTCCAACCCTATTGTTCTACTATTACTGACCGTCCAAGGCACTTCCAATACTTAAAACTGAACTTAAACTACCGTTCATTTTCTATAGCCTATTCAACAGAGTAAATTGTCTTTGGATAATGCACTCGAACTTTCTGTCTCCAAAATTGCCAATTATTTTCCCATATGAAATTGAATATTTCTCCATCCAGACCAAACTTATGAAGACCACCGCTGTCCGTTCTCAGATGGATGGACTCTTACACCAGACTCCAGGCTGTTTTGGGTCTCCCAGAATTCCCCGCTCCATCACGTCCCTTCACTAAGGCATATCATAAAGCAGACGACCCTGGGACATCCAGAGTGCTCTACGGTGAGAAATGCTCACCCAATCCCCCCCTCTTTCACTCCAGCTGACTTCACGTCCTCTTTCACTTCATCTACAGAATCTCTTCTTTGGTCTTTCTGTAGGCCTCCTGTTTTCTGGTAATTCTAATGACCTCAGTAGGGCTGCAAAAATAATCATGAATCATGACTAGTCGAGAAATAAATTGTAATTATCAACCTTGAATTGGTTAGAATATATTTAAAGTTGCACTGTGTAACATTTCTGGGGGAGAGTCTTCCAACTGCTTGTCTCCTTATAGATGTTATTGCTTTGCCTGAAATGTTCCACCTCATGGCATTAAAGGGTCCAGTATTTGAGCAAATTCTGTCTTGCCCCAGTACAGATGTATTGTGTAAGTCTGCTGTGTGCTGTCTGCATTTAATTATAAAGCACTGTATTGATAATCTGGAAGTGCACTCTTGGCATGCTAGTTGTTGTTAGCTTTACAACAAAACTCCACTCACTGGCCTCTGAAAGTTGTGAAAAGCGGTGAAGTGGTGAATAACATTGGACCACTGCAAACTGTTTAAAATGAACTAGTTCTGTTTTTCATATTTAAGACTATTTTGCATTTGTTCAATTCCTCATGTTTTCAATACACGAAAATACCTTGAAAAACATGTATATTTACTGTTAGGAGGGTCTCTTCTCTACAAATCTGTCTTTTTATATGGCTCCTACTTTGCTAATGCCTTATATTTCTTAACATTATCCCTGCACTGAGAGGTTTTCTGTCCCTCCATCTGTCAGTGGAGTGGAGACGCGTGTCCAGCTGGCTCGGACTGGCCTCTCCTCGACCTGATCGGGCAGATAACCCCCTCAGTCCTTATCACAGAGTCCTGCTTTGGCGATACGAGCCTGATAAAAACCTCAGACACATTGTTGTACACTGCTGCTTCTCATAATGTTATCTCACTGTTCACGCACTGCTTTTAGTAACACAAAAACATAATATCCAGACTTACTTGGTTTAATTTGAATATTTTTTTTTACTCTTTTCCAGTTTTACAGTTTAAATATGCTGTTTGTTGGCTACTGTCTTGTGCTCATTAGTTTTTATGTGAGCCAATAAAGTTTAATGATTTTGTGTTTTTTTTTTTGTGTGTGTTTTTTGTTTTTTTTGTTTACAATGTGGTTAATGCCTCTTTCTACCGCTAGGGGGCGAAATCGTCTCATAACGTAGTGGTATAGAAAGCGTTTAAAGCAGTCAACGCTCATTCATTGCAATGCTTTAAAGTTGGTGTACATTGATAGAGGCATACTTTTTATCATTTGCTAAGATTTCCCTCTTTATTAGTGATTTAATAATATTACTGGCACACTGTTGTGAACAAATGCTGTGTACTGAAGTGCTACACACAAACAAAACATGATTCATTGAAACCACAAAGATTACCAACAAAATAAACCATGTCTATCAAGATAAAGAAGCAAATGAAACTGAAATAAAGTATGACATCGTCTTAAGAGTATTTCACAGTCTCAAGTTCGTTAAGATTTTTACAAAAAAAGGAACCTTTTGTGTTTCTGTGAATATTATTATTTTGTTATTATTATTATTATTATTTTATTATTATTATTATAGGGGTCATAACAGCAAATTTGTCAGCTTTTTGATGTGCTCTGATTTCCATATTGTTTTAACACAGGTTTTGACACCAGATGCCCTCCCCGGCCCAACCCGCACAAAGACTCCAATAACATTTGGCCCTTTGAGACTTGGAATTTATATATAACTTGAATGAATCATCTTATACGCTTAATAAATGTAAATATATAGAGTATTTTTCTGTATATAATTGCATCACTGGACACTGTATGTAGCTGTATTGATCATGTAACTGATTAGCAGTGCAAAAGGTGAGGAAACTCCAGTTGTCCTGAAGCCATCTGTTTCCGAATGGGGCGATCTTGCTGTGTGTGTGTGTGTGTGTGTGTGTGTGTGTGTGTGTGTGTGTGCGTGTGTGTGTGTGTAGGGAGGGGGGGCATTCTCTCTGTGGGGGGGGTCAAAAGTGGGAGGTCGTGACCCGGTGACCCTGTGGGAGTGGAGATCATCAATCAACTGGAGGCTGGACAGAACAGCAGGGGGGAGGGGGGCAAGGGAGAGGGGGTAGATGGGGGTCCCACGACACACACAAACACACACACAGATACAGTAACACAAATGCTTCACAATTGTACCAGGTCTGAGCTGCATGGTGGTTGCGTGCACAGCTTTGAGACACTCACTTTTATATAGGGTTAAAGGTCCTATATTATGCAAACTCTACTCTTGTCATGTTAGAATGTTGTTACCTAAAAACATATCCAGAGTTGTGTTTTGTTTCACTCACACATGTTTGAGTAATCCTTTTTTATTAGTCTGTCTTCGTCTCCAAAGCTCAAAATGCTCTGTTCCACTTTGTGATGTCATGAAGTGGTAGTTTTCAAGTTAACAGCTCCTTTTACCTTTTGTTCAGTAGAGATATGCAGGGTTTGTGCTTTTAACATGTGTGAATGAAACAAAACACAACTCCAGGTGTGTTTGTGACGAGGAAACAACATTATAACATAGATCAGAAAACAGCGTAATATGGGTTATTTTTGGGAAACAACCAGACATTACTTAACACATTTGTTACAATAAAAGAGGTCTTATGCTTCAGGCTAAGTGAAGTTAAATACAAAAAAAAAAATTGAAAAATTTATGGGTGAGCAAAAAAATAAATAAAATAAAATAAAAAAATAAAATAAAATCCTACAATTATAAATCCCACCTAAAAATTCTCTGGGCCTTGCAAGTTATCCCATTGGTTTTACTCTCAGGCTAAAAACAAACAAAAAAAATAAAACAATGGCAACTCCTTACAAAGAGAAGGCTGTATTTTGAACCCTAACATAAAAGAAACAAAAACAACAGAAAGAAATTATAAACAAAATAATACAAAATGAAAAAGAAAAAAATATATATCATAAATAAAATTACTGTAAATATGTAAACAATGTGCTTATGTTATCCTGATCCCACAATATATTCTAATAACAGAAAGAAAAAATATAAATGTAATAATAAATTCGATATAAGTAGCAAACATAGCGAGAGACTGGTGTCAAATAAGGCATAATTATATAAATGTAGCCACATGTACTAGTAAAAGTAAATATAGAAATATGGAAATACAAATATCTCTCACCTATACACAAGAGGTCATAAGGAGAAACTGCAAAAAGATAATGTGATGATTGACAGGACATAGGGTTAGTTGTAATTCTATTGAGAGAAAATCAAGTTTCTCAATTCTAATGTGGACTTTCAAAATGAAGTTAAGAAAGAGAGATGAATTTGATATTTTTGTATAATATTCAAACTAGTACTACAAATACGCCTACTAGTATATGTGCTGATTGTAAAAGTGCATGCATTGTTATACAGTCCCATCTTCTTAGTGCAAATACACATATACTTTTCCCATACATTCTCCACAGCCAGGCTCAGGGTTATCAGCAGCACTTGCAGAGAGACAGGCCATGTTTTTTCTCTCTCTCTCCCTCCTCCCCCTCTCCTCCTCTCCTCCAACCCCCCTTTCCCTCCTCCTGCTGCAGCCTGTCCTGTTGATCAATGGGGAAGTTCTTGGACCTCAACTATTAATCAGGCCCTATCGGCTATCTGTCTGCAGAGCCAACCAATCACTGCGCTCCGACAGCTAGGCCCATGAAAAATGTGGCCCGGCGGATTGGGGGAGCGAGTGGAGAGGGGGAGGAGGAGAGGGAGCAGGAGGAGAGGTGGGGGTTCAACAACTGCACTTTTGAATTCCTAACATGGGCAGGAGCACTGAAGGTATATTAAACGCATTTGGTGATTGAAAGATTGAGATTGATCTGACGCATTTTCCTTCTGGAGTTTGGGTCGTTTGGGCTATTTACTTAGAAGTGCAGGTTTCTCTGAGAAATAGTTGGAAAAAGGCTGGAAAAAGGCAGCTTTGAGCAACTTTCCGGTATCCTCTTGTGAATTAGAAAAACAACAATTGAAAGTAAAACAATGTCAGACATTATCTTACCAACTTTATACTACATGCTCTATGAATTGCCAGTGCCAAAATTGGATGGTTTGGGAAGTAACTGAATACATGTACCGAAAATACGTATTCTGAATACTAATTTTGAGTACCTGTATTCCAGTACAGTTACTTTTTCATTTGGTGATATTCAGAATACAGCTACCTTCCTAAAATCAAAGGAATACATTGCAGTACTTAATAACACGAGACAAACAGAAAGCACTGTTCTTGTGGCTTGGGCATGTGGGATTTTTCCATCTCCAGTGAGTGACAGGAAATGCATAACAAACCATGAAACAAAGAAAAAGCTGTTTTTAATCTAATGTTGCATTTTTACAATATAATGCTAGTGCAAGTTGATGTCAAAGTATTCTCTGTATTGTATTTTCAGAATACTCTTTTGGCCCGCGTAACAGAATCACAAAATACATTTTAATGCAGGTATTCAGTATTCTGTAACAAGATACAATTTCAAAGTATTTTTTCCATCACTGCAAATTATACACTACAGGCCACACTGATGCATAAACGCAGAGGTAAAACAAGACTAAACCAGGACCAAACTAGGACTAGACCAGGACCAAATCATGTCTACATCAGGACTAAACCACATTGGCTCAAACCAGGACCAATTAACCAGGACAAATGGAAACACACTGTAAGAAATCCTGGATGACTGAAAATTCCAGATTTTCCATGGCGCGAGTGAAAACATAATATGCATATTCACAAATGACCCTTTTTGTTTTACTTGTCCATGTGTTATTGGACCAAAACGGAAAAGGGAGTAAACCCAGAATGACATGAAGCAAATAGCTGAGAATTTGACCCGACTAAACCAGATGAGGCGCTCCAGTTTTCAGTTATACTTGTAGATTTTTATGTAACTTTTCTATGCAACTTTTCTGGCGAGGGTCTTTCACCTTGTATCCATGGAGATGTTATTACTTTACCGTGGATAGTCCAAAGTATGGCATTAAACATATGCAGCTTTTATTCATTCAATTGCAAAAAATACCCTGATAAACATGCATTTGTACGGGGAGCAGGTTCACCTCTCCACAGACTTGACCTGTAACTTGGCCTGGGCCTTCACTTGTGACCATGGAGCTATATGAAAAGTTGGTGCACCTTTAAAGGTTTGTTTCAGTGGACGTGGTTTGTATCTCTGCACTGCCATCATCATTTCACAACAACCCTTCAGAATTTTTAGTTTCAAAAGGTTGAATTTGCAAATATGTGTTTTTTTTTTTTAATCATCAATAGTGGGCTTTGTGGATTGGTCTAACCTTTAACAGTTACATCTCCAATACTTTAACATTATCCACACTAGCTACCTCCCCTGTCTATCCCCCTTTTGCCCCTAAATGCCCCAAATCCTTAAGTAATGGAAAGGACCATAAATATGAAAAAGACTAAATAATATCTGAATGAGCGGTGCAAGAAATACAAATGTTCAAATCATTTAATGACCCTGTACCCAATTTTTTCCATGTGTTTGAGTAAATTTTGTCTTGTATAAGCAGCTCTTGGGGTCATTGTGCTGTAAGTCTGCTGTGTATAGTGTCTGTATCTAATTATAAAGGGTCTTATAGCATGCTCGTTGTTGTTAGCTCAACTGTGACGACAAAACTCCACTCTCTGGCTTCTGAAAGATGTGAAAAGCGCTTATAAACTCATTGTGGTGAATAATAAGGCTGCTCTGATTGTATAAACTAAGTGAGGAATAACTCTGAACCACTGCAAACCTCTAAACTAGTTCTGTTTTTCACATTTTTAAAGGTCCTATATTAAACAAATGGACTCTTGTGAATTTTAAGCCATGTTATAATGTTGTTACCTCCTCAAAAAACAGACCTGGAGTTGTGTTTTGTTTCATTCACACACGTAACCTTTATTATGAGTCTGTTTACATCTCTCTTTCTTGTTCTGTAAAGCACTTTGAATTATTTTGTGTATGCATTGTGCTATACAAGTAAACTTGCCTTCCCTTCTCCAAATCTCAAAATGCTCTGTTCCACCTTGTGATGTCACGTAGTGGTAGATTTTTAAGTGGACAGCTACCATTTAACTTTTGTTCAGTAGAGATTATCAATTCCAGCACTGAAATCAAATCATCCAAATGATTCTAGTGAAGGTGTATGGAGTTTAAAAACAGAGTGGAGCACTTTCTGTATTACATCACAAGGTGGAACGCAGTGGTTTCGGAAGAGCTCAGCCTAAATATGCAGGGTTTGTGCGTTATACATGTGTGAATGAAACAAAACACAACTCCAGGTCTGTTTTTGATGAGGAAACAACATTAGAACATAGTTAAAGTGTAGTACTGTAATATGGGCCCTTTAAGACAGTACAAATGAGGTGGTTACAGTTACTCTTTAAAGCTCCACTGTGTAACTTTGCCCTTGGACCCTTCTGTCTGTGGACTAACTCTGTTGCTGTCCTCGGCTTCATCAGTGCCGCTCCATCCCTCCTGTGCATAATCACCACCATCACACTCATACATTCACATCTTATTGCCATGATTAGATTACTGCTAATGCTATTACACCGCTCCCTTCTTTCTCTCCTCCCTCTCTCCCTGTCTTTCTCCTCCCTCTCTCCCTCATCATGGATTTTTCTTGTAGATCTTATTAGCGTGTGATGGCAAGCAGGTCCGTGGATTTATGAACCCCAGAGTCCTCTCCTTTAATCTCCTGGCTCCTCTTCTCTTCCTCTCCTCCACTCCTCTCCTCCTCCTCTCCCTCATTCTTGCCTTCCTGTGTCCATCCATCCATCATTCCCAGGGCTGCACCGGCGGAAGAGAATTAATCCAGCACTCCCATCTTTCAAAACGCACGGACAGAAGAGGAGGTGAGGGAGGAGAGGAAAGCGTAGATTAGTTTTCATAATATTTCTGCAGTGTTGTGGAGGGACAGGTGTTATGTATGCAGACGCACTGGAGTCAAGGTTCTGCGGGGTTGAGATGGTAATAATAACAGTGATAAAGATCATATGGCAGGGGTCTGGGCAAATATGGCTTTGTCATAATTTGTTTGTTTATGCAAATGTGTTTTCATGCTGTGAAGGCAACTAATGTCTAAAAAGAAACAGATGCAGGATCACGTCGCATGTAGTTATAATTTAGAGCTGGATTTTTTCAATCATGTTGAGGGATGAGCCGTCAGTGCTAAAAAGTCCAGATGATTTTTCAGAGCTGTTAGACTTTAAAGGTTCTTTATTACGCAAAATGAACTCTTGTGAACTTTTAGCTTTTTTGTTAATAATGCTGTTACCTCATTTGTTTCATTTGTTTCATTCACACTTCATTATTTGTATGTCTACATCTCCAAATCTCAAATTGCTCTGCTCCACTTTATGATGTCATGTAGTGGTAGTTTTCAAGTTAAAAACTACCTTTTACCTTTAGTTCTTTAATTCTAGGGCTGAAATTATCCAAATGATTCTAGTGGAGTTTAAAAACACAGAGGAGCACTTGTGTTGAGTGTTTTCTGTTTGGGTTACACAAGTTACACAATGCACCTTCAAAGCACGTACACAAAATCTACACATCACAGAACAGAGGCATGTTTTTTTTTACCCTTAAAAATAAAATAGAAACATATGAACCAAGCTTCTACAAGATGCAATGTGTAACTTTTCTGGCGGAGAGTCCGTTAAATGCTTTTCTTCACTGAGATGTTATGGTAGTATGGCATTAAACCTTTCTGTCTTCATGGAGACCAAATCAGAAGAAGTTACAGGTCAGATCTGTGGAAAGGCAACCCCTCTCACAGTCAGAATGCCTGTTTTTCTGGGTATTTTTGAGCAATAACACCACCTGTAATTGAATAAATGTAAAGCAGAGCTGTTTAATGTCATACTGTGGAACATTTGAAGCAGAGCAATGACAAATCCATAGGAACAGGCAGGTGATGGACCCCCAACCAAAAGGTTACACAATGCACCTTTAAAAGCAAGTGTACAGAATCTACAGATCAGAGGAAAGAGGAACATTATTTTCTAAACCTTAAAAATAAAATATGAACGAAGCTACCACAAACAACTTTAAACCAAACTGTACGACTTTTTCAAACGTGGCTGTATACCAGAGCCATGCTTCACTCTTCCTTCTATATTTCACGCTTTGCTTTTACACAGAGACAGATGGAGAATCCAATAAGCTGTGGGCCAATCCATTTCCACGAGCAGGACTTTTAATGAGCGGGTAGCTTGCGGGCCTTTAACTCTTTTTTAAAACAAAACAACAACAAACAAGGCGAAGCAAAAGGAGCTAAAACCAAATCATTCTTCTTACTTTTCCCCCTTAAGACCATCCCAGCCCTCCCCACCCCATCCACAGTCCAGTGACAGGTAGATTAAGGGTCTTGATAGATGCGCGTCCCTGTATCTCGCTCTCTCACCCTCCTCTCCTCCGCCTCCTCCTCTTCTCCTCTTCTCCTCCTCCTCCTCCTCCTCCTCCTTCTCCCCCCTTTCGGTATATCCATCATGGCCGCCGGTGTAATTGCGAATGCGTAGAGCTGGCACAGGGAGCCCCCATCCATCTCCTTAACAACAAACAGTCAGGAGGACGGATGGCGAGGCACTCTACAGTTAATCTCCATCTATAAAGGGGGAGGGAAGGAGAGAGGGAAGAGGGGAAAGGAGGAGGGAGGAGGAGAAAATAACAAAAAAAAAAAGGTACAGAGGTTTGTGGTATAAACAAAGCGAGATGGCTATGATAAGGGGGAGGAATATGGGTTGGGTTAGTAAAAGGTGCTTCCTAAACCTGACCCTAGTTCACCCAGCAGCCCCCTGTCCCATTTGAGTGCTGTTTAGTCTACTACTTTACTATCTGGTTCTGTTGTAAATACTGGTTATATGTTGATGTTGCTACCTCCAAAACTATGATATGGTGAATGAAGTTAGCAAAAAGAGAAAATAAGTTGTCAAAATGTTATCTACAAAATAAGTAACTTGCGAAAAAGCCATGTGTGGATGTATAGTAGTTGAAGCGTCTTTTCTTTTGTACGTAGCAAATGAACTGCTTCCAAGTGTACAGTGACATTTGGCAGAACTGGGAGTGGACTGGCTCTATAAATAGGAAATCTAAGAAAATGGCTATGCATTATTGTGTTTTGCTATATTGGCAGATTTTTGCGTTTTATTTTTATTTTTTTTTATTATGTTCCTTTAGTAGAATAACCTTTACTGTGACTTATGATTAAAGGAGCACTGTGTAACTTTTCTGGTAGACGGTAACTTATCTATCTTCATGGCGACAAACGGGCGAAAACACTAGGCCTAGTTACAGGTCAGGTCTGTGAAGAGGTGACCCCCCTCACAGTAATAATAATGTAGGTATTTTTTGCACTGTAATTAAAAAATACAGGATATATAAGTTCAATGCCATACTGTGGAACACTCCAGGCATAAAAATAGAAAAGTTACATACTGCTCCTTTAAATTGGGAAAGAAAAAACTGCTTTTATTGATTAAAGATGCACTGTGTAACTCTTTGGTTGGGGGTCCGTCACCTGCTTGTTTCTATGGAGATGACATTGTGTTCCAGAGTATGACATTAAACAGCTCTACTTTACATTTATTCAGTTACAGGTGGTTTTATAGCTCAAAAATACCTAGAAAGACACATTCTGACTGAGCGGGGTTGCCTCTCCACAGATCTGACCTGTAACTTGGTCTGGTTTGGTCTCCATGAAGATAGAAAGGTTTAATGCCATAATGTGAAACATTCCAGACAAAGCAAAAACATCTCCAGGAAGAAAGCATTTGATGGGCCCTCCACCAGAAAAGTTGCACAATGCACCTTTAAAGTTAAAATTTTCCAGGTTGAAAAAGACGCCTCTACAAACTTGATCAACACTCAAAAGCAGAGTTATATCTAGACCACGTGAACTTGATGCTAGTTTAGAGCAGCAACTGTACGAGTCATAAACTTTTAAACGTAAATCGAGATATACGAGGCAAAGCGAAAAAGGGTTGCCAGATCAAAACTATAATTTACAGTCGTCAGTATTTCTTAAATTGATCAAGCCTCCACAAACTTTTCACCAATCCATCTTTAAATCTCGCTCCATCGGGCTGAGCAAAAAGTAAAGAAAAAAAAAAAAGTTTGTGAACTGCCAAAGCTGGTCGATTTAGGACCGGGGCAGAAGAAATGGAAGGAGGGTGCAATATTTATGTGGATATGACCAGACGACCCCGTAACAGGAGAGGTGCAGGCACATAAACTGCACTCGCTCCCCCCCTCTCCTCTGCTTCTTCCAGTGCAGGTGGTTGGGGGCACGACTCCAGCATGTTTAAGGTGTTTGAGTGAGGTTGCTCATAGGTCACGGACGCCATATTTTCTTAATGGCAAAGTCAGTGGAGTCAACAAGGCCGGGTGGGCCTGGATCCCTCTCATGTGAGCTTGAATAACAGATATTTTTCAAACCCGGGGAGTAGAATTGGATATGTGATTGAACTGCTGACTTTTTGAACTGGGAAGTGCACTGGTTGGATTGCTAAATGTGTGACAAAATTCAAGACATGCTAGTTTAAAGCCACAATACGTAACATTTTAGCCAAAAAAATAGAATAAAATAAAAGCATGTTTTTTTTTTTGTTTTTTTTTTTTGTTTTATTTTGGTTGTTTACAGCACTGAAAAAACTGTGAGTGGGCATGCATGGCCACAATTATTTAGCCTAAAAGAGAGCCTGCTTGTTTCCATGGAAATGTTCCTTTGGCTAGAACATGTCCATGGACAATGTTCCAAAGTATAGTTTTAACTTTCTATTTCCATGGAATCATGTACGTCCAGAAAGTTACATACTGTCCCTTTTTAGACTTAGACAAACTTTATTGATCTACAAGGGAAATGATTTGGATACAGCAGCTCAAACATCACAATATAATATAATAACAGAGAGTAACAAAAATAGATGGAATAGCAAAAAAGAGCAAGAGACACGTGTCAAATGAGACATAATCATATAAAATAAAAATAAATGTGTATGTACAAGTCAAAATAAAATAGAAAAATAAGTAATAAAATATAAAATAAAATATAAAATCACAGCTATAAACAAGAGACAAGAACGGCAGTGCAGTAATATGCTGATTGACAGGGCATAAGGTTATCCGTTACTTAAGATTAAGTTGTTGTACAGTTGTAGGGAGTATTATCTGTTACATAAGGGTGAATTGTCTGAGCACATAAAAACCAAACAAACTGTAGTACATGTATTTGTGTTGTCCTGTTGAAAATCTCACTTCGATTAGACTTTTCTTTGTCAGACTTTCCAAAGGTTTCTGTACCAAATGATAAAAGGTGGTTTGCAAGAAAATGCTAATAACCTAAGTTACTTTTTAAGTGTGCTATGTTCCACAGTATGGCATTAAACTAATCTATCATGCATTTAATAGTTACAGCTTTTATTTAAAAAAACAAAATACCTTGAAAAACATGGATTCTCACCTCTCCACAGCTCTAAACTGTAACTTGACATGATGGCATCACCTGTTTGTCTTGATAGAGAAAGCACAGTTTAATGACATACTGTGGACCATTCTAGGCAAAACAACAGCATCACCGTAGAGACAAGCAGGTGACGGATCCTTCACCAAAAATGTTGTGTTTTCTTTTAATTATGTTGTTCATATCCTAAACTGTTGATATAAAACTATTATATTTAAGTAAAGCTTAAGGTTACTGTGTGTGAGAGCTAATTCTTCTTCCAAGTTGGAGATTGGACTTGTATCAGATAAACTAGACTTCTAACTCCACAAGGAGATTACTGAGAGTTGAGTTGTGCACTGTGGCGTAGTAACAACTGGAGCTCACCTCAGCATAAAGTCACTAAACATTTTTCAGCCTTAATTTATTTCCTTAAACATGCACCAAATCCTTCCCCAGGCCACTGAGGTAGTCCTGACTCCTGACCAGCCCTCGCTCAAGACGGGCTGCACTGTGCCACTCACTGCTACTGACAGGTTGCCCCAGCGGCATTGAAGGATGGGGCAAATTTCCCCACAGGGAAAGTTATGTGTCCACCCAGAACCACACACTTTACCTCAGTTTACTTTAAAACTTTACAAAGATGAGATGGATCTGGAGCTGTATCATGTCTCCCCGATTCCAGAGAGCGTTATTGACAGGTGGATTAACCAATCAGATAAATGCATGCTCTGTTTTGGTCAAAACCAGACATCACCAATCAAAGCACCAAACTATTATACTACTATATACTATTTAACTACTGCTTATCTCAGGTAAAAGAAGTTATATATTTCATTCTGAATGATAAGAGAATTTTGGAGAGGAGATGTCTTCTGCATTTGAGAGGCACGTCCTACAAATTAGCGGCTGTGGTTGGATCTTCTCAAGTTTAGACTTAGACAAACTTTATTGATCCACAAGAGAAATTATTTGGACACAGTAGCTCACACATAATAATAATAGCAAGAGACTGGTATCAAATTTGGATGGAGGATTTTCACACTCCATGGTCTGGTTGCAATCCCTTATGGATTCGAACAGAATGTGGAAGTGTCTGGCTGGTCAGGATACCAGTAAAGTGTACCTTAACCCTAATCTTATTTCTCTATTATCAAAAAATCTTTAGACGAGAAATTTTACTTGAGATGATACAATTCTGTTGCTGTCGGTTAACCAGAAACAAGTGTTTTCCTAAACCATGATCATTGTAGGGAGGTATCACAACTTGACAGGAGCATTTCCACCTGTCTTCCAGCGTCATGTATCAGACCTCTCCTCTCTGTAGTGAAGCAGCTCCCTGTTGGGCTGAAGTTTCCTGTTTTTAGACTTTTGCATCGCCTGCAGTGAGGCCCCATTTACAAGAGACGCACAGACACTAACCCTGCATCACACACTGTAGATATAAATGGACACAGTTAACCTTCTAGCTGCTGTGTTCCAAACAGGAAGTAAGCATAGGCACGCTTCCGGCTCCATCAGTTCCAATTGACTTTACATTGAAAAATGGTCACCCCTCTCTCTGTAACTGCTTCAGTGAGGATTTCGGTCTTAAAATGTTTGTATTAACCTGCATGATCCTGGTGTTTCTATTTCGTTATTTTGTTTGTAAATAAATTCCTATTCCTAACATGGCACTCGTCTCTAAATTTGTCCCTATATCTGCAAACCAAACATTTGACCAAAATGACGAGGCTCACTGCAGCAGTTACAGAGAGAGGGGTGATCATTTTTCAATGTAAAGTCAACTGGAGCCAGAGTAAATGGAACCGGGAGCGTGCCCATGCTCGCTTCCTATTTGGAAGTGGTTCTGAATATGAATAGGATCCTAACCTAAGATGAGTGTTGACAATGACCCACTGTACACATATCACAGCCTGCACAAAAAGCCAAATACTGAAGCAAGCAGAAGTGTTGGGTGCAGAGGTGGAGGCAGAGACAGGTGCATGGGTGGGTGCAGAGGAAGGTGCAGAGGCTGAGGAAGCGATGGGTGCAGAGGTAGGAGGTGAGTGCAGAGGTGAGTGCAGACTTGGGTGCAGTAAGGTGCTCTGGGCCTTGACAGTGGTGACAAATAACTGCAGCGGCCTTGACATGCTGAATGTTCGACAGTGATCCAGGAGATGGATGGAGGAGGAGAGAGGAAAGAAACACTGCTGTAAAATACAGGCAAACATACTCAGGAGGGGCAGTTTAGGGAAAGGGTTAGGGTCTGGTGGTCTTAGATTTAGACTTGGACAAATTTTATTGATCCACAAGGGGAATTATTTGGACACAGTAGCTCACGCATCACAACAAAATATAGCAAAGACATAAATGGTAATAATAAAGTCAAAATAAGTAGAAAAATAGCAAGAGACTGATGTCAAATAAGGCAAGTACAAGCAAAAATAAAATATGTTCTTGGCACTGATTGGCAGCTGCACTGATTGTTTACCTGTCCAGCCAGCTCCACACACTTTGAAAAAACTGAAGTGTGGCTCTGGAGCTCTATCACGTCTCCCTGATTTTAGAGAGCATGATTGACAGGTGGATTAACCAATCAGAGAGATGCATGCTCCATTAACCTGGCTGCTTACACATAAAAAATGAGAAAATCTACTTAATGGAGTGAGGAAAAAGTGCAGATTTTTACTAAATCAACAATTTAAGCACCAAACGATTACTTATCTCAGGTGAAAGAGATTTTGTTCTGAATGATACAAGAATGTTCGAGAGATGCCTTCTGCATTGGAGAGATACAAATTACTGGCTGTGGTTGGATCTTCTCAAGTTTGGACAGAGTTTTTAGCACTCTGTGGTCTTCTGGATTCAAACAGAATATAGAATAGACTGGCTGGTCAGGCAAACTGGTTGGCAGCCTTGGTGTCAGGGTAGTTGTAATCGCACCAGTCCCTTTCTTACCAAGTCACAAATAATCTGCATAAATTGTTTTGTTTATTTGTATATTAAAGGTGAACTATCTAACTTTTCTTTTCTATGTGTCTCCAGATGTTATTGCTTTGCCTGGCCAAGTTATGGTTCAGATCTGTGGAGAGGCATGTCTGCTCACAAGAGTGCGTGCTTTTCAAAATACTGCAAAATAGAATGAAAAGCATGATCTTAAGTACTGCTAGGTAGACAGGTTTAACATCTCCAAGGATACAGCATGTAACTCTCACCAGAAAAGTTACACAGTGCACCTTTAATTTAGGGTGCGCCTTCAATTCTGCTTCCTCCACCCTTGTAAACATACAAAATAAGTAACAGCCAAAGGGTAATGGCAAAAACTAAAGTAATTATGATAATTATAGGTCTTCATTATGTGGTTGCAGTAACTTTATTACTTTTATTAGTAGAGACCCACTATTGGGCTTGTACTAAACATTAAAGGTCCTATATTACACAGAACTGACACTTGTGAGCTTTAAGCCAAGTTATAATGTTGTTACCTCCTCAAAAACATACAAAAACATGTTTGCGTAACTCTTTATTAATACATACATGGGCCCTTTAAACTACACAAATACACTTTATACCACTAATGTATGGACCCCTATTTTAGTCACAATCACACATTTTTTTTTAGATATTTAGTTGGATATTTCATATACTTTGTAAAGAAAACAAATAAAATGATAGCTACTTCTGCATTGTACTGTGTTTGCACTATCCTACAGTTTGTTTGGGTCACATGTTCGAGTGTTATTCTTCAGCATTTGCGTTCAACTCAAGGCACTGCAGTTTAGCACCATCTTCCCAACATATGCTGTCTTTAAACGTGCCTCATTAACATTGCCCCGCGGCTATAAAGTTCGGTGTTTTCCCCTAAACATCAGGTGAAGTGATAAAAGTAACACGTCCCCCTGTGTTTGTGATGCAAATGGACCTAATCTATGTGTTTAGATTATCTTAACATACCTTAACTAGCCAATTACAGAATAAGATTTATGGTATAGCAATTAGGTAACAGTAGGATAGTATCATGACCTACAGAAAAGCAAATACTCAAACATTTAGACCACTTCAAAAACTCTCCCATTAATAGGCCCATAGATTATTATTATTATTATTATTATTATTATTATTATTATTATTATTATTATTATTATTATTATTATTATTATTTTTTATTTATTTATTTATTTATTTTTTATTATTATTATTTTGAAAGGATTTGGCTAAATGATGGTTACGAAATCCAACAGGTGCCACTATATGTCTTGAGACGTAATGACGCATGCGTAGAATAGGCTATAAGTTATTTATTATTATTATTAATAGGTCTATTACTGGCATATAAGTGTCCAGAAAACATGATGTCATACAGAAGGTCAAGAAATCAGGGGTTAAGATACTTATTTGCCATCGTAACATCCCAACTTTTTGTGAATGAGCCTCGCCTATATCGTTTTTTATTAGGCTATTAGTATTTTATTAGCCTGTATTGTTATTCAGAAAGTATGATTTTATAAAGATGGCCACGAAATCAGGTAAGATCTAACACTTTAAGTTGCCATTGTAACATCCCCACTTTGTGAATGAGTGCGTAAAGGAAGAAAGCAACCCTACGTAACACGAATCCACCAGATGACGCACGTTTTAAATGATAATCCTTTTCATTCACCCTGTTAACAAAGTGAAAACACGGGTTGCATGGCCCTTTCCAGCCCATTGGAGCCGTTTCAAGCCTGTGTTAGCGGCTCAGCGGAGGGGGGCAGAGCGCTGTGATCAGGCCGGCCGGAGAGCAGCACCCTGGGGAGAACAAAGTGCACGGACTGGAAGCGCTGGAAGACCCACACAGCCACACACCGCATGCCGCCCACGGAGCTGCCTAACCCGGCCTGCTGTTCCCCGCCAAGCCGCTGCTGATTGAAGTGCAGCCCCTCGCAGCGGGACGGGCACAAGGGAAGCGTTTTGAATAATTATTATGTTACTGAAGTGTAATTTACAACAAAAGACTGCCAGTTTATAGATATTCCTGTTAACGTAAAGCAGAACGCCCCTTTCCTCAATTTGCCCCTCGGTTCAAATTAAACTTTCACGCGTAATAGAAGAGTTTTCACACTTCTCTCCAAAATCAATCCACAACAAGAAGGCGTAGAGGTGGGCCATGGGTGACATTTGCGTTGTGGCGAAAGAAAACACAATAAAACACTTTAAGAGCTATTACGAGCCTGTAAATTTCTTGTCATCACACATGCTCCCTGCTTATTTATGGCCACACAGACTTCATTAAAGAGTAGAAGTTATAATGAAGTTGCGTATAAATTATAGAGCTATGGCAAATACAAGTCCAGGAGTAAAACGTGATCAGCTATGGGGCAGATTGAATGAATGAAATGAGTAATGATCAGTAAAATGTTCGGTGAAATTTGTTTATTATTGCACTTGAATTAGGTTTCAAATCGATCACTTTTGGGCCAAGATGTTGTATGCTTAAAAACTCTGTAATAGCCTAACCCAAGCCATAAAACTACATGTAGGTTATTGAAATGAAAGGCCTACATCAATTCTTGTCATTTTAATAATAACATTTAAAGCAGAGATTTGTAACACTGTTTATTTATGCACATTTGGTGTTAGCTGCAACAGTCAAGTTTCAGTTAAAAGTTAAAATCAAGAGAATAAAAAAACAAATACAGTTTTATGACCCAAAAGTGCAGTAACATGATAAGTATAAACAGGACAGGACTTAATTCCTACTAGCACCTTCATGAAATTGTGTTCGGCATTGGTTCATAAGCCTACACAAAATCATGTCACTTGCTGTAGCCTGCCCAAAGTACTCCAGTAAAAGTATCCAGTTACTTTGGAGCAAACTTCACTGTTGTCGCTGTAACAAGAGAATACAATAGCCCCAGGTCAAGCACAATGGGGCTTATGTGACTTCAAATAGGAGGAAGATTTACCCATAACAAAATCACAGCTATAGATCTCCTCACACCTTTGATTCTTATGTCTTTTAACTCCATGAGTGAGAGACAATACAACTGTAATTACTGGGAGGGATTCATTATATCTGCCCAGAATTCACAAAACATTTTTTTTTTTTTGCCTTATCATTATCCCAAAGATTTAAAAAGTACAAACAAATAAGTAGCCCAGTAGCCTACTATAGAGCTTAGACTGTTAAGATAGAAAATATGGAGAGAACAGAGGAAAAGGAAAGGAGTAAACATCAATGGGTTTCAGAATGATGAGAAATTAGGACCGTTGCTATAGCGATTAACAATTGAAAACAAAATATCACATCTTTTGAACGTGAAAAGTCCTCAAAATGTCACATAACAGAAATCTGAAACATATAGTTGGAATTCAATCAGATTTGATGGCAATTTTTCACAATTGCAAATGGATTAACTTAAATTTAGGCAAGTTTGACAGCCTATACTAGCCTCTTTCTTTCTCCTGGAGTCAGCAGCATCTTTGTTTAGTCTCTTCAACACAGTAGCCTTTTGGTGGTTTTCAGAATGATAGAAAATTTGGGCCATTTCCCATGGTGATTAACAATTTAAAACAAAACATTTCATCTTTTGAATGTGGAAAAAGTCCTCAAAGTGTTGTATATAACAGGAAGCTGAGACCCTGAATACATTTGTTTAATGTTGTAATTGATCATTGAGTGTCCTTTATTTTAATTAAATTCATAGCATTTTCTCCCATTAGTCATCTTCTACATGGACCCACCATGTTATGCGCTTGTGTCTTCATACGCCCCGCTCTTATCGCATTAATTGATTGCCCCAAGTCCTATATTACTCGGACTACATCATATCCCACTCCCGCTGGCCAGTTATCACCATTCACACGGAGTTATCCCCAAGATGACGATCATAATCTGCCTGAAACTAATGTACCTACAGACCGAGGCACCAAAGGGTATGGAGTGCGCTTTCAGCAGATAAAACCCGACCCATCTTTGGTGATAAAGGAGCAATGGGCAGGGGGCGGGAGAGAGAAAGAAGAAGCAATGCACGGGTTCAAACGAGGAGGGGTCGAATGCAGAGAGAGAGAGGGAGAGAGGGAGGGAGGGAGAGAGAAAGAGAGAGACCCCGTCGCGTTTTGACCCGCGCGTCACCACTCCTCCTCCAGCTCTTCGTCTTCTTCTGTAGAGGCTGCGTGCTCCATCGCTCATTCCCAGCCACTGACACATCCTAAGCAGCGAAGCACGGACGGACAGCGAGCGAGAGGAGCCAAAAAGGAGAGGGACGATCGCCTGCCGCTTGCCTTCTCGCTTGTTTCAGCTTTTATCCGGTCTCCGTATCACCGAGCGACCTGCACTTATTAGCCCGTCACTAGAGAGAGCTTTACGGGAAGGCACTTCGCCGTTTACCGCCGCCTTTCTTTTCTTTGTGGACACTACCTCCGGACTCACACGGGACTATCGGTGTTTACGGTAAGAGAGCCATCCTTATGCCCGCCAATGCCTCGTTGTTTACAGCCCGTTTGCGCTCTTAAAGCTAATATCATTTAATTGGCCACTGGATTTCATTGTTATAAGTGCTTTACTACCTCTTAAGATGAGCGTATTATTAACCATTAGCCCCTAAGTGAGACTATTACGCCAATAAAATCTCTAATCCCTTAATGTTGTAACTGTGATGGTCCACTGGGGAGGTGACTGTTTTGTTTACATTCTTGTTTATTCACCGATGAGCTAATTTTACTAACTTCTGCACAAATAAGTGTCAAAAAGGCTAATTTTATAACTTGCATTTCCAGGGTTTACGCAAAGGAGCAGAGCGGCAAAAGCCTTGTGGAGTAGCCGAACAGAGCATCCCCGTCCCCCGTGCAGGATTGGCTGTCGAGCCGCATGGAGAAGAGGGTAGGTCCCATGTTGTTAAGCTATTTTTTTTTTTATTTTTTTTTTAAGATGTTTTAAATTTAAGATGGGAGAGTGGGTGAGATGCGCACGCAATAATTGGGTTATAGCAGTAAGGAGCAGAGCATGGTTTTAAAAGCATTAATGGACGCCTATACTGCTTGGTTATTACATGAGTGGTCAGTGTGAGAAGCGCAAAACAAGGCCTATGAAGTCACCATTATGGACTGAGACTAGAGAAAGCATGTCAAAAGCACACACGCACACTTTCTGAACACGCTTTTACGTCATTTACGTCCACTTTTCCATTCACACAAGCTAAACGGTCCCGAATTTGACCCTCCCTTGTGACCACGAGTGTTGTTGTTTGGTGACACCACTGAGCCGTGACAAGTGGAGATCAGGGTTAGAGGGAGCAGCGTAGGTCATTAAGAGCAAAGGCGAGATGCAACTCCGTAAGTAGGTCAGTGTTTTTGCTACAGTGATTCACAAGCGTGGAGCATGGATGGATGGACGTGAGGATGGTGCACGGAGGCTGGCTGGCATCTTCCTGGCTATATCAGAAGTGTGTGGGAATATGGTTAAGGTTTGGTACTGTCAAACGATAGTGTAAATACATAACTCATAAGCAAGGAGTTTGTGTTTTTGACATTTAAATTGTCTTCAATAAGCCAGAATTTAAGCTTGCTTGAAGTTAAGAGGCAAGTCCTTTCTTTCACGCATAATGTATATCCATAAGATGTTAAACTCAACTGTTTGCAACGGGTACAATGTGTTTTTTATTTGAGTTATTTCAAATCTAGAAACAGGCATATCATTTTGCCAGTTATCCAAACTTTTACTCATTACGCACAGAGATTTCTTTAACACTTTCCTCAAGTTTTGCCACAAAAAGTTAAGAAGAAGAAGAAGAAGAAGAAGAATACTTAATTACTTATTTATTATTTATTTAGTAAAGTTTGTTGTAGTTATTTACCATTCATTTATATTTAAAATCTGTATTGCTTTAGAAGCTTTAGTAACTTTAGGAAAAAAAAGAGGTCACCACTAATTAACTTAAGCCTGTGGCAGAGTGTAAAAGCGTTGGGGTTCTTTACGCATTGGAAAGGGGTAGTCGTGCCAATTAAATAGTCCATTTGGTTTTTCCAGTGAAGTATTTGGTAGAAATCATTTAGTCAAGGATCGGTTCTTGCTCTCTGGAGGTGCTGTCCTCGCTGCTCTGTTAATACTGGCCCTTGGGACTTGTTAGCAGTAGCGCACACACGCCTATTAAAGCTGTAAAAAGTTATACGCCGCCGCTGAAATAACACAATTAAACCTCGCGATGTGCCGCTGTCCTTCCCTCCTCTGAACCCTCTTTTACGTGACTTTTCCTCGGACAAAAAGTTGGGGGAAATCCGCGGTATTTGTCATCTCATCGTGTCCCTCTTTGATCCGCGTGACGCACGGAAATACGATAGGGTCCTAGCGTAAAGGGAGACGTGCAATCCGATAGCGGTGATTGTGTTAATAGCCAGTGCACATAAAACTAGAAGGTGTGTGTATAGAGCAAGGGCCTCTCAGAGCAGGTGCTTTTTGTGATCTTGATGACCATATAACGATTTGATACAGGGCATTTTAGTGTTCCTTTATAGTGGACCATAGACATAGTGGTGAGTGCCCCATGCTATGAAATGTATTTGACCAAAATGTTCCCAGTATTTTAAGGCATTTGGACTTGTCAGATTAAAACATTCACAAGGATAAATCTTTGTCTGTGTAGATAAAAGGTTGACAAACTTAAATGTGAAATCGTATTATTGTATTGTATCAGTGTGTCTTATAAAATGCATTCGGTTTATACTACACATGTTTGACCAAAATATTACCAATATTCTATCACAGACTGGGAATTCTGGGTCATCAAATTAAAAACAATTTGTAATTCACGGACAGAAGTGATAAGATTTAAGTGTTAAAGTATGGGTAAAGGTGTGGTGTGGGTTCAGACATCAGTTAAATGCAAAATGTGTGCGTCTATTATTATTATTTGACCAAAATGTTATAAGGCATTTTGGGTTGCCATTTTAAAACAGCTTCCTTTTACAGTCAGAAGATATAAGCTTAATTTTAATATTAGATAAAGGTAAGGTGTGGGTTCAAACACCAACGTGTCCTGAATATAAAATGCATTCAGCTTGACCAAAATGTTGTACAAGGCATTTGGGTTTCAGTTTAAAACATATGTAGCAGGATTACATTTTGCTTTTTGTTTGTTTTTGCAATTTGCAGACTACAATCTTAAGTGCACAATTATATTTAGGGAGTGGGTTCAAACTTATATGTGTCTTGAATATAAAACGCAGTCAGTCTATTATTCCAGTTATACTCAAAATGTTATGTAGGCATTTCAGTTTCAGTTTCAGTTTAAAACATATGTAGCAGGATTTTTAAACATAAAAAAAATTGCAGTGTAACTTTTCAAATAGGGGTATAAAAGTGATGTTTCTGAACTTTTGTGGTTAATTTCCATTTCATTTGACAGATAAAACATGTAGCAGGATTACTTTTTGCTTTTTGTTTGTCTTTCCAATTTGCAGACTACACTCTTAAATCTACAATTATATTTAGGTGAGGAGTGGGTTCAGACAGCGTTCAAACATGTTTAGACACTCTTATCTGGCCACAGTGGGTTTTCCCCTGACCCATCGACACACGTAGTTGTAAATCATAACCCTTTGCCCGCTGAAAGAACATAGTCTGTGCCAAAAAAAGCCCCCATAGCTGATCACCACATCTTTTACAGCTTGGTTAAAATAACAGAGGGCACCAGGCAGTTGCTATGTCTGTCTATGGTCCCATGCAGTCACCCCCCAGGAGACCGGCTTTCAGAGGGGGGGGTTCCTTTAATCCCAAACCCAGGCGAGATGTGCTGACCTGGGCATAGCTCCTCCTGTAGCCGCCTTAGAGACACAAGCTGAACAAATTAGCTCATAACAAACACGTACAGACAAGCGCAAGGGGAGGCAGGGAGCGGGTCTGGTGTCATTGTGTATTTATAATGTAAGTAAGGGCTGCCAAGTGGTACAAGCAAAAGGGTAGTCAAAATATAGTCAAAGATCATTGTTAGGGGAATATAGGCTATGATATCCTACATGGAGGTGGGAGATACAGTGGATAAATTGTATTGTAATTCTTGTTTTGAAGAAAATTGAGCGCATATGGATAAAATATTTGAAAAAGCTGCGACGTATCCATTTTAAACATAAAAAATTGCAGTGTAACTTTCAAATAAGGTTATAAAAGTGATATTTTTGAACTTTTGTGGTTAATTTCTGTTTCATTTGACAGACAAAACATACAAAAATCATTATGGTATTTTCACAACACAAAATATATCAAAATGCGATAAAAAAGTGTAAAATTTCATTGGTTTTGCTTCCACATAATATGGAAATTTTACAGTTATGTATTCATTTTGGAGCAGCCAATAATATCCTAATGAAAAAGATATAGATATAAGACATAGTATATAAGGCAATGTAAAGCAATATAAAACTTAACAGAGTCCAAGAAAAAGCATGTTTTTATTGCACAGTTTGTACACAGGTTAATGATTTGTTAAAAAACCTTTTCAAAAATGATAAACAAAATGAATTGAATTGAAAACAAAGAGTGCAGATTAAATCCTTGTGGAAGTTTATTCACAAACATCACTATTCATCTCTTGGTTAACTCGAGCGTCGTCAGTAGCCCCTCTGCATATATTTTCATAATAGTGTAATATATTTGTGTGGTGTTGAAGTGCGGAGAGCCTCTTCACAGCGGGCTGCGAGGGCCGACTCAGCACGGAGCCGCTCTGGTTTATAAAGGAGGAGAGAGAGGAAATCGCATTAACAACAGCCATCAGCGCCCACCATCAGATACCAGCTAATATGTCCTTTTCAGACCATCATTTATAACAGGCAAATAGCAGTATACAGGTACATCTTAACATTACATTAGCACTGCACGATTTTGGAATGAAAAATAATATTATGTGCGATTTTTCTGACAATTATTGTGATTAAATTTGTGACTTATGTGTTAAAAAGTAGGATTTTGTGTAGACCGTACCATACCAACTGTATTTATAAACTTTAAAAACTTTACAGCTGGCCAAAGTGCTGCACACAAACATAGAAGAGAAACTACTACAAAACAGAAAACAATAAGATACTCAAGTTCATTGACAACAAGAAATGTACATCTCACTTGTGAAAAAAGAGGCGTTTTAAAAACAGGTACAGATATTGGCAGCAGCTACAGGGGCATTAACGTTTGAAAGAAAACTGAAATTCACTGATAAATACAAGAATAAAATGCATTTCAGAAAATGTTTGTAGGGGTCTGAACAACTAGATTTTTCTATAAAAAATACAGAATTTTTATAATTTCATTTTATAATTTAGCTTCACAGTATCTACTGTAAAGCTATCAATGTTATGTGGAAATATTCTTATAAGCATGAATAATAGATAGGAAAAAAGACTCAATATTACATTTTTTGGGGGTTGAAAAAATACTGTTTTGCATCAGTTATAATTCGATTTTTGCAATACCTGGAAATTTGTCTGTTTTCGTCTACTGTACTGTACTCTATACATCACCATAACCGCCTATAAGCTGTAAGAAACCTTGTCCAGACATACATTTACTTATAGCTTTTATCACTGCACTGTCTCATGTTACAAAGCATTGTGATGTAATTGCGCACTAATTCTCAACACGCAGACTCTCCATTGGCCAAACACACACACACACACGCACACACACACACATACACAGAGACCAGACTTCCAGCTCTCTTCATAATAAAATCTGCTCAGAATTTGATGTCCAGCAGCCCAGAAGTCAAAGCCTCTGTTGTGTTAACCGCTAATTACATTTCAGTATTAACATTTTGCCATTTATTACTGATGTCCACTGTATCTATAGCAACTAATATTCATTTTTTTGCACACTGTTATCTCACTTTCCCATTTATTATAAAACAAAAAAGGTGAAATGTTTCAATGTAGGCTAGCATTTATAGTAAAAATGCTCAGTGTTGCCAAAAAGTGAATAAAACGGATAGAAAAATTTTAGGTTTGAAGTCTTACAATCACATTTCGTTTATTAAAAAAACAGTGAACGGAATGCATTATTGAAATTACAGGTAGATGCAAAAACAGGAAGAGAACCATCCATCACCATGTTGTTTATATCACTGCAAGAAAATATGAAGTTACAATGACAAATGTTGGATGTTTTGTAGTCCAAATGTGAACTCTCATCTCATATATTGTTGTGTTTCAGTATGAAGATCTGGTACATTACTCCGGGGCAGAGGGCATGGCGGTGGGGGGGTACGGGGACGACCTCAGGGGCCTGCCTCCGCCCCAGTACGGAGCTCCCATCCCAGACTCACTCAAGCACCACAAGGACCAGATCTATGGGTAAGCGAGCATGAATGAGGATTTAACAAAGCAACCGACAAGAAAAGTGAATGTAAAAGTAACGGTAGTAATTGTTTTTGATAAAAGTCAATTTTCAGCAAGAAATATTTTTGTGAAGGCTGAAATTTTCTCAGATTTGAAATAAATTTGAAATAAAAAGCAAAACAAAGCTCGTAATATAAGCTGTATAATTTGATTCCGATTCAAAAAGTAAATGTAAAAAATCTAGTCTATTTATGCAAACCAAGGCTGAAACAACAATTTTTCGCTATAAATTCACAAATAAATGTTTAAGAAATTGGAAAGATAGTTTCAAATTTAAAACTGAAGAAAATTCCATTAACACAGGACATTATAACAGCTCTAGGTACCACTTTTAAAAACTATATCTTAATGGTTTAACATTAATTGCTACTTAAATAATGAATCATTTTTAGATTTTTTTCTTTGCTCACACTTTTCAATAGCTAAACAGTGGTAGAACAAAGTAAAGCAGTAAAGTACTGTATTGTAAGTATATATTTGCGGTATCTGTACATTACTTAAGTACATTTTAAGTGGATACGTTTTACTTTTACTTCACTACATTTGAGAGCAGGTATTTGTACTTTCTACGCCACTACATTTTTGAACAGGACTGAAAAGTAAAAGTATTTTTTTATGATAGTTTGAGACCTGCTGAAAAGGCTAAAGGTTTATTTTTAGCATATTCATACCGTAATTTAAGCAAACAAAAAAAAAAAACATCTAGGGGAATACTTCAGCACAAATCTGTTTCAAAATCTATTCATTTGAAACTTTATTAAATCTCAAAATCTGTGCGAAATACTTTTAGTTTTTACTGTTAAAGTACATTTTTAAACAGGTACTTTAATACTTTTACTTAAGTAGATTTTTCATGTGACACCTTTACTTTTCCTGGAGTAATTTTTGCTCTAGTAGCTGTACTTCTACTTAATTAACAAAACTGAGTACTTCTTCCACCACTGGCTACTTAAAATGATAAAATGTTATCTACTGTAGTCATATTTGGTTTCTGAAATTCATGGATCCTACCTGGACGACTGAGGGATTTCACAAACATCTTTCAGAAATGCAGTAAAAGTACTCCACTAAAACAACCACACAACCACATATACCACAAACACTGCAGAAATAAAGTCCTCGCTTACAAAGAACCCCCGCTAATGATTTCTTGATGCAGTTCTGAAATGTGTTTAAGCCTCGCGTGTGTGTTGTCAGATTGTCTTACACTTGTATTTGAACACTGTGAATGCTTCTCTATGTCAGAAATGTGCAGTTGTTCGCACTAAAGTTACTGTCTGAAAGCGAATCCCTCGTGCTCTCTGTCAACTGCCAGCCTGTTTATGTCAGCTATGTTAACTGCTTCTATATGAGTGCGACTACAACATGCAGCAGACTTTTACTGTTTACTAATTAAATGGATTTTTTTGAGAGATTTTTCTGAATTTATAGGCCAAATTTTCACAAATAGTTTTAGACAAGTGAACCTTCTTGACGTATACATATTACCATTTATGTTTTTACGCTTTATTATTATATTTATTGTAATGTGTGAGCTTCTGTGTCCAAATAATTTCCCTTGTGCATCAATAAAGTTTGTCTAAGTCAAAGTATTGGCAGATTTTTAATGATTTTGGACATCTAAGTTGTAATCAAGCAATATTTTGCAATACTTTATTACATTTGGGTTTATTCTGCACACAGAACCATGCGTTATCTTGATTATTTTAATTTCTGAGAGCTTTACACAGCTGCCTTCATACCAAAAACTACATCGAATTTCTAAGAATTGCTATTTGAAAAGGTGCTGTTATCAAATCGTAAAGTCTGTAATAATTTAGTTTTGGTCCTCTATAAACGTTCTTAAATGTATATGGGATTCTTGTATTATGTTCAGTTCGGATTTCAGTCTTCTTTCAAATGTTAATGCTCCTATATTTTTTGTCCATTACTTTTTAAACATATACTGCATCTAATCGCAACTGCAGTACTCTGAATTTTGCAGCCTTAGAGTACAAATATTTATGATGTATTTACTGTAACACAAAAAATATTCAAAAATATACATTGTCATTTTGCAATTGCAGTGTATTGAAAAAGTAATAATAATAGTATTTTGGGCACATTAGAGTACTTGTATATATTTGAATTTCTAGCATGCTTTTCCTCAGTCTAACTCTGTGTGTGTGTGTGTGTGTGTGTGTGTGTGTGTCTTTGCAGTCACCCGCTGTTCCCACTATTGGCCTTAGTCTTTGAGAAGTGTGAGCTCGCCACCTGCTCGCCTCGTGACTCCGCCTCCTCCCTCTCAGGCTCCTCCCACATGCCCGGAATTACCAATCACAGCGACGTCTGCTCCTCGGAATCCTTCAACGATGACATCGCCGCCTTCGCTAAACAAGTGAGTGACAGCTGAGTCAGCCAATCACGGAGCAGAGATTTATGGGAGTTCTTTATTTTTTACGTAATGACTGATTTATGGTTTGTAGATTCGCTCTGAGAAGCCGATTTTCTCCTCCAACCCTGAGCTGGATAATCTGGTAAGAAGACTCTGAATCACTATAATCTAAAGTGTTTTTTAAAGGTGCATTGTGTAACTTTTCTGGTGCGGGGTCCGTTAAATGGTTTTCTCCATGGAGATGGTATTGCTTTGTCTTAAATGCTTCACAGTATGGCATTAAACCTTAGTATCTTCACGGAGTTACAGGTCAGATCTGTGGAGAAGCAACCCCACTCAGAGACAGAATGCGTGTTTCTCAAGATATTTTTGAGCTATAAAACCATTTGTAATGTAATAAATGTGAGGTAGAGCTGTTTAATGTCATACTGTGGAACATTCCAAGCAGAGAAATCACATCTCCATAGAAACAAGCAGGTGACGGACGCCCAACCAAAAAGTTACATAGTGCACCCTTAATGTTTAGCATGAATTATTAATACATTTTCTTCTTTTCTTACCAGATGATCCAAGCAATTCAAGTTTTACGATTTCATTTGCTGGAGTTGGAGAAGGTGAGTTTTTTTTTTTTTTTTTAATCTTTATATATATATATTTTATTTCAGTCGTTGTACGCAGTAAAAATATTCAAAATCTATCATTGATATCTGGAATTTCATTAGAATTAATACAAGTTTGAAGGTACTGATTTAGCAACACTATATATACTGCTATAACTACTGTCACCAATACACAATATTACATTTTCAAACTGGTGATAGTTTTTTGTTTTTTTTGTTTGTTTTTGTATGAAGGAACCCACCTGGACGACAGAGTGATTACCCATCTAAATGACCCTGTATTATTAAATGTTTTCATTTGTCTTGTTTTCTAATATTCCATGCTTGTGTTTCCTCTGTAGGTCCATGATTTGTGTGATAATTTCTGCCACCGGTACATCACGTGTCTGAAGGGGAAGATGCCCACAGACCTGGTCCTGGACGAGCGAGAGGGGGGCTCCAAGTCTGACATGGAGGACTTCGGCGGCTCCTGCACCAACCTCTCAGATCAGGTCAGTCCCAAGCCCATACAACAGCCCCCCCTTTATACCTCTAGTAGAATAATTATAGATGTATTTTCTATGGTCTTGTAATCTTGTTTTCTTACACTTTTAGTCTGTCATACAGTTTATCTTACTAACATATTTCACTCATGCAAAAAGTGAGCAAAATTGTTATATGATGTTATGGAGATTTTTTACAGGTGTACTTTTTGGTTGAAAGTCCGTCACCTGCTTGTTTCTATGGATATGTCACTGCTCTGCCTGGAATGTTCCACAGTATGACATTAAACAGCTCTACTTTATATTTATTACATTACAGGTGGTTTTACAGCTCAAAAATACTTAGAAAAACAGACATTCTGACTGTGAGTGGGGTCACCTCTCCACAGATCTGACCTGTATCTTGGTCTCCATGAAGATATATAGATTTTAGACCATACTGTGAAACATTCCAGACAGTTTAGTAGTGCTACTAACACACATTCTACTACTGACTGCATAATAAACAGGAGCTATATTGTTAAATTTGTTTTTATCTTAAATTACTGTGATGGAAGTAGGGCTGGTCGAATTAGAAAAAAAAAAAAAAAAGATTAACATGTTTTTCCCAAACCAATCTCATTTTTAATTTTGTCCTTTAAAAACTATTAAAAATGACTTCAATAACAATTTTCTGAGCATAAACAGTAGGCTACATTATTTTACTCATTGTCATTCTACACAAAATTGTCAAATGTGTTCCTCTAATATCTGAACTCTACTTCTGGATTGGAAAAGGCCCAAGCTTAACACTGACGATTAGAAAAGAGTTCTTTAAAATGTCATCAGTCCTAAATGGAAGAGATACTAAACTTTGTGCAAGATTTTGTAGGCCCAGTAATCAGAAATATTAAAAATATCGTGGTATAAGTATAAATAATGGTGAATTTTTTGCTAGTTTTTGTTGAGCTACATTTCATCATATGTTTTCATCTTAAATTGATGGTGATATAATTTATTTAATATATTTTCAGATTGTGTTTTTTTTATTTCTTTTGGCAGTAGGGCAGTTGGTAAGAGTGTTTGTCCACTGATCAGAAGGTTGGCGGTTCGAATCCGACAAAAACAAACAAACAAACAAACAAACAAAAAAACATCACTGACATCAGATCCACTGACCCATATGTTGGCGGTGCGATTCCAGCTCCCACAGATGAATGCTGTCATTGTGTCCTTGGGCAAGACACTTAACCCACTTTGCCCCTAGTGTCTGTGTACGCTGGTGTATGAATGGTTGAATGGTCCCTTGATATAAAGCAGTTTGAGTGCCTTGAAGGTGGAAAAGCACTGTATTAAAAATATATATATAGTGACTATAGTTATTTCGTCATATTAATTAATCTCCATTTTTGTTTCAATTTAATTTGATCTTATTAAAAATGGCATTCAGTATTCATTTCCTTAACATGAACAATTTGACCATTTAACAGAACAGTTGCATTTCTTTCTCCAAACTCTGAACTCGACTGATTAAATTAAAAAGACCAGAGCGGCTCACTGAAATGAGTGAATCTCGATTAAAATGTCACTAACTGCACAACCTTAGACAGAAAATACATAGTGCCAGATTTAACAGAGCCTGTATTTACCAATATATTAACCAGAAACCACTCAAAAACATTAACTACCACCTAAACAGCAAATTCTTTCCTAGCTCTCACCCTCCCCCCACACAAGTCTCACATTACAAGCCGATAGAAAACAAAAACACAGTGTTACCTCTGTAGTTTTAATTTGGCGTGTGCCTCTGTCCCTGTAGGGGGCCTCTTGGTTACGCGAACCGGACGAGTGTGCCACGACTCCACTGGGGACCCCCGGCACCTGTGGCCTGCCCTCCCAAAGCACAGGGGACAACGGCAGTGACACAGGTAAACACACACTGCTTATTATGAACTAAATGTGGGGAAAAACAGTGCTTCTCAAACTGGGGGTGGGGACGAATGATGGTGCACAAGGAGATTTTTGTAGAAGCTCTGATTTGGTTGAAATGCAGCTTCTTTTTATTCATTGGTTCGTGAGATAAATTTCCCTTTTTTTCCAGAGACTTTTCCAAAAATTCTAATATTATGAGTGTAAAGTGGTGAAGTTCTTTTATTTTTTTATAGGTTTCAAAAACAGATTTTAAATACAATTATAGGCCCTACTTAGGTAATAATTCCCCAGCAAGCTTTCAAGTTTTTTTTATAATACTATATTTGTTTACTTTTCTAAAATTGGCTGTGGTTGTGTATTATAAACTTGAATTTACCGATGCGTAAAATAAGTTAAAGGTGCATTATGTAACTTTTCAGGCCTGTAATGTTCTGTAATGTTCCACAATATGGTATTAAAATCATATAAGATGCATTTGTTCGATTATGGGTGTTTTTGTTGCTAAAAATACCTTTAAAAACTCTTTCTGTGAGTGGGGTCGCCTCTTCACAGATCTCCTGCTTGCTTCTAAGGAGATGGAAAAGTTTAATGCTGTACTTTGGAATATTGAAGGTAACGCATTAGTATCTCCATGGAAACAAGTAACTGGAGGCAGGATCATTGGATTGGGGGGGTAAAGAATAAGGTTTACCGAGGGCTCAGTGTAGAGAGGGGCCCTTCAAAAGTCTGTAATATGCATTTTTTTCATTAGACAACGTGCAGGGTTCAGAATTTGCATCTTCATAAATGCTAAAGTTAAATGTTCTTATTGTATGTTTAGGTGACGGTCTGGACGGAGCAGTGGCCTCTCCGAGCACAGGAGACGATGATGACTCTGACAGAGATCGGAGAAACAACAAGAAGAGAGGAATCTTCCCCAAAGTGGCCACAAACATCATGAGAGCGTGGCTATTCCAGCATTTGTCGGTAAGAAAACTATACAAAATCTTATATCCGTTTGTCAGTTTGTTATTAGGAAACTATTTCAGCTTTTTTTTTAACTTTTTATTTATAACATTTAAAACAGTTTATAACACGAAACATTTGAGATCAGGGGATGGTACTAATAACGAAAATCAAAAGAACAAAGTGCATATCCATTTCACATCTGCTACATCTGAATCACTGAGTTTCCCAATATTTCATATTTGTGAGCTAAAAAGTAAAGGGAGTTGCTTAGACATTGGTGTTGATGAAGAAGAGGAGATGAAGAGGCTGAGGTGGCTCATGATTTTTCTGCTGAGGTGTAGAAAGGACAGAGGATGATTGCAAAATGTATTCATAGGCTTTTAGCGTCCTGTTATAGGCAACATTTTGAGGACTTTTCATCATTCAAAAAGATTTTTGCTAATAGCTATGGACATTTTTTAAATATATATATTTTTTTAATCATTCTGAAACCCATGGATAGCTGAAAAGGCAGAATGATGGAGAGGAGAGAGATTGCATTTATATGAGGGACCTGAGAGAGGATTGGTTTTGGATCAATGGTAGAAGGAGGTGACTGGAGATATTACAATAATAAATACTATTTATTATTGTTATTTTTATTTAAACTCACAATTCAGTACATAGACCAAATATGTCCAGGTTAAACTTGGGTTTGACCTGTTTTGACCTGGTTCACTGCTGTTTTAGTCTACGTTTAGTCTTGATTGAGTCCTGGTTTAGACTTCATTATTTAAAGGTGCACTGTGTAACTTTTTGGTTAGGGGTCTGTCACCTGCTTGTTTCTATGGATATGTCATTGCTCTGCCTTGAATGTTCCACAGTATGACTTTAAACAGCTTTACATTACATTCATTCAATTACAAGTGAATTTCTAGCTCAAAAATACCTAGAAAAACAGGCATTCTGACTGTGAGTGGCGTCGCCTCTCCACAGAGCTGACCTGTAACTTGATCTGGTTTGGTTTCCATGAAGATAGAAAGGTTTAATGCCATACTGTGAAACATTCCAGACAAAGCAGTAACATCTCCAGGAAGAAAAGCATTTGACGGACCCTCACCAGAAAAGTTACACAATGCACCTTTAAATATCAGGTTGTGATTTAATAGTGACAGGTGGATGGCAGCAGGAAAAAATGAGGACATGCACAGATTATGATAAATTGCAATTATAATACCAGGGAATAGTTATCAATTATAAACGCTGTCTCATAAAAACTTAAGTGCTCTCCTTTATTTCCACACAAAGCTCAATAAAATATATTTTTGCAATAATTAACACTTGGTCCAAACAATGAAACCTTGTGCAGAGCAGCGTAAAATGGAGTAATGAGTTGAATAGGCTTTAGTGCAAGGCCAAACCCCATTGACTATAACAGGCAGAGAGAGGGCCCTGGGTTTATAATGGAGGTCAATTAAATTAAATGGGAAATAGTGGGATTAAGCGATGATATGAATATGTTGAGTATTGAGGAAGTGGTGGCGATGGACGGAGTAATTGTGTGTGCGGTGATTAGATCGGTAATTAGTGATGAAATGAGGCAGGTCAAATGTTTCTGCACTGCAATAATTACAATGTGAGTGTGGGAACTGGCAGCGTACAGGCTCGGAGCAGGGGAGATGGGGAGTTTTTCAGTTCATATAGCAATCAGTGTTCACTTTTTGGAGTCTACAAACAAAATCAGTGGTAGTTTGGGCTAGGGATTGGCGATATTGGAAATTAGTATCGAAATCAGGGGTGTCCAAACTAGCTCGCTGCTGAATTGGCCCAAATGATTATATGTACGCTGTACTTTTTACTTCAGAATCAAGTATCTCTATCACTGCGACCTCAATAACGTCTCATTGCATTGTGATACAGACCTACATTTTTTTATTAAAGGTGCTGTAGCTCTGTCAAACGTATAAAATGCTATCTGGAAATCTTACTCTATTGACCACCTGTCTGCGGCCCTCCACTACCAATATGTTTCTCAGCTTAGTTATGTGAAAAAGTTATCCATGGCTGGTGTAATAATATGCTGCAGTTCTTATACGTTTTTTTTTTTAGGGTGAGGATTCTTTTTGCAAATATTTAAAGCAGTCCTATTATGCATATTTCGGGCGACGTCAGCTCCCATTGAGCACTGCGGTTTTCTAAAGTGGAAGTCAGCAGATTTGTTTGTTTTATTAAACCGTTTTAGATGAATATTATGATTTAAAATGTCCAAATTATAACGTAATGATGCACCGGTGTTATAGATTATAGGTATATATAGCAGACATAAGCAAGGCAAGTATTGTAAGTATGACAAAAATGGTAATGTGTTTGTGTACGTGAATGTGCCATGTGTTCACCATTTTAACCTCTATATGAGAAATAGTTTTTTGCAATAGCCAAGAGCAAATTGACTTAATTTAATCTAGGAGTGGTACAAGATCTTGTGGTACAAGAGCTCACGAGACAAAATTGCCACAAGATCGTGCACACGAGAAAATTTTTTATTTTTTTTCATTTGGGTGAGACAAAAACGAGTTACATGTCGGTGAGTCACATCTCTGCAGTTCCAAAAAGCAGTACTAGAATGGAAACAAAACTATGAAATCAATTAAATTAAAAATTGTGAGGCCAAAATTGGAAATTGAATCATGAAAATTATATATTAGGAATTATGTTAAAATCTCGTCTTGTCTCGTTCTTGTGGACCCAGTCTCGTCTTGAGGAAATGGTGCCTCATTCCATCCGTAGTAATTTCAGTAGTTACATAACTTGTTTGTATATATTGAAAGAAGAAGAAATAGCAACTTTTCTTTCTAATCCACAGGCATGCACACACAAAAGAGCTGTGTAAATGAACATGTTGTATTCTTGTCTTCCAGCACCCTTATCCCTCAGAAGAGCAGAAGAAACAACTCTCCCAGGACACGGGGCTGACCATCCTACAGGTCAACAACTGGTCAGTACCACCCCCGATCAATAATCAATACACTAATACTCTGCCTTATCAATATTCAGTTAGGGGTCAGGGTAAATGTGATCCATCAACTTTCTAATTAACGCCACGCTACGTCAATACAATACTGTTACAATCCACGATCACAAACATGAACCCAAGATTATTTTCAGTTTGACTTTAAAGATGCACTGCCTAATTTCTAGTGGAGGGCCCGCCACCTGTTTGTCTCCATGGAAATGTTATTGCTTTGTCTAGAACATTCCACAGTATAGATTAAACCTCTCAAGCAGGTTACATCACTAAGCTATATTATAATTCAGATCTGTGGAGAGGCGCCCCTATTCACAGAAGGAATTATTGTATTTATAAGTAATAGAAACACACGTAATGAATAAATGGTAAATGGAAATGTTTCAAGACACCATGAAACATTACAGGCAAAGCAATCACATCTCCATGGAGACAAGCAGGTAGAGGAGCCTCCACCAGAAAAAGTTTCGCCGTGCACCTTTAAGTATCATATAAATGCAATTTGTAATCTGAAACTCTTAAACGTTTTTTACAAGATTATAATCCATTTTACGACAGGACAAAAGGGGGAGGGGTACATTCGTCAGGGTCACAATTTAAAGAAATCAATTTGCTCTTGGCTCATAAACCAGAATAGCAAATCAATACCCAATAATCAAATTATCTCAACAGCCAAATGGACTGTTTGTGCTCTTGCTTAAATAGGCAGAAATTATACACCTTCTCATAAATCATTTACAAGTCTGCTAATTTATTTCAGTAATCCATTTCAAAGTGAAAAATATTGTACAAGCCGCAGTATTGCTTTAAAACACATCTATCTCCATGGAGACAAGCAGATGATGCCAGTCAGATCACGTGTGGTTACGGGTCAGATCTGTGGAGAGCGGATCCTGCACATTATAAGAATGCATGTTTTTTTGTGCAATAAAAAATACCTGTAATTGAATACATGCAAAATAGCCCTTAATGTTATACTCTGGAACATTCTGGGCAAAACAATAACAACTCCATGGCGACAAGTGGGTGACGGACTCCAGACACCAGAAAAGTTACATAGTGCTCCTTCTTTTAGCTTTCTTTTAGAAGTCCTTGCTCAGTCCTAGTTAAGACCTGGTTTCAATCTTGTTTTAGTTTCTGTTTTGTCCTGTATTTACTGTCCCTTAATGTATTCTTTATATTCTGATTTTCAAACAAATTTCCTCACATTTTGGTGTAATATCGTACCAAACCAAGCTGTTGCTGTGAGGCGATGCAGATCAGTTAGCAGGGCCGTATTGATTGACACTGTGGCCCTATAGTGATTTACTCGGGCCCCTCACAGGGTTAAGTGCTTGTAAAAAGGGAAAAGGTTAATAGTCTGCTGCTCAGCCTGGTTCTCCATTATACAGTGGCCTTGTACACCTCTCCCTCTCTATGTCTCTCTCTTTCTCTCTTTCCCACTTTGTCTTTCTCTTTTCATCATTCTCTCTCCCTCACTCTCTCTTTCTTTCTTTCTCTCTCTCTCTCTTCCCCCTCTTATGTTCTCTCCCCCAACCCCATCTCTCTTTTCTCTCTCTTTATCCCTGTCACTCCTCCCTCTCCTCCTCTTTCACCTTTCCTCCCTTCTTGCCTCTCACCCTCCCCTCTTTCTGTCTTTTTCCTTTTCTTTTTCTCTCTCTCCCTATCCTCCTCTCTCTTCCCCTCTTTTTTTCCCATTTCTCTCTCTTCCCTCTCCATCTCTCTCACCCCTTCTCTCTCTTTCACCCTCACCCTTTTCTTCCTATTTCTTTCCCCTCTTCCTCTCCTCCCTTCATCTCTCTACCGCGTCTCTTTCCCTCTCTCTTTTTCTCTACCGTTTCCATCATCACCTCTCTCTCTTTCTCTCTCACACACTCTTTTATCTGTCTATTTCTCACTGTGTTTTTCTTTATGTGTCTGATGCAGGTTCATCAACGCCAGGAGGAGAATAGTGCAGCCCATGATCGACCAATCAAATCGCTCAGGTTGGTGTATATGGCCTTTTTATGTGATGGCCAATACTGCAGTACAGTTACACAATATAGTTACAATATAAGTATACAATATGATCAATGAGATACAATTTTAATTTTTACGGTGGGCAACATGGCGACTTCATCTAAGCGGAGTCTAGTTTAACTGTAGTTAGTAGTGGGTCTTTTGCTGTAGAAATATTGTTGATTATTTTACTATGTTTATTAGCTTCAATTTCAAATAGGACTCTAAATTATAATACTATTTTTATAACATTTATTTATGCCGTAGGTCAAGGAGGCCCATACAGCCCAGAGGGAGCAGCTCTCGGAGGGTATGGTCTGGACGGACAGGCTCATCTCGGGCTCAGAACAGCAGGTATGTACCCGTCTATACCCTTTACTCCATTATAAAGACGTCAGTGTACTGGGCTATACCCTTTACCCCATTTAAAGTGCTCAGTGTATCCAGTCTATACCCTTTACCCCATTATAAAGACATCCATGTACCTGCTCTATACCCTTTACCCCATTATAAAGCCCTTAATACAGCCGGTCCATACCCTTTACCCCATTATAGACATCAAATATACAGCAGCAGGTCAAACTGCTGGTGAAAGCTGCTTAATGCAGAAAAGGCAAAGTAAGGAGTGCATTAGAGTGGTCCCAGCCTGAGCTCCTCTTAAATGTTTAAACAGGCTCTTCGACTCTGCTATTTTTGTTTGCTATATTAAACATATTAATGAAAAATTGAGCAATTGCTGTGGTAACAGAGAGAGAACTTTTCAAGCAATACTCGAATATAGAGCAAAAAGCAGAGCTACGTTAACATCATTCCCACAGTCTTTAGAGTTGTCACCATACTAAAATTTCAAACTTAGCTTAGAATAGACTCAATACTCACCAATCCCAATACCACAATGATAAAAAAGACTCTTTATATAGACAGAATTTTCAGTACTTTATTTTTAAATTACCATGTGGCCTTATAGCTTTGTAATTCCTTAGTCATCCAGGAGGTCCATGAGCGTATACTAGTCTATGTGCTCTTATACTTGTTCTGATACAGCTCAAGATCATTCTAAAGCTAATCACAAAACATTAATTTCTGTCCTGTGAATGTGACATTTTAGTATCGATACCTGCTCAAATGAGTATCAAGTTTCAGTACTACCTTTAGTATCAATTAGTATCTGATTTTCGATACTTTGACAGCCCTACAGTCTTCTAACACTCTCCCCTCTTGTCCCTCAGGTCTCCAGGGCATGTCTTCTCTTCAAGGCGAATACCCTGGCGCGCTCCTGTCCCAGCCCGGGTACCCCCCTCACCCAGGTCCCTCCCTCCACGCGTACCCCGGAGCCCACCCGCACCCCGCCATGCTCCTGCACCCGCCCCCACACGCCCACCCAGCCGAACCGCTACTGGCACAAGGACTGGACATACATGCACACTAGCTGCAGGCCAGAGTGGGACACATAGACTGATGTATGCCTGAGAATGCACAGACGGACTATGGAAATATATTCTGTGCTTTGCGTGAGTGGAGTATGTGTAACGACGCATACAATATTTAAAGAGAAGAAAATACACAGAGTTTACATTCCCCACTTAAAGACCTCAATGTAGCCTCCCTGCTTCACTGTATGGGCTAGAGCAGTGGTTCTCTAACTGCGGGTTCTTCCTGTTCAAATCAGGTTTTAGTACTGTTTTAGTATGGCTTAAATTCAAAGGAGTATTTCACCGCTAAAACCTGGTTTAGTCGTGGTTTAGTACTGGTTCAATCTGGATTTTGACCTGGATTAGACATGGTTTATAATGGGTTAGTTCAGGAGTAGATATAGGTTAAGATCTGGTTTAGAGTGACTCCAGATCGTTTTCCAAGCTTTGGTTGGTTTAGTTCTGGTATAGACTTTCACCCATTGACAATAATGCATTTTAAGTTACTGTAGTCCTTGCCTTGGAGTGAAAGGAGCATTATGTAACATTTGTGGTGGAAGATCTTTTACCTGATTGTCTTTATCTAGGATGTTCCACTGGCATTAACATATCTAACTCCATGGACACAAGGCAAGTGACGTCACCAGACAAAGTTACAAGTCAGATCTGTGGAGAGATGTTTTTAAGTTATTATTTTTGCAATAAAACATCTGTAATTGATTAAATGCAAAGAAAATATGTTTAATACCATACAGTGGAACATTGTAGGCAACGCAGCAACATCGCCATGGAGACAAGCAAGTGGTGGACCCTCCATGAGAAAAGTTGCACAGTAAGCATTTAAGTTAAGGATAGGGGGAAACAGGTGCTCGAAAATCCCAACATTTCAGGGATGTTACTTGGTCTGAAACCATTTGAGAACCACTGGTCCTGTCCCAGTCTGGACCCACAGGTTTAAGCCATACCTCTTTTACTCTAGAGTCAAGTGCTTCCTCCTCTCCAAATATGTCCACTGTGCCCTGTGGGAGAGACCTATGCTTTAAACTACACTTCCCATCATGCCTCTGGAGATGACCGACCACAGATGGAGTCTCTGCTGGATTTTTGGACCAGACTTGAACCTGTGAACACCTCGCCTTCTTCACCACTTCCTGTCTTCCTCCATACTTTACTGTCGAAGCTGTATACACGCATCAACCACTGTTTGTATTAAGGCGAGACACTACAGGGGAATTCAACAACTTTTAATTTTTTTTTACAAACGTAAAAGTTAAAATAAAATCGGAGAGGAATGTTTTCTACTTTTTGTTTCATTAAATCAGATAAATCAATAACCTTGAGAAGCATAGCCACATACATCATTAAAGGCGCTGCACCTGATTTTCACTGTGTTAAAAACTTGAAAAAGTGATCTAAAGTTATTCCTCACATACCTCGCATGCTAACACACACTTCCTGATTATTGGACATTTTATAATTAGATGCAGACAGACATGCAGCTGACTCATTGTGACTTCAAGAGCTGCTTATACAATATAGCTGTACTGGACCAAGACAATTTTTGCTCAAATACATGGGAAAAAAATCAGGTACACGGTCTTTGCATAGAATTCTTTATAGAGAAGTTTGATCCTTACAGGTCAAGCTGCCAAAAATGTATTGCAATAAACATTTTAAACATCATCAACTGCCCCGGACCTCAAAAAAATCTTCTGTAGTGTCTCGTCTTAGATTTTCCTCCTTCTGTTTTCTGTATTACTCTGATCACATCGTGCTCTTCCTTCTAGCATGTGGCTGCTCTACACTATGAATGATTTCCAGTCTGCCTCTCTCACTGACCTCCTTAAGATGCCACTGTGGGCGTCCCTCCTCCAAACACATGCAACGTGAGCTAGATAAGCCATTTCAGTTGTTCACGAGCTGTTGGATTCTGTAGCGTTTCTCATTGTTTTTCGTCCGAGAGAGAGGGGCCGAGCGCAGCCAAAGGACGTGTTCAACTTTCGGCTCCTCTCTGCTCTGTTAAAGACTCCGCTAAAGCATTTCTGAATGATTATTAACGGAAATACAGTTATGGTTAAAGTATTAAAATGTTTTTTTATATAACATATGTCTCCATTCGTCACTATCTGCACAATCCACAGTATTATGAAGATTATAAAGCATGCGTTTATAAATACATGTTTTCTCTAGATAAGATAAGATAAGATAAGATATACTCAAAATTATACTCAAGTAAAAGTACAGTTACACGGTTAAAAATATACTCAATTACACAAACAAGTACTGCTGACAAATATGTACTTAATTAAAAAGAATGCATGAAAAATATATGCAAAGAGGTAGTTACCAGTTACATTTGAATGCCATTTTTGTAGCATTTTAGATCACTCTCTTATACAAAACGTAATTAATTCAACTGTTTAACGATGAGAAAAGTTGTTTTAAATTACAATCCACATATTCTCAAAGCCAAGGGACTTTAGATCAAATGATGTAGTGCCACGGTGTGAGTTCGTAGGTACAGAAAGGAGCAGAGATAGAAGTGAGACAGCTGTGTACTGGGACAACTACACTACTCGGCTGGGGAGGTTCTACGTGTATATATATGGCTGAATGTTCATCAGTTGCCATGGTGACATAATACACACATCAGCAAACACAGCAAAAAAGTTTTAAAATAGTCTGAAAATCAAGAAAAAATTGAGAAAATTGATTTAAACAGCACATTTTCAGGACATGTGTTCATGGTCCTGTTTAGGGGTTTGATTTTCAGCAAAAAAAGTGAGAGTGACTAAATGAAAAACTGTTAGCTTGTGAATGTAACGTTATTTGAGACAGACTTCTTCAACAGCACAAATCAGCTAAACTGTTGTACTTCAAACTAAGTCAATTCTTTATGGTCAGATTGTGTTTAAAAAAAAAAAAAGAAAACAACAACCTTAAATTAAGAGCATGCCTACAGTTAGCATCAAACCCCCTGTGAATGTTGATGACATCAGCTGCAGGTGCAAAATGTGAAAGATGAAACTGTTTGGACAATGTGAAAATTGGAAATAGAACTATTGGACTAAGACGAGCTGCAAAATCGCAATAATTTCAAATCTAACAAATTACAGTTATAGCTCAATTACAAGAGCAAATTAAAAAATCTACAAAAAAGTACAACTACGTAAAAAAATATAGTGAATTATAATAACGTGAGCAGGCCATTTGTAATTAGTTAGGCTGCTTTCCACTCCTTCATTACAGATTCTACAGCACAAAACAATGTCGGCTACACTTTCTATGAGTTGTAGCTGGTGTTACAGCGTTGCATTGAGTCTCTTATTACAGTTTATGTAGCGTTAAGAACATTAAGCTGAATATTTGAAGAAGGGCTGACCTTATGGCACATTAAGAGCCATCGGTTTACATAATGTTAATGTGAAATATGCATTAGGGGCCACTGTCCTTAAGCAATATGATCAAGTAAGTTTTAATTGAAATGTTTATAGGCTATCCTTATTACCATATACCATAAAACCATCAATGTGAAATGTTAAAAAAAAAAAAATGGAATAAAAGTACTTTCATTTACACAAGTTTTAGTCATAGATTGATCATTTTAATGTACTTTTAAAGCAGTTTGGACTATCACAGTCTGCTGTGAAAGCAACAGCGGACAAGGTTCAAAATGGGCTGGTAATGAGGATACTAATAAATCAATGACAAAAGTGTTTACTGTTTACTTTGTAAATTAACACTCAAGTAGGTCTATACATGGATTTCAGCTTCCTGTTATATAAGCAACCTTTTCTTTTAAACTGTTTATCGCATTCACCGATAAACAGTTTCATCTAAATAAAAGAAAAAATGTGTAGTGGAGCTTTCTACAAAAATTATTCCCCAAATGTTTTTTATTTATTTTATTTTTTTATAATTTCCAGATAATTAAACAGAATTTGTAACATTTGTCTTGTACTTTACACAGTTTAATGTTTTATTTATTTTTCACAAAGTAGCCAAACATCCCTTATCATACAGAAAGTTGTGTTTTTACCAGCCGACTTTTTGTCCCGTGATTTTTACAGTTCCAAACAATAGACAGAATTTGGAACATTTACTTTGTATATGTTTATTTTTTCACAAAGTAAATTTTCCTAATCCTACAAAAAGTAGATTTTTCCCCAAAACATTTTTTCTTCTGAATTTTGTTAAATTTCAAAACAGACATAATTTGCAACATTCACCTTGTACTTTATACAGTTTCAAGTTTTATTTATGTTTTCTTTTCACAGACATAACTTCTCTAATCCTTTATTTTTTTAATATTTTATTTATTTATTTTTTTGTCCTATGATTTTTTAATTTCCAGATTTGAAACATTTGCCTTAAATTTCAAAACAGACAGAATTTGCGACATTTTCCTTGTATTTAACAATTTCATTTATTTTTCCATTCGCAAAGTGGCCAAAACTTCCCTAATCCTACAGAAAATTTAGGTTTTTTTTCACCCATTTTTTTTTTAATTCCCAAATTTGTAACTCATTTCCTTGTACTTCACCCAATTTCATGTTTTATTTATTTTTTCTTTCACAAAGTAGCCAAAACTCCCCTAATCCTACACAAACTCGTGCTTAAAGTCAGTGGGGGCTTAAGTATTGGAGGCCCATGTGCGCTCGGGACAAAGAGAAATGAAAAGTGTGGTGACGCGGGGTCAGGCCACAGTCCCAGGGAGAAAAGCCATATCCTGTTGACCTCCGTGCGAACTCTACCCTTTGACCCCTGGAACTCGGGGTCAGCAGGGGGCAGGAGCAGGGCCCGGGGGGGTATTTAGGCTCTTACTGGGGCATGTTGTTGATGTGGGATTAGGATGGGGCAGATAACACACAACTAAAAGGTTAAGGAGAAGAAAAGCAGATCAGCAAAAGAAAAGAGATGTGTTTTGTCAAGAAAACGATGCATGATTCAAAAATAAAGTGTGTTTACTAAAAATATGACCGACTTTTGACCCTTTGTGTGTTTAAAAAAGTGAAAGAATCTGAATTTTGGAGAATTTTTCAAAGAGTAATTTTGGAAGAGCCATAAAAAACCAGAGGAAGGACAACAAGACCACTGTCAAGGCACTAGACATGTCATGCAATTAATGATAATGAGTTATATGTTTTTCTAAGCTGAGCAATAAGAAAAATTTTTTTTTATTTTAATATGCAGTATGAACGTGCTCAAATAAACCCATTCATTCATTCATTCAAAAATTAAGTAGGTAGTAAGTAAGAGTAGTAGTAGTATTTGCAAATGATACAACTTCATTAACTAAAGAACAAATGCATTCTTTTCTTTGCATAATATTTACCCTTTTGAGAAATAAGGGTTTAAGAAAAAAAAAAAAAAAAAAAAAAAAAAAAAACTACCAACAATCAACGCATTGTTCGAGGTCAAGCTCATTTACAGGACTATTTCTAATGAGTTACAAAACTGCCTGCTTCACATTTAAAGTTAACAAAATATAGTTTATATAATAATAATAATAATAATAATAATAATAATAATAAAAATAAATAAAATCACCCAATAATATACTGTACGTGTTTTACTGCATGCAAGGGCTTTTTTTTTTTTTAATTTTATTTTTTTTAACTGATGATACAACTCCATTTACTTAAAAAGCAAATTAAAAGTTTTAGCATAATATTTACCATTTTGAGAAATTTTATAAAATAATAATAACAACAACAACAACAACAACAACAAAAATAATAATAATAATAATAATAATAATAATAATAATAATAATAATAATAATAATAATAATAATAATAATAAAATCAAATGAGTTACAAAACTACGAGCTTTGCATTTCAAAGTTAAATATTTTGTGCATATTATTTACTGTTTTGAGAACTAATTCATTGAAAAAAAATATATAAATAAATTGCAGATCCAAACTCAATGTGTTGTCAGAGCTTTTCATGTACTTTAAAATTACAATTTTAGCTTCACTTGGGTCCATTGATACAACTTTCTTTGCTCTTACTTTTCTACTAAGTTTTTTTTTTGTTTACCTATACATTTGAAACCCAACGTCTCGAGCTCTCTACAGCAGCTCCTCTGTGTGTGATAGACCAGACATCTGTGACCGATGTGCCCAGTTCAACACCGAGGTCTCCGGTCAGAGCAGAAAGATCGGACATAGACCTGAGTTATACCGAGAACACGGCCAAAAGAGCGCCATTCTTCAACTGAATCTCCCTCACAAGTAAACAGACTTTTATTTATGAGTGCGCTAAATTTAAGAAGTGCAAGAAGTGCCTAAAATATTAATGATGATTCAGTGATTTATGTTCACAGGTGGTAGAGTAGCCAAATATTTTACAAATAAGAGTAACGTTACTTCAAAATATTCTATTATGCATTGAAGTACAAAGTAGTAGTAGTCCAGGAAATGACTTAAAGGTGTATTGTGTAACTTTTCTGACAGAGGGTCCATCAAATGCTTTCTTCATGGAGATGTTATTGCTTTGTCTGGAATGTTTCACAGTATGGCATTAAACCTTTCTATCTTCATGGAGACCAAACCGGGCCAAGTTACAGATCAGATCTGTGGAGAGGCGACCCCGCTCACAGTCAGAATGCCTGTTTTTCTAGGTATTATTGAGCTATAAAACCACCTGTACTTAAATAAATGTAAAGTAGAGCTGTTTAATGTCATACTGTGGAACATTCCAGGCAGAACAGTAACATATCCATAGAAACAAGCAGGTGACAAACCCCCAGTGAAAAAGTTACGCACCTTTAAGTAAGAGTAAAAAAGTATGGGAAAACTACTACTATCAGGACGGTAACATCTGATTTATAATTTGGTAAATTAATGTAATCTGAAGGATAAAATATACAAAAATAATGCAAAAAAATCTGGTATTTTCAAAGGATAAACACAAAAATCCATTATATCTGAAGGAGCTGTGGAGGAAACACAAATGTTCAAAGCATTTCATATTGTCCACATAACGCTTCTGTCACGTGTACTCACAGTGGGAAGAGGAACCACAAGTTTTACTCAAATAAGAGTACTGTTACTTCATTAAGAATACTTTTACTCAAGTAGGAGTAAAAGTATGCTGTTAGAAAAGTACTCTGAAAAGCACAAAGTTACTCAAGTAAATGTAACCGAGTACTACTTACCTCTATTATACTGCAAATGCAATAACACAAGAAACAATGATCTAAAATCAGTTTTCTCCCTTAGGCACAAATTGAGCAGTCGTTTCTTTTATTCTAGGCTGCTTAAAACAGCATTAGTGTTCAGTGGTTACAGGTTTACATTGCAATAACAAGAGAAGAAGTCATTATCCAAAATCACTTCTATAAATTGGCTCTAAATCACTTATATATAACATAACTAAAAGCTCACAAGAGTCAATTTTGTAATACAGGACCTGTGTGTTTGCTCAATTGAACATTATCTACACATTGAGAAAGAAGTCACGTTTAATTAAATAGTTTTTTATAGAACATTTTTATATTTTGAGAAAGCCCTTAGTAATTTTGTTGTAAATAATACATTTAAATAAATGATTCTCAAACTGTGGTACTGGGCTACTGACTTTTATTTACGAGTGTGTTAAGTTTAAGAAGAGGAAGAAGAGCCCAAAAACAAACAAACAAACAAGCAAACAAACAAACAAACAATCAAAAAAAGATTCTCAAACTGTGGCATGGGCTTTACACTTGGTTTAGTCCAGATTTAGTCCAGTTTTTGGTCTTGTGGTCAACTTTGAGACTTGATTCAGTCTAGTCCTGATCCAGACCTAATGGCATACAGTAAACAATTCAATGCATGACCTGTTTTTGTGATAACAGTTACTAGGGATGTAACAATAACCGAAATATTGTGATATCGTCAGAAGTTTCACAATAAAATCACAGACCATCACAATATATCGAATAACAAGTCTCTTCACTTAAATGAATAGTTATAGTGCAGCAATAGCTGAAAAAACAAAGGGAACTACATGGACATTTCAGTGCAGCTTACATGAAGAAATAACTGTTCTAAGCACTTTTAAATCTTAGTTCTTTGAGTTAAGTCTTGTCAAGGCATTTTAAGAGGAAAAAGTAGCGTATTCACAGTTTTGTTCATCTCCTGAAAATATCAAAATAAATATGAGACGTATACTGTGAAAATATCGTACCGAGAAATTTGGATATTGTTAAATCCCTAACAGTTCTCATTCTTGTTGTTGCAATACTTCTATCCAGTCCAACAGGTGCACGCCCAATATATTATCTAACTCTTGTCTTAAATCATGTACTTTTGTTATGACCCTCCAGTGGCCAGCCTCCTCTGTCATAACTCACAGTCCTGCTTTGTGACTGGCTGAGACCGAGTGAACCGCCTGATCTGTCTGCAGCAGAGTCCATTAAGGAGGAGCAGAGTTACACCATATCAAACCAGCCTCTGTGTTATGAGTGATGAATGAGAGAGGCTTTTTCACTGGGTTTATGTGAATGGACTGTCATAACATTATGCAAGCGGAAGCAATCCAAAGCTGTAATAAAAAGGTTATTGTCCTTGTTGGGAAATACGCCCTCTGCCTTTGACCCATACTTCAAAGGTGCTGGGGCGAGCTGGCAGGAGCAGTACATTTACACATGTTCAAGAAAAAATTGCAAATGCTCTGTTCCACCTTGTGATGTCATGTTGCGGTAGTTTTCAAGTTAACAGCTCCTTTTTACCTTTTGTTCAGTAAAAATAAACAATCCCAGGGCTGAAATGATCTAAATGATCCCAGTGAAGGTGTATGAAGTTTAAAAACACATTTAAAAACACAGTGGAGCTCTCCCTGTATCACAACATGACATCACAAGGTGTCATCACAGAGTGTTTTCAGTTTGGGGTTGGGGTTTGTGTATTAAATGTGTGAATGAAACAAAACACAACTCCAGGACTGTTTTTGATGAGGAAACAACATTGTAACATAGATCAGAAAAGGGCGTAATATGAGCTCTTTAAAGCGTTATTTTGTCCCCATAGGGATATTAGTCAACTGCATTTGACCCATCATTCAAGGCCACTGGGGTCAATGCCACCCAGGAGGAGCTTGAGGATTTGCTACAACACCTAAATGTAACGCAGTGTCTGCAATACACACACCTGCAACATCCAGGAAAGTTTTAAATTTCATTGGATTGTTATAGTTATTGGTTGCCAGATTGCGCTGCCATCATAGACTGTATATATAAATGGACAAAGCTAACCCGCTAGCCGCCGTTATCCAAATAGGAAGTGAGCATGGGGCACTTTCGGGTCCATGGACTCTGGCTTTAATTGACTTTACATTGAAAAATTGTCTCTTTTCTCTCTCTCATTTTGGTCTTAAAATGTTCATATTAAACCGCTCTTCATGATCCCGGTGTTCTTTTTTCACTATTTTGTCAGTAAATGAATTCCTATTTCTCCAAATTCACCCGTATAACTTCTAGCATCACAGCCGAACGGTATGGGTGGCGACACACTCTTTTAGTCCACTTCTTTATACAGTCTATAGCTGCCATTTTTAACCTTACACAACAATAACTGATTTGCTTTTCAACATTTGGTTTGTATTTTAGGCACATGTTTAACTACTACCTCTCCTTCATACATATTGAAGTCAGCGCATTGCTACATTCCTCTTAATGTCTCCATCTTGGGCCCTGTTCTGCTTTGAATTTGACCAAAGCGAGAAGCGCAAAATGAATCCACGTGTTTAATGTGAAAAATGTGTGCGTGAATACGAGCGTGCATAAATATGTACAATTTCATTCTAACATAAGTGTGCCTGTTTGTGCGAGGAGAGGAGGAGAGAGGAGGAGAGAGGAGTGGGGCGGCGCTCGGGCTGTGGGGGGCGCTATGGGGTCATTAATCATCCAATTACACACCTGTCAGAGTTCAGACAAGTGGGCGAGCGGGGGGAGGAGGAGGGGAGGAGAGAGAATGGAATGTAAAAAAAAAAAAAAAAAAAAGGGTAAAAACACAAGAAGGATTTAAATGACAGAAGAGCAATGATAATGGGGCCAAAAGACAAAATGAAAGGATAGTTTTATTGAGTTTTGGAGACAGAGGCAAGCTGCTGGGGTCCCGCAGAAAGGCCGGGGTAGATACATGCTCGCTTTTATTGCATGGGACAGTTGAGTGATGAGGACAAAGCTGAGAGGGACAGGGGAGACAGATACATAGGGTGCAGAAGACAGTATAATCACAGGGATAACGGTGCTGGGTTAGCTCCATGAGAAAATATGACCACAAAATTATAGCTCATACAGTGTAACGCAATGCGGGGAGAATAAAACTTGTATTAATGTGGAGACACAGGGCAGAGAGCTTAGACAGGCTTTGGACTGTGAATGCAATTTGACCAGTTTGCTAAATTAATTAATTTGCTGTCATCTTCCAAACATGCTTATTTTGTCATTATACAATTTTTGTGTTGGAAAAAAACAAAAAAAAAACCTATCAGCTTCAATATCTTGAACAAACAAATACAAACAAAATGATCTGGAAAAAACTGATTATGAATACAAAATTTGAATCCAACTGAAATTCTGACAACTTATTTGCAAATTTAAATTACAGCAACATTTCAAAAAAGTTCTTTAACAAACTTACAAAAAAGGTTACGGAAATGTTTAATATATTTGAGCTATGTTCATGTTTTTCTTGAATATTTAAGGTGTTGTTAGGTTATTTTGGATAACATAAATTAATAAAACAGTGTTTAAACGGCAGTGTTAATAAATTACAATGTGAGTATAAGTTAGAGCAGTTAAATTTTTTCCACAATTTCTACTTGAAATTGGACAAATTAGGAAATGGCAAATCACAGATAATTAAACCAGGACTAACTCAGTATAAAATGTGAACTTGAGTGTGTCTATGCAGGGCGTTCAGAATGATAAAAAATTAGGCCCGTTACCGTAGTGATAAATAATTTGTAAAAATATATAGCCTATATCTTTTGAATGGGAAGAAGTCCTCAAAAAGGCACTATACTAAATTACCATTGGCATCACATAAATCAAATTACAAAGGACTTCCTAACCGCAATTTACTGTAATGATGAAAAAATATATACATACAAGACTAATATATTTTAATGTTTGCATATGTGAGCGAGCCCTTTCTGCAGTAATCCCGATCTGTGCGTCTCCGTGTTTGGCTGTGGTACCTCCAACGCCTCGGGCCATCACCATCTGTGCCCCCCTCCTCCCCTCTCCCCTCACCCCCACCCCGCAAACTCCCATTCACTTCACATACACAGTAACCCACTAGACTGCAAACTGGCCCCCACCTTCGGCACAACTGCCATATATCTAATTTATGGCTATGGTGAGTGCGTTACACACTCTCATGTATGCATAATATATCACATGTGTGAGGGAGCACTGTGGAGAAGGAAGGAGTCTGGGCCATGGGGTTTCTCGAGCTGCGGTGTGGGGGCACTTTGTGGTACGGTGGTTTGAGGATAGTTTAGGTAATATGTTAGTTTAAGGTAGAGACTGTTTATTCTAGTTTAATTATAGGGATATTGTTGTTAGGTCTTGGTTTAGATGTGATTTAGGTCTGATTCTGGTTTCAATCAGCTATGCCAGTCAAGTATGTCTTTCGTATGTCTTTTAATCTTGGTTAAAGGTGCATTATGTAACTTTTCTGGTGTAGGGTCTGCCACCTGCTTGTCTCCATTGGCGTATCTGAAATGTTCCACATCTCGCATCTATTCAGTTACAGGTGATTTTATTGATCAAAAATACCTTCTTATTGTGAACTGGCTCGCCTCTCCACAGGTCTGACCAGTAACTTGGCCTGGGGACATCAAATGCTTGTGTGAAAAAAAACAAAAAACAGTTTAATACAATACTATAAAACATTCTAGGCAAAGCAACACAATCTTCGAGGAGATGAGGAGATAGTAGACCCCTTATGAGTAAAGTTACACAGTGCATCTTTAAGAGTTCTTAAGGTACTTTATTTCCTGTTGCATTTGACCGATCTTTCAGTGTCACCGGGGCAACCTTTCGGGATCAGTGTCCATCTCCAGACAGGTTTTAATCTTGATTAAAAATGGTCCGGCCTACTCTAAACTTGAACTAGACTTGTTTTTTTCTAGTTTTGATACGGTCGACATGTCCGTCACCTGTTTGTTTCTATGGATACGTCATTGCTCTGCTTGGTGGTGTTACACACTATGACATTAAATGGTTCTTTCCTTACATTTATTCAATTACAGATAGTTTTATAACTCCAAAATACCTAGAAAAACAGGCATTCTGATTGTAAGCAGGGTTGCCTCTTCATAGATCTGACCTGTAACTTGGTCTGGCTTGGTCTCCATGAAGATAGAATAGTTTAATGCCAAACATTCGAGACAACTTTTAACTATAAACCACTATAGCCTTGTAGTACACTGTAAATCCTTTCTCTCTCTCTTTCTCTCCTTCCATCCCTCCTTGAACAAAAGCAGGAGACTTGGTTTGTTTGTGTTTGTGTGTGAAGAAGGTCCAGCTGTTGTCCACCACATGCAGGATGCCAGATGTCTCATTAGGCAAATGTGATTGGCCCGGTCATTTCAGATGCAGTGAAGAGACGCTCCCATATGTGAATACATGCAGACATTTACATAAGAGGCCCCTGTCTAAGCATTCACACGTGTACTGTGCGCTCAGTTTCATGTACAACAGGCTTCTACATGTTGGCGACAAAAATGCAGTGAAGATATATAAATATGACATTGGGAGGTTGTTTTTTTTTTGTTTCTTTTATATAACTACTTGTTTTAAATCTTCTTCCAAAGTTGTTGAGTTGATGTTCAAATGTAAAGCCAATTTGAGTAACAGTAACTCAAACTTTAAAGGTGCATTGTGGAACTTTTCTGGTGGAAACAAGCAGGTGACAGAGCCCCTACCAAAAAGTTACAGTGCATCTTTAGGGGAGGGTATGAAGAATGTCTTTTTCCCATTTAATAAAAAATACATGACCTCTCTGTGTCCCCAAGTACTACCCAAATACTTTTTTATTCTTCAAAAGATCTTGCACATCATTTCACAGTATTGCAGTACAAGTTAGTTCTCAAAGGAGGTGTATCACTGCCCCCTAGTGGTGTATTTCTAAAAACTCGTTGCACCGACAAAGCAACAAGGTCTGCTGTTCAAAGCAAGACATGTTCCCGGTTAAGGTATTTTGAGCAATTTTTTTTTAAACATGTTTTAATATTAAATACAGCTTTCATACTTTTTACATTTGTGAAAAGAATTAATATATTTTAAACAACCAAATCCTTAATAAATTACCAAAAAGAATAAAGAAAGTACAATGTCAGCCTCTTATCTCTGTATGTTAGCGGTATCATCACTTTTTGCATGTTCTTGTGATCCTGGTTGAGAATCCTGGTCTGGTGTCACCAAGTTGTTCTTTTCTTGTCCTTCACTTACCCCATTCACTCTCTCCTCTTTCGCTTCCTTCAATGTCTCTTCTCCTTCCTTCACCTCTGTCCCTCCATCACAGTCAGTTGAAGTTGATATAGGTTGAGTCGAGTTCATATCTTTATCCTCACTTTTGTCGTCCTCTCTCTCGTCTCCCCTCACCTCTGTCCCTCCATCGCAGTCAGCTGAAGTTGAGTTCATATCTTTGTTTTCCTCTCTCTTGCGATGGGTCTGCCTGCGTATGGTCTGCCTGTGCTTTCTCCTCCTCGGTTGGTCAGAGTGGAGGGTGCGTCTTCGGTGCCACTGGTTCAGAGACTGTTGGGCCTCCACGCTGAGCTGGCGAGCAGCGAGCCGGGGCTTGTAGCTGGTGATGTAGTACAGGGAGGCGTACAGAGTGGTCAGGTAGTAACCACCTGGGGACATGGGGAAAGTGTAAAATTAAAATTAAAATTAAAGAGACTGGTGTCAAATAAGACATAATTATAAAACTGTATATGTACAAATAAAAATGAAATACAATAGAAATAAGTAATAAAAAATATCTCAGCTATATACAAATTAAAATTAAAATTAAAAAGGTGTATTGTGTAGCTTTTCTGGTGGTTTGTCTCCATGGAGATGTTATTTTTTTGCCTTGATTATTCCACAGTATGGAAGTAAACTTGGTAATCACATTGGAGACAGGTTAATGGTCAGTTCTATGGAGAAGCAAGCCTGCACATGTAAGAATTCATGTTAGCAATTAAACACCTGTAATTGAACAAATGCAAGGGAGATATGTTTAATGCCCCACTGTAGAACATTCCAGGCAAAGAAATAACATCTCCATGGAGACAAGCAAGTAGCAGACCCTCCACCTTAAATGTTACATAGTGCGCCTTTAAAATTAAAATGTTTTGATTTATAAGTTTATTTGGATGGAAACTTGAAATAAGAAAACTAATGTATTAAAGTGTCCCCAATGTAAGTATTCAGGTTGTCATGTATACACCATGTTGCTTTGACTAGAATGTTCCAGAGTATTGTATTAAACGTAAGCGTAAACCGTACTCATGCAAAACAATAACATCTCTTGGGGCCTGAAGAAAAGCTCCATAGTGCACCTTTTAGGATAATATGTTTGAACATGAATCAATAGTCAAATGCATTCAAACATTACCTTTGAATTGAAATGTGTGTTTTTGCTGAAATAATTTAATCAAAGAACCATCAAATGCAAGGTGAGAGAGAGGGGTTTTCATAGTGTTCAGTCCCATTTATTTACCTTTATTTAAACAGAGGAAAACTACTTGTGTCCTACAGTCAGTTTTACTTTTGATGTGAACTTCATCTGTTATGGTTAAAGGTGCACTGTGTAACTTTTCTTGTGGAGAGTCTGGCAAACTGCTTGTCTCCATGGATCTGTTATTGCTTTGCCTAGAATGTTCCATTAAACTCATCTATCTATAAGCAAAAACTAAGCACTAAGTGTCTCAGTGTATCATAAGAATGCCTGTATTTCATGGTATTTTTAATCAATATAAACTTCTGTTACGGAATAAATGCAAAACGGACAAGTTTAATACTGCACTCCAGGCAAAACAATCACCACCGCAAGAAGATAAGCAGGTTGGGGAGCCTTTAACTTTACACAGTACACTTTTAAGTTTTAATTTAGCCACCGTTTTTTTTCAGTTCCCTATGTTCTTTCTTGGTTTAGATTTAGGCTAGCCCACATCGCTTTCATTTTTAAACTCATGAATACAGTACTTTGTGATATAAAAAGGCTGCCCTTCTAACACCCACTATACCTTTGTACCACACTGTAGAGTTTTTCTCTCTCCTTCCCTTCTCGGACAAAAGCACGAGACTTGGTTTGTTTGTGTTGTTGTGTGAAGAAGTTGTGTAAAGTGCGTCAATGGTAATTACATCACTAGTCATCCTGAGCACACAAGAAAACTCATGACTTTGACACGATCAAACACACTTTAAGACAGAGCCCAGACCTTCTCCCTGCAGCTGTGTGGGGTCCAGCAGCTCCATCATGTAGTCTGTGTCCACCTGTATCGTGATGAGGTCACAGTGGAGCAGCACCCAGGTCAGACAGGGCAGGAAGTCGTCCGCCCCAAACACTGCACCTGCCATAAGAAGAAATGTTAAAGGGGCATTGTGTGTGTGGTGGAGTCAAATGCTTTTCTCCTTGGAGATGTTATTGCTTTGTCTGGAATGTTTCACAGTGTCATATTAGACCTTTCTATCATCAAAGAAACCAAACCAGACCAAGTTACAGGTCAGATCTGAGGGGAGGCGACCTCACTCACAGTCAGAATGCCTGTTTCTCTAGGTGCTATAAAAGTGTAATTGAATAAATGTAAGGTAGAGCTGTTTAATGTCATACTGTGGAATATTCCAGGCAGAGCAATGATATATCCACAGAAACAAGCAGGTGATGGACCACAACCAAGAAGTTACATAATGCATCTTTAACAACAAATCAAAGCTGTTCTATAGGTCAATCTTTTTTTCTTTTTTGCTGCAAACAGGCACTTCTCTACAATCTGGAGATGGATCTTTTGGTACCTCACTGCGGTCGCCCACTACCACTGTCATACTGAAGGATGGGTCAAAACAAAGGTCCACTGAGTAATAAAGTGAACCTAAAACTTGCGCATCATGATCACCTTGGATGGAAACTCTTAAAGGGCCTATATTACGCTATAACTGATCTATGTTAGAATGTCTAACACACAAACCCTGCATATTTAGGAGTTCTTCTCTCAAACAGAAAAACACTCTATTCCACCTTGTGATGTTATGTGGTAATACAGGAAGTGCTCCACTGTGTTTTTAAAGTCTATACACCTTCATTAGAATCATTTGGATGATTTCAGCCCTGGAATTGATCATCTTTACTGAGCAAAAGGTAAAAGGTAGCTGTTAAATTGAAAACTACCGCTTCATGATGTAGAACAGAGCATTTTGAGTTTTGGAGATAATAATAATAATAATAATAATAATAATAATAATAATAATAATAATAATAATAATAATAATAAAGGATTACTCAAACATTTGTGAATGAAACAAAACACAACTCCAGGCATATTTTTGATGATGTAACAACATTCTAACATGACTCTAACATGAGTAAATTTCGTGCAATATGGGATCTTTAAAGTAGTCTGTGTTACTTACTTTACCTTTTAGTTGCCAATATGTTTTCCCTGAAAAGATATATTTGTCAAAGCAAAAAACAGAGTGAATGAAAAAAGAGCACTGTGTCCTGCTCACCTGTGTTGTTGGAGTTGGCGCTCATGCTGTGGTAGATGGTCTTACAGACTTTAAGCAGGATCTGGACTTTCTTGTTTGGGGAATAGGCCTTGCGCATTATGTCCCACTTCTGCCTGATACTCTCTAAAGTGGCAGAATCCGGGACCCCCACCCCGGACGACCCCCCCAGCTGCTCCACCCCGCTGGGCTGGAGGCGGGGCTTGTTGCTAAGGAGACGATCCAGGGTCCCATCACTGGAGCGGGAAGTTTGGATGCAGCCGTACAGGTGAGAGGACAGAGGTTTGAGAGCCACTTTGTGAATGGACTGTTCTACAAATATATCTGAAAACAAGACAAGAGTTTGCAAATAAAGTTTGAATAAATATTATTTTTTTAAATTCTACATCATAGTAAGTAAATCCTGTGCATTTTTAATTATGAAGAAAAAGTGCACATGGTATATGGCTTTAAGTTCCTATTAGTTTTGTCAAAAAGATACCCAGATAGTAATCAGTACTAGTATCTGGGTATAACAAATATCAATAAAAGCGGACCCTTTTCTGTATATTTTTAAATTATCGAAATCAGAATAAGTTACCATAAGACCACATGGTAATATTACAGAAACTGCTGTTCTTTCGTGTTCTTTACAATTGATCGGGTTTGAGTTTTACATTTTAAACTGGACATCTGTGTATGTATATTTATTTGTGTTCAGTTTGATGAAAATGAAAGAAATGAAACAGGAAACTATACTCTCATTCCTATACTATTATTACTAATTTCAAAACAATTTCACATCCATATTTCAGATCCATATTTATCATGCAAAGTTATGTGAATGAAAATGCTTTATTGAAGATCCAAAAAATACATTTATTATTATTATTATTTTAAATCTGTAATTTACCTAAACCTTTAGTATTGCACTTCACATAAAATTATGCAAGTTTGATGCTCTAAATGTAATTCTGTTGTTTTTCTATGACAATGGCAATAAAATCTTGAAACATTTGGTTGCTGTAAAGGTGCACTGCATAACTTTTCCGGTGGAGGGTCCGTTACCTGCTTGTCTCCATGGAGATGTTCTTGGTTTGCCTGGAATGTTCCATGATATGACATTAAATATATCCATCTAGCATTTATTCATTATGGGTGTTTCTGCTGTTCAAAAATACAATGACTCCTGTGAATAGGGGTGACTCTCCACAGATGTGAATTGTAACGTAGCGTAGTGCTGTAACCTGTTTACTCTATACTGCGGAACATTCTAGTCATTTGTCAACTGGATAAAAGGTTTTTTTTTTTTGGTCACATACGTTTCACAGCTCATCCAAGGTGCTTCTTCAGAACTGAAGACGACAAATTTAATTTCTCCTTTGCCGTGGATTCTACCTGGAAGACTGAGGGATTTTACACACATTCTGGACAAAGCAATAACACTTCCATGGAGACAAGCAGGTGGCAGACTCTCCACTAGAAATATTATGCAGTGCGCCTTTACAGTAACCAAATGTTTCAAGATTTTATTGCCATTGTCATAGAAAAACAACAAAATTACATTTAGAGCATCAAACTCTGCATCATTGTATGTACAGTAAAATGCACTACTAAATGTTTAAGTAAATTACAGATTAAAAAAAAAAAAATCAAAACATTATGACTTGACTTACCAACTTCTGCGTCACTTATGTCCATCATGCTATCCAGAAGCACCTGTATCTCTGTGTGGTCCAGCAGCATCTCCCGTAGCGACGTCAGCGATGACCTCACTTCCTGCAAGAACTCGGTCAGTCCATCTTTCTCGGGGCTTTTCTGCAAAATGGCTTCCACAAAAACTTTCACACTCTCTGCAAAACTTCCCCCTCTTCTCTCGCTCATCTCTTGGACTCTATAAGTCAACTTTTTCTTTTGAGAAACTAGCCCTCCCAAAGCTTGCCCCACTGCAGAGAAGCGATTTTTCACTTTATCAGCCAAACGCTGCGTGGAGGGGCTGTGTGGCGTTGATGTTGGAGTTGCGGGGTCTTGCTCTTCCTCTATACTGCTGACTGATAGAGAGTCTAGTTCCAAAGATGGCGTGTGGAGATGGGAGGGGGCTCTGGGAGGAGGCAGCCATACCCCACCCTCCATCCAGGAGACTCTGTGAGGAGACGGAGGGGCTGGGGAGCTGTGGTGGTCTTCAGATGAAGGAGGGGCAGAAAAGGGGCGTAAACTGGTATTGCTGGGGGAGTTGAGGGGGGAATCTTTGCTGGGGCGACGGAGGACTACACCAGAAGGTGGCACTGGTGGTTCAGCTGGTGCAGTAGGGGCAGGGTTCTTTGAGGAATCAGCAGATAGGGCTCGGGCAAGACCTGAAAGAGAAACTTGTAATGAAACTTTTGTTAACCACAATTCTAACTTCACGTTATGTAAAAATTTCACTACAGAAACACCACTTTTCTAGTCCGACAATCTGGTTAGCTCCATAGAGATTGCGTATAGAGGTGGTGTATAGTCTCCAACAGAAAAGCTATACAGCGCACCTTTAAAAATGAAACGACATAATAATACCAGGCCAAGTTACAGGTTAGATCTGTGGAGAGGTGACTCCACTCACAATGAGAATGCATGTTTTTCCATGGTAATTTTGAGCCATAAAAACACAGATAATAGAATAAACGTAAGATAGATACTTTAAAGGTGCACTATGTAACTTTTTGGTTGGGGGTCTGTCACCTGCTTGTTTCTATGGATATGCCATTGCTCTGCCTGGAATGTTCCACAGTGTGACATTAAACAGCTCTACCTTATATTTATTTAATTACAGGTGGTTTTAGAGGTCAAAATTCTGACTGTGAGCGGGGTCGCCTCTCCACAGCTCTGACCTGTAACTTGTTCTGGTTTGGTCTCCATGAAGATAGAAAGGTTTAATGCCATACTGAAACATTCCAGACAAAGCAATAACACTTCCATAAAGAAAAGCATATGACGGACCCTCCACCAGAAAAGTTACACAATGCACCTTTAAGTTACCTGTATTTTCAGGAACAGGTTCAGGTGGTTCTTGTTCGAGGGAGACGGCTCTTTTGGTGTGCAGTCCTGCCCCAGACCAAGGCCTGGTGGTGCTGAGGCGGCGGTGGTCTCGTTTGTACTGAGAGGGGATGGTGCTCTGGACTCTGGGGGTCTTCTGCGTCAGCCACTCATCCCCGTGCTCATGGAGGTACAGCGGGTTGATCACGCACAGAGCGCCACTGGCGGAAGTAAGCTGTAACAGAGAAAGAAGAAGAAGAAGAAGAAGAAGATGTTAGGTCCTGTATTACACTACATTGACTCTTGTAAGCTTCAGAGGTGCACTGTGTAACTTTTCTGGTAGAGGGTCCGCCACCTGCTTGACTCCATGTATATGTTATTGTTTTTTTCCTGGAATGATCTATAGTATGCCATTTAATTTCACTATCTCCATGGAGACAAGCAGCTGCATCACTGCAGCAAAGTTTTGAGAAATAAAAACTCCTATAATTAAACAGATGCTAGATATATCTGTTTAATGTCATACTGTGGAACATCCCCGGCAAACATAAAATCACCATGGAGACAAGCAGTTGGGGGACCCTTCACCAGAAAAGTTACACAGTGCACCTTTAAGCCATGTTATAATGTTGTTACCTCCTCAAAAACAGACCTGGAGTTGTGTTTTGTTTCATTCACACATATGCGAGTCACCTTTTATTATTAGTCTTTTCAAATCATTTCCAAAGCTCAAAATGCTCTGTTCCACCTTGTGATGTCAAGAAGAGGTAGTTTTCAAGTTAACAGCTCCTTTTACCTTTTGTTCAGTAGAGACTGGCAATTCCAGGGCTGAAATTATCCAAATGATTCTAGTGAAGGTGTGTGGAGTTTACAAACACAGTGGAGCACTTCTGTATTACCACAAGGTGGAACAAAGAGTTTGCTGCTTGAGAAAAGACCACAGTCTATATATACAGGGTTTGTGTGTTAAACATGTGTGAATGAAACACAACTCCAGGCATGTTTGTGATGAGGAAACAACATTATAACATAGATATGAAAATAGCGTAATATGGGCCCTTAAAAGCATTTGATAAATTACCTGTATGGTGCACATTACGGAGTCTTTGTTGCTCTGTTCTTCTGACGGCTGTTCAGAGGAAGCACTGAGCCACATTTCTGTGAAAACAGAAACATTCTTTAAAAATAAAAATGTATAAGAAAACTGTAAAATAAAATAATGAACCTACTGGGATGGAGCTGTGAGGGATGGTCCTTGTTCTCAGTTACATTGTAGATCCACTGAGGCAGGCACAGACAGACAGGCAGCACATCTCTGACAAAAATAAGTGTCAGTCATTCTGAAATATTCAGACATAGTAAGTGATACTTCATGTTTAAACAAGATACCGCAATCTACGCACTACCTCTATTCTACTACCTCTATGTACCAGTAATCGCTTTTTATGTAAATGTCCTATATAACGCAGAATTGACTTTTGTGAACTTTTAGCCATATTACAATACTGTTACCTCCTCAAAAACATACCTGGAGTTGTTGGTCTATAAATAATAATAATAATAATAATAATAATAATAATAATAATAATAATAATAATAATAATAAAGCTCAAAATGCTCTATTCCACCTGATGTTATGAAGCTGTAGTTTTCAAGCTAACAGCTGCCTTTTACCTTTGCAAAATACACAATTTGTGTGTTAAACGTATGAAACAAAACACAACTCCAGGTCTTTTTGTGATGAGGAAACAACATTATAACACAGATCAGAGTCATAATATGGGCCCTTTAATAAAAAGAACATGTATCAACCAGTAACTTAGGTCCAAACAAAAGAATGAATATGGAATAAATAATGAACTATCATACGTTTCGTTGTCATGAGACAAATAAAATAATTTGTGTCCAGCACTAAACTAGGCTGTAAAGGTGCACTATGTAACTTGTCTTGTCTCTATGGAGATGCTTTGCCTGGAATGCTCATAGGGCGATAAACCTATTCAACCAGGCCAAATGAATCCGATGCTTTTACGCTGTTTTTGAGCAAGAATCACCTTAAAAGCAAGATGGCAATGACATTGTATTTTAAGCCTTTATGGTCATACACATTAAAATATAAAACTAAAACTATACATTTTCTTACCTGGTGAATGAGTAGAAGAGCACCAGTTGGGTTAGGTCAGAGAAAGACAGACGCGATCCTGACAAGTGAAAAACTGAAAGAAAATAAGAAAGGGGCAGTGTTATGTTCTAAGACATTCTGATTAAAAATGAACAACAGTGGAATAGTGTGTGAACAGTAAACAGGTACTGGGGTTATATTTCCTATTATGACTGCTTTTGGAATAAGTGGTTTTCACAGCACAGGTAGATTTCCAATTTTGTGGCAAACCCTACACTCCCACTAGTAGTCAGTTAGAGCCGGTGCGTGATATTGTCTCCACTGTTTTGCATTATTCATAAGTGGATTATGTCATTAAAATGCATTATTTATAGATGCACTGAGTAACTTTTCTGGTGGCGGGTCTGTCACCTGTCACCATTGCCTGGAATGTTCCACAGTATGGCCTTACACAACAGGTGAAGCCTCAAGGCCAAGTTACATGCCAGATCTGTGGAGAGGTGAGCTCACTTACAGTAATAATGCAAGTTTTTTGGTCAGTAAAAACCCATGTTAATGAGCAAATACCAGATGGATACGTTTAATGCCAAATGCCCTGGGACATTCCAGACAAAACAATAACATCTCCATGAAGCCAAGCAGAAAAGCTACACAGTGCACCTTTAACTAATTATTGTTTTGTATTTCAATGAGGGAAAAATGGCAATACATTAAAAGTGCACATACGCATCAAGAAAAACAGTACGAAACCCGGACTAGACCAGGACTAAACCAGCATTAGAAAAGGACCAAACCAAGTCTACACCAGGACTAAACTGGGCTAAACCAGGACCAAACCAAGACAGCAAGAGGACAGAATCGTAAGTTCAATGTCATCCACAATAACAGTTTAATAAAGGAAGTCCAGCTTTCCTCTTCATAGCCACACACCTGGGAGCCCTGCCTTTTATTTATAATGTCATTTCACAGTTGCAAGCAGCAGATTTTCATTTGTTTTTATTGTAAAACATGACAACAGGACATTTATGACCCAGACCTTGAATGTTTTCGAATAATTAGAGTAAATACAGGTCATTGGGTGGAGATAGGAGAAAGGCGGAAAACTTCAATTTTCGGAAAACTGAAAAGAATTCAGGACAATACAGGATTACTCAAAGATGCATGAATCAACAAAAATACAACTCTGAGTAACTTCACACTATTGTATTTTATTTTACTGTGCGGCTAATATTTGATTTTAGTTTTCTTAACTCTATTTGTGATAACTCTGTTTGTTCTGCTGCATGTCTATAACAAAAACAGTTTCCTCTTGGAGATGAATAAAAGTGATTCTTATGCTGAGGGAACACCGTTAAAGCATGTTTAAAACCTCAAGTAAATTGTACATAATACATCTCCTTGAATCTAAGCAGAGCAGAACACTTGTGGTAGTATTGGTGGTTTTCAGATTCTAGAAGTGAAGTAGTAGTGAAGTGGGTCCAGTTGTGTATCTATTAAATATTAAAACAACACCACAAACTGAAGTATTTACACACAAAAACAATCAGGTAGTCTTGACTTTAATTAATTTGAGTTTTAATAGGTTGTTTATATAATTTTTTTTGATTTTAATAAAAGTGATGACTGTTTTGAGACACAGTAAGATAGCTAGAGTGCTGCTGTGCACTGAGCCAAATGACTAAACTGTGAATTCACAAATGTCTATATAGTGGAATGTTCAGCAGTTACCATGGTGACGCAATGAATATGAAAGACTGTTGACTAACTTGTGAGTTATGTGTATGTAATAGAGCTTCTAACAGAGTAGTGCTTTCAGTTAGCTTCACACCCCCAGGAAATGTGGATGACACCAGATGCAAAGTCAGTTCATAACATTGTACTTTGCTCTGAAATATCCGAAAGGTAAACACACAAATGTTGAAACTGATCATTTTCTATTAGTGACTATACCCAGAAACTCACTGTATTACAACACAAATCTGCATTTTAACAACTGCCCCCAACTGTATTAAAGTCCTGTATTACGCAAAAGTTACTCTAAGAATGTTGTTACCTCCTCAAAAACCTACCTGAAGTTGTGTTTTGTTTCATTCATATGTTTAATCCTTTATTATTAGTCTGCCTACACCTCCAAAGCTCAAAATGCTAAGTTCCACCTTATGATGTCATGAAGCTCCTTTTACCTTTAGTTCAATAGAGATCGGCAATTCCAGGTTTGAAATGATCCAAATGATTCTAGTGAAGGTGTATGGACTTTAAAAACACATACCATCCTGTATTACCACATGACATCACAAGGTGGAACAGAGTGTTTTCTGTTTGAGAAAAAAACATAGCTTAAATCTGCAGGTTTTGTGTGTTAAACATGTGTGAATGAAACAAAACACAACTCTGGGCATGTTTTTGATGAGGAAACATTATAAACAGATCAGAAAACAGTGTAATATGGGCCCTTTAAACATTATTGATTGACTGAAACCCGTATATGCCTCTTGTACCTTTCCCCGTGCAGAGGATGTTGCTCTCTGTGACTGGTGCATGCTGGTCTGAAGAGGAGACACAGAGGAGGTGGGGCTCACGTGTCAAAGTGTCTCGCAAAACCAGGAAACTCTGCAGGGAAACACATGAATCATTTCAGTAAAGAGCCCGGACCGACCACAAGGGAACCAGTTTAAATATTCAGAAACAACGCACCATGCAGACGGACAAAAGAGGGATGTGATTATAATGATGGAGGAGATACACTCGTAATGTTACACTTGTCTATATAAAACTGTGAACCAATCAATGCAAATGCAAAGAAAAAGAAGAAGAACTTACACAAAACGTTACACAAACTTAATTTTGGTTTTGATAACACTGTGTCCCAAGATCGCAACATATTTGAAAATATGATCTTCTGTATAATATATATTTATTTATGTATTATTATTATTATTATTTTAAAGGTCCTATACCCTTTAAAATGACTTAAGCAACGTTTTAAAGGCACAATATGTAACCTGTATGCTAAACTTATTTATATAACAGATTAATAAACAGTTGCTCCAAAGTTGTAAGCCTGGATTATATATAGAAAAAACATACACCTGCTTGTCTCAATGGAAATGTCCAACACTATGGCATTAAATGTATCCATCTCCAAGGAAAAAGCAGGTTCCACAGTGTAGCATTTTATCTATCTCACATTTATTCCGTCGTTTTTGTTGCAAATAGATAACCTTGAAAAACATGCATTGATCGCCTTTCTGCAGATCAGACTTGTAACTTGCTTGTCTGCTTTCACGCTGGAGCATTCTGGACAAAGCAATAATGTCTCTGTGATGGAGATAAGCAGGTGGCGGACCCTCTACCAGAAAAGTTACCCAGTGCGGCTTTAACTAAAACGTCCAGCAAACAATGGCGCGATCTTTAACAAATTAACATGTTTAATTTGTTAAAGCGGAACTAGCGGAAAGGCTTAACACCTACTATGCTAGATTTGAAGTCTCACACCCCTCCCCCACCCCACTGACTACAATGGACATTGTGGCCAAGCCCACCTCAGACCCCTCCTCCTCCTCCCCCACTGCCCTCACACTCTCCAAGCAGGATGTGACTAAGACATTTAAAAGGCAAAACCCACGGAAAGCCCCAGGTCCGGACGGTGTCTCTCCTTCCACCTTGAGACACTGCGCTGAAGAACTGGCTCCTGTCTTCACGGACATCTTTAACATCTCCCTGGAGTTATGCCATGTCCCAGCCTGCTTCAAGCTGTCCACCATTGTTCCCGTCCCCAAGAAGCCCAGGATCACCGGACTTAACGACTACAGGCCTGTGGCGCTGACGTCTGTAGTCATGAAGTCATTTGAGCGCCTGGTTCTGCCTCACCTCAAGTCCTTCACCTCCCCCCTCCTGGACCCTCTGCAGTTTGCCTACAGAGCCAATCGGTCTGTAGACGACGCCATCAACCTGGCCCTCCACTTCATCCTTCAGCATCTGGACTCCCCGGGAACCTACGCCAGGATCCTGTTTGTGGACTTCAGCTCTGCATTCAACACCATCCTCCCTGCTCTGCTCCAGGACAAGCTCGTCCAGCTCAACGTGCCTGACTCCACCTGCAGGTGGATCACTGACTTCCTGACGGACCGGAGGCAGTGCGTGCGGCTGGGGAAGAATGTCTCGGACACTCGGACTATAAGCACAGGATCTCCACAGGGCTGTGTACTTTCTCCCCTGCTCTTCTCCCTGTACACCAACTGCTGCACCTCCAGCCACGACTCCGTGAAACTGGTTAAGTTTGTGGATGACACCACCCTCATCGGGCTCATCTCGGACGGCGATGAGTCTGCCTACAGGAGGGAGGTGGACCGGCTGGTGTCCTGGTGCAGCAGCAACAACCTGGAGCTCAACGCCCAGAAGACAGTGGAGATGATCGTGGACTTCAGGAAAGTCACAGCCCCCCTGCCTCTCCTCACCCTGACAGACTCCTCCATCACCACTGTGGACTCCTTCCGCTTCCTGGGCACCTGCATCACCCACGACCTCAAGTGGGAGCCGACCATCAGCTCCCTCATCAAGAAAGCCCAGCAGAGGATGTACTTCCTGCGGCAGCTGAGGAAAGCCAAGCTGCCTGCCCAGATGATGGTGCAGTTTTACACGGCCATCATTGAGTCCATCCTCACCTCCTCCATCACTGTGTGGTACGCTGGGGCCACTGCCAGGGACAGACAGAGACTGCAGCGCATTGTGCGCTCTGCTGAGAAGGTGATCGGCTGTAGCCTTCCATCTCTCCAGGACCTGTACGTCTCCAGGACTCGGGGGCGTGCAGGCCGGATAGCAGCTGACCCCTCTCACCCTGGACACGGACTATTCGAGCCGCTTCCCTCTGGCAGAAGGCTACGGTCCATACGGACCAGAACCTCTCGCCATAAGAACAGTTTCTTCCCCTCTGCCGTTGGACTCATAAACACTTTATGAACACTTATAACACCTGTACTAAGGACACTTTATGATACCAGTCACTTTAAATAAGTCATGTCACGTCACTTGCTCTTTTGCACTGTCGGTTTGCACTGTTGTTCTGATGCTCTGTATATACTTGACTATTTTTATTTTTATTATATATCTTAATCTTTTTGCATGCTCTTACTTTATTCAAATAGTGATACTTTATTATTATTATTATTATCCTCTCTAACTGTGATATCTCTACTTGTATTATTATTATTATTATTCAGTGTTCTATGTTGCACCTTATCACCAAAGCAAGTTCCTAGTCTGTGAATTGTGTTCACTGACAATGGCAATAAAAGCTTTTCTGATTCTGATTCTGATTAATTTGCTAATCAAGAAACAATATATCATAAAGATTTGTGAATCAAAACATCTTTTAATTTGCTGCATGCCTGTTCCCAAAATCAGTGAAATAAATGAGATGTAATATATAAATAATGACAGATAATGCCACTATTACAACAGTTACAGGAAATATTTAAAACTACATCCTCTAATACAAATTAAGTACTTCTTACATTTCCATTTCATTAAGTTTTGTTAGTGGGAACTACCCAGCTTTGTGTTACTGGCAGTGAACTATTTTCTACGTGATTTCCTGAGTGAGATATCAATGATCTAATGTGGGAGGAGCTTAAGTATTTGCGGAGCAGAGGCATTTCTATACCCCTGTTAGAGGAAATTTAACTATTGCAGTATTGTAGTATTGTAGTATTGTAGTATTTGAGTACTATATTTTCTAGGGGTGGGACGAGACACAATTTTCACAAGACGAGACACACCACGAGATGAGATTTTTGACTTCACCATTTTTACTTTAGTGATCATTGTAGTACTGCTTTTTGCAACTGCAGCTTCTCTTTTTTGTCCAAGCCAAAAGGAAATTCATGGAGAAAAAAATCTCACTAGATCAATTTTCTTACGTGTGCACGATCTTGTGGCAATTTTGTCTCGAGAGATCTTGTGGCGCGAGATCTTGTACCGTCCTTAATATTTTCCCTTACGCTGTGGTCAATAATGTTCAACAAAAAATATCAACAATCACGTCATATATTTTGGAGTTAGTCGGAAATTTGCCAAAATTGATAAACTTCAAGTATTGCACAAAACGTGAACGGACAATAAAACTAACCCTTAAAGCTTAAAGTGCAAACAATACCACTTTATTTGGTAATTTAACTTTATTTCAACGGTTATTTTATCAGTTTTTTTTAAGTTTCTCTTCATAGGCCATATGCATATTTTAATTTAGCAAATGTTGAAAACAGCTATTTTAAAGCTGCATTGTGTAACTTTTCTGGTAATGGCTCCGTCAAATGCTTTTCTTCATGGAGATGTTCTTCCTTTCCCTGGAATGTTCCATGGTTTGACATTAAACATATCCGAATAGAATTTACTCAGTATGTTTCTATTGCTCAAAAATACAATAACTCCTTCTGCAGGACAGGGACGACTCTCCACAGATGTGACTTGTAATGTAGCGTAGTGCTGTAACCTGCTTGTCTCCCTTGTAATAGATAGAATTAATCTACAGTCCCTGACAAAAGTCTTGTCGCTTATCCATTTTGTAGAAACAAAAGCTTATAACCTGACTTTAAATTAATCGATTGGTTTTAGAAATGTCTCATATGAAAGCTAAAACCCTCCCAAATTATGCTCAATATACTAAAATAAATTTGCTTCACTGAAGAAAGATTGATCATTTAATGAACACAGAAAGGTCAGATTTTGGCAAGACAAAAGTCTTGTCGCCTACAGAAAATTGAACAAATAATTTACTTCAAATACAAAAATATGTTGCATAACGTCAGTGAATTAAGTAGTGGTGCTGTGAGAGCCATATTTAATATCTTGTATGACTTCCATGAGCTTGAAGGACTGCATCCATGTGGTTCGACAATGATTCATACAATTTGTTGATGAAGTCATCAGGAATAGCAAAGAAAGCAGTCTTACATGCCTCCCAGAGTTCATCAAGATTCTTTGGTTTTGCCTTCCATGCTTCCTCTTTCATTCTACCCCAGACATGCTCAATGATGTTCATGTCTGGTGACTGGGCTGGCCAGTCCTGGAGCACCTTGATCTTCTTCTCCTTGAGGAACTTTGATGTAGAGATAGAAGTATGCGATGGAGCACCATCCTGCTGCAAAATTTGACCCCTTTTATGGTTGGGAATGTAAGAGGTAGCTAATACTTCTTGATATTTTAGGCTATTGATATTGCCTTCCACCCTGCAAATGTCTCGCACACCCCCATACTGGATGTAACCCCAGACCATGATTTTTCCACCACCAAGCTTAACTGTTTTCTGGGTGAATCTTGGATCCATGCGGGCTCCAGTAGGTCTCCTGCAATATTTGCGGCGGCTGTGATGTAATTCAACCGAGGATTCATCTGAGAAATCCACCTTCTGCCACTTTTCCAGTGTCCATCCTTTTAGCAGGCTGTGGGCCTTGGCAAATGCCACACGTTTTTTTAATTGCCTTTTGTTTAGTGCTGGTTTCTGTGCACTGATTCGACCATGGAGGCCATTTCGAGACAGAATTCTACAAACTGTTCTGGTTGACACAGGGACTTGAGGTGACCAGGCCTGGTGGAGCTCTGCTGCAGTGGAAAAGGGGCTGGACTTGGATTTTCGAATCAACAAACGGTCCTCCCGAGCAGTTGTCTTGCGGGGTCTGCCGGACCTGGGCTTGTCAAAAACATCTCCAGTCTTTTCAGATCTTTTTCTTATTCTTTGTACTTGACGCTGAGACACATTGAAGGTGTCAGCCACCTCAGCAGTGGATCTGGTCTTCAGCCTCTTGATAATTAACGCTTTGGTCTCAGGGTGGATCTTAGGCATGTTGTCAGAGGTCAAGTTGCAGTTGATGTGAAGGTCTGGTGTGCTGGGGTTCTTTTTATACACATCCACTAATTGATTGATCAGTAACTGATCACAGGTGAGGCTGTAATCTAGGATTGGGTGCATCATATGACAAGGCGACAAGACTTTTGTCTTGCCAAAATCTGACCTTTCTGTGTTCATTAAATGATCAATCTTTCTTCAGTGAAGCAAATTTATTTTAGTATATTGAGCATAATTTGGGAGGGTTTTAGCTTTCATATGAGACATTTCTAAAACCAATCGATTAATTTAAAGTCAGGTTATAAGCTTTTGTTTCCACAAAATGGATAAGCGACAAGACTTTTGTCAGGGACTGTATACTGTGGAACATTCTAGACAAAACAACTGCATTTTCATGGAGACAAACAGGTGGCGGACCCTCCACTAGAAATGTTACACAGTGCACCTTTAACTTTATCTGGTTAAATAGATTATACAATTCCCTTTAGTTCATTTCTACCACTGCAGACAAACCCACACATAAACATTAATTTTCCATTCTTGTTGAAGTGCAGATATTACTGACATTTGCTGGTGTTTTTTAGTTGAAATATTATAAACTTTTAGCTGCAACAGGGAAAAACTGACAGCGGTATGCTCAGAGTTACGTCATTTGAACTGAACTGGGCTCTCAGTGCGTTTATACACTGTCACAGGAAGTGGCTTGTCAAAAGGAACCGCAACAAAGAAAAACTCTATATTCACACACAGCTAACTGTGCAACAGTCCACTTAGTATGCACTCAAATATAGCAGGGCAAAATCCCTCAAGCAGCTATTTCTTATGTGTGTTACTAACTTTAGAAGGTCTAGTAATCGATTATGACGTGTTTAAAGGTCCTATAGCACTAAATATGCAAAGTCTGTGTGTTAAATATGTGTGAATAAAACAAAACACAACTCCATACATAAGAGATCACCATGGGGATCGCAGGTCTATTGTACTACAAAGGGTCCCAGTCTGATTTAAACTATGTAACTTCTCTGATGCCACATTCATGGAGATATCGCTTTGCTTCCATATTTGGGCATGAGCCCACTCAAGTAAGAATGCCTGTTTTTGAGCAACAAAAACACCAGTCAATAGAAGTAAAAGTTATATGCCATACTGCTGAACATTCCAGACAATTACATCTACAACAAGGTAGCGGACCACTACCACAAGTAAAGTTACACCAAGTGCACTTAAAGTCTTTATAGAACACTGTACCAACACAAAGTAATTTGTGTGAAGCAAACACAAGCTAAGCATACTAAATAATGTAAGATGCAAATTAAAATCAATAATCAATAAAATACAAAACTCTCATGTACAAGCCTGTATAAAAACTACACACTCACTTTACACCCACACCAAATTCAACCAATATGAGTCAGATAATGATTTGCTGTGTCAGTGTAAATCCCAAGTCATACCTATAATGACCATGTAACAATGATTTGCTTTTTTTCTTACTTAAAATAGTCCAAAACAGTGTATCCTCTTAGCTGAAAACATGCCCACACTTCTGTCAGACTAATATTTTAAATGGTGCACATTCTGGTTTTTCTACTCACATTCTCTGCTCAGAGCAGGTCTAACTGGCTGTTGGTTGTTTGTCCAGACTGAAAGTACTTCTGTATTTCACCCTAAGATATCCTGCAGTAATCTTAAGATGACCAATAAAAAGGAACTACAGTATTTTCATGCAACTGTGATGTGCAAAGGACTAATGCTATATTAAGGGTATTTACAACAGAATGTACTAGAAGCAATGGTGGATGAAGTACTCAATTCTGTTACAGTACAGATACCGGGGCAAAAAAATACTCACGTAAAAGTACACATGAGTCTTAAAGTACATGTTTAAAAATGTACTTAAAGAGTAAAAAGTAAGTATTTTGCAGAGAGTTTCAGAACAATCACAGGATGAGATTTTGATCACGAGTTAAGCGGATTTTAAGTGATTCAACTGATTTGTCATTTTTTCTAGCTGTTTTTGTGTTTTTCTGTGTTTGGTTTGCTCAAAGTTGGGACATTAACTCAAATTAAATGTGCTAAAAATAAGTCTCAGCCTTTTCAGCAGGTGTCAAACCATAAAGAAAAGTACTACTGGTATTTACTTTTCAGACCTGTTGAAAAATGTAGTGGAGTGGAAAGTACAGATACCTGCTGTCACATCTAAAAAGTAAAGTAGAAAGTATCCACCATAAAATTGTACTTAAGTATTGTACTTTTACCTTTGTGCTTCATTACCTTTCTTCACTGACCAATAGGGTTGACACATATTTTAAGCACAATGTTGAGTTAATGACATACAAACTTGTTTTATACTATACAACAATACTAAGTAGTTGAGTCATTTTAGCAAATAATTAAATTCTACTTTTGTGTTGTATAGCATAAGGTAAGTGTAGCCATGAACTAAAGCCAAAATTGAAAGCTGAGTTGCATTTAGGCCTACGTGCAAATATTGTAAAGCATAGAATCACATGCATGAACAGGTTCTACATCTACAGGTAAAAAATAAAATAAAATAAAGTTACAGATAGTAGCTTTAAAGGCCCCATATTGTGAATTTGAGCAAAATGTGTCCAGTACAGATATATTGTAGTAGCTGCTCTTGAGGTCAAAATAAATCTGCATCTAATAATAAAGCGCTTTATTGTCGGATAATCAGGAAGTGCATGTAAGCTTGCTAGTTGTTGTGAGCTTTATATAATTTCCAGCACTTGAATAAATGCACGCTAGTATATTGTAAAGCGCCATACTGCCATAACAATATTCTAGGCAAAGCAATGCATGTCCACGGATCCTTTATCAGAAAAGTTGCATAGTGCATCTTTAAACGTAAATACATGCGTTTTCATTTAGTCAATCAAAAATAGAGTAAGTATATCAACTTTGGTTGTTTTCAGCATATTATTTTAAAACAGAGTGCTAGTTATATTGACTACGGGCCTTATTCAATTATTAATCACAATGTATAAGTTTGCCTTTACCTGTATCCATAGATTTGAGAATGATGCAAAATTAGGATGGTTGCTAATGGCGAGTAACGTTTTAAAAATAATTATCGCATCTTTTGAATGGGGAAAAAGTCCTCAAAATGTTGCTTATACAGAACGCTGCAACCCCTGTAAGCCTATAAGGTCCTTTATTACCAATCTGTCTACATCTCCAAAGCTCAAAATGCTCTGTTCCACCTTGTGATGTCATGAAGCTGTAGTTTTCAAATGAACAGCGACCTTTTATCTTTTGTTTAGTAGAGACTGACAATTCCAGAGCTGAAATTATCCAAATGATTCTAGTGAAGGTGTGTGGAGATCTGTTTGAGAGAAGAACTCAGCCTAAATATGCAGGATTAAACATGTGTGAATGAAACAAAACACAACTCCACGTCTGTTTGTGATGAGGAAACAACATTAGAACATGGATCAGAAAATAGCGTAATATTTAAGGTTGGGTGAAGTGGATATATGATTTTACCCCAGCTCGTGCCCCGCTGATAGCTGCTTGTGCCTCTTCTTTGCCCCATGGTTCTTTGGGACACCAGGCCTCCTCACACCCCCTCAGACGCTCCAGGAGGGTCAGTCTTTTCCTGCTGGTCCTCCATGGGATCGCTGTGGTCCCATTAACTGGACTTTGAACTGCCCTGTACACAAACATTAATGTGTGTAGACATGAATATAAGCATATGTTATCAGTTATAATCAGTGGTGGATGAAGTATTCAGTTTTGTTACTTAAATAAAAGTAAAGATACACAGGCAAAATGTTACTCAAGGAAAAAGTTAAAGTATCACATGAAAAAATCAACTTAAGTTAAAATGTACTTTAAGAGTAAAAAGTAAAAGTATTTCACGCAAGTGTTGATTTGTTAAAATGTAGTGATATTTTCTTATGAAATTTGTGTATTTATTGTTGTTTGCTGAGAGCGGAGTCCTGTTCAAAACTGTTCAAAACTTTTTTTTTTTTTTAATTATCCTTTATTTATCCCTGTAGGGAAATTATCCTCTGCATTTCACCCATCCTTTCAGGAGCAGTGGGCGGCACATGGGGCGCCCGGGGACCCATCTCCATGATCTTGTGCTAGTCTTGGTCAGGACCTCAGCTGGAGGATTTTTACCTATGGAGCATGTTTTTGGGTTGATGGGGGAAACCGGAGTGCCGGGAGGAAACCCACCCAGACACGGGAAGAACATGCAAACTCCACACAGAAAGGCCCGGGCAATCTGGGGATCGAACCCGGAGCCTTCTTGCTGTGAGGCGTGAGTGCCAGCCACTCAGCCAGAAAATACAGCTACCTGCTCTCAATTGGAATAAAGTAAAGGTCTAACACAGGACTATACCAAGTCTAAACCAGGTCTATACCAGGTCTAAAACAGGACTATACCAGGTCTAAAACAGGACTATACCAGGTCTAAGATAAGTTTAAGACAGGACTATACCTGGTCTATACCAGGTCTAAACTAGGTCTATAACATGTCTAAAACAGGACTATACCAGGTCTAAACCAAGTGTAAAACAGGACTATACCAGGTCTAAGATAGGACTAAACCAGGTCTAAAACAGGACTACAGCTTGACTTGAATAGTCTTAATGAGGTAACAGTAAAGAACCAGCAATAATGATATAATGAAGTGAGAAAACTGGCATGGAAAGTCTAATTCCAAAAACACTGTCTGTAGTTGAAATTACTGAAGAAAACAGTTATTACATTTTCCAGTAGAATCACTTGTTTACACAGTATGCCTCATTACTGCATTGTAAGTATTAAACAATACCTGTATACTTACATAGTATTCCACGTCAGCCTCTTGTGTCCTGAACAGACGCGCGTTTCCCCATGTGTCGTAATGTAACTGCCACCACACTGAAGTTGCTAAATGCTTCAAATACAAACAGGTCTAAAATAGGAAGCTCCCATACTGCATGTGCAAGCCATTTCCTCAAATCAACTGTAGTAAAATTTTACAGACTAAACAAAACTGCAGTAGTCCTGTCTCTATCCTGGTTACATTTGACGCACTTTCAGTTCTTTGAGTAGACCCCCTGCATCTGATGAAACTTTTTCTTGTTACCTCCTCCCCCCGAGGCTGCTGTGGTTAACCTTGTGTCTATGTTTCTGCAACAAGAAAGAGCGACTGGATTAGATACTTGCATTCTTGTATTGTAAACTCGTATTTTTTGCATCATCCTACATACTGGAGACCGCAGGTTTAAAAACTGTCACAAAAAACATCTAAGAAATTGTGTTTTGTAGGTAAATTTGGTAGAAGACTTAAAAATTTTAAAAGCACACAATGTGACTTTTGCCTGGAATGTTGCACACTATTGATACTTTGCAGTGACATCACACTCGGGGTGCTCTGCATGTATCTCTATGGCGGAATGTTCAACAGTTACCATGGTGACATGATGCAGGCATTGGCAAAAATGTTTCTAATATAGTCTGAAAACTCAAGAAAAAGATTTATTTAAGCACACATATCATCTCACCTGTTCCAACCAAGTCAATTCTTTCTGGCCAAATTGTGTTAAAATAAAGCTTAGATTAAGTCTAACTTGAATAAAAGAGCTTCAGACAGAGTAGTGCCTACGGTTAACTTCACACCCCCAGGGAATGTTGACGACGTCAGCTCCAAAGTATCAATACTATAAAACTTACATTTCTTCCATTTGTTCAGTTACAGGTGTTGTTATGCTCACACCTTGGAAAGCCTGATGGCATCACCTGTTTGTCTCCATGGAGATAGATATGTTATAACATACTGTGGAACATTCCAGGCAAAGCAATAACATCCCCATGGAGACAAGCAGGTGACAGATGGAAAAAAGTTAGACTGTGCATCTTTAACGAGTCAAAACTAATGAATATGCAACATTTGTATACGGAGCAAACTAATATGAAGTAAATACAATACCTGAACCTAGAACTGAACCAGGTCTAAACAAGGTCTAAAAATAAAACTAAAGCAGAACTAAATATGTCATGAATTAGAAACTTGACAGGAGTAAAAGTTGTAACTTTATGGTTAGATCAATACATCAAATTGTGAGCGTCTCATTTCCTACATAGCCTGTTTGGACTTTAGACGGAAACACTGCAAGAGGTGTTATAAGTGGTCGTCCTTCACCAGCACCAAAAGTCGCCAAACGCTCTTCTGACTTCACTGTTCTCTAAAGAAAATGAAAGCAATAAACAGTTCAGGTTAAAGTGTAAGTTTTGAGAAAAAATACACGTTGCAGTTTCCTTTAGGTATCTGTCTAAGTTGGACTGACCTGGTACAATGTGTTTGCTACTTATTATCACCAAAGTCGGTCAGTGTTTATGGTTAGTAATGATGGACTAGTAGAATAATACTGTATGCAATTTGTCTTGTCATTTTCTTGTCATTTTTTGCTATTTTCTGATCTCTGTTATAATCCTGTTTCCTCATCACAAACAGGCCTGGAGTTGTGTTTTGTTTCATTCACAAACCCTGCATATTTAGGCTGAGTTCTTCTCTCACTTTGAAAACAATAATATAGGAAGTGCTTCACTGTGTTTTTTCACTCCACGCACTTTCACTAGAATCATTTGGATCATTTCAGCCCTGGAATTGCCAATGTCTGCTGATCTAAAAGTAAAAGGAGCTGTTCACTTGAAAACTACCACTACATGACATCACAAGGTGGAGCAGAGCATTTTGAGCTTTGGAGATGTACAGACTAATAAATAAAGGGTTACTCAAACGTGTGAATGAAACGAAACACAACTCCACATGTTTTTGACGAGGTAACAACATGACTTAAACTCTCAAGAATCCATTTTGTGTAATATAGGACCTTTGAAGCGTAGCAGGGCAAATAAGTCAAGAATTTGCATTTGATAAGACACCAAAACCTGACCATTATCTGATTTCTGGACGTTATCAGATTATGAAATGTCATGTTAACAGATGATGAGATGAGTGACCTGATTTCATTCTGACTGTTCACACCGCGTAGGTTTTACAATAAAATACACTGGCGAGGTTCTCTCAAGAGAAATTATACAAAAAAGGGCAAAACTATAAGAGAAAATGAAAGAGAATGTGGAGAAAGAGTTATTTTAATATCCACTGAACTTTGTTTTTCAAATACAACAGTTTATCTAAAATGCATTGATTAACTGACATGGCATCAGGAGTCAGATTGTGCATGTCTCTTGCGCATGTAAACACCAGAAATCAGATCTAATTATTGGGTGATCTATTGAGGTAACAGACTCTTAAAAAATGAAATGTAAAATGCAAAAATACTTGCATCAAATTGTGCAGTTTGACTGTCCTTGAAGCAGTTTTAGAGGCTTAAAGATCAGATTCTAATCAGTTTTGAGGGAGCTTGTAACCTCAGCCATTGACTACATTTTTTCAACAATAGTGAGCTCAACAGTGACCAGAAGTAAAATTCTCATTCATTTTTATTTATATTAAAAGTTTGAAAGCTTGATCAGGGCTAACTACTGAATCACAAGACCTATATATTTTTTATATCTGTTTCTGAAACATTATAAACCACAAAGTTATTAAAACATGGATATTAGTTAGCACGGAGCTGATTAGGCTTAATCTTTCAACGCTTCATATTTGAATTTTTGGAAAAGTCTATGGGAAAAATGAATGGAAAATGTACTTCGGGAACAGGAGTGGGCGCAGCTGTGGATCTCCATATTGCTGTGCCTGATGTTTAAAACCTATTAATAAACAATGAGAAATAAACAAGTTATAAGCTTTAAAAACATATTTATTGCATGATTTATTAAGACTGGTCAATTTTTTTTTGCTTTTTTTAACACAGTGATCATTCCTTGCACAACCGTTTATAAGCTCCAATAAGCTCCACTGCAATAAGTAGTAAAGAACAAGAACTAAATTAGAAAATGTAGTGCTTAAAGTAATGCTTAAAACGTTTTACAATTAAAAAATCCAAGAAAGAAGAATTTGCAAATGCAATAACTTGAAGACATTTTTTTTTTAGGGTCAAAGTAGACAATTATAATGCTGTGACTGTACTGACACATAGTAATGTCATAGTAATGTTAAATAAATATACTGCAAAAATAATAAAAATCTTAGTTAATTTAAGCAAATGGCACAAGGGGCAAGTTGTATTTGCCTGTGCACAATACAAAGGATCATTCTGACCCATAACGTTTGGTCTAATGCAAATATGGATGTTAATTAGCAAAATAAATAAAGTGCTGTTATGGGAAAAAAAAAAAAAAAAAACCTGCCTGACATTCACAAGACATATTTGCACCCCCAATGATGAATTACATATCTCCACTTAGATTATCCCAAGGGCTAAAATCACTCCAATACAGTAAAATTATAATGTATTTGTAATAAAAGACTTTATTCTTCCTTCTTAGTTTCTGGAGCAGGGCTTGCCTTTGCACTGGCTCCTTTGCTCTCACTCTCTGTTTTCTTCTTGTCTTCGCCGTCAATCCGGGCATGCTCCTTCTTCACCAGCTCCTCCAGCTCCGCCTCAAAGGACAGAACAATAGAACGTTAAAACCACATTTAGGAAAAAATATATAAACTACTACTAAAGTATGTGAATAAATACACGATTTCAGTGTCCTATAATAAACAAAATGGATTCTTGAGAGTGTAAGTCATGCTGTTACCTCCAAAAACAGACCTAGAGTTGTGTTTTGTTTCATGTTCGAGTAACCCTTTATTATTAGTCTGTCTACATCTCCAAAGCTCAAAATGCTTTGTTCCAACTTGTGATGTCAGGAAGCGCTAATTTTCAAGTTAACGGCTCCTTTTACCTTTAGTTCAGTAGATTGGCAATTCCAGGGCTGAAATAGTGAAAGTGTACGAGTTCAAAAACACAGTGGAGTACTTCCTGTATGACTACATGACATCACAAGGTGGAACAGAGTGTTTTTTTATGAGAGAAGAACTCAGCCTAAATATGCAGGATTTGTGTTGAATGAAACAAAACACAACTCCAGGTATGTTTTTGATGAGGAAACCTTGTAATCAGAAAATAGCATAAAGGGGGCTCTTTAATATACACTTTTTCACTTATATTTTATTATTCTATGTATTTAAAGGTACAGTATAACCTTCTGGAGGCAGCACAAAACCCCATGGAAATACATAGAAAGCCTGCCCACAGTAAGAACACAAGTGTTTCTGAGCAAAAATGAAAAAAAAAAAAACAACAAAAAAAAACAGGGTTTTATTTTAGTCTATATTTTGGCCAAAAAGTTGCATACTGTGGCTTTAATCATGTTTAATAGTGCAAATGAGATTCTGTGATAAAGTAATTCCCATTGTGAGAGTAGTGAATCAATAAAATAACCAACAGCCAAAAAAAGTCTTATTATAAAGCTTTTCATGGTCTCAAGGCCTATTCACTATCACAGTTAACACTTGTACTTCAGCAACAGTGTCACACAGGAAAATTAGAAATAGTTTTCAGTCTGTTTTAGAAACTCTCTTCTCTCACACCTTCTGCCAGATGTGGGCTCATGACTTTAGACAACAGTGTGTGTACTCATCTTAAAACTTTCTTACCTGGTCAAGCATCTCAGCTGAAAGCAGTTTTAGGGGCTGCTAGGACTGCCATATTGTCATGCATGTAGCTACAGTAATTGTGTGTTATATTTTCTCACTGGTTTGCTTTGAGGAACTTTCTAACTTCCTTATCTATAAAAGGTGATATATAAACATACATTGCTTGGTTCCTTGCTACTGTTTGCTGGCAAATACATATGCTTTAGTTTAGTTTAGTTTAGTTTAGTTTAGTTTAGAGGTTTATTTTAAATGTGCAAACACAGTCATCTCACAAAAGAAGAGATGCTTTACACCAGATTTAGCTAAAGCTACTTTCCATCTGCAGTCCCTGGGCAGGTTAACAAACAATTAAAATACATCCAAGCATCCATTTACAATCAAACATGAATTCTCCCATTCTTTCATTTCAAAACATCACACTCCACAATGTTGACAGTGCTGACTCTCTAAAAGGACTTTTCTAACATTAAAGACTCTTCTAACACTATACTGTATATGCTTGTCTCCATAAAGTTAGATATGTGTAATGCCACACTATGTAGCATTACAGGCAAAACAACATTTCCATAGCGACAAGAAGGTGGTGGACCCTTCACGAGAAAAGTTGCATAGATACAATAAAAAGTCCAAGGCTATATGTTTGAATATTGAGGTAAATGTGGATTTATGTTAAATTATTTTGGTTTATTCTGGTATTTGAATATGTGAAAGAACATCATATCTCACCTTCCACCCGAGCAGATCTGCCAGAGCCAGACAGCCATCGTCACAAGTGCTGATGTGAGCTACATCTCTGGAGGAAAGACAATACAAAATACATCAGCTTTTATCATCAGGGGTCACAGTTATATGGTGATTTGGCATATTGATATAGGTTTGATATTGGTGATTATTACATGCCCTTCCTGTCATATCCAGCCAGTGTTAAGATTTGTTCACGTTCTATGCCATAACACAGGTAGATAGATAAATATTTAGGTAAATAAACATTTACCTAAATATTTATTTATATTTATAACAACAACATAGTCATTATATTATTGATATATTACCTGTAAGCTTTATCAGAGTCAAAATCCATTCCTCCTCCAAAACCAAGCATGCCTAACATGGGATCCACCTGCAACAGAAATTAAACATGTTATTATCACATATTACGTACAATATGATGTTGAAGAATACACTTGGGTTTACCTGGCCTGTTTTCTCCATGTTAATGAGCAATCTGGGGCAGTTTCTTGACACTCTGGATATAGGAAAACAAAAACAAAGTGTAAATGTCAACCAATCAATTAAACAATTGACTGTAAATGTACTGCATATATAAATATGACATTACTTGCTGACTAGACTTGCGAATGGCTGCACTTGAAGAGACGTTCCCATGACAATTAGAAGATCACAACGTGGAAAGTCCTGAGGAAAAGGTGTTATTATAACTAAACCAAGTAAAAAAATAAAATAAAATCATACAGAAAATAAATGGCTACCATCTTCATAGATGTGAAGAACCGAACAGGCAAATTCTCTCCAAAGAAGACAATATCTGAAACAAGCGGGAAAAACTATTATTAAACTAAAAAATATTATTATAGATTTGATCCATTTTAAAAGGTGCACCAAGTAACTTTTCTGGTGGAAGGTGGGCCACCTGCTTGTGCATGGTGTTAAACTTTATTCAGAACAGGTGTTTTATTGCTCAAAACATGTAGTCTTAAAGTGAGTAGATAAATTTGGGGGCCTGGGGCAAAAAGCCTCACATGGGCCCCGCTGAAATATACATTAAGTGGAAGACGGTCCAATTCAACAGACCCCTTTGTCTATCCCCGTCTACTTATAGGCTGTTGGCTAAAATTTCCATGGAGACAAGCAGTTGGCGGACCAACCAAGTTACATGGTAGACCTTCAAAGTAGCTCATTTCACCTAAAAACAAAACACATGAGCATAATACAGACCTGGCTTCACTAAACTGCTGCACTTTTCACATTTGGGAATGTCGTCTGCGAAGATTTTCTCTGCAAGAAAGACAAAACAATTTAAACTGCACCTACAACTGTAAAACTTTTTTTGGGTCCATATGCACTGGAGTGGTCGGCTGCTGACTCACACTGAGCAGATTTTGAAACTTTTTGTTTTTTGAGCTCAGTTTTTAACATCCTGTCATGGGATTTGAACCAACTAAGAAGTGCAGCATGTGCAGTTCAAAGGACACAAGAAAAGGACTGTTGGATTTTATGAAATCAGCTGTTTGTTTTTCCCGTATCCATGAAGACCATGGAGCTAGCGAAGGAGCTAGCTATAGACATTTGAGATGCTACAGGTTTTTTACACCATATGTGGCAGCAAATGTGGCAGAAGATCTTCCAGTGGAATGGACCATTTCATCACCAAGTCAAACACCAGGGCAGAGTAAGAGCTCACTCTTACTCTTCCTGTTGTGTTCACCTGGCTCCCCCTGGAGGCTGCTGTGATACTGCAGAACACAGAGGAGGGACACTTTGGCTCTTCTTCTCCTCAAACTGCCCTGACACAGGATCTGCTGACCCTCCCTGACCAGTCCTCCTGTTAAACTGCACTGAGACCTTTGACTGAGACACAGAGGTGAGACACACAGTGGAAAAGTTGCAGCAACATCAACTGCAACGGTTTGCAAGTTGAATTTCCCTCGGGATGAATAAAGTATCTGTCTGTCTGTCTCATAACTAAAATGATATTAGTGTTAAATTTATGATCACCATATCTCACCTTTCATCCAGTTAAGGTTGTACTCTTTCTGGCAGCAGAAGCTCACACAGTGAGACGTGTAGAAAGTGCCATGGGCCTCGATCAGGTCATCTCCCTCCAGACCGGCCACGCGCTCCAGAGTGTCTATGTTCTACAAGAGGAACAAAACATGAACAGTAATGTAGATATCAAGCTAAAAATGTTGTATAGACCGGCAAAAGCATTATCACCTGTGTGTAGCAGCGCTTTAAAAGTCCTTTGTCCTTGAGCATCTTCATGAAGTAGTGGCAGATGGTTGGCTATTGTCAAATGGGTGAAGACAGTGAAGTAAGAGGAAGATATTTAGTGTTTTTTTATGATTAAAAAGTATAAAAAGATCGCTGTACCTTAAACTGTCCGGGATACAGCTCTTTGGCCAAGGCAAAAAATGGTTCTGGATGTTGCTAAAAATATTAAAATAAAATGTGTCAAATTTAAATAACAAACAAATGTATTACCGGTACTTTTAAACCATCAAAGACTTCAAACAAACCTTAAAATAATCAATCTGGAAAATTGCTTCTGGGTAAGGCAGGTTATATTTCTGCAGATTGGCGTACAAGCCTGTTTCTGGAGATCGGAAATCAGGAATTCCAGCCGCTGTCAACAAAGAAACAAAAACAGTGTGAAAAACTATTCATATCAATTTGGAAAAAGAACAGATATACTTATACTTACATGTGGATATTCCAGCTCCAACCATGCAAATAATATTTTTACCTAAACCATGAAAAGTAAAAAATGAGCACAGCAAAAAACAAAAACAAAACAATATTCAAAAATGCGAAAAAGAAACGGATATAGTTAATGAAAAAGCTCACATTTTCCACTCAGCATGTATTTTGCCACTCCATCCAGAGTCAGCTCATCCAGGACTTTCTCTCCAGAACCTGACCCGAGACCCAAGGCGCTGGAGAAGAGGTTACGCAGGAAGTCCACTGAAAGAACCAGTCCGATTTTATACAAATATAAAACAAACCTGAGGCAAATACAGCGTATTTTCCATTTTGTTACTAACTTTCTCCAGGTGCCTCTTCCTCACTGCTGTCGTCCTCTGAGTCTTCCTACAAAAATAAAACTTTAATCAGCTGCCACAACATGAACAACTTGTCTTGATGTTAAGAATAAATAACCATATTGTAGCAGTACCACCCTCCCACAACCTCACTCAAGCTGACCCACTGTACCAGACGTAATAATCCCTAAGTATTGGACCTTAAAATCCAACAGACTCCTTATAAAAGTATTTATAAAACTATTTTTCCACAAACTGTCCCAGAATATAATCAGCTACTATCTGAAGTGGTTTAAGCCTGACTTTGGTCATCTTTAAGAGTGGGCTGGCAAAACCTTAGCATTCTCTCCCTTCATCAGCAAGATATATTTATGTTGACTAACCAGACAACCCCCCCTTCTTATTTTATTGATTGAGCAAAATTCAGATTTTATTAAATCACTTCTGTCCAGAGTCTGCCAAGTTGTCCAGCCTGAAGAGTTAAAAGGCAAAGTCCACAACCCGCCCACTAAAAAAGCTGTCTCAAAATATCTACAATACAAGATAATTTTCTGTTTAACTTACCTCTGCTTGTGGTGGATCCTCCTCCTCTTCTTCTTTGCTTTTAGAGGGTTCTAGAAATGCACATTTTAACACGTAAATGTGTGTGAAGTCTTACAAAAACTACGATTAGCAGCGAGGCTAACGTGGCAGCGATAGGGAGGCAAATCAAATGATAAAAATGATCGAACTGTAAAGGTGACAATGATTTTACCTTGTGCATCAGACATTTATTCGTCTACGGGACCCTTCTGTCACAAAAGTCCGAGGGATAATAATGCTGTTTTTGGAGGATTGGGGATTTTACAAATAATCCACAACTAACTATCCGCAACTACAAGCGCTCAGCTGATACGTGTTGTTGTGGTCCGTCAGAAAAAAACGTCCGCAGCGTTGTCGTGACCTAGTTCCAATAGAATTTGGTTCCTAGGTCTGTTTTATTGTTATAAAAAAAAAAAAAAAAGAAATACACTGAACATTGAAATAATAAGGCCTGAAAACCGATATTCAGGAATAATAAAAATTACTTTTTTTTTTTTAAAGAATTCAATACATTTTGTCTATCTATCTATCTATCTATCTATCTATCTATCTATCTATCTATCTATCTATCTATCTATCTATCTATCAGATACATAGTCAGACATTTACCATGGTAACTGTTATCAATTTATTATAAAACAAAACAAAAAAACAACCTAAATTTGAATAAAAGAGCATTTATTTACAGTTACAGTATAATATATCACAATTGCTATCATATTTACATGTTTAAGTTAAAATATGCCTCCTTTAAAGACACACAAATAAAATAGTTAATATATCCATCTATTGTCCATTTGTTTATAATTATGTAATTCACTTTGAACTACACTACTGACGGACTTTCACATGATATGGAGCAAATATAGAGATTTCATGTGTATAGTATTTCACACATTTATTCCATCTGGATTTTGGTTGGCTCTGTCTTTTCCACTAATCCAGTATGTAATCATTTGTTAATATTTTACATAATTATAAATATGATCAATGTATGCACTGTTTGTAATCAAAATTGTGCATATGAAATTTGTCACCATCGGGTCATTCCGTGTGGTTTCAACAGATGGTGGTTGCAACACAATTTTCAAATTAGTCTTAAATTTGTATGTCACTAGATAGTCACAAAAGTACTTTCTATGCAAAATTGTAGACCTGTAGCTCAAATAGTTACTGAGTTGTGGGGGTCTGAAATTTCCAGAATTTGGGCTATAAATAGCCAAGAAAAGCCTCGCCAGGGTTTTTGGCATCTTTAAGGGGTCAATTCTCAGCCTTTAGACATACCAGAGAGCTGTAAGTTGGTATACAAGTCCTCTGTATGTAGCTAGTGCTCCACAAACATCCCCAGGTGTTTCCCTACACCCTGCAGGCCATGGGGGCTTGCTAAAAATGCCAAAAATTAAGAAAAACCTACTCGCGAGTGGGGTTTGGGGCCTTAAAAGTACTAGAAATACTGCACAGAAGTGTTCTGACACCCCTGGGTTCCATTCTACACAAACTTGTGTGATAATTTAGCAATCTGGGGGCTTTCTAGGTACGTCAGGTTGGAAAATATGAGCTCCCAAAGTTGGACGAGATTTTCTAATTGGCTGTTTTTGGTGGCAAAAATCTCCATGTGGGACAGGTGCCAGAGACCCCAACTTTTTCTAAAAGACAGTTCCATCTGTCTTCTATCACTGTACAAAAAAGCAGCAGGGTTATATTTGTAGTTACTGAGATATTCTCACTCAAAATGGCATAGGTGGTGCCAAAATCGTTTTTTGCTTTTCAGTGTTATAAGTTGAGACACATGTATTAATGACCATTCCAGTGATAGTTTCAAGCACTTGTTTTACTAAATATATTATTCTCTTTTCAGCAACTGATTGGTGGAGGTGACTACATGTACTTTCAAAATATTCCAATTTTGTAATAATTGTATCTATTAAATTAGTTGTATATAGCCTGTGCTTTTCTCTTTTCAGAGTTCAGTTCCATGCAGACGGGTGTTGCCCAAGAGTTCTGTTTCTGCCTTAATTAACAAACATTGTGGTGTTGGTGTGAAGTAGTCTGTAGTTTTACAAAGATCAGCCCAGTTTGATGATGTGGAGGTCAAGTTCATGCACCCCCATGGACTTGCAGCATCATTCAAATGGCCTCAACAAGATGACATTTGCTGGGTTCCATTGTTTCATGTTCTTGGTACTGTACCCACACCTCACACAACCAGAAGAGCAAGACAATACAAGCTTGACTCAAAAGCAAGAAAAGAAGTTGAAAAGTCCTTTCAGAGCTTCTTATCTAACAGACTAACATAACTTAGGAACAGGTTATTTTGCTTGTAAGATGACATTGTACAATTAAATTTAACATGTTTAATCCCACTGCACTGATACTGTAAAATTCAAAATTATTATTGCTATTTTAAAATTAATCAATAATGAAAATTCAAGGTAGTACATGAAATTTGTATGTGTATGTTTAATTACATATGTATGTAAATGTACCTGTATACATACATTACAAATTGGTGTCAACATATCCACAGGGATGCCCCTAAGCTAGACGTTGTGACACAAAAAGGGCATTATACTTTTTGAAAGTAGTCATCTTTAACAATTAACATTTCAAAAAGAACAAAATATACATAATGCTGCCATTGGAATGACTACTAATACTTGTATCCCAATTTAAAGTACTGAAAAGCAAAAAACGATTTTGGCACCACCTATGCCATTTTGAGTGAGAATATCTCAGTAACTACAAATATAACCCTGCTGCTTTTTTGTACAGTGATAGAAGACAGATGGAACTGTCTTTTAGAAAAAGTTGGGGTCTCTGGCACCTGTCCCACATGGAGATTTTTGCCACCAAAAACAGCCAATTAAAAATCTCGTCCAACTTTGGGAGCTCATATTTTCCAACCTGACGTACCTAGAAAGCCCCAGATTGCTAAGTTATAACACGTTTGTGTAGAATGGAACCCAGGGGTGTCAGAACACTTCTGTGCAGTATTTCTAGTACTTTTAAGGCCCCAAACCCCACTTGCGAGTAGGTTTTTCTTAATTTTTGGCATTTTTAGCAAGCCCCCATGGCCTGCAGGGTGTAGGGAAACACCTGGGGATGTTTGTGGAGCACTAGCTACATGCAGAGGACTTGTATACCAACTTACAGCTCTCTGGTATGTCTAGAGGCTGAGAATTGACCCCTTAAAGATGCCAAAAACCCTGGCGAGGCTTTTCTTGGCTATTTATAGCCCAAATTCTGGAAATTTCAGACCCCCACAACTCAGTAACTATTTGAGCTACAGGTCTACAATTTTGCATAGAAAGTACTTTTGTTACTATCTAGTGACATACAAATTTGAGACTAATTTGAAAATGGTGCAGCAACACTCCCAAGGAATATCTGGTCATTTCACTTGGAATGACCCCATCTCTTTTTTTGTATTTCCCCTTTCCCTACCTATGCCTCTACTCTCTGTGCCCTTCTTCTTCCTCTTTTGGTGGCAAATCAAATTGATATCCGTCTGCAATTATGTGGCACTTTGGCAACATCTCCTCGAGCAGAATCACCACCAACCCAGGATTAGCGATACCAGGAAGTGAAGACACATCCAACCTCTTCAAACCCCTGAAAACATACAAACCAAATTAGAATTACATAAGAACAAGTGTAATAGTTAGGTTTAGGGAAATACACTGTATAGTACTCTGCAAAAGTTATACTGATGTACAAATCAGACATGTGTATAATGTATCCTTTATTTATTTATTATAATTTATTCAAACTGAGTTTCTTTTAGTTCAAAATTAAATATTCTGTGTTTTGCTTTCTGAACTAAGTAAACTAGTGATATGTAAAAATAGTCAATGTTCCCCTTAATGACAACTTATGGGATTCAAACCTTGAGCTAAAATCCTGGCAAAAATGTTATTTAATCTTATCTAACAGCTGAATTTAGCATTTTATATAGCATTCTTACTTTATAGCCATTTCCAACCAGAGTAAAACTTTTGCACAGTACTGTAAGTAGCGGTGGGAGTCTATTCAAAATATAACTGAAGTAACTATATGTAATAAATTAATCACTTTGCAATCCTATGTTTGAGTTGTTAATGTTGATGAGCCTATTCCATAACTGCATTATTAAGATTTCCCCATTAAAGAGTACTCTTTTATAACACAAATACGCATGTACCAAAAACAGTGTGCAACATAGCGTATAAATAATGAATATTTGTCATACTTGAGATTCCTGAGAGCGGCTAAACCTCCTATTGTGATCCTTGGACAGTGGGAGATGTCCAACTCTTCTAAAGAATCTTGAAAAACATGAAGTTTGGACAGAAACCAGTCATCGACTTCAGGACAAGCCTTTAAAGACAGAGTCCGCAATGATTTCTGCTCATCTGAAAAAAAAGGAAAGAAGTCATTTATTGAACGGCATAGACAATTTAAGACAAAATAGTGTGTTGTAATGAATGTAAGGTACCAATGTTTCCTAGTCCGTCATAGTTGATCAATGTGTAGCTCAAATCTATCTCCTCTAGGGGGCAGTCTTTGTGATTAAGGAAGTCCCAATTGAACTTCTCTGCATGGAACCAGTCTGAGTGGCCACGATACCTGATAAAAAGAAAATGCATTTGAAGTTAACTGTCCAAATTACATAATAAATAAAAATGCAACAGATTATAAAAAAAATAAGAAAACCATTCCATTTTATAACTTTTTTCCCCCAAATCAAGACTTAATTCAATATATTTTTTAAAATTTGCCCCAGTAATAAAACTAATCCATATAATCTAACAGAAAAGTCTAAAACAATTATAACATGATGGTCCCATTTAGTAAAAAAGTAGGAAATTGTCAATTTGGTAAAAACATTTATGGTAATTTAAAGGTGCAAAATGTAACTTTTCTAGTAGAGGTCCACTCTCATGGAGATGTTTTTGCTTTTCCTGGAATGTTCCATTGTATGGTGTAAAATTGTTTTTATTGTTCAAAAATAGCTTCCTAACTACTCTAAGCATTCTTACCATGAGTGGGGTCGCATCTCCACAGATCTGGCCTATAACTGGCCAATTCTTTCCATGGAGATAGACAAGTTTAATGCCATATTGTGGAGCATTCCAGGTAAAGCAACAACATCTTTATGGAGACAAGTAAGTGGCAGTACTTCCTCCAGAAAAGTTAAATGATAGTGCACCTTTAACTTCAAAACAATGGTAAAATTTTGAATTACCCAAGAAAAAATGGATACTTACCTAAATCCTCCTTTCAGATTGAGGATAAAATATGCTGCCGCAACATGTGGTCCGTAAAACCTTTCAGTGTAACCATAGTAACTGCAAAAGACAACAGGAAAATGTCAGAGAAGGGCAAACCTGGCTTAAAATAGCACAGACAATATTACTGCAAATGATGAAATACAATGAAATGAAAAGAGAATACTTTATCACAAAGGCAGCACAAATAATACATTGAGCTTGTTATCTCAGTACCAGCAGACACAATATGAAACTATCTGGCAATAAACCAAAAGTATTGCAATAATAATATTCAAACAGTAAGTAGTTCAAACATGTTTTGTTTCGATATCTTGGCCTAGTAAATATAAATACTAATCCATCTGTTCTTAAAGATGCACCATGTAACTCCTGGTGATGTGTGTGCCACCCGCTTGTCTATAAAAGATTAAGTTAGGGTACTGTTTCGCCTAAAATATTTCAGTCTCACAGTAAGAATCCATTTTGATAGTTGTTTTAATTCATTAAAAAAAACTGACAGAAAACTATGAGCTGAATTGCCTCTTCACAGACCTGACCTGTAAGGCTTTGGTGAGGTGCAGATGCTTGTCTCAATGGAGATAGATAAATGATGTTATTATAATTGTGACAAAGTGGGCCTTTGTCCCATTTTAAACTCACATTAATTTTTTTCATTTCACACATTTTATTAATTTATCAATATCCTACCAATACAGTTAGACATACAATTCTGGGTTCTTTTGTTCAATTATCACAACACATTATTAATTTAAATATACTTTATTTATTAATTCATTTCAGTTACGTCCATATTCACTATACTTACTTTTGTCCACATGGTCCAGACAAAAGAGGGGATGTGCCCCATGCCGGCCTTTTTTAAAGCCTTGGGAGGAGGTCGTGGGCTGGACTATGTGAAGGGAAGAACTGGTTTCGTTCCTTTTCGTTTTGTGTAATTGATTTATATATTTCAGTGTTTAGTTTATGTTAAATACTTTGATTTAAAAGGGGACTTAGGCCCATGTAAACGGAAAAGGCTAGCTTTAGAGTTTTTAAAGTTACTTGTATAAGGAAATGATACTTACTCTGTTACCCAGTTACCCCAGCAGAGCAGTTTGTTTTAGTCAATTGGGGGAGGAAAAAGACTTCTGTGCAGTTGAGTGCACAGTGTTGTTGCATTTGAGTTAACTTAAGTACCTTATTTTCTGTTAGTTTGAACAGTTTATTTGTCATTTATTTTACATAAACAACGGAAGTCTGTTTTAATAAATTGTCTGGTGAAAGACACTTTTTGTTGTTAAGTCGGTCTCCTACTTCGACCACATTAGGCCAGCTGCCTCACAATAATTTACTGTGATGTGTGAGCTCTTGTGTCCAAATAATTTCCCTTGTGGATCAATAAAGTTGGTCGAAGCTAATTCTAAGTCTAAGAAGTTTACTACTATACTATACATTATGGGCAAAGCAATAAATGCATGGCAGACCCTCCATCAGAAATGTTTCATACTACACCTTTAAAATGCATGACCACATCTGTAGCCCTCATTTTCTACTTGTGATTAAGCCTTTATTAGTTTAGATATTAATACAGGGACTATTGTAGCTCAAAGTGTTAGTTGGAATTGCATTGAGTTCATATAAAAATATTGTCTATGATAAAACGTTGGCGTCCTTTAGCCAGTCGATTAATTGGTCGAGTCTTAGTTGACTAAAATTTGCATTAGATTGTAAAGATTTATATGTTAGTGAGTGAGTTAGCTGAAGATTTGGTATTTTTTGGTATTTATATGTAAAAATAAGTTGAATGTGTCTTTATATAAATACACTGTTTCCTACAACTTTTTTTCTGCATAAATTGTAGTTTTTGCATGAACTCTTGTGCAGGTGTTGTCTTGTGAGTGCAGTCTGAGTCAGATACATAATAGTTTTGAGAGCTTTTGTCACCCTCCCCCTATTTTAGATGACTAATCGATAGGCAGGACATGTCTTCAGTCGACTGAGAATTTCTTTAGTCGCAGCCCTGCTGTTGATACATCACAATATTCATTATATTTATCATAATTTGCAGCATTATTCCTTACGCGTTTCTCTTGCGCATGCCTCTCTTTCTGAACTTGGACATCCAGGTGAGCAGCGCCTCCACGTCGTAGAAGTGCTTGGTGAGGTACAGAAGGAAGCGTGAGTGAAGCGAAGGTTTAGTCACAGCTCCCGAACTCAACAGGCGACCGGAGACAAGAAGAGGACGTGTGCAGCATCTGGACAAAGACTGCAGAGACAGAGACAGAGACAGAGACAGATAAAGAGGAGCTAGGGCTGTCAAAAGTATTGAAACTCAGATACTAATTGATACTAAAACGAATATCGAAACGAGATACTCATTTGAGCAGGTATGAATACTAAAAAAGTCACATTCACAGGACAGAAATGAACAGCTTTAGAAGGATCTTGAGCTGTATCAGAACAAGAGCACATGGACTAGTATACGCCCATGGACCACTATGGAAACTACCTGGAGATTACACAGATATAAAGTCACATGGAAATATTAAAGAAAGTACTATGATTTAATGCAGAAAATCTTTTTTCTAAATAATTGTGGTATCAGAATAGGTGTTGAGTATCAAGTCTATTCCTTAGTATTGAAATCGAGTTTGCAATGTTAGTATCGAAACAATACCACAGAACTATAATCAAATCTTCTTATTAGTTCTTATTATAGATTCATGGACAATACCAGGAGGAGCAGCGTTACGTAATATGGCATTAAACGTCTATCATGCAATTTATCATGCATTTATTAAATACTGAGGGTTTTCATTGCTAAAAACACTTTGCCTTTACACAGACCAGCAGCATTTAAGACGGAAAGGAGCGACTCCACCGCAAGTCACTGCGTATTTTATCTATATACATGAATAATAACATCTCGATCTTAATGAATCAATGTTATTTCAGTGTTTAAATACAGGGTTCACTCACCAACATCAGAGCTGCCATGGCTACTCTATGTGACGGAGCGTCGTGAGGGACAAACATGGCGTTTTCGCGTTTCGGAAGATATACATCCTGTGCACCACAAGGGGGCGCTCCGTATCCATCTGCTTATCAATGAACTCAGATCTCAGAGCCTTAAAATAGACACAGTGGGTATTTTTAGAAACAAGAGAAAAGCTAAATACAGTATTACACATAGCCTATTCAAACCAGTGATTTATGCTTCACTGGAAAATCTGCACTACGTTAAAATTCCGTTTTCACCTCCTGGGATCTTATAAATGAAACATCTGTCAATCTAACCTATTGTAACTTTACTCAGCAGCTGCAACAAGACAGCTAGATTTTTTTTTTATTTTTATTTTTTGAAGTGTTTGGTCAGAGCATCTAAAGTAAAAATACATCTTACACATCGCTCCCCCTTTTGGTTGTCCAGTACAGCCATCTGGTCACATAACCCTTGGCCCACTTATTCAGAAAATATCTTACTTTTTCATTGGCACATGAAATATAAGACCTAAAAACCTAAAGGGTGTACTGGCATTCAGGTTTGTAATAAGTTGACACTTATCGATTGCTACAACTGATAAAAACTGAAAATCATATGATGTTGTTGCAGTCAGTCATCTGAGCTTAAAGGTGCACTGTGTAACTTCAAAGGTAAAGAGGGACCACTTATTGGTTGTCACCATGGAGATGTAATTTATTTTCCTGGAATGTTCAAGGCATTAAACATACAGTATCTCTCTTGTATTTGTTCAATTGCATGTGTTTTATAGCTCCAAAATCCCTTAAAAACATGAATTCTTACTTTGCTTCTCCATAGATCTGACCATTAACCTGTCTCCATTGTGATTATCAAGTTTATTTCCATTCTATGCAACAATCAAGGCGTAGCAATGATATCTCCATGGAGACAAGCAGAAAAGTTCCACAGCGCACCTTTACATTTCAGTCAGTGCCTCCATGTCAAAAACGTGTCACTCTTTTTCCACAATTTGAGGTGTTCATCTTACCTCATGTCTAGGCTCATATAACTGCCAATAACTTCCACATCAGTTTAATGTTGAAATCCTATCGGAGAGGGCTCATCTGGCACATGTGTCACTGAAAAACAAACACAGCAGCATTACATTGATAATTGTTCTATGAGTGCACACTGACAAGCTTACACGAATCCCCATGAGGCACAGGGGCTGGTGACAGACGGTTACACCTGCTAACACGGCTATGAGAAATGCTCTTCTGTTGTTTTCATAAGAAAAGCTGTTAACTCTATTGTTTCTTGGGAACAGTGTATGTAGAAAGAATTTGATTAGAAGGAATTCTAATCAAATTCTTTCTGTAGCCTGTATCTGTGCATTGATTGAACACGTGTCATCTCCAGTTCTGAAAGAGGCACAATTTAAAGGGCCCATATTACACTATTTTCTATGTTAGAATGTTGTTTCCTCATCACAAACAGACCTGGAGCTGTGTTTTGTTTCATTCACACATGTTTAACACACAACCCCTGCAGATTTAGGCCGAGTTCTTCTCTCAAACGGAAAACACTCCACCTTGTGATGTCATGTGATGATACAAGAAGTGCTCTATACACCTTCACTAGAACCATCACAGCATTTTGAGCTTTGGAGATAAACAGACTAATAATAAAGGATTACTCAAAAACAACGTGGGGTATGATTTTGATGAGGTAACAGTATTATAACATGGCTTAAAGCTCACAAGCGCCAATTTTGTGTCATATAGAACCTTTAAGAATGAATTAGTTTGTACCTGTCCCTTAATAATCATTTTTATAGGCTAATGTTTTTGTTTTTTTTTGTTTTGTTTTTTGTAATGTGTATTCATAATCCATACATTTTTCCTTCTTGCGTCTATCAAATTATAAAAGCCTATTTATTTCATTATATGCGTTTCAGAATGGTGAAAGTTTATAACTGTCGCCATAGTGATAAACTAGGGGAGGAGGACAGACTGATAGAAAGACGTGCGCACAGAAAAGCACATTAGAGGAGTGGAGCTGTCCCGGTGAACATATGGTCCAGTGAAGTGAGAGCGAAGGCCAGAAATGAATGAGGGATTGGACGACAGGCGGAGGTGCACCACTTTAGACCTGGTTTAGTCCTGCTTCACACCTGGTTTAGTTCTGCTTTAGGTCTGGTTTAGTCCTTCTTCAGACCTGGTTCCTGGTTCTTTAGACCTGCTCCTTGGTTTAGATCTGGTGAAGTGAGAGTGTAGGTCAGGGATGAATGGAGTGATTGAGCGATAGACTGAGGTGCACTGGTGCAGCTGAAAATCAATGAAGCAGAATATGAATGGATCAGATCAGGCTGAATGAAAACGCACAATATGGGAAATCTGATAAGACCTTTGAACCTGGTTTAATCCAGTTTCAGTTTAGTTTTGCTTTACAACTGGTTTAGTGCTGCTTCAGGCCTGGTTTAGTACTTGGTTTAGACCTGGTTTAGCCCTTGGTTCAGAACTTGGTTTACACCTGGTTTAGTTCTAGTTTAGTCCTTGCTTAAGACTTGGTTCAGATCTGGTTTAGTTCTGGTGAAGTGAGAGCGAAGGATGAATGGAGTGATTGAGCGATAGACTGAGGTGCACCAGTGCAGATGAAAATCAATGAAGCAGAATATCAATGGATCAGGTTGAATGAAAACACACAAAATGGGAGACCTTTGAACCTGATTTAGTCCTGGTTTAGTTCTGGTTTAGTCCTTCGTTAAGACCTGGTTTAGTCCTTGGTTAAGACCTGGTTTAGTCCTGGTGAAGTGAGAGTGAAGGATGAATGGAGTGATTGGGCGATAGACAGAGGTGCATCAGTGCAGATTAAAACCACTAGAGCTGAATATGAATGGATCAGATCAGGCTGAATGAAAACGCGCAATATGGGAGATTTGATGAGACCTTTGAACCTGGTTTAGTCCAGCTTTAGACTGGTTTAGTCCTGCTAGTTCAGTCTGAGACCTGCCCAGATGGTGTCTGCCTGGAGAACAGAATTTGCCTTTTAACTGTCAAATTACAGATATTTAGTCATGCTTGATGATTAACATCTTTGTAATTACTGTGCCTGTATCACAAAAACAAAGCCATGAAGATACTTTCTCTGATTTTTATTGAACAAAAGGTTATACAATGCTGTATCATATTCCAAAATATGAAATATAAAAAACATTAGACCTATAACTTGCATATTAAAAGACAACATAATGCAAAAGTAAAAAAAACTTGTACTTGTAAATATGCTTGGGCTGGCCAACCATGTCTAAAAATGAACAGTTTATGTGAAACAGGGATGTAAAAAATATTGTGGTACATTTTTGCCCTTACATTCTTTTTTTATTTAGGACTTGGTGCACAGTTTCCATTAACAGATAAAGTTCAGAAAAATTCACAAAATGAGTAAAATGCAACAACATTTTTAACCTGGAGCTGATTTGACTGGATTGTGAGGATAACAGATAGACATGCTTGCAATGTTATGTCGGGACATCTGGAGTAAAAATGCTTCTCACATTTGTACATCACATCACTCTGAGTATAATGAATGAACTAGAAGATTAAATGTTACAATATTGATTGAAACTACTGACATAATTTCACTTTCCTTCAGTATGTTCAATCTCACCTCATACATAATTCAGACTTAATATACAGTATGCTTATATTAAAGTCTCCAGATATGGCAGATGTGTAAGGGGGACACTACATGCGTGTCCCTCTCATCTCCATGTTTATACTTCATTAATATTCTACATGTAGTGCTGATGAGACTGCCTCCAAACCAGTCACTGCCCATCCCCTGTGAATATATCAAACGCACCCCTCTTTGAACCATAGCCTTGTTGTTTTATTGATGCACTTTCAAAGTCCTTGTATGTCATATATGTTCACTTTTACCTTTGAAAACTCAGGTCATCGCAATACATGGACCCACGAAACTTTGGCAAAGACCTGCTTGTTTTGAAGTGGTGATGAGCTGCCCAAAGCCTCTGGCATACTCTACAGAAGTATATCGGGGCATCTGGGGTAATAAGGTCTCATCTGATTGGCTGATAAAACATGCTATTGCTGGTTATCTGATTCTCGAATGTGATGTCATAATCCCAGATGGGGGCCAGAGACAGTTTTTCCTGTTCATTACTTGTTCTTCGTCATGTATTCAAAATTTTACCTGACAGTTTCTATTTTTGACCAGATCAATTCCAACAGAAATCTGCATTTTAACAATATTAATTTTAGCTGCCCTCATCTGTATTAAACACATAAACGCTGCATTATTAGTATGTTTGTATCTCCAAAACTCAAAATGCTCTGTTCCACCTTGTGATGTCATGAAGTGGTAGTTTTCAAGTTAACTTTTACCTTTTGTTTAGCAGAGATCGGTAAATCTGGGACTGAAAACATCCGAATGAAACACACACACACACACACACAGCATAACTTCACAGAACTCCAGGTATGTTTGTGATGAGAAAATAATTATAATATAGATCAGTAAACAGCGTAGTATGGGCCATTTAAATATTATTGGCCTATAGAATGATGTGATGTTTTTAGAAACCAGCAATGGAATAACATTATGTCTATCCTGCACACTAGAGTACACTTTGTACATGATGAGGTGCTACTGTAATGTTAAAATTTAATCATCACCTTGACAACAAAGTGGCAAAGTGGATAAGAGTGTCACCTCACTCCAGGACACGGTGGCCTACAAATGAATTTAACCTTCAGGCTGGTTTCCAACAGCAACAACACATTAAAACTACAGTATATAAGGACCAGTTTACTCAATAAGAAGGAAGGGTCAAAATGTGTCTTTATTATATCGTAAAGACGCACTTTTGGTAACTTTTTGGTTGGGGTCTGTCTCCTGCTTGTTTCTATGGCTATGTCATTGCTCTACCTGGAATGTTCCACAGTATGACATTAAACAGCTCTACCTTACATTTATTCAATTACAGGTGGTTTTATAGCTCAAAAATACCTAGAAAAACAAACATTCTGACTGTGAGCGGGGTCGCCTCTTCACAGATCTGACCTGTAACTTAGTCTGGTTTGGTCTGCATGAAGATAGAAAGGTTTAATACCATATTGTGAAACATTGCAGACAAAGCAATAACATCTCCATGGAGACAATTATTTGACCCTCCGCCAGAGAAGTTACACAATGCACCTTTAATAAGAGTGGCACAATTTTGTACCCTAAAGAAATTAAATAACTAACTAAAAAATAACTAAAACTAAACAAAATCTTTTCAACTTTTTTTTTCTACAATAGCCTCCTATACTTGTGTTATAGAAAAGTTCAATTTCATTTATATTAGGGGTGTGCAAAAGTCCTGAAATGTCGATATTTCGTGACACTGAATTTTGTGATACAGTATCGCTATCTTGGGCAGCTGTATGCCAGTATATTTTTCAGTTTCTTTTAGCATTTTTTTTTTTTTTTGTTGTGACCGCACTACAATTTTGTATCTTATTTAAATGTGCACTGTGTAATTTTTCTGGTGGAGAGTCCGTCAAATACTTTTCTCCATGGAGATGTCAGAATGTCTGTTTTTCTAAGTATTTTTGAGCTATAAAACCACCTGTAATTGAATAAATGTAAGGTAGAGCTGTTTAATGTCATACTGTGGAACACATTTCCATAGAAACAAGCAGGTGACAGACCCTCAACCAGGAAAGTTACACAATGCACCTTTAATGGAAGGAAACTTGTTAAAGCAATACACTTGACATATTCACTGTTTCGATGATTAAAATAGATGTGTTTCATATTCATTTTATTTAAGTGGTGTTGTAACATAGAAATTTTGTATTTGGTTCTAAAAAAACAGCGTATCAGAGTATCATGTGCAATATAGATCACTGTCATATCGTGATAATATCGTATCATGAATCATGAGGGACCCTGCGATTCCCACCCCTAATTTATATGTGTAGCCTCAAATCACAAGGGCTTCACAACTGTGGATTAAACCAAAAGAAATGAACATTCTCTAGTCAGTGTATCCAATACCAACCTCGCACCTCAAAAGAGCTTTTTTGGTCACATTTTTATACAGAACTACAGGATTCGAACCGCCAACGTTCGACTCAGTGGACAAACGCTTTTAACAACTGAGCTCCTGCCGTTACTACGTCAACAACCTATCAATAAAGCAACAACAGATGGGTAGAATTTGATCCAGACTGGGTAATTGTATCAGCCATTTTGCGCTAAGGTCAAAGGTCAGGTTTGTTTGGAGGAGAGCGATAAGATCTTCTCATTACCTTCTGTGTCTGTTACCTGCTGCTGCCTCTGCCACTCCACACCTGGTAAATGGATTTTTATCGATTACCTCCCAGAGCTTTTCCACAAACAACACGGGCAGGTACAGGTTTCATATTCCACTGAAGTAAACTGATACTTCAAGTGGTAAACAAATTCCCATTGCTCAGATTGATATATTACATGGGCTGACAGATGCTAAGATTTGTACAGAGATGATTTTTGGGTATTCATTCTTGGAGTAAATTAGAAATAACTGAAAACTGAGCTAGATTATTACCAACAAATCCTTCTGTAAGTTCTTGTTCAAACTACAAGGCTGGAGATGTGGCTGCACCACTTTAAATGGAGATCACTGCTTCAAAGTGTAAGAAAAGTAATTAAAAAGAAATAAAACCAACTATGAAGTCACCATTTTTATATGAAAATTCATTAAATCAAATGAAATCATTATGACCATAGCCTACTGTTTTCAGCATGGTTCTTTTCACTTACCCTTCCAAAGTCATCGTGACATTTAAAGGTGCACTGTGTAACTTTCCGTGGAGATGTTTTGTTTTGCTTTGTCTGGAATTTTTCACAGTATGACATTAAATTGATCTATTTCCATGGCAACAAGCACCAAGCCAATTTACAGGTCTGATTTGTGGAGAGGTGGGCCCGCTTACAGTAGAATATGTATTTTTCAAAGTATTGTTTTATTGTAAAAACACCTGTAACTAGAAAAGCACTCAGAGAGCGCAGACCTCCGCCAAGCCCCATTTAACGCAATGCTAATGAAATTTTCAAAGTGATCCAGGATCCAGGATTTCTTCTGGATCATCACCAAAATTTAATCATCTGTTGGATTTACCATTCAGAACATTTCCTGAAAATTTCATCAAGATCCGTCCATAACTTTTTGAGTTATCTTGCTAACTAACAAACAGACAAACAAACTAACAAACAAACAAACAAACAAACAAACAAACAGACAGACTCAGGCGAAAACATAACCTCCTTGGCGGAGGTAATTAAATAATAAGCAAGTTTAATGCCATACTGTGGTACATTCCAGGGAAAGCAGTCTCCCTAGCATATCTTCATAAACATAACTATGCACAATACCCTATCAATTAATTTACTGATGTATTGATTAAGTTAGGACTGCTGCTATAGCGATGACTAATTCAAAAAGAAAATATTATATCTTTTGAATGGTCAAAAACCTCAAAATTACACCATTGAACAGGAAGCTGAAACCAGTGAATAGACGACATCCAGACCCATCACTGTATTTCCTAATTGACCATTCCAGGACCCACTCATGTGCTTGTGTAACAGCGGCTGGTCTCCTGTGACTTCCCACTTTTCACAGAGCGATCTGCAGTAAGTGACGGCCCATTGGGAGAACCATTAGCCATTTTCCTCCTCCTCCTCCTCCTCTACTTTTCACTGGTCCATACACATATACGCACATGCTGGGTTTACCTGCAAATTGGGGACTTACATTCATTTCCTGGAGTTGTGTTTTGTTTCATTTACACATGTTTGAGTAATCCTTAATTATTATCTATCTAAAGCTCAGAATGCTCTGTTCCGCTTTATGAAGCTGTAGTTTTCAAGTCAAGTTTTCAACAGACCCTTTATCTTATGTTCAGTAGACATTGGCAGTTCCAGGGCTGAAAAGATCCAAATGATTCTAGTGAAGGTGTGTGGAGTCTACAAACACCGTGAAGTACTTCCTGTAATACCACATGACATCACAAGGTGGAACAGGGTATTTTATTTGAGAATGTCACTCTAAATTTGCAGGGTTTGTGCGTTAAACATGTGTGAATGAAACAAAACGCCACTCTGGGTATGTTTTTAATGAGAAAACAACATTATAACATAGATTGGAAAACAGCATCATATTGTTGCTGATCTAATAATAAATGATTTAAATCATAGGGACTTGATTTTCATCCCCATAAAGGAGGGAGGTCCCCATGATGTGAGTGTGTGTATAGATTTTAGTCCCCACAATATGACAACTATCTATCCACACACACTTAAAACCACTGCTAAATTCACAGACCCTTAACGCTGTCAGCCTTGTTTTGTTTTAACCAATTCCCCATAGAAATGTGTGTAAATCTCTCCTCTGTCTCGGCTGTAGAGCCATTAGCGCAGACTGTGGTGGACCAGCTGCTTAATGCTCACATTAAAGGAGACGCTAACAGCTCAGCACTGCAGAGAAACGCAAATATTAATGACCAAATCAATTCTTTACATTCACAGTGACTCGTTCAAGACGGGATAATGCACGTGTTACATAAATTAATATGTCTCTTAAAACAGTTTAGCCTATGACCTATTTTGTTATTAATCTCATTAACAAAACATGAAAAATAAATTAAAGGTGCATTGTGTATCTTTTCTGGAGGGCCCGTCAAATACTTGTCTCCATGGAGATGTTATTGCTTTGCCTCGAATGTTTCACAGTATGGTATTAAGCCTTTCTATCTTCATGGAGACCAAACCAGACCAAGTTACAGGTCAGATCTGTGTCTAGTCAGTCAGAATGTTTTTCAAGGTATTTTTGAGCTATAAAACCACCTGTAATTGAATAAATGTAAGTTAGACCTGTTTAATGTCATACTGTGGAATATTCCAGGTAGAACAATGACATATCCATAGAAACGAGCAGGTGATGGACCCCAATCAAAAAGTTACACAGTGCACCTTTAAACATTATTATGCAAAATCAACTTTCTGGAGCTATCTACTATGTTATAACGTTCCTTCATCAAAAACACCCCTGAAGTGGTTTTATATATGCATGCATGTTTGAGTCATTTAGCGATCTCTCCCTATTCAAACCCCCTTTACTGTTAAAAGATGAATCACCCATGCTCCCAGAATACAATTTTCCATAAAAATAAAAGCACGATAACAATACACTACGACTTTACAAACCCGATGTGATGTGCAGTTGTTTCATTAGTGGGATGCACGGAGATTAGGCACTGAAGGGGGAGTGACTTAGTGTGGGGAGCAAAGGGAAGGCGGTCAAAAATGAAAACTTAACTTATTAAACATGTTTCAGCAAAAGTTTTCAGCATTTTTAGAACAATTAAAGGTAACATGGTGATCTAAATATGTTAAGTGTTGGCAATTAATACCCCATAGAATAAAATACCCCCTCTTTAATGTATATAAATGTAAATGTTATTAAGCATATGTTTATAGCTCAGACATTTCAGCAAAAACAAAGCTAAGATTTTAACTGATTATTTGCAGATTAATGGCCAAACAAAAATAGTTTTTGTTAAAAGACCTTGTCCCATCAACTCTAGTTTATGTAATACTTTCATACTTGAGAGATGCAGACAAAAGAACCAAACAGAACCAGAAAAGAAAGTTGTAAATGTGACATATAATTACAGAAGATTGGCACCTTCCAACAGCACCAAATTACTCCTCCTATAATTGTTCAACACACACTTGATTGCTAATTGTACATTTCCTTATCTCATATTACTGGTACTAGTATACTACTGCAGGTACGTGTATCTATATGTATTTGAACATTCCTGGTGTTCCGTGGTTATCTTTGGACTGCGCACATCTGTACTCATTTCCATCGACAGAATTCATTATTATGGAGATGAACAGCGTGAGATCCCCCAAGCCTTACAATTATACAGAGCTATTATCTTGAAGAGAGATGTCATCCAGAATCGCACAAGCACTAAAAATAGTACGAGGTGATGGAGCTGTGGAGAGAGAGAAAAAATGACTGGGAAATTCTGATATTAGATGTCGAGTAGTCGTACCTGCACGAGTGGATACATAAAATTTGACCTTATACCTTTCAAATATATAATTATTATTTCAAAATCATTTAAGTTATATTCGTCAGAAAAGAGCGTATTAACATGTTCAGTTAGTTTCAGTTTAGGTACTGATGCTCCTAATCCCCCCTCCCTTTGCTCTCCGAACCGTCACTCCCCCCTTCAGAGCGCTATCACAACACAATCGGTGCACATCGCATCAGGTTTGTGAAGTTGTAGTGTTTTGTTTGGTGCCTTGTGGACTGAGCTTGGGATAGAATCTTATAGCTAACCAAAAAAGGGGTCGAATAGGGCCTGGGAGAGATCGCTAGATTGCTTACACATGCATGGGTGATGTATAAAAGCGCTTCAGGCATTTTTTTTTTGATGAGGGAACATTATAACATCAAAGAAAGCTCCAAAAATATTGATCTAACGAAATACTCCGTCTCTACACATGCTTCTATTTTGAATTGTGTCTTATCTGAGTACTTTAACGTCATGTGGACCAATAACACAAGAGACAGAGCTACATTCCCCAAGAGATTTTGTACCAGAAATAAAAGTGCTGCCAGCCCCCAACCTTTAAACCCCTAATCTCACAATGATTCACAAAACTAAACTCGTTTTTCTCCTGGTCTTGAGTGTCTCTCTGTTGTGAGACTGTACATACTGTGTAAGAATTCCCATTTGTACAGAGAGAGTTTGCAAAGTGTCAGCTACATAGCGGCGAATGAATAATGCATTGAAAATAAAGGGCTTTTTCTGCCAAGAAGCAACAGAGGCCATGATATAGTGAACGTACAGGGACATGTAAACCAGTGCTCACAGACTAGATTATCTGCTGCCTGCTCTCACACACTTTAAAGATGGAGTTTTCAAACACTATTGAGAGATGGACTTCAGGCTGGATGTGTTACATGTGTTTCGAATCGGTTCATTATGTGAAGAAGTGCACTGCTTTACACTACTGCCCTAAGAACCATGACCACCTTTAGTTATATTTTTAATCCATCACACCCATTGATCATTATGTTATAATGCATGGCTACAAGTTGTTTTATGCTTACATAATTTAGATATTTTAGTTTTAATTGCAAAACAAGTTGCTGTCCAAACCAGACACACTTTCTCTCTCACTCTCTCTTTCTCAGACCCAAAATAGCAAATTCTTATTTGACATCTCAGATATTGTTTTAGATGTTTCTGGAATGATCTATAGTATACTAGTAAGCTACTTATACTCTGTAATATGATCATATTTCTCTGCTCTTTAAAATTCACCATTTCCCATGGCACTGCTTTGTCACATACAGATTAACCTCCAGTTTGAAAGTGGCTAAATTAAACATAACACAAAATGAATCCTCTTACATCCTGTCACATTTCTTATTGTTTGATGCTATTTATTCTCTCATTAAAAAACATTTTCTGCTTTCCTCATGAACTATTCAAGGCTACATTTCCTTTTTTTCCCTCTATCTCTCCACCTCCTCTTCCATTTTAAGCACCAAGTCAGGATTTTAATGTATAAATTCATCTCAGCCCTTATCAGAAGCACTCGTGCAGCCTTTCCTAATCTTTCAATGTCTTTGTCAGCGAAAAACAGCAGTCACGACTTTACTGCACACGTGAGCGCGTCTGTGTTATGAAAAAAAAGAAAAAAATACAACAGAAGATTTGCATTGACGAGATTGAAGTGAGAGCCATGAATGACTAATAACTTGTGGATATTGGGACAGTGTCATCCATCATATCCTTACATGGCTATAGCTTCATTATGTTGGTAATAGAATCTGGGCTGTATGTCACCCAGCCGATCGGGTTCAGTTCAAACTATGATTGAATCACATCACAGCAGCTCAACTCACTCCAAATAATGTATTAGACTCCATCTAATCCAACTGATGAATGGGGCTAATATGGGCAATCATTTATATAGGATTTCCTTTCAAAATGTCATGTTTTAACAGTGGGAAAGGGACAAAAAAAAACCAATAAAATAAAATTAACTCTACACAAGATTCTAATTTGTTTTGTGGGGTGTTTAATAATATTTAGTTTTGGGGTTTTTTTTTGTAGTTATTTATTCTTTTAATTATTTATATATATATTGGACCACTTATTTGAATTTTCTGAATGAATATATGTTACATGTTTCAAGCTAAATCAACTGTCAGTGAGGTTGCCTGTGTATTTTTTTATATAGAGCTCAGTCTGGTCCCCACCTCTTCCGTCACGTCCCGAGCCCAAACATGATCGTCCAATCAAATGTATGTATTTCAGTGACGCATGTGAAACGAAGAAGCTGATTGGTCATCTATCATTTACGAGCAAAATGTCATTTCTCTGCCCTCAGATCACTGATTCTGCAGAACTCTGTGGTGTTTTTCAGTCCCCTGTGATTTTTTTCATCGGGAAGCAGCCATAGTTGTTTAGATATGGATGAATCATGCGTGTCCCTGATTGGCTAATACATCTGTCAATCACGCCCATCTGAAAACGTGGAGAGTCACCAGTGACCAGACTCACATCTTCGAAAAGTATTAAAAAAGTGTGTATTCTGGATCAAATAGGCAACCAGGCAAGGCAAGGCAGGGCAAAGCAAAGCAAGTTTATTTGTATAACACAATTCATACACAAAGTAATTCAAAGTGCTTTACAGAACAAGAAAGAAACTAAAATCACAATACAAACAAAACATAAACCAGGGGGGTAATATTTTGTTCAAATGATTGCTAGAAGATGTTGCAGTGTAGAATTGTGTATACTGTACTGCAGAGTAATAGAAAAGATCAAAGTTTTAATTACTGACCTGCTATTTACAAGGTGATATTTACACATCTTTACATATTTAACCTCATCTGCTCCAACCTTTGAGTGTTATTATTCGATTCTTCTGCTGGTACATCGCTGATCTAGATAGAGTGTTGATTTGAATGTCAAATTTCCCATCTCCCCTTTCACCTCTCCACTTTAAATGAATCGTATAGGCGCCTGTGTTATGTAACGCACCCACCTCTGCTCTCTCAGGTGATAAGCTGATTATTGGGATCACAGGACCGCTGTCGCAAAGAGAGGGACAGAGAGAGAGACGGAGAGAAGGAGAGAGAGAGAGGGGGAGAGACAGAGACACAGAGAGAGACAGAGAGAGGGAGAGACAGAGAGAGAGACACAAAGAAAGGGGAAGTGAGAGGGGAGGAGAGAAAGGGAGAAAGAGAGACAGAGAATGAGAGACTGAGGATAAAGAGACAGACAGAGAGTAAAGGAAAGATGCAGGGAGGAAGAGAAGGAGCAAGAGAAATAGTGAGGAAGAAAGAGGGGAAAATATAGGGAAAAAAGAAAAAGAGATAGATTGATACGTATATATAGGGAGAGAGAAAAATAGAAAGTGAGAATGAGATGGAGAGACATAGAGAGAAAGAGAGATAGAGAGAGACAGGGTCAAATCCAAAACCCTGACTGGTGTTACTGTCCTCTTTCATCCTGGGAGCCACCAAAGCAATGATCAAATTTACATCTGTGAGCAAATCTGGTCTGGGTGAGGAATTATCTTTAACGGTATGTGAGGATTAAACTGAATGTGAACTTTGAAGGATATTTTTGAATAAAATTAGATTACATAATCATATATTCAAAACGGGAAAGGGCACTGCTGGTGTCTGGGAGGGAGAGGTCAGAGTGTGTTGACAACATGAAAACCATTTAATATCTTACTTCATCTCATGGGCATGTACCGAAAATGTAAAGGCGTACTATGTAACTTTTCTGGTGTATTTATTGCTCAAATTACCTAATGCTTGATCAGCCAGTCCCTTCTACATTTCAGTTCAAATCCAGACCATAGAGCATGAAAAACCTCTAGACTTGAGATGATCCATCCACAGCCAGTAATTTGGATCACGTGTCTCTCAAATGCAGAAGAAACCTCCACTCCAAAATTCTTATATCATTCAGAACAAAATATGTTACGTCTTTTACCTGAGATAAATAAGAGTTTGGTTCCTTTTTTACTCCTAAACTGCCATGTTTGTTTTTAGCAGAATGGCTGATTGATTCATCTGCCTGTCAACCATACCTTCGGGAATAAGGGAGACAGGATATTCGGCATTTGTTTTTGTAAAGTTGTGTCAAAGTGTGTAGTTGTGCCTGGCCAAGTAGAATAATGCAGCAAATTTAGTAAAATATAGGACACTTGTGAGCTTTAAGCCATGTAATAATGATTTTACCTCATCAAAAACAGACCTGGAGTTGTGTTTTGTTTCATTCACACATGTCTGAGTAATGCTTTATTATTATTCTGTCTACATTTCCAAAGCTCAAAATGCTCTGCTCCACCTTGTGATGTCATGTAGTGGTAGGTTTCAAGTTAACAGCTATGTTTTTGTTTAAGTTCAGTATAGATTGGCAATTCCAGGGCCGAAATCATCCAAATGATTCTTGTGAAGGTGTATGCAGTTTAAAAAACACAGTGGAGCTCTTCCTGTATTACCACATGTGAGTTTTTTCTGTTTGAGAGAAAAACACAGCCTAAATATGCAGAGTTTGTGTGTTAAACATGTGTGAATGAAACAAAACACAACTCCAGGTGTGTTTGTGATGAGGAAACAACATTGTAACATCGATCAGGAAACAGCGTAATAAGATATGAGTCCTTGTGCATTGCTTTTTAATGAATGAACTCTTAATGACTTCACGTTTACATCACTTAAGCCAGAAAGAGCCTATTACATCAGTATGGCATCATCTGTTCAGCTTTTAAAACTCTCCCATTCAACGTGAGATCAGCATCCAGGAACATTCCCAGTTTGATGACGCACAGTGTTATAAGTGATTTCACATTCTCACTCAGTAAATGAACTATTAGTAAAACCCCTTTGAGACAAGCTTGTTTTTCTTCATACCAAAAGTGACGTTGCTTTTTCAGAGTTTTCTGCAAGCACTCTGAATGCACCCTTTTTACAGTGTCACAGCGGGGTGAAGGCAGCTGCAGCTTACACAACTCAAGACTGGAAAAAAAGAAAAAAAAAAAAAAGATTTATACATTTAGAAATTATAGGAAAGATTGTGAGCTAAATTTAACTCAAGTTTATTGCCTGCAGCTGTGATTTCAATGTCAGCTTGTGACATGTCAAAGCTATAAAAGCTATATTTAATGATACTGATGTCACTGTTAAGGATTTCAGATGCCTTACATGGATATATTGAGCTTCCTGTTTGTAACTTATAGTCAGGGCATTTAAAGGTCCTGCATTACGCAAAATTGACTCTTATGAGCTTTAAGCCATGTTAGAATGCTGTTACCTCATCAAAAACATACCTGGAGTTGTGTTTTGTTTCATTCACACATGTTTCAGTAATCCTTTATTATTAGTCTGTCCACATCTCCAAACCTCAAAATGCTCTGTTCCACCTTGTGATGTCATGAAGTGGGAGTTTTCAAGTGAACGGCTACCCTTTAGTTCAGTAGAAATGGTTAGTTCCATAGCTGAAAGTATCCAAATGATTCTCGTGAAGGTTTTATGGAGTTTAAAAACACTGTGGAGACCTTCCTGTATAACCACAAAAAAATCATAGCCGTGGGATTTAAAGTTGCACTGTGTAATATTTCTGTTGAAAGGGTTCTGTTTCATGTTGCAAATCGCCGTAGCAAGTTCCTAATTTGGGAATTGTGTTAACTGAAAATCTGATTCTGTTTGTTTCCATGGAGATGTTATTGCTTTGTGAATGTTCCACAATATCACATTAAACATATCTGTTTTGTTTAGTTACAGATGTTTTTTATTGCTTGAAAATATCTTGGGAAACATACATTGTTACTGTGAGCAGGGTTGCCTCTCCATAGATCTGACCTAACCTGATGAGTCCTGACTCTGGGGTCCTAGAGTCCAACGCTAAATCAGGACTAAACCAGGATTAACTCAGGACTAAACCAGGACTAAATTAGAACTAAACCAGGACTAAATCAGGACAAAACCAGGACTAAATCAGAACTAAACCAGGACTAAACCAGGACTGAAACAGGAGGCTTATCTGAGATGCTTCATATAAAAACATATCAGAGATGCATGTGAGGCCGTGGAGAGAGGAAATAACCATACTTTCTTACTGCGCCCTCTTTGTTACCTCTCACAGAAGTGATGCTGTCTCTTCACAAAATCCAGACTCTGATTTGTTTGGGTTTAACCTCCAGGTGCTGAGTGCTGCACTTATCTGGCTTTTAGCGCCCGCAGCTTCTGGGCCACACATTTTACAATCCACTTTTAACTCCAGAAGAACATGGTTACTGTGGCTCTTTCGTAGGAGTTTGGTTTGTATTTGTAAAGATTGACGACATCAATCTTGTCTCTGTGGAGACGTTATTGCTTTGACTGCAATGTTCAACAGTAAGGTAAACTTGCTTTTATATCATTTATTTCATGACAGGTGATTTTTTTATTGACAAAAATGTCTTGAAAAAGTCACTTCCTCTCAAATCTGACCAATGACTTGCCTGCTGTGTCACCTGCTTGTCTCCACAGAGTTAATGCCATACTGAAATTTCCATGCAAAGCGATGACGTCCCCTTTGGAACAGGTTCCAGACCCTCCACCAAAAAAGTTCCATAGTGCAACTTTAAAACAATTGTAAGAGTAAAAAGACAACAGTGTCTTTGGAACATATATCCATGGTTTTCGTACAGTTGCCATGGCAATTAACAATTCAAAAAGAAAATATTGTGTATTTTGAATGGGACCTGTAAACAGAAAGCTGACTTCAACGAAATGGTAGAGGCCAGTAAGTCAAAGCTGATGGTTCAATTCCATCCGCTGCAATAAACGCTGCCACTGTGTCCATGGGCAAAACTTCCAGTCTTGCCTCCAGTATTTGTATAAACTGCTGTATGAAGATAAGTATAAATGGTTGAAATGTCCCTTAATAGTGCTTTAAGTGTCCAACACCTTTAGAAAAACACTATATAAATATGTAATTATTATACCGTCCTCCCATTTACCTCACAAGGAAAAACAGAAGACACATTAAATACATTAATGTCTAGATTCTCCATGATGCAGAGGGTGGGTGACAGCAAGTGCATATAATTACCATTCACCCCTTTGTTCTTGAGTCTGTGTAGGAGCTTAATTAGCTTACGTACAGTGTGTGGGCTGTGTTTGGTCAAATGAGTTGCTTTATTATTTGGCCTGCCTACACCGGCTCTGTACTGCACTGCTTTAAACTGTATATTTCCACACTGCTGGGTTTGAGCCTGCAGAATATATGTTATATGTGGTGACATGCTATCTGTTCCTGTTGTGAGGACGGACTGGAGAAGACAAATTTATAGGACAAAAACTATCAACCATCCAGAGTCACAGATGTGGTGAGAATGCTCCGAGAGGGCTGCACTAAACACAATAAAGCATCATGTATACAGTAAATATACGTGAACGATATTAGACACAAAACTAACCTGGCTCATCTCTACTCGACTTGTAGTTGGAGTCAGCCCTATATTTTCTGTTAAAAAATATCAATATTGCAATACTGGATGACGAAGTAACAGATTTAGCAAGAAACTCAATGATACAATAATACTGAAATAACAATGAGCGTCTACTGAGGGCACTACTATAGTACTACTACTACTACTACTACTACTACTACTACTACTACTTCAATAAAAACTTCAAAAAGGCTGATTTCTTTTCATGAATTTCCACATTAAGTCCTAAATGATCTTTGTTTTGGTCTTGGATTATTCTCTGTGAATTCTTTTGACTTTGCCTAAATTGCTCAATCTTGTTTGTATTTAAAAAGTTTGAACTATTGCAATAATATTAGCGTAATATTAAATTACAAAAATGGATACAGTTAAAATTTCACATTTTTACAGTCATTGGGTAAACTGTCTGAAGACAAAATGGTCATATGTGAGCTATCCCTCCTTCGACCATTTAAGGCAATACTTATTAATAACAGCTTAATTAGCCTTAATAAAACATGAAGAAAGACTTAATTCATAGGGTTAGGGTTTACGAAAAGTACTTAAAGTAAAGGGTGACACTTAGTACTTAGGGTTGGTATTAATTACTAAACCTGAATCCTTCAAGAAACTATTTGTTCATCGTGAATTAAAGGTGTACTGCGTAACATTTTTAGTGGAGGGTTCACCACCTGCTTGTCTCCATGGAAATGTTATTGCTTTATTCAGATCTGTGGAGAGTCGCCGCTGTTCACAGAAGGAATCATTGTATTTTTGAGCAATAGAAACAAATGTAATGAATAAATGCTAGATGGATATGTTTAAAGTCATACCATGGAACATTTCAGGCAAAGCAATAACATCTCCATGGAGGCTCCACCAGAAAAGTTGCACAGTGCACCTTTTGTGATTTTGCGTTTTTTTAAGTGTTACCCATTTGCATTTCATTATATTTTCATTCTGAATAATATCAGCCTACACGTCCCATATTTGGCTCTATAATGTCGTGCCCTGGTATTGTAAACAGACTGTGTCCTGTATCAGTCCCTGTCCTCGGCATGCCTCCTCTTCCTCCTTTAATCATCCTCCTCTTTCTCATTTATTCCTCTGACACACCCATAATATCCGCTCACCCCCCCCTTCACCCACCACTGCTCCCTACTCCCAGGCTGCGCTCTAAGTCATAGAGCGCAGCCTTGAAGTCACGTTGCCATATACTAAATTACAAGAAACTTACATTGTCTAAGCTCCAATCCTGTACTTCATTTATATATATTTTCTTCTTTTTTTTCCCCTACCATGTGTGCCATCAGAGGGGTTATCATATATAGAAGCGTGTAGAGTGGAAACTAATTAAAGGATCATAGTTAATACATGGGCCGCTCAAGATTCCTCTGTCACGCATGTAGGGAGCAGAAGGAGCCGGCCCGCGTGTGTGTGAAGATTTACAAGCAGCGCGTTTCGAAATATCGTTTTTCTGATCAAGATGAAGGCTTGTGTTACATAACAGCTGTCTTCAGGGTTGATTTATGATAGATGAGAGATGGTGCCATTGAAGATAATTTCCTTTCCCGACAGATCTTATCTTGAAGTGGGTTTTGAGTCGAAGTACAGTGCATTCGTCAAGCACGTTATACATTCAAAGAAATATTTTTAATAAAAAAAGTCTTGTTGTTCTTTTGATGGTAGATCATTTATGGAGCTCAACACTGATTTCCTGCTCTTACATTTTCCATTCATTTTTCCCATAGATTTTTCGAACATTTCAAATATTAAAGGTGGATTGCGTAACTTTTCTAGTGGAGGGTCCGTCACCTGCTTGTTTCTATGGATATGTCATTGCTCTGCCTGGAATGTTCCATAGTATGACATTAAACAGCTTTACCTCACATTTATACAATTACAAGTGGATTTATGGCTCAAAAATACCTAGAAAAACATTCTGACTGTGAGCGGGGTCGCCTATCCACAGACCTGACCTGTAACTTGGTCTGGTTTGGTCTCCATGAAGATAGAAGGTTTAATGCCATACTGTGAAACATTCCAGACAAAGCAATAGCATTTCCATGGAGAAAAGCATTTGACGGACACTCCACCAGAAAAGTTACACAATGCACCTTCAAGAGTTCAAAGGCATTACAGAGGCTAACCAGCTACATGCTAACTCATAACCATAATGTGGTTGTTTTAAGTCGAAAAACCACATTTAAAACACAAGATTAGGGTAAATGTTTTAATAAATTAGCAGTTGATAAAATTTCAGAAAGATTTTAAATAATGTGCTCATTAGTTACCAGAGAGCTGATTAACCCTGAGCAAGCTTTTAAACATGTATTTTATGTATTTATGTATTATTATTATTATTATTATTATTATTATTATTATTATTATTATTATTATTATATTTTTATGTAATTTTTTTTTTGAAAATTAATGAGAAATTTTGTTCTGTAACCAGAGGGTGCATGGGCAGTCACTGTTGAGCTCCATTGTCTTTGTTGGAAACTGGTTTGTAGTGAGTAAAAACAATAGACATACAACAACATAGGAACTTGTCACGGTGTTAATTTTTATTGAATTATATTGTGTGTAGAGTCCCTCAGTCGTCCAGGTAGAATCCATAGCAAAAGGAGAAATTTAATTTGTCAACTGGACAGAGTTTATTTGGTCAAATATGTTTCACAGCTCATCCGAGCTGCTTCTTCAGTTCTGAGAACTGAGAACTGAGGAAGCAGCTTGGATGAACTGTGAAACATATTTGACCAAATAAACTCTGTCCAGTTGACAAATTAAATTTCTCCTTTTGCTATTGAATTATATTATTCTTGACCCGGCTTTATTTAGTTATTTCTCTAGCTGTGTGTGTGTTTCAGTTTTACCTCCAGTTGTACTGATTGTTTGCCCCGCCCAATGTGTCTCACCTGTGTCTCATTCATCTGTGTGCGTACAGACCCTGTGTTCTCCTCTGCCCTTTGTTGGTTCATTATCAGTGTCACGTCTCTTTGGATTTTTGAGTTTGGTCATTATTTGTTATATTAAAGAACTTTGCAAATGCAGTCCTCCATTATGGGTCCGCCTTCTGCTCTAAACGTGACAGAACTATTGGAAACCATTTAAATCTTCACTGACTGTGCCAAGTTAGATTTAAATACTGACTTCCTCCTTGCCTTGGATCCAGAATACACTGGTCAATTTCCCTGTTTTCAGATGGGCGTGTTTGACAGGTGGATCAGCCAGTCGGGAACACACACAGTTTATTTAGATTTAGATTTAGACAGACAAACTTTATTGATCCAAAAGGGAACTGACTTAGACACAGTAGCTCACACATCACAATATATTATAACAAAAAGTAAAATATAAGTAGTAATAATACATTCTAAATACGTAGCAAAAATGATAGCAAGAGACTGATGTCAAATAAGGCATAATTATATAAATGTATATGTACAAGTTAGAATAAAATAGAAAATAAATAATACAAATATAATATAATATAAAAATAATAAAAAGGTCATAATGTAAATGACCATGACCAGTGAGCTCCTTCTCTCACTTCAGATTGCATCATCACGTTTGACTGGAGGGTTTGGGAACCAGACTGATGTTGATCTAAAAATACAGAAAGATATCATAATTTCCAGGAAAACACGACTTGAAAATCAGTTACCCCAGCTTTAAGCCCGTTGAATCTGCACAGTCCACAGCAGTGCAGTTACAGTACAGCTCTCTGCTCTATACTCCATCCATCATATGTCATGTTTCATCTGTGTGACTTTTATAAATGTCTTTCTTACTGGACTTTGATTCATTGGGGCTGTAATTGACCTTCCCCTGTCCTCACTTCCTCCTTATCACCACAGTGTCCATCCGGAGCTCATCCTTCTTCTGCCCACAGTCAAACAGTTTATGAGCAGCACGACTAATGCATTTACTGTGGCTGCATTCATTAAAAGTGCCGTACCATTTTTACTGTCTTATAAACGTGAAAGACAATACATTTAACAGTTTACCTTAGGCATTCTGACCTCTCTAATCATTCACCGTAATGAGTTTATAAATATTGTTAACAATGGAGGCAAGAGCACAATTTTTCCACCACAGTAATGCTGAAAGCAAATAGCAACTTGTATTCTCTGATCTCTATTATAATGTTGTTTCCTCATCAAAAACATACCTGGAATTGTGTTTTGTTTCATCCACACAAGTTGAAAACAGAAACCCTGCATATTTAGTTCTTCTCTAAAACAGAACACACTCTGTTTCACCTTGTGATGTCATGCAGTAATACAGGAAGTGCTCTACCGTGTTTTTAAACGCCATACACCTTCACTAGAATCATTTGGATAATTTCAGCCCTGGAATTGCCAGACTCTGTTAAACAAAAGGTAAACAGTAGCTGTTAATGTGAAAACTACCTCTTTATGACATCATAAGGTGGAACAGAGCATTTTGAGTTTTGGAGATTTAGACATCCTAATAATCCAGGATTACTCAATATGTGTAATGAAACAAAACACAATTCTGGGTATGTTTTAACAAGATTCTAACATGATTTAAAGCACCTTTAAAGGACATGTAAAGTGTAATATGAGAACAGATAAAAGCACTACCTTATGATTAAAGCATTTATTATTATTATTATTATTATTATTATTATTATTATTATTATTATTATTATTATTTACTGAGTATTATATATTAGACTCAAGGATTTACCCCCACAACCTCTTTGTTGCACTGACACAAACCATTCACCATGAACCCTCTGTACTGAGTTCTGACACAGGCATATTAATACTCCAATCATAACCGGATGTAAAAATGCAATCTAAGCTAACTAGACTATTAATGGCATGTTACATAATTGAGAGTATATCATGAATGGTCTCTGCATCCGAGAGTTCACAGTAATGCTCTTTGACCCCCATCACTCACCATCTGTCTGGACTCACTCCGGGCTAACGCTGCACTGCACAGTATTAATGTCCACATGAGGTAAAATGAGTTGAATGAGGAATATTTTTACTTAAAAGTCCTTTATTACACAAAATGGATTCCAGGGAGCTTGAAGACATCTTATAATGCTCCCTCCTCAAAAACATACCTGGAGTTGTGTTTTGTTTCATTCACACATGTATGAGTAAACCTTTATTATTATTATTATTATTATTATTATTATTATTATTATTATTATTATTAGTCTGTCTACAAAGCTCAGAATGTTCTATTCCACCTTGTGATGTCATGTAGCTGTGGTTTTCAAGTTAACAGCTATGTTTTAACTTTTGTTTAATAGAGATTGGCAAATCCAGGGCTGAAATCGTGCAAATAATTCTAGTGAAGGTGTATGATGTTTAAAAACACAGTGGAGCACTTACTGCACTACCACATGACACAGGCATTTCTTCTTTTTTTTGTTATTTGAGCTGGTGGCGTTTCCTTGTCTCTGTGGAGATAAGTAAGTTTAATGAAATACTGTGGAACATTTCAGGCAAAGCAATAACATATCCATAGAGACAAGCAGGTGGTGGGCCTTTCCCCAGAAAAAACAAAAAAACAAAAAAAAAAAACAACAAAAAACAAATACATAGTGCTCCTTTATGGAAGATTACATGAAATAATAAGGAAAAATGTTAATAATAGTCAATAATAGGAAGGTAAAAGTGAAAGCGTTATGAATTATGACAATAGCTTGAAAAAAGATACAGAAACTATAGTTGGAAATATGAAAATAAAGAATATTAATACATCTCGCCTGTTTTATTATTTTGAATGTAATATTTCTTGCAGTGTGGTTGTGACTCGGGGTAATGGGGGGACAGTGGTGGCAGACTGGCCCGGCTCTGTCCTTGCTCGTGGCTCCTTTGTGTCCTCGGTGATTCCGAGCGCTGTAAGGCTGAGCTAGCATATGTTAACCCAGACAGCGGCGTAAAAGTCGAGTGTGGAGCTGTCCCCTGAAGAGGCCGCTCCATGTGATTACAGTGATGAGCTGATTCAAATCCTTTGGTGTGTTTTAGGGTCTGAGATGCTGGTATATATTTTTTTTTTTCTTAACTACAGGGTTGGTGAGAAAGTGAAATCCCTCATTCATCCAGAAGTGGTTTAATGTAGAGAAGGTGTCAACAATGGTCATATGGAAAAAAAAAAACTTCTTGATTACAATAACAGTGCCTAGAGGGCCACTGAGAGCACAGTTTAACAGGAGCACTGGTCAGGTAGGGTCAGCAGATTTGTGTCAGGGCAGTTTGAGGTGAAGAAGAGTACCCAGGACAAAAGAGTCTTGATAAACTCAGCCTAAATATGCAGGGTTTGTGTGTTAAACATGTGTGAATGAAACGAAACACAACTCCAGGTATGTTTGTGATGAGGAAACAACATTATAAAAGAGCAGAAAATAGTATGCAGTAATATAGGTCTTTTAAAATGTATTGTTATGAGTTGAATTTGATATTTTGCATCTATACCGACTCTCTCTTTTTTTTTTTCAAGTTCTTCTAGAAATAGCAAAAAATACAAATTGAAATACTGTTATGGGTTGATTCTACTTGACATTTTGAGTCTTAACTACTGCTGTAATTTCCCTGCACGTTGCTGTAATTCAGTGGAGTATGGGGTTAAATGTATAATGTATATCCCTGGAGCAGCCTGATCCTTCATACGTAATCTATCTGGACCTATTTAACCTTCTCGTCTGAGCTGAGGTCACTGCTGTATAAATCACATGAACAGCTCCTCCGCTCTGAGTGGAGGGGAACAGCAGCTGACTCATGTCCATCTGGCCACTCAGACCCACCTTCTCCTACCCCTTCCAGTCCTCCTCGGTCCCCTTCAGCCCTTCTCTGCCCCCTTTAGTCCTCTTTAGCCCCCTTAAAGTGTTTATGACAGATTTTTATGATTCTCTAATTTTGACCTAATTGTTGTAAATATTCCCCGAGGAAGACCCAGGACACGCTGGAGGGACTATGTCTCCCGGCTGACCTGGGAACACCTTGGGGTCCCCCCGGAGGAGCTGGAGGAAGTGTCCGGGGTGAAGGAAGTCTGGGAGTCCCTGCTTAGACTGTTGCCCCCGCGACCCGGCCCCGGATAAGCGGAAGAAAATGGATGGATGGATGTTGTAAATATAAATTATTGTTAAATTAAGTTGGAAAATAGGTTGAAGATTACAGGAAGTTTGGCACAATTTACTCAAGAAACAAATTTTTTCTGACACTTTAAACATGATTTCAACAAAATAAAGGTGTTTTCTTATATTTTTATCTATCAAATAATAATTTCTGTGTACATTAGAGGAGTTTTGGCCAGTGTACAAAATGGCTGCTAGGTAACAGTTATGGAATTTCCTAGTAAATGTCATGATTTCCAGTCAGGAAGTCAGATTTTAAAACCAAAAAATTGACCAAACTTACTTTTTTGTAAAATCTTAAATATAATAATCTTAACTGTGTTTTAGTAAAATGAATCAGGCTCTTTAACTCCACATGAGGCAGTTTGGGCTTCTAGCTATAGAAAAACGCATGAGTAACAGGGAGGAGGTCACGATGAGAATAGCTCGATACGTAAACTTCAATTTCAATACGACTGAGGCTCGAATTCAAACTGAAGATGCGTTTGAACCCTTGGCCTGTCAGCTACAGATTTTGAAGCACAATATATTGCTACAAAGATATGCAATAATAAAATAATAATAATAAACAATAATACTGAAATAATTTTATGCCACTGACACAAAGCAAATAGACAGTATCATTAAAAGGCCTGAGCTGCAAAAATAAATAGCAGAATGAACTAATTAGGGACAGAAGTGATTTATTCAAACTTCTGCAGCTCATATCTTACATTATTACATAAAAATAGCAAAATCTCCACTATTGCAAAGAAAATGTATAGATGATAAATACTGAGCCCCAAAATATATTGTCAGCTTTCATATATTGAACGATAAGTCTCTGATCTACTCTCATTTTGAGTGGAAACAAGTGACTAAAACTGCTCTTGAGAGGTTTGGACTTACAGAAATTGTGTCTTTGTTGGGTCTTGAATGTTTCTTTTTCACTCCTTAAGCCAAAGTTTGATTTAGGAATTTGTAATAAAGTTAAACAAAAAGTTATGTAATTTGGCCTCATGGTGTCACCTGCTTGTCTCCATGGAAATGCTAGATAAGTTTAATGGCATACTGTGGAATTTCCCTATTGGAGACAAGAAAAGTGCATTGGCCAATGTGTTAGGACTCCATAAGAACTAACGAACCCAACCAAATTAAGAATAAACAAAAGATTCAACCGTAAAGCCAATTCATAGGTCTAAACTAGGCTTAAACCAGCCCTAAACTAGGATTAAACCAGATCTAAACCAGGACTAAGCCAGGTCACAGTCTTCAGTAAATCTTGTACCACTTCTCGGCCCCATCCCAGTGTTTGGGAAGCGCTGTCACACACAGAGTGGCAGAGGCAGGGGGCTGTTAAAGAGACATATAGTGTCTTTAAAGCTGTAATGATGCGGATTACATAAGGACAGAAGGAGGAGATGGATGGTCCTCTCAGCTCTGTGTGTGCGTGTGTGTGTGTGTGTGTGTGTGTGTGTGTGTGCGTGCGTGTGTGTGTGTGTGTGTGTGTGTGTGTGTGTGTGTGTGTGTGTGTGTGTGTGTGTGTGCGCTGAACAGGAGGGGGCTGTGAAGGGAGCTTTCAATGACTCCACTGCAAAAATATCTAGTATAATTAAAACAATGCCATGCCTTGAATTGCATTAATTTTGATACCCACTTTTTTTTATTGCCTTGCATTACTTGTCTTTTAGATATGACAGATTATAGATATCACATGCAAAACATCTAATAAGAAAGAAATTATGCAGCAACTTAAATCAAGAAATCTTTCGTAGATATATTCTTTTTACACAATTCAAATTTGTTCCTAATTCAAGTAATTTTAAAGAGGCAGTATCCCTTTTTTTCAAGTAATAAAGTAAAATCAACTTTGCTCGTACAACTAATTTTAAAGCATTTTTTTTTTTATCCTCGGTGAATCAGGAAAATTGTAGCACTGATATCCTTGTTGTGGTGAATATTTAGGATGTGGGAATGCTTCAGAAAGTGAGGAATATTGTGGACCTCTAAAAACCGTTAAAAAAAGTTTTTTGTTTTTTTTTTAAAGAAAGTATTTGTATTCTTTTTTCCATTTTGCAGTTTATAGTGTTCATTTTTTGCTGTGAGGAGAAACCAAAACTCTGCACGTGTTTACATATGTGTGTGTGTGTGTGTGTGTGTGTGTGTGTGTGTGTGTGTGTGTGTGTGTGTGTGTGTGTGTGTGTGTGTGTGTGTGTGTGTGTGTGTGTGTGTGTGGTAGTCATGTCTGGACAGAGCTCTGAGCAGACACAGTGCAGTCTCCTGTTCAGAGCTGCTGTCTCTTGTCCTCTGTCCCTCACACCGTAACATTATGTAAGAAACCCCGGACCATCTGTAAAACATGCTCCTCACTCCAGCCTGGATCCAGCCAGTGTACACACTCACACTCAGAATGTGACGGGGACATTTGGAAAGAACAAATGGAGTGTGACAGAAGACTAGAGAACTTTTAACATGGAAAAAAAAACAAAACGGATTCAGCATATTGAAAATGGTAGTTTGTGTTCTGCATCCCAGTTCTGTCTGTTAGTGTCTCACCCCACTCTTCATCCCCATTTTACTGTGCTATTCTATCAAAAATGTAATCTTAAAGCCTCCTCTGAGATGTCCCACAGTATGGCAATAAAACATTTATTTAGCATTATTTCATTACATGATTTCATTGCTCAAAATTACCCTGGAAACCATTCATTCTTCACTGTGAGCAGGGTCACCTCTCCACTGATTGTGACACTTGTCTCCATAGAGATAGATAAGTTTAACGCCTTACTGTGGAACATTCAATGCAAAACAGTTACATCACCACGGATACAAGGAGGTGGCGTGGTCACCTTTAAATATATAAAGAAAACTGAAAAAAAAAGGGTAGAAACTTGTGTATGTGTGTGACAATCGAACATTATTTCAGCCAATCAGAGCAAAACAACTGAGTATAACTGTACTTTATCACTTCAACAATAACACAACATTAGTACTTTTGTAGTTGGGACAATCTGCACTTTTTTAACTTCATATTTGACTTTTTAAAATGTTTCTTTTTATTTAAATGCACGGCAGCAGTAAAAAATGAGCCACATCATGGAGTCAGCATTAGGTTTATATTATATTTAAGAGTCTCCTGTATAAGCAATGGCATGATTTTTATGAGTTTTAATCTATTGTGTGTAACTTTTTAAATATAGAATCAGAGCAGAGTCAAGTCTGAGAAGCTGTGACAAGACAGACCCAACAGTACAGCCCCTGAAGCATCGTCAATAATTAAAAATGGAGGAATTTTAAGTTGGAAAGAACAAAATGTACAAGTTTGGCAAGATACACTCCAAAAATCAGGCTGGCTCTAAATGAAATATAATAAGTCACTGTTCTTCATTTAATTTGTATGTTAAAGCCTCAGTATGTAAGATTTTAACCAACAAAATTTTGAGTATTTTTATTGCATTGAAACACATGCGTCCTTACTGTGTGTGGGCTTGCATCTCCACAAACCTGACTCTTATTTTACCTGGAGGAGGGCCTTTCTCTGCTCATCACCATGGAAATGTTGTTCCTTTGGCTATAATATTCCACAGTATGGCTTAAAACGTATCTATCATGAAAAATGTTCCAAAATGTGGGTTTAACTTTCTATCTGTGTGGAATTATGCAGGTGACGTGCCACTTCCAGAAAGTTACATACTATACCTTTAAATGAATATGTACATTTGTAATAGATTATCAGTATAAAATCCAATGGCAAGCAACACATAACACATTTATTTACAGTCAACATTTTATTTTCTGAGTGGATTATTGTAATATCTTTTGCATTTAGCCTTGTGAATGAGTGTGTTTAGAGGATAATTCTCAAAAGTGGCTGTTCCAGTGCAGCAGTCTGTTCACTGGAGACATTTGAGTGTGGTGGTTGTAAAGGGCATGTCAGGTTGGATATGCCATGTTTTGCATTGCATCACGTTGTGCCATTTCAGGCCTATATAACAACACGAAGGTCACACAACAGGGTCAATAAGAATGCCAAGTACAATGTGTTTCAGATTAGCAGCAAAAAGAAGTACTTTCACATACAATTTACAAAGCGTGTAGTATCAATTTAAGTGACCACAGCTGTGATATATAGGCTATACAGAAATAAATTGAACTGATGAAAATTGAATCTATGATAAGAGACACACCAGATTTAAAAATGAATTATAAAGAGTGGATAAAAAAGCAAAAAACTGAAAAACTTTTGTAGATGATTTTATTCTCTTTTTCTGAAACTTAATCCTCTAACAAGACATTTGCAGACAAGGTTTACAACATTTCTGCTTGCAAGAATATCACTATCAGGAGAATCACCTTTACTTTTGTCATTACTGCACACTCTTTTCAGATTTTGTTGGAAATTTTAGTAGTGGAAGAATAGTAGATGACTCATTCGCTGTATTATGTTGTGGTATTTTTATTTTATTTTATTTTGTCTTAAGTACTCCTCAGGTATTGCCTTATACTCCAAGTACTTCCTAACTCTGTAACAAGTATATGTTTAATAATATATTGTCAGTGTTAATTTATTGTTTTAATGACACAGATGTCTAAAATGCACCAAAGTAAGGAGCACGTCAAATGTACTATAAAGGGCATTTTATATTCAAATACTCTACTTCAATTCAAATTCACCTTCTTTTTAAACCTGAAATTATTCCACGTACCCCCTGGTAAGTGCTCAAGTACCCCAGTGGTCCCCGTACCCCTGAAAACACTCTGTTCCACCTTATGATATCATGTGGTCATACAGAAAGTGCTCCATTGTGTTTTTAAACTCAATTCACCTTCACTAGAATCATTTGGATGATTTCAGCCCTGGAATTGCCCATCTCTGCTGAACAAAAGATAAAAGGTAGGTGTTAACTTGAAAACTACCGCTTCATGACATCACAAGGTGGAATGGAGCAGTTTGAACTTTGGAGATGTAGACAGACTAATAATAAAGGATTATTCAAACATGTGTGAATGAAACAAAACACAACTCCAGATATGTTTTTGATGAGATAACAACATTATAACATGTCTTTAAGGAACAGCATATGTGTGGTGAGTGGACATGCATATATACGACAGCTCGGAGGATGCGGTCACGAGGCTTACATGTGAACAGGAGGCATCTCTCAGGGCTCCTCTGTTTAAAGTGTCATATGCCTGGCACACACTCCTGTTTATATTTAGGTCCAAGCTCCGTGATGAACAGCCTGAGACCGAGAACCAGGACTTCAGAAGGACTATCTGTGGACATGGAGCTCTAGGTCTGTACACTGCTTTACAATATATGTCCCATTAATGTGTTCCATGTACATTATTTCTCCTGCCAACTTATAAACCAACGTCTGATGTGTTTTATTAAAGAAACAATATAGACAGAGTATGTAAAAGCATGCTGGTTGCCAGATATGAGGCTATTTTGGATATGGTACATTCAACACACAGACACATTGTGCTTGTGTGTGCTCTAGAGTTATAATCTATGACACTTGTGGATCATTGTGTTACATTTTGGACATTGCAATATTAACCTAAAACAACTTAATAAAAGAAACGTGTCTGGACTGGAAAATTGTGGCGCCCATTGAGGTACAATAACTCACCATTATGTAACAGATAAGTCTATGTTTCTCAATTGTCATATCATCTTTGCACTGTTTTTCCTTACGACCTTATGATATACTGTATTTATATTATATATTTCTGTGTTGTTGTTTTTTTTTTTACTTTACATTTATACAATTATGCCTTATTTGACACTAGTCTCTTGCTATGTTTTATTACTAACAGCTCATTCCAGACATCCCATTCCCGATCTTGGTTTGAATAGTCCATAACTTCTTGGTTTCTTTTTAAAGACAATATGTTAGGAGATGTATTTACCTTGTTGACATGTTTCGGCTGCTAGCTGTAAGCCACCCAAGAAACCCAAGACCCAACCCAAGAAATATAAGTAATATGCAAAAGAAGACAAAATGAACGTTTTTGAATTTGAATAAGTCAGACTAAGTTGATCTATAAGCTTGAAACAATAGGCTTATGTTTTAAAAGGTATTTATATTGTTATATTAATAGAACGGGCCAATCTTATGTCAATAATGATACAGTATGTTGGGATACTGGGACCTGCTTCTGACCGGTCGCTTGGTATAAACTTACTGTGTATTTCAAGTCTGCACTGTTATTTAAAGGGCTTATATTACGCTATTTTCTGATCTATGTTATAATGTTGTTTCCTCATCACAAACATAACTCAGCCTAAATATGCAGGGTTTCTGTGTTAAACGTGTGAATGAATGAGTCAATTTTGCATAATAGAAGACCTTTAAGGAAGTCTGAGCACATACTTGTACACACATCTCATAGTACAAATATATGAAGTACTGTCCTCCTGTGTCCCTCTCTAAGCTGTGGTGAGGGGGTCTGAGGGGCTGGTGGTCGATTGGCGCATGCCCCTTGGATCTGCTCCTTCCTGTTAGCGTACGCATCACTTCCTCTCCCAGCCCAGAGCGAGCGCCTCTCTCTCTGACACAGTTACACAGAGACATGTTTTACTGCTTTGTTCTTTGTTCTGCTCCTGGGTTTTTTAGCTAACACGATCACTTCGCCATCATCATTAAAGCTGCACTGGGTAACTTTTCAGGTGAAGGGTCTGTCACCTGCTTGTCTCCATGGAGATTATATTGCTTTGTCTGCAATAACATGACATTAAACACATCCATCTTGCATTTACACAGGTGTATTACAGGTTTTTATTGACCTAAAAACTTGAATTCTTAGTGTGAATGGGCTTGCTTCTCCACAGATCTGACATGTAACCAAGCCTTGTAGCCTCACCGGCTCTCCCCATAGTGATAAATAAGTGTAATGCTATACTGTGGAGCATTCAGGCAACATCTCCATGGAGAAAAGCAGATGATGAACCCTCCACCAGGAAAGTTACTCAGTGCATCTTTAATAACTTGCACTGTATCCAAGGGAAAAAAAGGCTAACTATTACAGACCAACAGGTACCATGCATATGTGCTACATCTGTGCCACTGAGCAATGCATCAGAACTTCAATTATTTTAGTAAGCTTTAGTAAGTTTTCTGAGTTTAAAGTGTAAATGAGTGAATAGGGATGACTAACTTGGTACTATAATGTCCTGAGCAGTCTTATACTACACTATACTGAGAGGAGAAAAAAACAAACAAAACAAAAGAACTCAGATTTGGTCACTTTTTGTCCACTTTACTTTGTATCTATTGTATTGTCCTGTCCTGTGTAACGTCTTTATGCCTGTTGTATGTTACACAGTCACTCTTCTATTTTTCCATTTCAGTCACTCCACTTCTCTCTCATCTGTCTCAGCTCCCTCTCTCTCTCACACACACACTTCTGTTTAACGGCTTGAAGGACTGTTCATCATCATTTACATTTCAGAGTCCGGCTCAGTCACTCAGAGTTTAAACTCTGTGACAATATTTGCTGAAATCTTAAGTCTTTTGACACTTTTACACCAGTCATTAAAGACAAACACACACAACCCTTCTCTCTCCTCCCTCTCCTCCGCTCCATCCTCTCCTCCTTCTCAGCTGCCACTTCTTTCTTCCTCCTCTTTCTGCCTCTCTTTCCCTCTCGCTCCCTCTCCTCTCGCTCTGTCTCTCCCTCTCTGTTTCTGTCTCTCTCCTCTCTCCTCTCTACATCCCTTCCTTCTCAGTTGCCTCCCTCCCTCCTCTTCTCTTTCTCATCTGCCCTCCCCTCCCCGTCTCTTCTCCTTCCCCTCTCCTCCCTCCCTTCTCAGCTGCCCTCTCTCTTCCCCTTCCTCCTCTCCCTTTCTCGACCTCCTCCTCTCCTCCACTCTCCCTCTCTCCTCCCCTCCCCCCTCTCTCTCCTTCTTTCCTCTCCTCTCTCCTCCTCTCTCAGCTGTTCTCCCTGCAGACAGAGCAGAGGCAGTCAGGCAGAACATTCCCTCATGCATATTTACATTTAACATTTGAATTTATACGACATTTTATCAAGTATTTCTGTAACTTTACACATGAATGTTCAACTCTTTTATCCGCTTCTCTCCATGGAGATGTTACTTGGAATGTCCACAATATGGCATTAAACTTATTTATTTCTACGGAGACAGCAAGTGACGCCATAGGGCCAAGTTACATGTCAGGTCTGTGGGGAGGCGAGCCCACTCCCAGTTAAGAATGCACATTTTCAAATCAATAAAAGCCCATGTTATTGAGTAAATGCAAGATGGATACGTTTAAAGCCATACCGGGACATTACAGACCAAGCAACAAGATCTCCATGGAGACAAGCAGATAGGGGAACCTCCACCAGAAAAGTTACACAGTGCACCTTTAACAAAAAAGTATACAAAAAAAACAACAAAAAACTATTGCTAAAAAGTTAAGTTAAAAAGTAAAAGTTAGTCTAAAATCATTATCAGTATTTGAACCCTCTGATTTTCTTAATTACAAACTACATACATATGATCCATGTGCAGTTACATGTGTTGAAAGTTGACAATAATATTAAAAGTTTTTAATATTAAAAGCTATTTTGAACTGTTGTGTCACAACTTGCAATGGTGGGTTTAAAGAAAATTCAAAGAAAAACAACTGCTGTGTTTCTAGTTTTGCCTGAAGCGCTCCGTTGGTCCCTCGGTCTCCTCCTTCGAAGCACTGCCTTAGGACCTGCCTGGCTGCTTTTTCTTTGAATGCTTTATGCTATTTTAATTTTAATTTAAATGAATATGTTTATGAGGAAGTACTGAAGCAGCTCATTTAGGTTTAGAAATGCTCGGGCAGTGACGGCATTCAGTTAAGTTAAAAAAACTGAGACATTGTGGTTTTGGAAAGGGAAAAAGGACAAAGCAACGGACCTTTAATGTTTGTACTGTATGTGGTTGGCGTACACCTGTACTGTACATGACTGTGGATAAGACGTAGACTGAAAACTTAAAATTTGATAATCAACTTTTAGCTTTCTACCATGTTATAACGATGCCCCCTCATTGAAAACATATCTGGAGTGATTTTATATGTCATCCATGCACGTTTGAGTAATATAGTGATCTCTTCTGGGCCCTATTAAAACTCTTGTTATGTTTAGCTGTAAGATTCTGTACAAGGCTCCACCCACAAGCCTACGTCACCCTCACACGACAATTCTTCATAAATACACAAAAGCATGATACAAAACAATACAAATTCACAAACCTGATGTGATGTGCAGTAGTTTAATCAGCGTGATGCAGGCTGATAGTGTGATGTGCTCTAAAGGGGGAGTGACTAATTAAACAGTGAAACTAATTAAACATGCTCATATGTTGTCTTCAGCGAATATAGCATTTCCAAAACAATAAAAGCTAACATGTTGATCTAAATATGTTAGGTGTTAGCAGTTAACACCCCATAGATGTAAAATACCCCCTCTTTAAAGGTGCAATGTGTAACTTTTCTGGTGGAGGTGTTTTTATTGCATTCATACAGTGAGTGGGCTCGCCTCTCCATAGAACTGACCTGTAACTTGGCCTGGTGGTGTCATCTACTTGTCTGCCATGGAGATGAATAAGTTTAACGCCGTTTTGCGTACATGCAGATGGCGGATCTTATACTAGAAAAGTTACACGGTGCACCTTTAATCAATACTGAAATTCATATTAATATATTAGCAAGGTTAGGTTCATTTTGCGCTATTCAAACACATATAGGCTCTTGATTTCCAAACACTCCTCATATTGAAAACCTCTAGGTCAAAAGTTTACATTGATTCTTCCCCACTCAGCTCTTCATAACTCACCGTACGGGAATTTTCCTGTAGTTATGTAAAAATTAACGCCGTAAATCTTAGGCGTTTGAGCAGCGGGATGGTGTTCCGGGCTCTGATCCGTGTAGTGTGGCCCAGCTACTACCGGCCTATATGTTAGTGATGAATGGGGAGGTATAGGGAAAAGGCATATAAGGTGATTTACCAGCAGATTCTTGTATTGATCCAGCATGGGATAGAAGCAGTGTTCAGTAATAGCCAGGGTGCTTAAGATGGTAATAGATTTGATGATAAGAAATAAGGGAGGGTGACATTAGTGGGTGCTGGGTGTGAGTATAGCCATGAAGAGGAGGGGGTACTGTGAAGATGAAGCTTCTGCAGTAGGTAATGGTGATGATATCTGATACGGTGTAAGTGGGAGGGGAACCTTAGGGCAAGTCTGTGTGATTAAAATGGTAATGAAGATACGTGGGTTAATACAAGAGATATGGACAAATGTTTTTAAATCTAATACAGTCTTTATAGGCCAAATTAGCTTGAGTGATGAATAAACGTAAGCTAATTCAAGTCTAAATCGTATCTCACCTGGGGTTAAATCAGCTCTGAGCCAGGATACTTTTAAAACCAGTTAACAAGGACTAAAATAAACCAAAGTTATAAATTAGAAAGTAGAAAATAATCAGTTTTATTATTAATTTAATTTAGCAGTAAAAATACCTATAATATAGATTTGTTTAATGCCATACTGTGGAACATTCTTGCCCCACCAGAAAAGTTACATTAGATTAGGGAGGCTTAATAGTAATTCAATAAAAATATACAGTATGTGTGTAGTACATTTGTAGCACACCTAATGTTTCTGTAGAATAATTGTGGAATAAATATTATTCTAACAAAAATATAAATGGATATTGTATTAAAGGTCCTGTATTACACAACATTGATTATTGTGAGCTTAAAGTATGTTATAATGTTGTTATCTCCTCAAAAGTTGTGTTTTGTTTCATTCACACATGTTTCAGTGATCCTGCATTATTATTCTGTCTACATCTCCAAAGCTCAAAATGCTCTGCTCCACCTTGTGATGTCATGAAGCGGTAGTTTTCAAGTTAACAGCTACCTATTATCCAAATGACTTTAGTGAAGGTGTATGGAGTTTAAAAACACAGTGACGCACTTCCTGTATTATCACATGACATCACAAGAACAGAGTGTTTTCTGTTTGAGAGAAGAACTCAGCCTAAATATGGAGAATTTGTGTGTTAAACATGTGAATAAAACAAAACACAACTCCAGGTGTGTTTGTGATGAGGAAACATTGGAACACAGATTAGAAAATTACGTATTATAATTTAAAAGAAACACCACAATATAGGTGGGTACTATTTTATCAGTTAATCAATCAATCAGTCAAACTTTATTTATAAAGCACTTTTCATACAAAAATTGTAACACAAAGTCTTTACAGTGATTAAAAACAATCCCACATTTCCACCCACCCAACCAACCAGCCCCACAGCTGCCCGACCCCACACAACCAAACACCTCAAACAGTAACACACATACACGCACACACACCCACGCACACACATGCACACACACTCACACACATACTAACATGCTAAAATACATAAAACAACACAGAGTAAATTCTAAAGCCCTAAGAATCAGTCCATTTAGTAAATAAAGACCTCCTAACATTTTGCACCTACAAAGCCTATTACTGCATTCACACAGTAATAAGAATATATGAATATATGTAAAATAGTAGTTGAATATAATGACACGTATGATTATGGATGTTGTGAGCTTTTGGTTTGAGGAAATGACATGGAGCCACAGCCATCTGCTGACACATTAATCCTCACTGTGCTTTAGAGATATTACCGTCCGGCTTATCACCACGGCAACAGGCTCTCAATCCAGGTCTGCATCACATGACCTCGGAGTCCAGCGCTGGGATCACGTGACCTGCTGGAGGAAATGCGGGCGGGGCTTGGGCACATACATGAATGCAGTACTTCCATAATAGTTCATGTGTACTTCAAATGATTTCCAGAGGACAGGCTAAAAATAAATAAATAAAGACAGTTCAGGAGGAGAAGCTTTTAGTCATGTTATTATGTTGTTACACCATGAAAAACATACCTGGAGTTGTGTTCTGTTTCAGCACATATTTATTATTATTAGTCTGTTTACATCTCTAAAGCTCAAAATGCTCTGTTGTTGTTGTCCTTGTGATGTCATGAAGCAGTAGTTTTCAAGTGTTAACAGCTCCTTTTACCTTTTGTTTAGTAGAAATCTGAGCGTTTAAAAACACAATGAAGCACTTACCACATGACATCACAAGGTGGAACAGAGTATTTTCTATTTGAGAAAAGAAGCCTAAATATGCAGGGTTTGTGTGTTAAACATGTGTGAATGAAACAAAACACAATTCCAGGTATGTTTGTGATGAAGAAACAACATTATAACATAGATAAGAAAATATGTTAATTTAGGTTATATATCTTGATTTTTGAATGCCTATGTCATTCTCCTGCTACTCCAGAACTGTGGGCTTGCAACACTGGAATTTCCCCACTGTGGGACAAATAAAGGTTCTCTTATCTTTATCTTTAATATTTCCAGAAGACTAGTGGCTTGTACACACTTCTATGACATTGTTTATCAGAGTGGAAACTCAATCAAGCTCCGGGAAATTTGATTTAAGCTATTCCAGGTTCGCTCCAGATAGAAAAATAAAATTAAATAAAGAGAAAATAAAATAAAGGAACTGACAGTTTCCTCCGCACGTTCACACAGTCGGTTTTCATCAGAGTCTGGAGGAGTGTTTGAAGATAAAGGATTTTCAGTCACAGGTAAAATAATACAGTGCAAATGTCAGTACCCCCACTCACTACTGCAGAGGTAACTGTTCTATATAAAGCCTATCTACGTACATGTTAGCTATGGGGTATTTATAACTGGTCTGAGTGCACTGGTAGAAACAGCAGACATAAAATACAATAAGAATAGAGAACGGTAACGAATCTTTGAGATAGGCTATTGGCATCATAACATTCTATGAACCAGTCATATTTAATGCAGATGGGGGCTGCTAAAATTCAGTTATTTTGCTTATTTCTGTTGTAATACTGTGAGATCTTGGGTCTAGTCACTTAGAGAAATGATCAGGTTAAACATTTGTGAATTCACACTCTGGATATTTCGTGGCAAAGTAGGGAAAATGTCTTTTGCCTTCATCATCACATTCTTGAATCTGAAAACCACCAATAGGGCAGTGGTTCTCAAATATTACCAATACAACCTAAGATAATTGGATTCTTGAATATGCCACCAAATCTAAACCTGGACTAGATCAGGGACATATTAGAGTTAATCAGGGTCTAAAATGAGATCAGAACGGGTGGATAAGGCAGGTCTAAATAATAATCAACCCAAAGAGGACAAAAACATTAAAGGTCCTATATTACACAAAACTGACTCTGGCGAGCTTTAAGCCACGTTACAATGCTGTTACCTCCTCAGAAACATACTTGGAGTTGTGTTTTGTTTTATTCACACGTTTGTGTAACTCTTTATTATTATCTTCAAAGCTCAAAGTGCTCTGTTTTTCCTTGTGATCTCATGAAGTGATGTGATTGTGTGTTAAACAAGTGTGAATGAGACAAAACTCAACTCCATGTATGTGTTTTTATCTAAACTGCAGACGGCTCATCATGTCACATAGAGGAGCCCGTGTACCACACCACAGTTTGAGAAACACTGTTTATAAAATAAATAAAACACATGAAGAACACATGGTTGAATCTGTAACATTCAAGGTTTAATTCAGTCTTTACATACAGTACACCAGTCATAAATATACAAACCTTCAACAGAAGGCCATAGTTACACCATAGAGTCCTGTTTTACATCGTACAGATGTCACAGATGTGCTGTGGAAGCTAAGCTCACGTCACCAGGTTTCAAAATAAAGTGGTTCCTTTTCCAATCCCTTTAAAACATGAAGCACAAATATGTTGCCAAATATTGGCTAATCTCCACTGCTCCTCCCTCCCCACACACACCAGGGTCAGGATTCAGACCGCACATTTAAACGATCAGGATGTATATAAATGTTTTTATTTACATCTTTATTGTTAATGTGATTTTTTGTTTAATTCACTTTTAAGCTGCCATTTCCACATCTGTCAAAGAGAATATTTGCTAAAAAAAATAAAATAAATAAATACTACTACATCCTGTGTACTACTACAAGTACTACCACTGTTTTTACGTAATGAATGAGTGTAAAGGCAGCTTAAAATATCAGGAATTGAAAACAATTGCAATTTAATGTTGACAGTAGCTTTGGCAGCAATAATAAAACATGTTTAGTGAATTTGGATTAAAGCGTTTTGGTTGAACCTGTTACTTAAGATAACTAGAAAAGGCCATTCACGACTGATATTGTGTCGTTTACAGTCTGTTACACTGCTGTGTCTGGTTGCAGAGGAGAGGAGGAGCAGAACACGTCAATTCACAACATTTATATTTGGGACACGAGGGGCACATTTAAATACACTTTGCATATTGTTTTTTGTTTTTGTTTTTTTTTTACTTAGAATGCAAAATCCATCACCCAATTTCATCTGTGGTCAAAGCAAGCACAGTAGTGTTTAATTTCAAGTCATGTTTCTTTTTTTTAACTGTATATGGCTTTTCATATAGTAGTTTTCATAGTAATTAGACAAAAGCCCTTGGGTGTGCTGTTATACCAAAAGCAATAGGGCTACATGGTGCCTATCTTATTCTAATGATCTTAAATAACAATTATATAAACAGCTATTTGATTGTGATGTCCATTGTATACAGCTTGATTCGTGTTGTATTCCTGAGGAGTCCAATTTGTCTGCTACGAAATCTGTGAAGAGTTTTTATGAGAATGTGCTACAGTCTTTTCTTGGGGCCATTTACACAAAAAGGCTTGGCAGAAAATATCTATTGTAAACTTAAGGCCAGAAGATGCGTTATCCATTTTGGTAGAAGGGAGTACTTTTCTAGCAGTATACCTATTCCTACTTGAGTAATATTTTTAATAACAGTTGAGTGAGATTTGTGTTTCCTCTTCCCACTGTGACAAAAGTTTTACCTTGACAATATGAAACGATTTGAATATTTGTATTTCTTGCACTGCTCCTAAAGCTGTACATAGACTGACCATAGACTGTATAAAGAAGTGGACTCAGGGATTGTGACATCACCCACAGTGTTCGGCTCCAGCCAAATGAAGCTCACTGAAGCTAGCAGTTATAGGGGCGAATTGGGAGCCGAGATCCATATTAGGCATATTAGGAATAGCAATTTATTTATGGACAAAATAGCAAAATAAAAACACCAGGATCATGTAGAGAGGGTTAATATGAACATTTTAAGACCAAAATGACGAGGATCACTGCACTGCACAGACAGAGGGGTGGCCATCTTTGGAATGCAAAGTCAACTGGAGCCGATGGAGCCAGAAGCGCCGCCATGCTCACTTCCTATTTAGAACGTGGTTAGCTACGTCCATTTATATATACAGTCTATGTGCATTACTTTTTTGTTTAAATTTAGTGTTTAGTCCTTTTAAAATACCAGATTTTGTACATTATTTAATGTTTTGTCCTTCCAATAATATTAACTTTAAACTGAACGTTTAATCAGATCGTTCTGTTTATGTTACTCTTACTTGAATAGTAGTTTTCCCTGCTCTTATTTGAGTCATTTCTTGTACTTCTACATGAGCAATATTATTTTGAAGCACCATCACTCTTTTTTGGGAGGATTTCTGGCTACTTTACCCACTTCTGTATAATAATGACCTGCCACTACTTGAATACATTATGAAAGCACATTTTGCGTTGGTCAGTGGTTGATCAACACAGCTATTTTTAATGTATACTGTGTTAATCCATCATCAGGAAAATTATTTGGATGCATTTGACCCTAAAACCAATGCTGCTTGGGCCACCTGACAGGAGCAGGGACCTTCTTGCTGTGAGGCATGGGAGCTAGCCACTAACCACTGCCGCCAAAGGTTTAGGGTGTCATTATTTGTAACAGAGACATCAAATAAAAATGCAGTTCTGCTCATTTCTACAATATGTAAAAGTAGTAAAGTACTGTACTTAAGTATTTTTTTAGGACTCTGTACTTTACTTAAGTACATTTTACAGTGGATACTTTTTACGTTTACTACATTTGAGAGCAGATAGCTGTACTTTCTACTCCACTACATTTTTAACTAGACTTTAACTGAAAAGTAGAAGTATTTTTTTTTGTTACGGTCTGAGATCTTTGGGCAAACACTCATATACAAATAAAAACAGCTAAAAATGATTCTGTTGAAGAAAATTCAGCACTCACAATCTGTATCAAAATCAATACATTTGAAGCCTTATGAGACAAAATACCTTTTACTCTTACAGTACATTTTTAAACAGATACTTTAATACTTTTACTTGAGTAGAGTTCTGCTCCGGTATCTGTACTTTTACTTAAGTAAAAGAATTGAATACTTTCTTTCACCAGTGATGTAAGGACACCATTTTAATTTTATTTTTTCATTTTCTGCAGGTTGTTGTGTAAACGGCCCCTTGGTGGAATGCCCATTGCTAACAGTCAAGTGTTGAAGGAGACCTGGGTTGCTACATCATTAGCTTTGTGTGGACCACTAGGGGGCAGTATGGTGTCCTGGGGCAGTTTTACGCTGGAGAAATAAGGGGATGTCATTGGACTCTTGGCATTATCGGGTGGCTCTTTGATGGTGAATGGAAAGAATGCTGATATATCTTATAAAAGGGTTGATTTTTATGCTAGTGCGACATAAAAATTCAATACAAAAATCCGCAATAATCAAAATTCAGCATTGGTTTCTTTCCTGAGTCTGTTGTTAGTGACTTTTACCCCATAAAAACCTGTCTTTTTTGTATATTTGTGTAGTAGGTTTGTAAATATTGGTCATTGATTGTGCTGGGGACAACCCTGGAATGTTCTGAACTTGTATGGTGCCATCCTTTCATCTCGGTTTTATAGTACCCTGTGTTTTAACATATACTAAGTCAGTGATTCTCAAACTATATAGCCTCTGTAGCTGCAGTTTCTGTGAATGAAACCAAATGGATATAAATTATAACCACTAAACTGTATCCAAATTTGACTTAAAAGATGCACTGCGTTACATTTCTGCACCACCTGTTTGTCTCCATGGAAATGTTATTGCTTTGTCCTGAATGTTACACAGTATTAAACCTATCTATCATGAACGAACAAGCAGGTTACAGCACTACGCTACATTACAAGTCAGATCTGTGGGCAGGCACCCCGTCATTCATAGGAGGAATTACTGTATTTTTGAGCAATAGAAACACCCATAATGAATAAATGCTAGATGAAAATGTCAGTAACATCTCCGTAGAAACAAGCAAAACAAGCAGGCGCCGGACGCTCTGCCAGAAAAGTTGCGCAGTGCACCTTTAAATAAATGTATATATATATATTAAAAAAATAAATAAATAAAAAAGTAATCAGACTAAGACCAATCCAGGAATAATTAATTTTAAAAGTAAACCAGAAATGCACCAGAAGTAACCCAGGACTAAACTGGCCTTGCAGGACAATTTCTGGACCAAAATAACAAAACTTAAAAATGTATAAACACATTGTGAACATTTAACACAATAATAATAAATAAATAAATACTTAAAATTAAACTGTTTTCTTTTATATGAAAAACTTTGGTCATTTTAAGTTTCTTTAAATATTCTACTTAAATAGACTTGAATTGAAAACCAAGCTATTTCCATTGCAGCTGTATTGGCCCATGCACTATCAAGAGGTACTCAGACCCCAGTTTGAGAACCACTGACCATCTGACTGTTTGGCTTTATAGACTCTTAAGCATCTTTTACAAGACATTATAAAGGTATAATATATTACAAACATGTGCAAATCTCTGAGTATAATATCTGGACTTTGACAGAGACTTGAGTAGGTAGTTTACATAGAAATGACTCTTAAAGAATCCTGGCTCTTGGTAAGTTAACACACACTTGGCATAAAGACGCATTAGCTTTGCTCCAACGTTGGACTTGAAAACATGTTATATTAAGAGAAACATAGAAACATGCTTTGTCTAGCCATTACACATGCAGTTCTTAAAAATGCTCTCAAATCAATATAAAATTTGCATATCACTTTGGCAAGGGAAGATATATACTTTTCTGTAATATTTTCTATACATTAAAAAAAAAAAAAAACATTTGTTCTTTTACATAAAAAAGAAATTCTTTTTTGATATGTCACTGCACAAAGAGCAACAGACAACAAAATGAACCCACATGTCAAAAAAGAGAAGCAAATGAGAAAAGAAGTTGCATAATTTCACATCAACAAATAGAAAAGTTAAGACCTTGCGGAGTGGTGGACTGCAGGAAAACATCTGACCTGGTTCAGAGACTAAAATAAAAATGTATCTTAATGCATTGTAGATTGTTGTGTGTGTATTCTGAATATTTGGGCACATTTAGATAAAACAAGGGACCCTGTTAAAAATGAAAATTGAAAACAAATCAATTTCACAAACTATGGCTAGACCTCCCTCACCCCAGACACTTCCTCCAGCCCAGGGTGTAATGATTCCTATGCAAGCTATGGGAAACAATAAAGTTAAACATATCCCAGTCTCTGATAGTATAAAATGTCAAATCCCAGTTTAGTGAGTGATTAGCTTGTCTCCATGGAGATGGAAAAAAGGAAGGACCCTAAAAATGTAAACATTACCCAGTATTTACCTACCCAGTGTCCTAACATTTTAAAAATGTGCTTTGTGCTCATAACCATGGAACCTATTATTTACCAAAGAGAAAACTATACAAACTTTAAAGCTGCATTGTGTAACTTTTCTGGTGAAGGGTCTGTCAAATGCTTTTCTCCATGGAGATGTTATTGCTTTGTCTGGAATGTTTCACAATTTAGTATTTAACCTTTCTATTTGCTTGGAGACCAAATTAGACAAAGTTACAGGTCAGATGTATGGAGAGGAAGCCCTGCTCACAATCAGAATGCTTGTTTTTCAAGGTATTTTTAAGATATAAAACCAGCTGTAATTCAATAAAAGTAAGGTAGAGCTGTTTAATGTCATACTGTGGAACATTCCAGACAGAGCAATGACATATCCATAGAAACAAGCAGGTGACAGACACCAAACCAAAATGTTACACAGTGCATCTTTAAATTGCATCTTCTATCTTACATCTTCTGTCTCACTATCTTTTCATGACAGTTATCCTTCACTTGCAGGTGCTCTGGAGGTTGGAGACTCCCTTTGCCTTAAATAGAGTGTTGTTGGAGTGCCGTGTGTGCCGCAGATTACATCAGGACAGGACATTGGCTTGGCCTTAAGTCTGAAGGTCACTCCTTAAGCCCGGGGTTAATAGTGGGACTAGCTTCTATTATTAGTCTCTCTGTGGCGTGCGCTGGTCTCCTCCTTTTTGTCCTTCCAAGTGCAGACAAATTAAGACTATAATGCAATTTAACTGTTTGTTTAAGTAACTGTGCGTGTAACGGAGATGATAGTTCAAGGCTAGGTTATCTAACTTAGTGTTTAAAATACGGTTTTGAACACGTTTTTGACTACTTAAGGGGGCATTGTGTAACTTTTCTGGAGGAGGGTCCGTCAGATGCTTTTCTCCATGGAGATGTTACTGCGTTGTCTGGAATGTTTCACAGTACACCAAACCAGACCAAGTTACAGGTCAGATCTGTGGAGAGGCAACCCCACTCACAGTCAGAATGTGTTTTTCTAGGTATTTTTGAGCTATAAAACCACCTGTAATTGAGTAAATGTAAGGTAGAGATGTATAATGTTATGTCATACCGTGGAACATTCCAGGTAGAGCAGTGACATAGAAACAAGCAACAAACCCTCCACCAAAAAGTTACAAAGTGCACCTTTAAATATATTTTGTCACATTTTTATATTTAAATAATTAATGTTAACATATATATTAAATTAGATCACCTTAAAATCTGAATTATTTACTTTGGATCAACATAAAAAATTAAATGAAAAAAAAAAACTATTTCGAAAAAGCAATTTTGATTTTGCATCAAATTCTATGATACCTTTGATTTACATTGCTGTGATCCTATATCATATTTTTGGTTGACTTTAGGTAACAATAAAAATAAGAAAAAAAAAAAATACACTGAGTGGAGGTTGTGGGTTCAATTCTATCAAACCTTGGTATGCTATTTTCCGTCTCTTCGTATGTTTACAGTCCTTGCATTTCCCTATACATTGTGTAACCAACCCAAGGCTGATAGTAGCAGTGATAAACCAGAGAAAATGAATACATTATTGGAAAGTATGTCATTTTGAACATATATTTGCAAGGCTGTATATTCCCACAGTCTACCACTCTCCCATCCGTCTTTTGTAATCAAGGTGCAACACTTTTTCAACGCCATTTTTTCCGGTCTCTTTGAGTTATCATTCCTTAACATTTCTCTTACAAGGCATGCATGCTGATATCCAGTCTGGAGAAAGAAATATTCAAACTGAAGAAGCCATTGAAATTCAAAAGCATGACTGTCCATAGAGAGCTACTACTCACAATGTACACAGCTCAATCATCCAGCAATGTCTCTTCAAGTAAACATGCCTTATCACATGGGCTCACAGGGCGAAACCAGCTGGGGCTATGCAACAGAAGCTACCATTTTCTCAATAAACATCCACATTTTTGCCCATAATGTTGGAATATATGTCTTCTTTAGCAAATGTATGATAGAAGTAATGATACAGTATAGAATGGACCAACTGCTCTCCATCATGGACACTCCGGCTCACCCACTGCACCAGACTATAGAGGGACAGAGGAGCTCATTTTCCAACAGGCTTCAACAGCTCCACTCAAACAGTGAGAGATAAAGGACTACATTCACACTATAATACTCCCTACAACTGTACAACAACTCACCCTTATGGAACAGATAACGCTATGTCCTGTCAATCATTATTTCATCTTTGCTCTGTTTCTTCTTCTATATTTTTTATTTTTCCTTGTACATATAAGCTACAATTATATAATTATGCCTTATTTGACATCAGTCTCTTGTTATTTTTGCTACTTATTTTGAATTTATTATTACCATTTATATTTTTTGTTCTGTTATTATATTGTGATGTGTGAGTTACTGTGTGCCAATATTATCCCACAGTGAGTGCTAGGGTCAGTTTTACCTCTCGTTAGTGGGCAAATACTCAACCTACTACTCCACTGTCATCCAACTATAAATAAAACAAATAATGTGCTCAAATATTGCAACCTTAGGGGCAAGTAATATGCATTTCTAACATATATATTTAGCCATATCGGTTGCATAGCTACAGCATTTATACACTATATAACATATCTGACAATCGTCCGCTTTCTGCTTTTTATATTCTGTGAAAAAAAATCAATATAATATAACAAGAAAAACTTTAAAAAAAAAGACAAAAAACATGTTTATACATTTAAAAAACAGCAATATGATTCCTCCATCACTCTTATGATAAATAATTTGATATACTCTAATGGATAAATAATATTATCATGATAGAACTTTACCTTATTTCTTTAAACTATACTTAAATATCTCAAGGATGGCACCATTGTTTTCTCAAAATAAAAACAAAAATTATAATAAATTTTGATATATTTCTATAAAATTTGAGTAGATGTAATAAAGTGATGTGATTTCTTCTATAATTTTTTTCTTCTTGTCACTGTCTCTTTATTTCAGAGTTTGGCTTGTGCTTTAGAAGACGCCAATAGGTTCATCAGTTCCTCTCCGAGATTTACAGATTTGTTAGCATAGGCCAGGCTAGTTAGCATTATCCAGGCCAGTTAGCATCGCTCGAGCTTGCCAGCGTCGCCCAAGTCTGTTAGCAAAGTCTGGAGGTGTAAATAGCTGCCAACCACAGAGGGGACAGAGCAAGGCGTGAGAAACAAAGGACAGATGTTTATGGTATTCCTCATTTTGCTTGTCTTAACGTCGCCTTTTGCCAGGACACCAAGCATAAACAAGATCCATTCCCACTATTTTGGCTTGGGCCCTGGACAATGTTCCAGTACACGTTGACACTACTCAGATCTGTCTGTTTTAATTTCTTTTTTTAATTTTTTTTTTTTTTTTTACATTTTTGACTTTGGTCTTTACTTTGTCAACGAGGGGAAGCAAACGACAAACAAAGCATGTCTCCTCTATATCCTGTGCAGTTTGTTGCTATTCAATCCCCCTTTCGAAAAAATAAGAAAAAACTTGTGATCCTTCCTGGTGCTGACAACTCTTCCGTTGCATTGTAATAATGCTGTAACTGTCTATGTCTTCTGGGACGCGTCAACCCCAACTGTCATGTTTCCAAAAGCAACAAGAAACAGCGTATACTTTTTATGTCCGTCGATCTTTTATGACCCCATTGAAAAACTACAGGGCTGATTCTTTTAAATGAATATGGCAGTGTCTTCGCCTGTTCACAAGTCTGCAATATGTCTCTTGCTTTTTTGTGGCTTGGGTCACTCTTAAAAGTTCATTTTTCTCCGATAACAAAAAGTCATCCTGATAACGACCGTTTTTATTTGTAGTTTTAGAAAATCTCTCTCTCACATTCACTCAAATACATAATAAAATTTGGTCAGACATAAGCTGATTCACTGGATTGTGTGCGACCTAGATTGGGCGGCTGGGATAGGTGAGCCATATCTTTCTTCCTGATTTCGCAAATTGACTTCCTCCTTGCCTGGACGCCCCGAATTGCCGCCTTAATTTTCCGCCAGCCCAAATGGTTCAGCTCGGCCAAGTTGAGAACCACGCAAATCCCGCTAACCGCAAACATAAACACCAGGAATACCGTTTTTTCCGTCGGCCTGGACACATAGCACTCCACCTCTTTGAGACAGGGATAACGGTCGCATTCGAAGATCCCAGGTACGCTGAAGCCATACAGGAAGTACTGCCCGGCCAAAAATCCGATTTCCAGTGCGTTCCTGAACACAACTTGGATAATGTAGAAACGTGATATCCCTTCTTGTCGCCTGACTTTGGAGCTCTTCCCATGGGTGAGGCCTCTTGGTGCATTGGGTATTTCTTTCACCTCCAAGCAATCAGGTTCCTCTTTTCCACCCCCACCATCTCCACCGTGCTGAACCAAAATTCCATTAATGTTGCGCAGTTTCCTTGGCCCGTCTCTACCATAGTCTCTTTCCATGATTGGATAGAGGAAGGAGTAGCGCCGATCCTTTTGCTTGGCCGATTGGTGAACTGAATACGTAATGAAGCATAAACTAGGGGTGCATACGAGGATGATTTGAAAGACCCAGTATCGGATGTGAGAGATGGGGAAGGCTTTGTCATAGCAGGCCTGGTTGCATCCGGGCTGGAGGGTGTTGCAAATGAACATGGTCTGCTCGTCTTCGTAAACGGTCTCTCCGACGATGGCCACAATAAGGATTCGGAAGATCACCACCACTGTCAACAGGATCCTGGAAGACAAACAGAAGAGAGGGCAGATGGAGGTTAATATAAGAATGAGTGCACACGTAGAGATGTCCAAAGATATCGTTTGAGGCACAGAAGATAACAAACCCTATTCAAAACAGGTTAAAGTGTAAGACAATTGTTTTAGTGTAAGGATGGTTCCATATATTTGTAGAGCCGGTACGATGTCTGATACTCTTCTCCTCTCCCTTTCTTTTCTCCGTCTCTCTTTCCTCTCATTTGCTCTCTCTCCTCTTCCTCCTCTAACTCCTCTAAAATGAGAGCTGTTGTGGCCAATAGCCTATATTTGCCTGTGCCAAAAAATACATTAAAATCCATACCAAGGACTAAAAATCTACGTTAAAGGTGCACTATGTAATGTTTTGGAATGTTCCATAATATGACATTAAACAGCTCTACCTTACATTTGTTCAATTACAGGTGGTTTTATAGCTCAAAAATACCTAGAAAAACAGGCGTTCTGACTGTGAGCGGCGTTGCCTCTCCACAGATCTGACCTGTAACTCAATCTGGATTGGTCTCCATGATGATAGAAAATACCATACTGTGAAACATTCCAGACATTCCAGACTTAGTGCTCTTCTAATTCCATTTTCATTTGTGTGTTCAAAAAGACAAAGCTCCGAGGACAAACTGGGATGAAACATGGGCACAGACTGATTCAGTGCAGAAAAAAAAAATATTGGTGTCAAATATATATCAGCTCAATTTTATATACATATATCAAACTGATACTGATATCCAGGGAAATCAGTGTCAATCAGATTAGTTAGATTTCCAATACATTCCCAAATGATGATAAATGACTTTAGTAACTGGGTTTTCAAACGGCTACATTGATTTCTTCAAGAATATGTTTCACAAGTCTGGTAAGGTTAGAAAAAATATGTTTAATTATTCAACTTCTACTTATAATAGGATTCATGGATTTCAGAACCATTCCAAGCAACTGTTAGATGAGTAAACTGGTATTCTGGACAAGGGACAGTTTATTCACTGTTTTTTATAGGGTTAAGGATGGAAAAAAAAATCATTCACACACTTTTACTCACTAAAGCACCAATTTGCTCAGCTAGTCTGCCCTCACATTTAACATTAAGATCTGAAAAACTATAATTTACTATAACTATTACTGTAATTTCCCCATTGTGGGACAAATAAAGGATTATCTTATCTTAACTAAAATTTCTATAATAAACTATAATTTAAACAACATTTTAATAAACCTATAGTGACATTTAAAGGGGCACTGTGTAATGTTTGTGGTGGAGAGTTTGCCACTTGCTTGTCTCCATGGAGATGATATTGCTTTGTTTAAATGCTCCATAGTATGACATTAAACCTTACATATAACCTTTCAATTATTACAATTACATGTGCTTTTATTGTGCGTAAATTCAGCAAAAATAAACATTCAGACTGTAAGCAGGGTAACATCTCCACAGATCTGACCTCTAACTTGGCCTGGTGCCATTGCTTGCCTGTTACCATGGAAACAGATATGCTTAATGTCATACTGTGGAACATACCAGGCAAAGCAAAAACATCTCCAGACAAGACAAGATAACACTTAATCACAAAATTCTTGAAAAAACTGTAAAATATATTCTGGTAAAACTCGAAAACCTTTGAGTTCTTTATATCCGTGACAACCGTGTAGAGTATCTTAGACAGTGAGAGACAGAGCACAAATAAAGGGATTACTGATGCTGACTGACACTGCCTCTGGTCTTTATGAACAAAATGAAAAAAAGATGATTCATTTCTGTGTGGATCGAGACAACTATATAAACAGAGTAGCTTTAAAGAACACTGGGAAATGTTAAAAGTGCACTGTGTACTTTTTCTGATGGAAGGGCCTACCACCTGAGATGTTACAGAATGTTCCACAGCATGAAATTCAATCTTTTTTTTTTTTTTTGCATTTATTCAGTATTAAGTTTTTTCTATTCTATCGAAAAGCGTCCGTTCATATTGTGAGTGAGGTTGTCTGTCCACAGATCTGAGCTGTAACTTGGCTTGGTGGTGTCATCAGGTTGCCTCCATAGATACAGATAAGTTTGCCAGACAGTGAGGCAACCCTGAGCAAAACAAACATTAAACATCTCCATGGAGACTAGCAGATGCCAAACAAAAGTTACACAGTGCACCTTTAAAATATTAGGAATTAAAAACCTCACACCCTGGTTCAACATAAAGTCTAGTATAGGTCAAGTCAGATTGCGAGACAGGGTCAGTGGTTTGATCAAGGACTACTTTTTGTGCTCCTGGTTTGAAATTTTCTACCAATTTTAAGAACTTGAGTCATCAGGTTCATACTATTTTTGTTTTTGCATAGTAGTGTTGTGACAGGCCTATATTTCTTTAATATTATAAACTCCGGAGCACAGCTTTGTTTACTTCTCCTGCTTCCTGCTTTCAAACACATTCTTACCTTTGTTCATTTCTTGTTCTTTTCAATACTCATATATTTTTTACAGCAAGAACTTCAGAAGGTAGTTTTTTGTAGCTGTTTTTTCGTTATCTCTAACCTAAGTGACAAGATAACACGTCTGAAAAGGTTTGAAGCACACACTTTAGAAGATTCATGTTAAAGGTCCTATAGAGCGCAAACTGACTCTTGTGAGTTTTAAGCCATGCTAGAATGTTGGTACCTCATCAAAAACATACGAGGAGCATCTCCAAAGCTCAAAATGCTCTGTCCTGTTTTACCTACTTCAGCAGAGATTGGCAGTTCCAGGGCTGAAATTATCCAAATGATTCTAGTGAAGGTGTATGGACTTTAAAAAGACACCGGAGCACTTCCTGTATTACCACATGACATCACAAGATGGTGTGCAGAGTTTGTGTGTTAAACATGTGTCACTGAAACAAGGTAAGGCTTTTCATGTGGAAACAACATTATAACATAGGTCAGTCAGAAAATAGCATAATATAGACCCTTTAAACTATTATTACCATTTACAAAAGAGGTGGCAGGGGAAGGACTTTACATGGACCAAACCTGGATAAAACTAGACTAAACCAGTTGAAAACATAGACTTAACAAGAACTAAACCAGGTCTATGCCAGAACTAGGGTTTGTCAAATGCTTTTCTCCATGGAGATGTTATTAATTTGTCTGTAATGTTTCACATTATGGTATTAAACCTTTATATCTTCATGGAGATCAAACCAGACTGTCATGACTTGTGCTCCCCTCCCTTCGGACCAGGACCAAGACCCCGTTCTCCAGGCTCTGGCCACTCAGGGGGTCAGAGTGGGTTGTCACGAGCAGGTTTTGAAGGAAGTGACCGAAAGACTCAGTGAGTTATTTGTTAATGTAACTCAAATTACTACTCGAATGAACCAACCAAAACTGGACTCAGCAGACTGCACCTCTGACACCTGGATCTTACTCCCAGAGCATCGCCTGCACCTGGATTCTCACTAGAGTTACCTACGCCATCAGACCTGGTACCTGCTGGTCCCTGTTGAACCCTGTTTAACACTTGCTGTCCTGTGTTGACCTTCCTTGTGCCCAGAGCCACCGCCAGACAAGAGTCTCCGTCTGGGGTGGTTTCCTTCTGTTCTTGCCTCTGTGTCACCGCTGGACATAGTTCTCCGTCCGGGGTGGTTACCTGTTCCTCAAGAGCTCCCTATGATGTTAACACAGCAGTTGCTTCCTGCTCCTTACCTGGACTCCATTAAGCAGGTTTTTGCTCCTCACCTGAGGTCCTCACTACACCCTGTCCTCTCAGCCCTCCGGCCGAACCCCTCCTCCCACCCGGGTCATTGACGGCTGCCCGGCCTTCACTGTGAGGTGGATTCTGGATGTTCGGCGCCGGGGTAGGGGATTTCAGTATTTGGTCGACTGGGAGGGATATGGTCCGGAGGAACGCTCCTGGGTTCCTCGCTGCAACATCCTCGATAGGTCCCTCCTCCGAGATTTCTACAGTGCGTTCCCTGACAAGCCTGGTAGGACGTCTGGAGACGTCCGTTGGTGTGTGTGTGTTTGTGGGTGGAGTCTCCTGGGACCTGTATCACTCCTCACCTGCTGTGCTCCACTCCTGAGACTCATCATCCAATCAACTCCAGCAATAAAGACCCAGCTCACCAGTGAGACTCCGCCAGATTGTTTCATCCTACACACGGTGAACTTCCAGGCTCTTCTCTACTGAGTTTTTTGCATCTCCACGTTGTCAGCTGAGTATTTTCCACTTACCTGCTTTTTGTCTGCTCTCCAGAGATCCCCGTCTACTCCAGCCCGATACTCACCCTCTGCATCCTGTTATCCACCCGGTCCAGCCTCGTTCCAGCCTGCTTCTGAGTTTTGTTAATAAATCACCTTTTCCTTTTCTTACTGGTCAGTCCATTTTTTGGGTCCCTCCACTGCTAAGCCGTAACACAGACCAAGTTACAAGTCAGATCTGTGGAGAGACAACCCCGCTCACAGTCAGAATGCCTGTTTTTCTAGGTATTTTGAGCCAAAAAACACCTGTAATTTAATAAATGTGAGGTAGAGCTGTTTAATGTCATACTGTGGAAGATTCCAAGCAGAGCAATGACATCTCTATAGAAACAAGCAGGTGATGGACGCCTAACCAAAACTAACTAACCAGTGGTAAACAAAAAATTTCTATACCTCAGTCAACAAAACAATAATACACTTGCTTCAACCATAGTCAAAGTCTAGCAGCACCTGCTATTCCCTGTTGGACCATTTGTTAACCACACTCACATCTCCACGGATCTCCCACAATCCTCCTCTCTCTAATCACCCTCATTAATTCTCATGATAATCTTATAAATAAGTTTGATTTATTGCTGCTATCTCTGTGTGAAGGACCCCGGTTGGCTGCTATTACACTGCCGGTCTAAAACTGACCTCATTACATTTATCATGGATTTATGGATTTCGCCTTCATACAAGTCAATAGACAGTGACATAAAAAAATGGCTTTGGCCGTAGTGATGACTGCACAACACAGAAGAGAGCATTCATCAGATGTTGTATACGAGAATGTAGATGAAAAAGATCCACATATAGGAGACTATATATTGATATAATGAACATAATCCAGCTTGTTATTAAAGGGCAGTTGCCTTGAACTTAGCAATAATGTATGCAGATATTAACCTGTTTACATACAAATGCAATGATTCATTTAATGAGCTTATAGACTGAATTTATGATCCAACAATACAAGTCATGTGATACTTACCAGTTCCTTATAAATGCTCAAATATTGTATTTCCCTTCAAACTATACTATTTTATGTTAAATTGTTAATCGCTATGGCAACAGTCCTTTATTTTTATCATTCTGAAACCCATGGACAGATACAGCATCAGCGTTTGATTGCAAATAATGAAAAAATCGAGATAGTTGCCATGTTCCAGAGCAATAGCCAAGCTCTGAAGGTTTAGCCAATTATTTCTAATGGTCTACAGTCTATTTTTAGAATGACATTTACTATGGAATATGCAGTTCTTAATAATTCTACATTATCATATTATCACATGGTCTAGAAATGAGAGAAGTGTCATGAACCTTACAGTTTGTCAATATGCCCATTCATCAGTCACCACAAACATTAAGAAGTTAAGTCATGTATTCAGTCGACGCCGCAATAAGGATCATTTAATCTACATGAATGACTGGAAAGGAAAATGATTTAAAAAATGAGTATTAAGCAAAATGGACTTTTTGCACTATATGAACCCTCCTTAAGAGCATGATACAAAACAATACATTAAAACTTCACAAACTTAAAGGTCATATATTATATAAAATGGACTCTTGTGAGCTTTAAACCATGTTATAATGATGTTGTTACCTCCTGAAAAACATGCCCGGACTTGTATTTTGTTTCTTTCACACATGTTTGAGTAATCCTTTATTATTAGTCTTCTACATCTCCAAAGGACTCAATATAATATATTGTTTTTGGGAAATATCGCATTTTCAAAATAATAAAGGGTAACATGGCAATCTAAATATGTTATGTGTTAAAGGTGCATTGTGTAACTTTTCTGGTGAAGTCTCTTTACAGTATTAAACCTTTCTATCTCCATGCCAGACCAAGTTACGGGTCAGATCTGTGGAGAGGCAAACCCGCTCACAGTCAGAATACCTGTTTTTCTAGGTATTTTTGAACCACCTGTAATTGAATAAATGTAAGGCAGAGCTGTTTAATATCATACAGTGGAACATTCCAGACAGAGTAATGACATATCCATAAAAACAAGTCATAGAAGTGTAAAATCCCCTCTTTAACAGTATTCGCACATGAACAATATTTTGCTCTATTTCAAACCCCCTTGCCTCCTAATAATTCTATATGGAGACTTGGTTGCTGTGTGCGAGGGGTAATCCACCAATCACAGCACAACGTTGGGTCGTGTGCGGCACAGATGTGGAGTCAGAGGCCAGCCTTAATCCTTTTCTGCGTCTGATGTACCGCTCATCAAACCCACAGAGCCACCGCCGTAATGAAAAGTTCTGCTGCCCGTGGCACCACCTGTGATTGGACCAGGCTGCGCAGTGAAGAAGTGAGGGAGGGGGGCGTGAGGAGAGGGTAAAATAAAAGCAAAAATATGAAAATTAAAAATGCTTTTGCCCTTGTAGTGACTCTATTAAGGAGCTTAGCGGGCAGAGAATTCACAACGCCAGAGCGAGGCTGTATGAGCACGTGCGTGGAAATCACATAGGGCCAATACAATTCTATATGCATGTTATCTAAGCAATAGGAATAGGGGAGACTTGGGGGAGTGAGCTAATATTGTGCACTGAAACACATTATTGTAAAGAACAATTAAAATAAAATTGTAAAGAATAATTAAAAGTTATATGAGTTTGCGTTAAAGATATGGACTTCCAGACTCCACAAAAGTATCATTCCCTGTGGTAAATGAGTAATGAGTACATTACAATACTGCTACCAATTTGGCATTTTAGTCAGTGTTACATGCCGTATGTAATTTCTCTGCTTGTCTCCAGGGAGATGCTATTGCTTTGCCTGGAATGTTCCACGGTATGGCATTAACCTCATCCTTGGAGACAACCAGGTAACGCCACCAGGCCAAGTTACAGGTCAGATCTGTGGAGAGTGGCGCTTCTGCTCACGGAAAGAATGTGAGCATGATGTTTTCCAGTGTATTTTTTCACAAAGGAAACATTTGTAATTCAGTAAATGCAAACTAGAAAAGCAAAAAGAAAATAAAAAATCACATAGTAGTTAACAGTGAGTTGGTTCCAGGAAGGAGAAGATGAGAAACCCAAATCCAGTGAATCTGTAGTGCAGTTCTAAATGAAAAGTGGTGGTCCTATAGAGACAGGGACAGAGGCCATAACAGGAGCACCATCCAAATCTCATCACAGAGAAAGAATTAAATAAAGCTATCTAAAATCTTTCACATGTACTGTTTTAATCTGTGACAACGCAAGAATCCTACTTTTTTTTTTTGGTGTTGTTTTAGTAATGCTATCAAATAGATTAAGATTATCACATATACAATATTCATGTCCCCACACGTGTTTTCTATTTGAATTCTGTTGTTGAAATGTATTTAGAGGTTGATGTCCAGGATGCTGCTTGTATCATTTTGATATATAGAAGGATTGATGTTACTCATTTTAGATATGTCCGCTACCTGTTTGTGAGATGTTATTGCTTGAATTATAATGTTCCACAGTACTGCATTAAAGTTGCATTTAAAGAGTCTATAGTACGCCGTTTTCTGATCTATGTTATAATGTTGTTCCCTCATCAAAAACATACAGTTGTGTTTAATTCACACTTGTTTAACACACACACCCTGCGTATTTAGTTCTTCTCTCAAACTGAAAACACTCCATTCCACATTGTTTTTTTAACTCTATACACCTTCACAAGAATCTTTTGGATGAGTTCAGCTTTGGATTTGCCCATCTCTACTGAACTAAAGGTAAAAGGTAGCTTTTAACCTGAAATCTACTACTGTATGACATCACAAGGTGGAGTTTTGGTGATGTAGACAGATTAATAATCCAGAATTACTCAAACATGTGTGGATGAAACAAAACACAACTCCAGGTCTGTTTTTGAGGAGGTAACTGTGTGTAATATAGGACCTTTAACAATTGAAGGGGTTTTTGGTGTTAAAAATGACTTGGAAAATTCATTCTTACTGTGTGTGGCTGACCTGTAACTAGGCCTAGTGGCGTCACCTGCTTGTTTCTGTTGAGATATACGTATGTTTAATGTCATACTGTGGAACATTGTGTAGGCAACGCAATAACATCTTCATGGAAAAAAAGCAGGTAGTGGATCCAACACCAGAAAAGTTACATATTGCACCTTAAAATATCTGTTTAAGGCATGTCAGCATGGTCAATGCATCTCCTACTGTATCGTCTTTAAAAAGAACCCAAGAAGTGGAAAGTTCTATGTTGCTCAAAATTGACTCTTGTCAGTGTTGTTTGAGTAAGCCTTTATTACTGGACCATCTACATTTCCAAAGCTCAAAATGCTCTGTTCCACCTTGTGATGTCATGAAGCTGTAGTTTTCAAGTTAATAGTTACCTTTTACCTTTTGTTCAGTAGAGATGGGCAATTTCAGGACTGAAATTATCCAAATGATTCTAGTGAATGTGTGGAGTTTAAAAACACAGTGGAGCACTTGTATTACCACATGGCATCACAAGGTGGAACAGAGTGTTTTCTGTTTGTGAGAAGAACTAAGCTAAATCTGCAGGATTTGTGTGTTAAACATGTGTGAATGAAACAAAACACAACTCCAGGTCTGTTTGTGATGAGGAAACAACATTAGAACACAGATCGGAAACTAGTGTAACATGGGCCCTTTAGTGAATGTCTGATTAGTATTAGAGCATATTGTCTTCATCTGTTCCTTCTGCCTCATTTCAATTCATCATTTAGCTGACCTTTGTTCACACTAAAACATTACACTGATGCAGAAGACAGGTCTATGCAAATCCTTCTCGTCAGTGAGTCTAGATATAATTTTCTCGCTACTGTGCATGTTTAATTTTGGCCAATTAATTGTGTGCCTTAATGAGAGCTTAGTGTGTGACAAACCACAAGAGACTCACTGTCAACTCAATGAGTGAAAGAGGAGAGGAGAGAAGAAAAGAGGAAGAAGAGAGGAGAGAAGAGGGGAGGAGAAAAGAGGAGAGAGGAGAAGAGAAAAGATGAAAGAAGAGAGGAGACAAGTGGAGGAAAGAAGAGGAGAGGAGAGAAGAAGAGAGAAAAGTAGCAAAGAGAAGAGGAGATGAGAGAAGAGGAGGAGAGAAGAGAGGAGAGAAGAGGAGAGACAATAAAGGAAGAGAAGAGGAGAAATGAGGGGAGGGGGAGAGAAAAGAAGTAGAAAGAGGAGAAGAGGAGAGAAGTAGAAAGAAGAGAAGTGCTACACACGGAGACCAGCACGGGAGGAGGCGTAGTATGGAGCTGTTTGCATAGAGTTTTTGCATAATTACACAGAAAGAAAGAAACAACAGTCTGAATTAGCATCTTGTATCTGGATTTTACAATTTTTATAATACATTCGTTTTTAGGTCATCATACTATAAGGAATAATTAATACAGCAATAACAGCTATTTAACTGCCTTCCATGTTTTTTGAATTCCTATTTAAAGATGCACTGTACAACTTTTCCATTTGTCTCCATTAAGCTTTTATTGCTTTTAGAATGCACTCTTAGACATGAAACTTATCTATCTCCATGGAAACAAACAAGAAAATGGCACCATCAGGTCAAGTCACAGGTCAGATCAAAGTACAATTGCATGTTTTCAAGGAATTTTTTATTCCACGAGAAAGGGAAAAGATCTCTGTAAGCAGTGAGGCAGTGCTGATATGTGTGCTAATATGTCAGCCATCTGTAGATCCGAGCATATGGAAATGAGTGGCTGCTTCCACTGCGCCTGAATAATTGGTCTAATCTGAGCAGAAAAATAAAGAGTGAAAGGTGGTTGTTATTAGTTGGTATCTTGCCACATTTTAAAGGGCCCATATTATGCTATATTCTGAAAATGATGTCATGTGGTAATACAGGAAGTGCTCCATCGTGTTTTTAAGCTCCAAACACCTTCACTGAATCATTTGGATAATTTCAGCCCTGGAATTGCCAATCTCTACTGAAAAAGAGGTAAAATGTAGCTGTTAACTTGAACAAGAAACATCGCTTCATGACATCACAAAGTGGAAAAGAGCATTTTGAGCTTTGGGGATGTAGACAGACTAATAATAAAGGGTCACTCAAACATGTGTGAATGAAGAAAAACACAACTCCAGGTCTGTTTTTAGTGAGGAAACAGCATTCTAACAAAGCTTAAAGCCCAGAAGCATCTATTTAGCATAATATCGGACCTTTAATTTTAAAATATGCATGTTTTTACAACTAAATGTATGCAACATGCTATAGTACAAGAAATTCTGAAGTGTAAGCAAAAGACCTCTGCCAAGGCACTGGTCATATCTCACAAAGGTACAGATAGTGTGCATATAACTGCACACATTCACAATATGTTGATAACTTTTATAGGCCGTAGTAGTAGTAGTAGTAGTAGTAGTAGTAGTAGTAGTAGTAGTAGTAGTAGTAGTAGTAGATAATAAGAACGCTTAATTAGCCTGAAAAAAGAATATATAACCATTCACTCAGTTTCTATCCCTAAATAATAACAAGTTGTTCATTATAATTTAAGTCTTTTGTCATGCTTTATTAAGGTGAACCATACTTAAATTAAATACATACATACATTTAAAGGTGCATTATGTAACTTTTCTGGTGAAGAGACCGTCACCTGTTTGTTTCTATGGAGATGTCATTGCTCTGCCTGGAATGTTCCACAGTATGACTACTATACATTTATTCAATCACAGGTGGTTTTATAGCTCAAAAATATCTAGAAAAACAGACATTCTGAATGTGAGCGGGGTCGCCTCTCCACAGATCTGACCTTTAAATTGGTCTGGTTTGGTCTTAAACCTTTCCAGATAGAAAGGTTTAATAATAATAATATGATACATAATATGAAACATTCCAGACAAAACAATAACATCATGGAGAAAAGTATTTGACAATTAACAGTAGAGCAAGGAAATATATTTGGCCATTTGCATCTTAAGATTTTCAACTTATATAACACTGCTTTGCTAATGCTAACCCGAGAATTGGATAATGACTAGCCTTTTGAATTGGATTAGCGGTTTCCCTTTACAACTAGTCTTCTCTTTACTCCCACCGCTGTTGCAAACGATCCCTGAACATCCTCTGAGCTAATACCAGGAGCCATCCGCAGCGTCAACTTTTCAGCTAATTTTACACTTTCTCCACAAACTCTTGGACATCTGTTCCGCCTCCCACTAAAATGATTATCTCGTGCACAGCGGGACGGGAGCTCTGTGCACGTAATTAGCTGTGCATTTGACTTAAGGCTTTTAACATGCAAACAAGAACACAGTGTTTTTTCTGTTTGACTCCTGGTTTCTCTGTGGCACGCGTCTCTCTCTATCTTATTCTCTCTCACTCTCGCTCTCTTTGCCTAGATTTTCTGCCCCTCGCCTGTTGCCGTGGTAACTGGCAGCAGGAAGTGCAGAGGAGAAATAGAGGAGGGGGTTGTGTGGGGTTTCTGGGGGAAGAAACCTCAGCTTGTTTTTACACAACAACATCTCACTATTACAGTACATCTGGGAAAGTGTAGAATCAAAAAAGTAAGTTCAACAGATCAGAATATGTGATAGAAGCAACAAAATATTATGAACAGAAACAAAAAAGCATCCAAATTGTAGTGCATGCATGAATAAAGGAAAAATAACATGCATTTCCTGGAATGTTCCACAGTATGGTATTATACATATCTCCATGGAGACTTTCTGGTGACATCACTGGGTCGAGACGTACTTTTTGGCAATGAAAAAAACACCTGTAACTGAATAACTGCAAGATAGAAAACTATACTGTGGAATATTTCAGGCAAAGCAATCATCTCCATGGAGACAAGCAAGTGGCAGACCCTTCATCAGAGCTGTTGCACGCACAGTGTATACATATATACTTCTTTATAGACTGTATAAATGAGCTAAGGGAGTGTGATGTCACCCACAGCGTTCGGGTCCAGTCAAATGAAGCTCACGATGCCAGCAGTTATACGGGAGAATTTGGAGAAATAGGAATTTATGGACAAAATAGCAAAATAAAAACACCAGGATCATGTAGAGCAGTTAAATTTATTATTATTTAAATTTAAGACCAGAAGCTAGTTGGAGATCTGCAGTCATTCACTCATATATTCCTTCATTAGAACAGACAATCCACACACACTGTACTTGCATGTTTTTGGACATTTGGACATTTGTAACGCAGAGAGGACATGCAGTCACAACTGAGACATCATCTGTAGTGCGATGCTTGAATCCTCTTTAAATAAGAAGAGCTTTGAGGGAAGCCACTGCACCAGTTTTTTAAAGCAATGTGAGCTATGATTCTTTTGTTGAAGTGCATGTTTAAAATAGTACAGATCAGTCAAAGATGGCATAGGAGAATGTACCTCTGCCAAGGCACTAGGTCTGTGACCCAACTTGGACTCATATTCCAAGAAGAGAAGTTGGAAATAAATAACTACTAAGCGACCGTGGGAATGTCATAACAAAATGTATAATCAAACAAAACAGTTTGAATAACATTGTCTCATACTCCGATATTGTGTTTACGACATTCTCAAATATAAGGTCATCATTTACCCAACATGGAAACCTTGTTTATTTACATGTTTTGGGCTAAGAAGTGATTACATTTCTGGTGGAGGTTCCGCTACCTATTTGTATCCATGGAGATGTTATTGCTTTGCCTGGAATGTTCCATGGTAGCGTGTATTCATTACAGAAGTTTCTATTGCACAAAAATTGAATAATTCTTTCTGTGAATAAGGGCGACTCTCCACAGATCTGACTTGTAATGTAGCGTAGTGCTGTAACCTGACTGTGTCCCTTGTGATAGATTTCTTAATTAATTTTAATCTAGTTTAATCTCTACTGTGGAACATTCTAGACAAAGCAATAACATTTCCATGGAGACAAGCAGGTGACGGACCCTCCACTAGAAATGTTACACAGTATCTGTCAAACTGAACTACTATAGTATTTACCTTTACCTTACAGACGTCACTTCCTTTATTTTACACACCTAAACTCCCATCTCCTCGTCTTTCTCTCTGCCCTTCTGTCTTATGGGTGTCAGTGGGTGAACTGAGTACAACACCCCAGTGGCTTTGACAGATTTGGCCCTGTCACCTCCAATGTGGACCGACACTTGTCATTCTTTCTCTCCTCCCTCTCTTCCTCCCTCTTCCTCTCCTCGCTCCTGCTCCTTCCCTCTCTTTTTCTTCTAGCGCTGATTCCTTTGGCTGAGTTCATCGATCGCTTGCGGGTCACAATGGGTCACTTGGCAACAAAATGTATTTAATCTGACAGTGCAGTCCATGGAGATGCTAAACACACACACACACACACGCACGCATACACACACGCACACACACACACGCACACACACACACACACACGCACACACACGCACACAAGTCATTCAGTCTTTTTCATACATTATATATTTCCTTGAGAATAACCCAGAGTTTTACAGTATGGCATTTAATGTAACTATCCCCATGGAGACAAGCCAGGCCAAGTTACATGTCAGATCTGTGTAGAAGTGGACCTGCTCACAATAATACTACATGTTTTGTAGTAGTTTTGAGAAATAAAACACCTGTAATTGAATAAATACATATATTATTATTTATATTTGTTTAATGCCATACTGTGGAACATCCCAGGCAAAGCAAAAACATCACCACGGCGACTAGCAGCTGCCAGACCCTCCACCAGAAAGGTTACATAGTGCACCACAGTACAAGCACAATACTATACTATAAGCTATAAATTCTATGAGGTGTGACAACATTATGGCAATCTCTATAGACTCTAAATACTTAAATAACTACATTGTACTTTTTGTAGTTATAGTATGTACAAAAATAGCAGTACAACTTCTAGTAATGTCCCAAAGCACACTGACCTCCTTGCTTTCTCGGTATATACTATTTTTAGACATTTCTATTATTAAAACGAAGCGATTCTGTCCGTGTAGTACTTTTGATCTGTCTTTTCTTATATAACAGTGTCCCTGGAAGCTGTCGGTGCGGGCAAGGTGGCCGTGCCCGATAAACGTCTAAGCAGCGGGGCAGAGACCAGCCCACTCACTCCTTCTGTCACTGGCCCCAAGCATCACATCCACCTAATGTAATACAAGTGTGTCTATGTGACAAGGCTACGTGCAGGTTTGTCAAGGCACGCGGCGCCTCAACTCTGTTCACATAGACAATTATAGGAAACCGTTATTCTCTTGGGGATCTACTGCAGGTTAAATATGGGTTCAGTTAAGGCTGGTCATGAAAAACTCCATAAAATAAATGTACACTAAGTCTATCCAATTTCCTCACGTGACACATACACCTGTTAAATCCGTGTTTGTGTTTGTTTGTTTACTTAGGTACATCTTTTACTCCCCCGGTCCGAGGGCCAGCCGCAGCTTGTAGTGCCTAAGATGAGACTTAAAACCAGGGGGGTGGGGCCTTCCCTATGGCCGACCCTAAGCTCTGGAACGCTCTGCCCCCCACGTCCGAAAAGTCTCCACAGTGGAGTGTTGTACATCTCGTCTTAAAACCCACTTTTACTCTCTGGCTTTTAACACCGCGTGAGTTGTGTGGTCCTCTGTGTCTTTTTATTTATTTATTTATTTTTATTATTTATTGGCATTCTTGCTCTTATTTTATTGATTATTGTGGACGAGCGGAGTTAAACAGAGCTTTATTTTATTGGATATGTTTTATTTGGATTGTGCAGCACTTTGGAAACGGTTTTGTTTATGAAATGTGCTATATAAATAAAGTGGATTGGATTGGATGTTTATGATGGCACATAGGGACTCAAATCTCTTCAGATAGACAGTTATAGGAACCTGCTATCCTTGCGGGGACCTACTGCAGGTTAAATATGGGTTTCGTTAAAACTGGTCGAGAAAGAATTTACAGTAAATCTATACAGTAAGTCTATGCAATTTCCTCACACATAAACCTGTGTGTGTGAGTGTGTTTGTTTGTTTGTTTGTTTGTCTGTCTGAAATCTGCTCAGACCGACAGTCATGGGTACCTGTTATCCTACTGCAGATTAAATATGGGTTTGGGGCGGGACTTAAATCAAAGTGATATAAATCCTACCGTCTCAAGCCAGTATCATCAAACTGAAAATGGCTTCTGGATAGGAGCTAACATTAGGTTCCTGAAAGTAAAAATAAATCTTTGTAATTTCATGGTATAACACATTCTGAACGGGACTACACTGACAAAAAAACAAATGAAATGTCTGAGTATTTATGTGTTTAACAAGTGATGTGACGACTCAAATGCGTTCATATTCAGAAACCTGTTTTATTTGTGGGGACTAAAGACTTTAAAAAAATCATACAGTCATTTTAGAAGTTGTTTATTAATTGGGTATTCTAGATCAGGTTAAATCAACTGAGATTTTAAAGGTTCTATAATACACAAAATTGACTCTTGTGAGCTTGAAGCCATGTTATAATACCTCATCAAAAACATACCTGGAGTTGTGTTTTGTTTTATTCACACATGTTTGAGTAACCCTTTATTATTAGTCTGTCTACATCTCCAAAGCTCAAAATGCTCTGTTCCACCTTGTGATGTCATGTAGTGGTACTTTTCAAGTTAACAGCTTGGCAATTCCAGAGCTAAAATGATCCAAATGATTCTAGTGAAGGTGTATGGAGTTTAAAAACACAGTGGAGCACTTCCTGTATTACCACATAACATCACAAAGTGGAACATAGTGTTTCCTGTTTGTTTTCCTGTTTGAGAGAAGAACTCGGGGTATGCAGGGTTTGTGTGTTAAACATGGGTGAATGAAACAAAACACAACTCCAGGTCTGTTTGTGATGAGGAAACAACATTAGAACATAGATCAGAAAATAGCCTAATATCGGCCCTTTAAGATGCTAAATACTAAATTTAACATTCATTCAAATATATTCTAACATTATAGTGTATCTACCAGTACTGACCCTGCAGCGTATCAGGCTCTTCCATGGCTCTTTTGATTGCTTTTAAAGATTGTTTTGTCTATGTACATTTTGCATATCTTGTCAATAATATAAAGTTAAATCCCAAGCTCGATATATAACTCTATATTTAACTAACATTACAAGATGCAGTATTTTTCTTGTCATGGAATAAAACTTTATAAACCTGGATAAAACATAATAAATGCCAAATGCTAATGCAAATCATTACATCTGTTCATATTGCATATTGTTGTATGGAGCCATTTTGAAGACTTTTGACCAATCAAAAAGTATAATGTTTTGTTTTAAATCATTAACTGCTATGCCAATGATCCTTGAAGTTCATTACTCAGAAGCTCATGGATAGGGTAAACGAGAACCACTCACATATTAACAGATATTAAATTGTTTTTAAAAGTTGAAGTAGAGCTGGTGCTTCTCTGTTCTCTCGTGATAAGCACACCTCTGCACATGTGCACCCGTTTTAATCAGACTCTGCTCCAGATGTTACACACAAAGCCGATTGTGTCTGACATTGGCCAAAATCTAGTCTACTCTCTATCTGTCTCTCTATTTCTATCTCTCTATCTGTCTCTTCCTCTCTTTATCTATCTCTCTGTCTCTCTCTTTATCTGTCTCTCTCTAACTATCTATTTGTCTCTCTGTCTGTCTCTCTATAGATCTGTCTCTCTAGCTGTCCCTCTACCTGTCTCTCTATCTGTCTTTCCATCTTTTTTACTTTCCCTTTCTCTATCTGTCTCTCTCTCTTTATCTATCTTTCTATCTGTCTCTCTATCTCTATCTCTCTCTTTATCTGTCCCTCTAGCTATCTATTTGTCTCTCTGTCTCTCTATATATTTGTCTCTCTAGCTGTCCCTCTATCTGTCTCTCTATCTGTCTTTCCATCATTTTTACTTTGACTTTCTCTATCTCGCTCTGTTTCTCTATTTCTCCTTCTTTTCTCTCCCTAGCCTCATCAGTCTTTTCCCTCCTTCTGTCCCCCCTTTCTCTCTTTCTCTAAGTCTCACTCTCTGACCCTTATTGCCCTCTCCCTGTATATCCCCTCCCTCTCCCTCTCTTTATTTTCTATCTCCATCGCTGTTTCTCGTTTCTTTCTCTGTCTATCGCTCACTCTCTCTCTCCACCCTCTCTCTATATATGCTCTCTCTTTTTCTGTTTGTCTGTCTCTCCCCTCCTCTCTCCTTACTCAGACTTATTTACCCCTAATGTTGTTTATGTGCTGGAGCTTGGTCAAATCAGGTAGCTTTAAGCACACCCGGATTTGTTCAAGTTCATTCGCGGTAACCCATTTCCTTACAGATGTATTCTAATCGGATGAGTACAATTTGGGACACACTGTCTGATGTGGGCTTCAAATGTTGTACTACCACACAAACAAATGGGGATTGCTGGTAAAATCCTTAAAATAACATGCATTCTTACAGTGAGTACACAGATCTGACCTGTAACTGTCTGTGGTAGCGTCACTGCTTGTCGCCACAGAGATACATATACAGGTATTATGTGACAACGTGTATAATGGTTGAGTCTTTGTATAATCCTGTAAGCTGCTAAAATGGATTTCTAATAATAGTATTTTTTTCTAATATGACCATCTCCCTGTATCACAAGCTCAGAGGAATTTAAGTGCAGTACAGAGGAATGTTTATATCTGTACTCACGCGACAATGGGAATTATCTCTGCAAAGCAATACAGACAATAACAAAGACAATAAATTCTGTCAAAATAAATGAAATAAATACAATTAGTCACACAGGACAGCAAGAAATGACGCAAAGAGCCCATATTGTATTGTGTAAAAATACCAAATTTGGAGTGGATTGCTAATTTGATTTGCAACAGAAAAAATAATACATTAAAAGATATCTGCTTTTTTATAGGCTAAATTGTATGCACGATATACGCTGTTAAAGGCCGAGTCCTATGTTTCCCTAAGTACAGTATTTGAGCAAAAATTGTCTTGTCCTAGTACCATAGACTGTATATATAAATGGACATATATCGAAATAGGAAGTGGGCATGGGGACATTTCCGGTTCCATCCACTCCAATTGACTTTACATTGTTGAGCCTCGTCATTTTGGTCTTAAAATGTCCGTATTAACCCACTCTGAATGATCTTGGTGTTTTTATTTCGCTATTTTGTCCGTAAATACATTCCTATTCCTAATATGGAACTCGACTCCCAATTCGCCTATAACCACTATAACCGCTAGCCTCATGAGCTTCACTTGACTGGAGCCAAACTCTGTGGTTGACGTCACAGTGCCTTAGTCCACTGCTTCATACAATCTATGCCCAGTAGGTCAAAATATGAGGTCAAAATATGTCCGTTTTGTGGTGTCAGCATCTAATTATAAAGTGTTTTATTGTCTGATAATCAGGAAGTGCACAATAGCATGCTAGTTTCTGTGAAGCTAAAACTCTGCTCTGGTCTCTGAAAGCATGGTGAATAATTAAGATGTTTGGAATTGGCTACAAAATAAAAAGAATAACTCTGAACCACTGAAAACCAATAAAAAATACTAGTTCTGTTTTTCCTGTTTTTAAGACAGTAAAAATCAGGTACAGTGCCTATTATTGATTAACGATTGAAAACGTGATCCCAGAGGTGTCGTCCGTTTTGTTTGTGCCACAATTGTCTCCGTGACGATGTGGATATGTGACAGTTACCCTGGCAACACTGCTAAACCTCTATTTTTGTCCCACCAGGGAAATAATAAAATAAAAATACTAACATATAAAAATAGACTTCCTAAAATTGAATCTGACTCAGTTGTAGGGACTGAAATGAGACAGAAATAGTTGCTACGGAAACCCAGTTGAATGCAGTGGTTTTGAGGAGCTTAAAAAAACGTGCAAGAGAGAGGCGAAGATACAGACAGTGTGAAAAGGGGTGTGAGTGGGCAAAGCAAAGCAAACTATAGCCCCATACTATGTTATTATTTATTTAGAGCTGACGAATAGTCTGTTTTGTAAATGTATAATTTATTGACGTAATGAAATAGAAAGTAATTCCACCAATTGCATAAAATCAGCACATTATTAAAAAATGTGTATAAAAGAAGCAAAAATAACACAATGATTTCATAGTAGCCTAATCAAAGGGGCACTATGGAGGGTCCACTACTTGCTTGTCTCCATGGAGATGTTATTGTGTTGCCTGGGATGTTCCACAGTAGGCCATTATACATACCCTCTGTGCATTTGTTCAATTACAGCTGTTTTACAGTTCAAAAATACCTTAAAAAACATGAACTCTTACCATGGGCAGGCTTGCTTCTCCATAGATCTGACCATTAACCTGACTCCACTGTGATTACCACGTTTATTTCTATACTGTGGAATAATCAAGGCAAAACAGTAATACCTCCATGGAGACAAGCAGAAAAGTTACACAGTGCACCTTCAAAGGTTTTGGTTGGATAGTTATAAAACAGTTACTTTGCATTGTCCTAGGCTAACAGATGGTCATTTTTGACATATAATTTCTTAATAAAGGTTAAATTAAGACTAGAAACAGGTGACTTGGTTGCGTATATGGCTTTGGGACAGGTTTAGGAACTGATTTCCAAAATAATATGTTTCTCTGATAATATTAATGCTAGATAGTCTTTGTTAAAGGTGCACTATGGTGGAGATTCTGTTACCTGCTTGTTTCTGTGGATATGTCATTGCTCTGCCTGGAATGTTCCACAGTATGACATTAAACAGCTTTACCTTACATTTATTAAATAACAGGTGGTCAAAAAAAAACTAGAAAAACATGCATTGTGATTGTGGACAGGGAGGCCTCTCCATGGATCTGACCTGTAACTTGGTCTGGTTTGATCTCCATGAACATAGCAAGATTTAATACCATACTGTGAAATATTCCAGACAAAGCAATAACATCTCCATGGAGAAAAGCATTTGACGGACCCTCCACCAGAAAAGTTACACAATGCACCTTTAATTGTATTGTAAGTGGTTTGCAACAGATGGAAAAAATGGAGAAAGTTCTTGGTTTAAAATGAAAATGAGAATAGAGTACATGAGGGGGCACGGTCATGTTTAGGAGATCAACAATGCCATAGTTGGGATCATTTGGATGTTTACAGAGGAGGAATAGTGAATATAAATACAGGGATGCTAAGTTTAGTTCTTCCAGCAAAATGTAGACCTAGAGGAGGACCAAAAAGGAGATTTGTGGATATAATGGACGCTGGGAGACGGTGTGGGTCAAAGCAGGGAAATACAGAGAGAGAAGGGGAAATGATGGCCGTAATCCGGATTAAATGAGCGGGTTTGGGACAATCCCGAGTTACAGGCCTGTGGAGTGTGCCAGACCCCACCCGCCGTGAGCTCTTCCTCTGCTCCGAGCCAAGAGCACCAGACCGGATCAGCTCCATCAGCACATGCACAAAAGCTCCACCACACCGAGGCAACGAGAGGACGGTGAAAAGGCCAGACAAAGGAGATTGTAGTGTATCGTATTGTGCCAGAAAATAGAGATTTGTTGGGTAGATGGAGAAAAATAGATAGATCCCAAAGGAAATTCACAGTTCACAAGATATTTAAAATGGTTGATGACAAAACATAAAATAAAAGTAGTTGATTATAGTCGATTATTAGAAACTGGCAAAAATATGATGAGTAAAGATACACACATACTAGTAAGCAAAAAGTGCATTTGGAGATGACTAAAATGTTAATAGCATTGGCTCAGTTTTGATAGTATTGGTACAGTATTGACTTTTCAGTGACATCATGCTGGGGGTGTTCTGTATGTTTGTGTACGGCAGAATGTTCACAATGCACACAAACCCTGCCAGAAATGCTTTAAAATTGTCTGAAAATTAAAGAAAACAAATTAAAACGGATTCAAACAACACATTTTCAGGAGCCTATGATCAGTACGAGCGTTCATGGTCCTGTTTGATGTTCAACAAAAATGTGAGAATAACTAACTGAAGAACTGTTAACTGGCTTTTGCTTGCTAGCTTGTTACTGTAATGTTATTTGAGAGGGACTTCAGATCAGCTCACCGGTTGTAGTTCCAGCTAAATCAGTTATTTTTGGTCAGATTGGGTTCAAATAAAGCACAGATTAAAGCCTCAGACAGAGCAGAGCCTACAGTTAGCATCACACCTCCAGGGAATGTTGATGACACCTACTGCAAAGTATCAAGAGTGCACCTTTAATGTTACATAAACAGGACATAACCTTACTCTATATGAAAGAACAACAAATAGCAAAGTAGTTCAATTGCCCCCAGGTTTTTTTCTTTCATAATCCCAGAATAAAGCGTTTATTCATTCATCTCTGTCTGAAAGGTGATGATAAAGATGTTTCTGTGCAGTGGGGACTTGGTTAAAAACAGAAGCCCCCGGCGCTCTGCAACCTGCTCAAGTCTCATGAAAACTGTAGGCATATTCGCTGTTAACAATAGATTTCAATTTGAGACACATTTGCATAAAACAGCTCCACAATTTCAGTTATAGCGTGTGTTTTCTATTCTTGGACTCACTCACAGTCTTGTGCATTGTCTGTAATGTTAGAACTGACGAAGCTGTAAGCAACATGGTGCCTATGAAATATTGAACCCCTTACATATGTTGACTACGTGGAGACTGGGCTCTATGGTATATTTATCAGAAACTGTCTCTAATATTCATGAATGTGGTTTCATATTCTCACGGTACAGTTTGCACCTCCGGTTTCATCTCAGCAGAGGTGGAAGACATACTGACAATGCACGCTGATGTCCGACTTGAAAAATGTGACTCAAGTTGAAGTTAAAATATGCTAAATCATTATAAAATTCTGGAAAAAAAATTCTGATTGCAAAGGTAGTCAGTGAGAATTGCAATGGCTAACTGCCATGCCTTAATACTGCAGCCAAATCACTGTTCTATATCACTGCTCTGCTGCCATCTCCATGACATCACCATAGCAACGGGTAAACAAATCCTCCACTGATTTGACAGCACCATTTAAAACATTAAAATAACTGATATTTTGGACATTTACAGACAGGGAACAGGCTTTTCACATTTACAAGTGAGATATTTCAGTTTGCAGCCGTGGTATAAGCACTTTATACAACTTGAAGCCGTGTGTTATGCAGTTTTAAAGCACTGCTCCTCGTTGTTTAATGCTTTTATAAATTGCTTTTACAAATCACTGTTCTATATCACTGCTCTGCTGCCATCGCCATGACATCACCATAGCAACGGGTAAACATATCCTCAAATGCTCTGAGTAGAATGTGGGGACTAGCTTCATTTAAAACACGGGAATAACTAATCTGAGACATTTGCAGACAGTGGACAGGCTTTTCAGATTCACGGAGGAACACCAGGACGCGCAGTGAAGTGCGTTAAAACCTCATAACGCACGGCTCCTCGTTGTTTACTGCTTACATAACAGTACTGGGTTGATTGTGGTGCAGTCTGTAAGCATTCACCCACTGACCAGATGATACCCGTTTTTTAGTTTATTATGTGCCTTTATTGTGCACACCCATATCAGTCAAACTAATGGCACCATAAAGAAATACAGCATAAAAAATTAGGGATGTAATGATATCAATATATTTCACTATAGAATTTTCGATATTTATTGCAATATTTTGTGGAGGCGTACAAATTTGTGAAAATGCTATTTTTTCTTTTTAAAAGTCGTAGAAAAGCCTTGAAACGCCTTTAGTACGGTTATAACATGAAGAAGTAAGATTCAAAAGTGCTGCATAACTTCATGTAGTTTGCACTGACAAACAGCAAAGGATCATGGTCTCTGTAGTTCCCTCTGTTTTTTAGCTACTGCTGCACCATTGCAAAGCAAGGCAAGTGTAGCACAGTTCGTATACAATGTAATTTAAAGTGCTTTACGGGATAAGAAAGACATTAAAATCATTCAAATCAATCAACTATTAATTTAAGCAAAAATACTTGAAATTCGATATGATATCATGATATTTTGGGTTTTGTTACATCACTACCTAATACCTAATTCACATGGTTTGTTGCAGTGACAAAAAATGTTTTAAAATATTGTCCGACTGCATAATATTTCAGAATAGTTTTTTGTTGTTTTTTTTTTTTGTTTTTGTTTTTTTTTTTTAAATAAAACATCTCCAGCTGGTGGTGCGGCCAGCCTTGTCAAAGTTATGAGCCAGGTCTGTGGAGAGGCAAGCCAGCTCCCAATAAGGACACGTGTTTTTCAAGGTATTTTTGAGCAATAAAAACACCCGTAATTAAATATAGCCTCTTTTAGTCTATGAATTGTCTGAAAAGTTACATAGTAGGGCTTTTAAACTGCAATATAAGTTCCATTTCCAACTTAAGTGTTAAAATTTAGACACCACCAATACAGTAACACATGTATTTAGAAAACAGTTAGCTACCTAAACATGAATATTTGCATTTGTTTACCCGTTTCTATGGTGATGTCATGGCGATGGCCACAGAGCAGTGATACAGAATGTGATTTAACTGTTGCCGGACTACTTGTGCGTTATGCAGTATTAACACACAGCCATTGGAATTCTCACTATTTGTGGTATAACTGTTCTTACTGCACAAATGATCTGGTTTAAATTAGTTTTCCAAAGAAACTATCTAGTCACTATGCTTTTCTAAGACAATACCTAAAAATACCCTTCAATTATCGTCATTCATTCTCCAGGTTGTTAACAGAGTGTCTAAATTTATCTCTCTGTCTCCCGCTAGCTGCTTGTTCATAATTGGAGACGTGATCTATGTGAAGGCTTCACTTTGCCAGGAGTCGGCTTTAATTGTGGAGAATGTGGTTTGTGTGGTGTGAAAGCATTGTCACACCTCTCAGGGCTGCTCATATGATCGTCTGCAAACATGATGAAGACACTTACAGATCTGGCAACACACATGACCAATCTGGCAACATGCGAGATTGTGTGAGACCCCTGATAACAAGTACAGATCTGCCATATTGTAGCACGCTTACATATAGGTGTTTATCATTTAGCTGTAATGTGAACAGATGGTACACGCGTCTACAATACGTTGAGAAACTACAATGATTTGTATATTATTATTATTTTTTACGCTTAGGGTTATTTTGGTAACTGATCACATTAGAGCCTCTTTAGAAAACATGACTGTGTGCAGATGTGTTTAGTGGAGTTTACTGATGTAGTGATCAGCAGCTAAATTTGCATCAAAGCTAACAACCATGCAATTCATATTTCTTAATGTTTATTGTGGAAAAAATTGCATTAAAATTTAGCATGCAACAAAGGTTTGGTTAAAAAAAAAAAAAATCACTAAACGACACAAATCCACCATATATATTAGTGAAATTTAACAGATAAATAACAAGAAAATGCATAGAAAATGTTTTTTTGTTTTCGCCGTCTCATTAAAATGAATGGGATAGAACATTTTGGTGCTATGTTACGCAGATTCACTCACTATATTCTCTCATGCCACCTGTCCAAAATACAAAAAAACATTCAGCTCTCTATAGTCCAAACAACACTGATATGAAAAGTCAGTGTTTCAGTTCTGTTTACAATAGAGGCAACCATGCTTTTAACTTATCTATTGTTTTGCAGGGAGCAGCCGGTTGTCTTTGTGAATGGGAGTCAGCGCAGACTTCATACAGTCTATGGGGACATGTGTTTGAGTGAGGAGGAGGTGAGAGGTGCTTGGCTCTCCAACTCTAATTATGTCTTATTCATGTTGAGTCATTCACACAGTGGAGAGGAGACAATCACCAGAAACATGCGCCAGATATGAGACGAGAAGAGAAAGTTCTGGAGAGGTATCTGTGAGTTGTGGATAGTTATTTGAAATATTGATTTACTAAAGGTTTTATGCCAGATGTTATAGGAATTTATCTATACAGTATTTAATATCGGCACCAGTAATGAATTATTTACTAGATCGGGTATCGGTTCCATCTTCTTTCCATCTTTAATTAGATGTAATAAGACTATTTACAGGCTGATTTTGGCTTTGAACGTCACATAATGTTTGACTTTTACAAATACAAAGCTGTTCAGTAGTCATTTAAAGGATTAAAATGAATACTGAACAAAGCTTTTGATAAATAAATCATTGACTTATCATTATTGTAACATACTGAACAGATACAACCTGTTAAACTTTGACAACATGATTTTTTATTCTGAGATGCATACTGTAATGGGAAAGTCGGCTTTCTCAAACACAGCAGCAAAAAAAAAATGCTTCCAGCTGATCTTAACACTTGCACTAACTCCCACACTTTCTCTCATGGGCTAAAACAATGTCTTCTGAGCAGCAGGCATGTCAACATTAGGCTTCTTCAAACATTTACACATTCTGACTGTGCTGTAGAGGTATTGTGTAGCTGTAAATGTGTTTGACTTATAACATTTGTCTTGATGGTCATGTTGTTGATGAATTATATTTTAGAGGATAATAATACTGATGAATTTGGTAAATGTACATTTTAGAGGATATTGATGACAATGACATTTCACTAGCAAGGACCACGCCACAACAATGAAATACGATAAAGATGTTTATTGACGGTGAATAGATGTGATGGCTGGGGGAGACTCAGGGTGGGGGCTCCTTCTCCAATCCAAAATGGTCACCCAGCTGATTCGGAACCCCACCTCCTTAAAGATGATGTCTTCAGACTGAAGGATGGAAGAAAGACACGGGGTGGGAGGGAGGGAGTCGAGTCAAGAGAGCTGACACTGACGGTGTTGTCGTGATAGGCTGTATAAATAGGGCTTCTGGGTAATTGAAGGTGTGGTCGAGACGAGCTGTGGTTGGCTGGCGAGGAGGTTGAGGCGTGGTCCAGCTCCTGAATCTAAGTTAATCATATTAACTCCACTTTTAGAAGATAATGATGAATTTGAAATCTTTATGGAAATTTATGGAAACTAGAATAAATAAATTTTGATTGTTTTAAATGTTTAATGATGAATTAGATAGTGGTTACTTTAAGGAGACACTGTTAATGATGAAATGTTGTTGCTAGAGTTGGTCTAATGTAAATAGTTTCTTTAATGTATTTTGTACCTGACTGAGGACTGCAGATGGAAAGGAGCTTTAGCTAAATCTGGCACAGAGCATCTTTTCTCTCTGAGATTAATGCTTTCTGCGCACTGTCCTTGTTTTAAATAAATAAAATAAAACTAAACTAATAACAGTTACATAACGCTATTGGATCTCTTTTGGAACAAGTTAACTGCAGAAAAGGAAATAAGTGCCATTTTCGCCCCTACACTGGTATCAGTTAATATCAGCAGAAAAAGTGAAAGTATTGATATTGGTATTGGAACTGAAAAAGCTGGATTGGGCAATCCCAACCAGATGCCCTCCCTGATGCATTTGAAGCAGTGGACTGACATGTAACTCTGTGTTGTATAGGACAGTTCAGTAAATCAACCAATTTTGCAACACAGAAACACTTTTGGTAGACTGTATGTAGTATTATAATATATTACTCAATGATGGAAACTTAAAAGATAGTACTGAAATTTGGTGTTGTGCAATACTACAACAATACTCATATGTATACTTAAAAACTTGTAAAAATGAACCAAAAATGTACAAAATATTAGAGGAAAAATAGCCTATAGATCCTATGGTTATGGCATCAGTGCAAAGAGTTAAGTACTGTATACACCATCCAGCTAGAGTGAAGCTGGCTCTGCGCTTATATTGTTATTGTGTCAGTGAGCAAGACACATAGTTCACATTTGTCAACCCCAGTGTTGGTAGCAACCGAAGGGGACTGTATTAAAACCTGCCAAATCACCATGACCGCCGGGGCAACTCCTGATTAGAAACCGAGAAACCAAGTAGAGAAAGTGGATGTTGGTTTAAACACTGTGCATCTGTAAGCTATTATCAGAACAGAAAAAACATCATAATCACTTGAAATACTGATGTGTTTTTAATGAGCTCTGCATATAAAGTCATTCACTTAACTTAAATATATCAGGCAGTAATTTTGCACAAAGAGAAAGGCAGTTCCAAAGCTGTTTCGCTGCACGAACTGATCTGAAACAGATTTTTGTTTTTATTTTATGCTCATAATTTAAATGTTTATCCAAGAACATGAAAAGAGAAGGCAGTGTTGGAACAGAGACAGAGGTGTAAGCTGTGGTTTTGACAGTTACAACCACATTTAGTTATAGTTTTAAAGACACACTATGTAACTTTTCTGATGGAGGATATGGAGCACTGTTTCCATGGAGATGTCATTGCTTTGCCTGGAATGTTGCACAGAGTAAAGCTATATATTTCAGTATGACATTAAAGTTATCTAAATGTACACCGGGCCAAGATACAGGTCAGATCTGTGGAAAGGCGACCACGCTAACAGAAGTAATACATGCTTTTCAAGGTTCTTTTTTTTTTTTTTACTCCATGGAGACAAGCTGGTTGCAGACCTTCCAGCAGAAAAGTTTCACGGTACATCTTTGAGTGAATGTGCAGTACTCTAATACAGTCAGTCTTCATGTTTTATATTTTGAAATTATAACACGTATACACGCAACTCATAATAACACTAAGATTTAGTTGAGTTGAGTTGTATGATGTGGAAAATTCAGAGGGTAAGGATAAAACAAAGTATAAATAAAGTATATATTACGGGTTTCAACTTTCTCTCTTTCTCTTTGGCAACATTTTGAGGACTTTTGCCTATTCAGTATGTTTTATGAGTTATTTTAGTTTTAGTTTAGTTGAATTGTGAATTTCTATCACAACAGTTCCAATTCTTCATAACTGTAAAATCCACAGACAGGTCTTCTCCAATCTCACTTCCACTCTGACTTGTGCAGGTGTATGTCTTTGCCTGTATGTTTACGGTATCACCCGTCCTGGTCTGACTGTCCTCCGTCTCTGCTCACACTAAACCCATAAGCTGCTGAGTCACCCGGGACTGCATCTGACCTCAAGGGCAAATCTGTGACCTTTGAACCCTATCCCAGCTCTAATCCCCCTATCTTTATCCTCCCAGTCCCCTTTCCTCTGCATATGCCCAGGTGAGCTGTTTGATACGGGGATGCTACTTGGACTACTTGACAAAGGACCAAGGGAAACTGCACAGAGGACAGTCCTGGATTAGTTCTGGAGAGAGTCGGGTCTCCTCTTGATTGTGGCTGCTTTAAAATTCTCTCAATGTGTCAGAGAGGCTGGAGACAGGTTAACCACTCTGCCATCAAACCACAAGGAGGACATGCATACTCCAAGATCGGGAAATCAACTCACAACTTCCTTAGTGAGGAATAGGAGACATGATAACCACTTTCCCACAGTAACACTGGCAGGACATGCACACTCAGGATAACCACTCACACACACAAGAAGACATGCACACTCCACTCACAGTTAGTACATGCAGTATTCTGTCTGTTTAAGCAGTTTTTCTATCCGAGTACACTGATTGCAGACTTGGAAGAAGAACGGCATTTAAATTTGAAATGTAAGCAAAAAGAACTGAGAAACACAGACGCTGTAATCTCATGCATCTTTTACTTGTTTGCTGGTGCCATTCCCTCTGGAGCGTGTTTGTAATCTGGTCATAACAGGCTACAGAATGAACTGCTGCTATGGGCTCATTTTGAAATCACTAGCACTTCATGAACTTCCATCTAGCTCTATCTAATACCATTACACCATCTTTAATAGCTACACTGTGTTATTATTGGCGAAGAGGCGAAGAGACTCAAAAGCTACTGTAAATACTGGCTTTATATCCGCTTGACGGGGTAAATGAACTCCAGGGGTTATGTTGGGTCTTAAAGTTCCCGTGCAGAAAATTTGGCCTTCCGAGGAACATCTTTAATAGCCTAAAATGAGGAAATGAATATCCAGGAGGTTTAAAGTGTGGAATAAATTAGGATATGATAGAAAAATGCCTTACTAAATATAGATACCGTGAAATAAACAAAGTGTAAATACTGAAACTAGTAAAACAATCATGATCCAGTCTTGGACTATACGTGAATTTCAGGTGGATTTAAGTAGCACAAACATAAAACTAAACCAAAACAAACATGAGCAGACTGTTGTTGTGTCTTTAGGCAAGACACTTCACCCAGCTTGCCTAGTTTGAAGATGGAGACTGTTCTCATTACAATATTATTATTATGTCAAAACAAAACAGACAAGTGACATCACCAAGCCAGATCTGTAGATAATGGAATAAATGCAGGATATATGTGGAATATTCCAGGCAAAGCGACACAAAGCATCACCATGGAGACAAGTACGCAGCGAACCCCCTACCACAATCATTACATAGAGTGCATCTTATATTATAATGTATACCACCAGCTGCACCCACATTGGAGTTAGGAAACAAGCAAGTATTACATTACTTTCTCCATTTAAAGGTGCACCGTGTAACATTTCTGCTTGTTTCCATTGCTATGCTGCTGCTTTGCCTGAAATGTTTCAAAGTATGGCATTAAATTTCTATATATTGCATTTATTCAGTTACAGCTGTTTTTGTTGCTATCAATACATTGAAAAACATGCCTTCTTACTGTGGGCGGGTTTGCTTCTTCGCAGATCTGACCTGTAACTTGGCCCAGTGGTGTCAGTGGCTTGTCTCAGTGAAGATAAACAATTATAATGCCATGCGGTGGAACATTATAGGCATAGCAATAATATCTCCATGGAGACAAGCATTTTTAGTGTACCCTCTACTACAAAAGCTACATAGTGTACTGTGGTCCAGAGCAAAAGAAATGATCTGAAGAAGGCTTTTTGCCGAAATATTATCTAAAAACAATAATAAATAAAAAGGTTTTGGATGTCACGTAGAGCTGTTTAATGTCATATTGTGGAACATTCCAGGCAGAGCAATGACATATCCATAGAAACAAGAAGGTGATGGACCCCCAACCGAAAAGTTACACAGTGCACCTTTGTATTTTGACTTCTATAAGAATTTTGGTGCGCGTTTTCTGTTTCATTTGATATATAGTGCACATGTAACATAAGTCAGTACAGCCTTCTTCTACTTCTTCTTATGGCCTGGTATCTGCTCCTCCCTGGGGTCATCACATATGGATACACGCTCCAGCTGGATGGGGGTGGCTCTTCTCACTTGGCCTTGTCTTATAACAGTCCTTTTTAGCAGCATCACTGGGGGAATGAGCCACAAAACCTCCTCTACTTCTCTGCAACACCACACAAGCAGATAATCTTAATGCACAATCATCCGTCATGTGTCTCAGCAGGGCGGGAAGGCGCGCCGGGGTTTGAAGAATAAATGCATAATGATCTAAAGGTCATGTGACAAAGAGGCTGCTGTCAAACAAAGCAGGTAAAACAGCCTCCACTAGAAACAATGGCACTTTGTTGGCATAGCAACCAGCCATAACATTATAACATTATGATTGCACGCTGCTGAATTATGGTACATATAAACGGGTAGAGCAATGTTACTAAGTGAATATTTTGTGAATCGAAGCAAATTACAGAACTGAGAGTAAAACTCTGGGGAAAAAAATTAAATTAAAATCAAAAACACAAAAAAATGAGTTAAAGACCCTATACCTGTTTGTGTGTCTTGCCCCCAGTACAGATATACAGTATTGTATAAGCAACTCTTGAGGTCAAAATATGCCGCGTGCTATTGTGAGTTGTGAAAAGCGCTTATAAACTCATCATGGTGAATAATTAGGATGCTCTGAATGTATAAGGTAAATGAGGAAGAACTTTGGACCACTGCAAACTGTTCAGAATGAAATGGTTCAGTTTTTTTGGCGTTTTAAGACGGTAAAAATCAGCTACAGCACCTTTAACAGTAAATCAAAAATCAATTAAGAGATTATTTGATTTAAAAAGAGCACATTGGTAGTGAAAGCTGGTCTTCCTGTGATGCCCAACCCAAGAGACAAGCCAGATTCTAGTCAGATATTGCTGATTTTGTGTTCCCAGTATCAGATTACACTGTATATTACATTTGGCAGATCGTTATAATGTTTTGCTTGATCAGTACATATATCTGTGGACCGCATGCTATACTCCCATAGGCCTATTTCCCCAGCACACACTTGTTTAGGTTTTGACAGATGAGGTTGGGGCCCCTGACTGACAGCTCTGATTTGACTTAGGGGCCCCGTGCTGTGGAGCGGTGCTGAGCCAGCTCCCTCTGTCAGGATTAAGGTGTTCTCACTGCCTACAGTAAACCAGCTACAAAAATACACTCAATCACAAGTGCATCTCGAGCCAGTGCTTATAGGAGGCAATATGAGGAGAAATTGGGTTCATTTCCAAGGGATTATTAGCTTAAAGATTCATTGCGTAACTTTTCTGGTGGAGGGTCCGTCAAATGCTTTACTCCATGGAGATGTTATTGCTTTCATAGTATGGTATTAAACCTTTCTTTTTGAGCAATAAAACCACCTGTAATTGAATAAATGTAAAGTAGAGCTGTTTAAGTCACCCCTCTGCAAATGAATGCATGTGAGCAGTTGGCATAAAACTTACCTATTACCATGGAGACAAGAAGGCAACGCTACCAGGCCAAGTTTGAAGTTCAGATTTGTGGAAAGGCGACCCTGCTCACTCTAAAGATGGTTTTCAAGCTATTTAAAAATAACTGTGATGGAATAAAGATAAGCTAGATGAGTTTAATGCCATACTGTGGAACATTCCATAACATTTGTAAAGAGAGAAGAGTAAAGGGTTATTGTTTGCTAAGCTAACTGTAATCTCTCTTTGCAAATGCATGCATACTATGTAACTTTTTTGATGGGGGTCCATTTCCTGCTTGTTTCTATGGATATGTCATTGCTCGGCCTGGAATATTCCACAGTATGACATTAAACAGCTCTACCTTACATTTACTAAATTACAGGTGGTTTTATAGCTCAAAAATACATAAAAAAAAAACACATTCTGACTGTGAACGGGCTTGCCTCACCACAGATCTGACCTGTAACTTGGTTTGGGTTGGTCTCCACGAAGACAGAAAGGTTTAATACCATACTGTGAAACATTCTAGACAAAGCAATAGCATATCTACGGAGAAAAGCATTTCATTTAATGGACCCTCCACGAGAAAAGTTACACAATGCACCTTTTAGATAGAGACAAGGGTGTTGAACTAAGTAATTACCAATCAGTCGTGTTCACACTTGATGTACTTCTATTGCCGTCCTTATTGATCAGGTATTACTACAAGCTTTGGCAATAAACTCCATAATTGCCTTTACCATTGTCCTATCTGAGGTGCGTAACCAGGTCCGTATCAAAAACTAAATTTAAAGCCCCAAATGTGTACTTTTCCAATCAGTCCCCAGATTTGTTTTGACTGGACATAAAGTCAATGCGCTGGTTAGAGCTTTAATCACTGCGTTACCACTGGAGTCAGCGCTGGTTCATTTGTGTTGCAAATGGGCCCCGTGTAAAGACTGTTTTATTAAGAGCCCGCTGTCTTATGTCAAGCTCCACTTCCTCTTCCATTATTGAAGATCAATAGGAGGCACAGGGGAGTGGACCGGCATGTGTAACAGACCAGTGGAGACGAGGATGAGGCGTGTGAGGAGGTAATACTGACACCAAAGAGGCTTGACTGATGCGTTTGATCAGAGAGGGTTTGCAAAGACACAAATCATTAGAAAAACAGGTAAATGGTACTGGTATATATATATATAGCGCTTTTCCACCTTCAAGACACATTAAGGAACCATTCACACACAGATTCACACTGTACGCAGACACTGGAGGCGAGGTGGATTAAGTGTCTTGCCCGAGGACACACCGACAGCATTCATCTGTGGGAGCTCAACGTTTTCTGTCGAGAGAGGGATTTAAACCACCAATCTTCGGATCAGTGGACTCCTTGCCTCAGATATATTGTATAAACAGCTCATCAGGTCTGCATCTAATTTTATAGCGTTTCTGTTTTCTCATTATTAGGAAGTGTGTGTTAGCATGCTAGTTGGTAAGTGTGGAATAACTTTGGACCACTGCAGACAGTTTAAAATGTGCAAGTTCTGTTTTTTACATTTTCCGCACAGTAAAAATCAGGTGGAGTGACTTTGAGTTTTAAAATACGTCCACTTTTGTTCTGGTTTGGTCCAGGTTTGAGTCCTAATGTAGACTTTGTTTGGTTCTGTTAAAGTCCTGGTCTAGTTTGGTCCTAATTTTGAAATGGTGGGTGGGTATTTATCATGTTATAGGGTATATAGGAAGCTGCCTCCCTGGTTCAGATATGGTATAATTTAGGTTAAGGTTAGGATTGGTCTCTAGGTCTTTCATGGAAACCCAACATTTGTGTGGCTGTGTGTGTGCATGCGTGTGTGTATTAACAACTTAAAGGCCATATATTGTGTCATTTTCTGATCTGTTATAATGTTGTTTCCTCATCACAAATATATCCGTTGTGTTTTGTTTCATTCACATATGTTTAACACACAAACCCTGCATATTTAGTTCTTCTCTCAAACAGAAAACAACAGGAAGTGCTCTACTGTATTTTTTAAAATCTATACACCTTCAGTAGAATTATTTGGATGATTTCAGCCCAGGAATTGACCATCTTTACTAAACAAAAGGTTAAAGGTAGCTTTTAACTTGAAAACCACCACCACGTGACATCATAAGGTGGAACAGAGCATTTTGAGCTCTGGAGATGTAGACAGACTAATAATAAAGGGTTACTCAAACATGTGTGGATGAACAAAACACAACTCCAGGTATGTTTTTGATGAGGTAACAACATAACACAGCCAAAAGCTCAGAAGAGTCAATTCCGCGTAATAATGTAAAAGTAATAAAATACAGAATAGACACAAAAATACAATTTCTTCAAAAGACTTACTCGAGTACTGTGCATACAATATTATAGATACAACTTGCTTTCCCCACCCCAGGAAACAGGAACAGAGCTCAGGTACTTGGGAATTGCACAGAGCGATCAGGCCCCATTGAATATGCAGGCTCTGTGTGTTTGAGCATTGTACACTGTGAATATTCATACATGCCCATATACGCACTTATCTGAACAGGCCCATCTCCAGAGCCTGCTGCATAAACACACACTTGTGTATCTGCTCCTATACTGTGTGTGAGTCAGACGAGAGGAATGGGGCAACGGTGCCGTCATGGTGGGCTCATACACAGAGGAGTGGGGGGGTATAGACAGGAACCAGAAATGTACTAATGTCTATAAGGGTAGAGTCACTTCAAAATGATATTAGTAAAGAAAATATAGCAATCCAAACATACGTACTAGTTTGTGCCATGTTTGATTTATATTTTAGCGATTTAAAGGCGCATTGTGTAACTTTTCTGGTGAAGGGTCCGCCACCTGCTTGTGTCGTGAAATTGTTATTGCTTTGCCTGAAATTTTCACTGTGGTTTTCAACTACCTCTGTCTCTAAATGTGTTTAATAAAACATTTCTGGTAGCATTGTCGGCTTGTCTATAGTGATTAAAATGTTTAAAGCCATACTGTGGTACATGCCAGGCAAGACAAGAATAGCTCCATGGAAACAAAAAGGTTTCGGACCTTCCACCAGAAAATGTACATGTAAACTAGTGCACTTTTACTGAAAACAAATGATGTAGAAAGAATACCAAAGAATCTGTCATATTAAACAAAGCAACCTAAAAAAAGGCATTATCTCCCATCAAAAGTCAGCAGTTAAAGATGCAGAGAAAGTGAGAAAACATCACTGTTGTGAGCAGTCTGAGGTTGTTCATAGTGGAATTTCTAAGTAAGAAAAATAAATGTTGACAGACACACACAACATACTACATTTTAGCTAAAAGATAACATTAATTGAAATTGAATGCCCTTTTTTTCCTTAAAGGTCCTATATTACGCAAAACAGACTCTTGTGAGATTCATACTCAAATAACTGTAAATGAAACTTACAGGTACAATCCACCTCTTCTCTTTAGACAATCTCCTGGCAGTGCCTTGGGACCACGCAGGCACCACTAAATCTGTCTGGGTCTCCTGCTGTTTCGACCAATCAGATGCGAGAGTTTGGCACCCGGAGACCAATCGGTTTTGGGATTGGGAGCCATTAGAGTGAGTTTAAATTCATGTCAGTGGTGATGGCCCAGATTATAGGCTGCGGTTAAAGAGCCCTTCCACAGTCAGGTACAGTGTGTTCCACAGAAATCTAATCAAACATTCATAACTTTAGGAACAAGGCAGAGGTACGTGAAGCGAGTGAGCAGTGACTAGTTTTAAGGGGTTTCAAGGTTATTTTGTTAATGTTTTTTTGTTTTTTTTTGTGTATAAAATAATAAACATTTGAAAAGAATATAGATGCAGCTTTAAAAAAAAAGTCAGACTTACTTAGGTGCACTATTTAGTTTTTTTGGTTGGGGGTTCGTCACCTGCTTGTTTCTATGGATATGTCTGAAATGTTCCACACTATGACATTAAACAGCTCTACCTTACATGTATTCAATGACAGCTGGTTTTACAGCTCATAAATACCTAGAAAAACACAGTCAGACATTCTGACTGTGAGCGGGGTCGCCTCTCCACAGAGCTGAGCTGCAACTTGGTCTAGTTTGGTCTCCATGAAGATAGAAAGGTTTAATGCCATACTGTGAAACATTCCAGACAAACCAATTACGTCTCCATGTAGAAAATCATTTGACAGACCCTCCACTAGAAAAATTACACAATGCACCTTAAATATTTTTAAATACATTTTTAATAGTTGTAATACACCTCAATATACATGCACTGTCTGTGATTGCATTTGTCTGTTCTGTAAAAAGAACAAAATAAGCATGCATGGATGTATTTATAGAAAGAACCATCACCATTAAAATATAATTAACTATTTAAAAATAGATCTTAAATCTAACTATTTACCTAGAATATTAAATGTATGAAGGTATGAATGAATGAATGAATGAATAATGGCCTTTACTTGTCAATTTATTCACATGTATTCAACATACAAAGGAATCGAAATTGGACCTGCCACCCCGTCCGTACATTACAAACACACAATACAATATGACATGGGGAGACTATACATGGACCGGACCAGAAGACAGGTAGCAAATAGGAATAAACAATGCCACATAACATTAGGATAGAGGGAGGAGAAAAAAAAAGAGAACAGCCACCAGACCATGCTCCTTTTGGGGCATAGTATGGTAGAGTACACAAAAAAACACCTCCGCGACATCAGCACATAGTCAAAACACAGTACAAACATCGCCACTGGACTTGCAGCCGGGGAGGAAAGGGGTGTGGAGTTAACCCAATGTAGGCAAGCAGCCATTGGCACTGGATACAACAGACCGGCCCACCAGGCCGGCTGGGCCTGGTGTAGTTTATATAATTAAGACACAAAATAGACAATTAAATGAGATTCAACCTTGTGCGAGCAGAGTAAAACTATGCTACAAAACCAATTGTGACTATTACTAATGCCATTCTGTGGAACAATTCCAGCAAAGCAGTAAAATCTCCATGGGACCCTGCACGAAAAAACTTCCGTAATGCACCTTTAATACTGGTATCGGTATAACACAATGTAACAGTACTTGTCAGTGTTCCTTTTGAACTTTAGCTTAAATTTTTGTAATAACATAAATCTAGTTTGTCATCCAATATTTCTCTCTATATATGAAGAATTAGATATCTCCAGTTGAAACATTGGCAAAAAGAAAAAGTGCAGTAAAATACATTTGGCTTTTAGAAATATTTCTCAACAAGAGTTAACTGCATGCCTCCAATTACTTTTTTTTTTTTTTTAAATGGCACATATTTGTTTTTGTAAATTACCTCTTCATATATATCTTGTATAATGGGTTTGGCAACACCCACCCCAAATGCTGTATGAGAAAATAGCTGAGTGGTGGTTTCCTTTAAACAGAGGAAGTCCTTTGGGTGCTGCTCAGATCGTGACTTCCATGTCCATCTGTGTATGGCCTCCTCCCAGTGTCACAGACCTGTCCCTGTGTGGGTGTGGACAGCTGCCAAATCTGCTGCCTTGTGCTCCAAATCTCAATAATTACTCATGTGAAAGGATCTAGTAGTCCGAACTTATGGGGTATTCTAAAAATAAAGGCCTATGTAAAGATTTCCACTATGAATTGCAAAAAATAACCAAGGACAAAATCAGGATTAAAGAGGTAAACCACAATAAATATTACAAAATTGAGAAATGCCAAAGATAAACAAGTGGATTTAAACAAGGCCCAAATGGAACTAAACCAGGACTTTGTATCCATAACAAAGAAACTAAGGCTGCAGTGGATTCACAATTGTTTTTCCTGGTGATAACAAAATCCTGGTTTAGTCCTGATGTAGACTTGATTTGGTCTAACTCCTTGTTTAGGCATGTTCTAGTCCAGGTTTAGTACCAGTTTAGTCCCAGTCTTGATGTGATCTGTCCAAGTCTGAATGCTCCCTTAAACCATAGACTGTATAAAGAAGTGGACTGAAGGAGTGCGACGTCACCCACAGCATTCGACTACAGTCAAATGAAGCTCACTGAGACTAGCGGTTATAGGAGCTGAGTTCCATAATTGAAATTCCAACCACACGTATCATAGCAACCAAAGGGCCAATCCGGAGCAAGGCTGTTGAAGATAAGTTTAGCAGGGAGCAGGTGCTTAGCAACGCTGTCAATCAAACCTGTTGCCAACGCCAACGTCGGTAATGTTGTTAAAGTTCATATCTTGATTTATAGACAAAATAACAAAATAAAACATTTTAATACAAACATTTTAAGACTAAAATAACGAGTCTTACAGCAGCAGTTATGAAGAGAGAGGCAACATTTTTTCAATAGAAAGTGAATTAGACCAAGATTTGGTGGAGAAGGAAGTGCGCCCGTGTTCCCTTCCTACTTTGCTACTACGCGGCGGCTAGGAGGTTAGCTATGTCCATTTATAGTCTATGTCTTAAACCCATTCTGACATCAGGGCTTAGAATGTTTGAGTCTCCATAAGAGGAGCGCACACCACACTTTGAGAACCCCCATCTCTTAACCTCAGCCCCTGGTCCAGTCTGACTCTCACTGCTCCTCCAGAGTCTCAGTGAGCCATCATTCATCACATCACCACCGGACATCACACTCTTCTCTCTCTCTCCTTTCTCTATTCTCCCTCTTCTCTATCTTTCCCCTCTCTCTCAAGCTTTCTCCCTCCTCTCTATTCTCTATCCTCTCTCTCTCTGTCCCTTTCTCTCTCTCTTCTCTTTCCCTCTCTCTCCTTGTCCCCCCTCTCTCTCTATCCCCCTCTCTCTATTCCCTCTCTCTTTCTCTCATCTCTCTTCTCTCCCTCCCTCCTCTGTCTATTCTCTCTCCTTTCTCAAGTTCTATCATTCTCTCTATTCTAGCTCTCTTCTCCTCTCTATCTCTCTCTCTGTCTCTCTCACCATCTTTCTCCCCACCCGCTCTCCATTTCTCTCTCTCTTGATCCTTTTCACTCCGCTCCTCTTTCCAGTCTTCCAACTCCATACCCCTTCTCTCTAGTTCCCCCTTTCTATTCTTTCTCCCCTTTCTTTTAATACCGCTCGCTCCCATTACTCTTCCTTCTGCCCTCTGTACCTCCACCCTTTCTCTCTCTCTCCTTGTCTCCCTTCCCTCTCCCCTCTCTTCCTTCCTTCCTCTCTCTTCATACCTCTGTTCTCCAGTTCTATAGCTTCTCTCTTCTCAAAACATGACATAAAGTCATTTCCATGTCTTTCCTTTTTGGAGATATTAATAAACTTCTAGCTTCATGCCTGCTGGATTTCCTGTACAAACTCAAACTCCAAATCAGTTCATTGTTTAGAGCAATAAAACCACATTGCATATTTTATCAGCGCTGTTCTATTATTTTATTTGTGATGGCTTTGTCAAGGATAACAAATAAAGCAAGTGACTCAAATATCAATAGTCTCGAGTTACTGCTTAAAATATTGTTGCTTCATGTATACGAAGTGTCACCTGTCATTAGGGAAGTAACGATATCCAGATCACAGCTCGATATTACCACAATATTAATTTCTCTGTACGATATTTATTGCAATATTTTGGAGAGACTAATAGAATTGTAGATAGGATACTTTTTGCTTTTAAGATACCTTGACAAGACTTTGGTGTGAATCATTACTGTCATAGTGCCAAGAATTAAGGTAAAAACATATTTCTTCATGTTATATAACACATGTCTGCACTGAAATGAATCGTGGGATATGTAGTTCCCTATGTTTATTAACTGTGGCTACTATAAAACAAAACATTTAAGGAAAGGAACTTGCTTAAATATTATTTTGAGAATTTTGACGATACGATATTTTGTTTATTGTTACATCCCTAAATGTCATAAATACTGAATATAAGTCAAAACCATTATCTCCATTTCTCTTCTCTCCAAAAACAAGTCTCAAACTCTTTCTATTCCTTCCTATTCCCTCCTTGACATAAAGATTTCAACCACACACAAAACTGGACCATCCATTTCTCCTCATTATTTGCCTCGTGAACCCTCTGACATTCACACACTCCATTATTAAGCAGCACTACTAACCAGCCTTACTCAGTCCCTTCAGGCGATGGGCAAAGATTTGAACTCTGAATTCATATGTTATTTGATGAACTACCTGTATGCGGTCTGTTAGTGTGCCCGGCTAAACCACCACGCTGCAGTCAAATGCCCACAAATGCCCACTGCCAGCTGTGAAATCCTGTCTGTCTCTCTGCTCGGCTGATGGGGCCTCTGTGGCTAAACCAGTCATAAATAATTTCTCCTCTCGCGGCCTACTAGAATAAGTGATTCAAGCTAAAATACAAGACATCTGTGCGTGGAGAAAAATTCATAAGTTATACTTCACTGTAGTGGCAGAATTGTTGAAGAACGGGTCTCCATTGTGATTTTATTTAAAGGTCTTATATTAAGCAAAATTGACTCTTGGAATCTTTAATCCATGTTAGAATGTTGTTACCTCCTCGAAAACATACCTGGAGTTGTGTTTTGTTTCAATCACACATGTCTGTCTACATCTCCAAAGCTTAAAATGCTCTGTTCCACCTTGTGATGTCATGAAGCAGTAGTTTTCACATTAACAGCTACATTTTACCTTTTGTTTAGTAGAGATTGGCAATTCCAGGGCTGAAATTATCAAAATTATTCTAGTGAAAGTGTATGGCGTTTAAAAACACAGTAGAACACTTCCTGTATTACCTCATGACATCACAAGGTGGAACAGAGCACTTTCTATTTAAGAGAAGAACATTATACATGAGTTATAACATAGATCAGAAAATAACGTAACATGGACCCTTTAAATGTGCGCTACACTGAACTTTTCTGTTGCTATCAGCCCGTCCTGCCAGTCTCCATGGAGATATTCTTGCTTTGCCTGGAATGTCCCACAGAATAGCATTAAATGTATTTATATCCATGGAGACAAGCAGGTGATATCACTTGTAACTTTGTAAATTGAATAAAATCAAGATGAATATGTATAATGCCCCACAGCGGAACCTTCTAGGCAAAGTGATAACATCTTAAAGGAGACAAGCAGGTGTCAGATCCTCCACCTGAAAAGTTATTGTTATAGTGCATCTTTAAATAATTACTGAAAATTATTACTACTTTTTGAGTTGTATATCATTTTTATGTTACGTAATCTACACTGACTGTTCCCCGAAATAGTAGTTACAAGAAATAAATAATAATGTGAATAAAAAAATAAGAATTAGAGGATTTTATCTGGCTTAAATTACAAGCACACATGCCTGGACTTTTCAAATATAAATAATAGAGAAAAAGCTACAGTTTTCCTCAATGTTCACTTCCCCTCTTGTCTTAAAAGTCAGAATCACTACAGTGGATACAGGGATACCACGTCCAAACTAAAGCCTCACGCGCTCTAGCCAACCCTCCATCATGTCAGTCCCAGCAGGATTACAGCTAAAGCCCCTCACTCGCTTTAGCCACTTTGGACAGCCCAGCCCTGACAGAGCCACAGAGCTGCTCTTTGAACATACAGCAACAAAACACCGTGAAATCTGCTTTCAGTCATCATGCATGTTTAATGTTTAAGATGTAATCATGTAAGTTCATTAATGTGCCAATCATGTATGTTAATCTATATGTGCCAGATTTTGACACTACAAAGAGGAAGAATTGGACCCAAAGGAAAAGAAGAATAATTTGATTTGGCAAATTTAGATTTTAAGCAGTTTTACCACTGGATATTCTTAAAAAGAGCACTGTACTATGAACCCATTCACAATCTCTCACATACATTCATCAGTGTACACAGATGCTACTGCAAAGATTGAGTGCCTATACACGACATGCGATTGAACCATGTGGTTTTAGATACTGCACAACCAACAACAGGCACAAATGATTTTAAAAATATATATTTTCAGTAAAATGATGCTGCCAAATTTTCACATTTTGGATTTTCCATATATAATATAATATAGAAAATATAATAAAGCACTCATCACATACTCTCTTATACTTTGAGCACCACCAACCTGTCACCAGCGGCACTCACCTTCCGATCATAGTAGAGTGCTGTTGCACAGCGGCCTCCAGGAGGCGCTCTAAGATGGTCCATTCTCCCATGGCTGTGGATCTGAGGCAGCCGGCAGGCGCCAAGAACCGGGGTGCTGTGCTCAGTTTGGGCGCTGTGTCCTCTCCGCTCGACTCCGAGGGCTCCTGGACCCACAGCTCCTGTTTGCTCTGCTCCGCCTCTGCTCGCTCCTGTCCACTTTTCAACTGTCCACTCTTCACCTGTCCACTCTTCAATTGTCCACTCTTCACCTGTCCACTCTTCACCTGTCTCTGTTCCTGTCCCCTCTGCTCCTGTCGCGACTGTCTGCGAGCCACACTCAGCACCCGGGCAGCGTCAGGTGGGACCCTGGCGAGGAGGCGGTTCAAACAGAGTCCAAAGCGGCTCAAAGCCGGGATTCTCTTGTGCTCGTCTCTGGTCTGGTCCTTCCTGTTCCTCAGACGCTCAGACATATAAAAGAGCTGTGGAGGATCACTGCTGCATGTGCCTGATTCAGAAGTCCTCTCCTCTCTTTGTGTTTCTCTGGCTCACGTGAGGGGTCTGTACACCTCTGCTCTCTGTCCGATCCCTCTGCACGTGAGTGTGTTTACCTCTGAACAGCTGCTGCTCACTCCTCACACCTGGACTTACACACACCAACCACCATCTAACACAGACTCACTGCTCCTGAAAAACCATCAACAGTTTGTGCAAATCCATACTCCTCTATCTCTTCTCCCCTCTTCTTACAATCTTTTCTTTTCACAGCATTCAGGTCCATAAGTTCACGTGAGCACCAGCATTTAATAACGCACACTTTCCCTTCTTAATCTCCATTTGGTCCAGTTCTTTTCTATGTGCAAAAGTCCTTGTTGAAACCCTCTCTCCGATGCACTGTTGCTTCTGGCTTGCTTCAGTCTTCCTCCTCCTCCAACACGAGAGCCGCTCGCTACTCAACCGCAAAACAATTATTCCAATGGTGACAGGTCTTGCTTGGACAATCTCACGTGTGGTAGAATCCGTCTCTTCTTCTCTCCTCTCCTCCCTTCATTCTGTTCTTTCTTTCCTTTCCTCCCTTGTGCGTTCACCCACCTGCCCGTGTTGAGTCCCTGTGCACGGCAGTGAAGGCAGTGGCCAGACCAAGCGTGAGCCTCCAGGATTAGAGAAAGGAATCATCTCCCCATGCAATGCTCCTCCCCCTCCCTCTCTTTCTCTTCTCTCTCTCCTCTCTCTCTCCATTCGTGATTATCCCTTGCTTCCTCCTCCGCTTCTACCACCACACACTCCATTTTTCATCATCATGTATATAACACTAGCTTTGTGATTTGTGCTTTTATACTGTGTTCTACTAGCAAAAGGACATTAGGACATTAGGAACGCTGTCGTGGCGATTAACAATTTAAAACCACATAGTATATCTTTTTAATGTCCTCAAAATGATGCTTATAACAGAAAGACGAAAGCCATGAAATAGAAAGGTTCATTTGCAGCTGTTGTAGGCAGTGGGTACATTTGCATGGCCAATAGAAATCAGATAACTAGAATAATCAGATTACCCAATAATTAGATCTGGCTTTTGGTGTGTGTTTACATGTACTATAGAAATCTGATCACTGAAAACACCTGGTGACAGCAACTGATTTTAGATGAACTGTTGTATTTTGAAGAGAAAGTACAATGCATTTAAAATACCTCTTTCAATCTTTAACATTTTCTCATCAGTTTCTGTCTTATAGTTATAGCCTTATGCCTTTTTTGCGTAATTTCCCATCACAATCTGCACAGAATTAAATCAGATTACTCATATCAGATGTAGCCATTAACATTACATTTCAATAATCAATAAAAACAGAATTTGGTGTCAGATTATCTTGGTGTTTTTTTGTACCATGGTGATCAAGAATACCTCTAAGAAAAACCTAGCACTATCAAACAAATGAGCATTAGAAAATATCATTTACTGTATTAGTCCACAATATTCACTATCGTACTATTTGTATGTCAAACTATTCAAATTAAATAATAGCTTTGCAAAATAAATAAAATTTGTGTTGCTATGAAGTCTTATTTCAAATTAACATTTCTGTTGCCTGACATTCATCCAGGTCTTGTCATTGATTATCCAGAGACGCGTATGACTCTAACATCAAGTTACAGTTTTAAATCTCCTTGCTCCTTATTATCACACAGAGGACAACTAAAAGGACTCTCCCTTTAAGTTTAATGCCACACTGTGTACTTTAATGGGTAATGCAATAACATCTCCATGGAGACAAGCTGCTGTCAGACCCTCCAACAGAAAAGTTGCATCATTACATCATCATTACATCGAGTTCACATCACATTTTTGCTATAAGCCCCATCACTATGTAACTTCTCGGCCACCTGCCTGTTTCTATGGAGTTGTTATTGCATTGCCATAAATGTCCCAAAGTATGGAATTAATCTGATCTATAGCGTTTACTTCACTTTAGGGGTTTTTATTGCTCAAAATACCTTGAAATACACATGCATTCTGTGACGAACAAGTGACCTGCGACTTGGCCTAGGAAGGACCCCTGGCTCGTTTCCATGGATATAGCTAATGCCACATTGTGTAATTTAATAGGTAAACCAATAACATCTCTGTGGAGACGAACCGCTGTCAGACCTTCCACCAGAAAACTTAAATCAGTGAGCTGTATTTGTACAAGCAGACCTGACTGTAGTGAAGCTAAACATAAGCACAGAGCGGTGACAGTGAGCAGGCCCAGGGGAAGTGTTCAGAGGCAGGAGAGATGTGTGAGCTCAGTGAGAATTACATCAACAACACCAACAATCACTGTCAGCTGGTCACATGGAGCCGATCTGGTTTCACGGGGACAGAAACCTGCAAGATTTGCATATTCAATCTCAGTTGTTAAAACTCTGAATATGTAGAAGTGAACTGTGGTCTGTCAAAGTCTTATGTTTTGTGTTTCACAGTATGGTATTTCAATCTTTCAGTCTTCATGGAGACCAAACCAGACCAAGTTACAAAGCTACAAGCTATAAAACCACCTGTAATTGAATAAATGTAAAGTGGAGCTGTTTTATGTCATACTGTGGAACATTCTAGGCAGAGGAATGACATCTCCATAGACACAAGCAGGTGACGGACCCCCAACCAAAACGTTACACAGTGCACCTTTAAATAGATGATTCATTTGTATAACCAAAGGAAGGGGAACCACACGGGGATTCGAGTCACTGGTCCTGCTCATATAATTTACAGATTCATCAAAAAGCCTATTATGGGTTGTCTAGTGCAGTGCTTTGAAATAATACATTAAAGTTTCATTAGCATACTGGTTTCAATCCTATAGGGAAAAAGGATTAATAGAAAATAGAAATAGAATAATAGAATAATAATAGAATAATAGAATAATAATATAATAGAAAAAAGCTTATAATAGTGCATTGTGTGGATCTTAAATCAGTAACACAATGAGCTGTTTCTCAATTTATACATTTTTGTACATCTGTAATATTATCAATGTTGTAATGGAAAGTATTTTTTCCTATATACTGAAAAGTTGCCTCTCATTCCTATACCACAAAATTAGATCTTTTATAGGTGCACTGTGTAACATTTTTGGTTGGTTGCCCGTCACCTGCTTGTTTCTATGGATACATCATTGCTCTGCTTGGAATGGAACGCTCTACTTTACATTTATTCAATTACAGGTGGTTTTATAGCTCAAAAATACCTAGAAAAACAGGCATTCTGACTGTGAGCGGGGTCGCCTCTCCACAGATATAACTTGGTCTGGTTTGGTCTCCATGAAGATAGAAAGGTTTAATACCATACTGTGAAACGATCCAGACAAAGCAAAAACATCATGGAGAAAAGCATTTGACGGACCCTTCACCAGAAAAGTTACACAATGCACCTTTAAGTATTTTAAAATAAACTGTTTGCACAATCCTAAACAGTAAGATTATTTTTGGCCCATAAAAAAGGCAACATTTAGCGTTTGTTTGTTTTTTTGTTTTTTTTTCCCCCCCAGAGGATTCCTGCAATTAAGCTAAAACTACAAATGTGTATTACCGCTAAAAGCCTTGTGCATTATTCACACACCGTCACTGTTATACATTTGATCTCATTTCTGGGAGTATTTGTGATTCAGTTTGTGTGACCCGACAGGAGCTGCACATGGGCCCCACGTGCCAAAGTGAGAGGAGAGACGCACTGAGACAGGAGTATACAGGACTATAGAGGGTGATTCAGGACTACACAGGCACACAACTGTCACTGTCAGTGAATTTAGAGAATATATACATACATACTCCCTCTGAGTCAGTGTGTGAGACTGTGAGCCAAAGAGGACTTCTGTTAGGCTCCACAGTATGAGCAAAAAACATAATATTCAAAAACAAAAACATTCAGTTTTTTAGGAATATAATTATTAAATGATGCACTTTAAAGGTGCATTGTGTAACTTTTCTGGTGAAGGGTCCATCAAATGCTTTTCTCCATGCAGATGTTATTGCTTTGTCTGGAATGCTTCACAGTATGGTGTTAAACCTTTCTATCTTTATGGAGACCAAAAAAGACCAAGTTACAGGTCAGATCTGTAGAGTGGCGACCCCCCTCACAGTCAGAATGTCTGTTTTTCTGGGTATTTTTGAGCTATAAAACCACCTGTAATTGAATAAATATAAGATAGAGCTGTTTAATGTCATACTGTGGAACATTTCAGGCAGAGCAATGACATATCCATAGAAAGAAGCAGGTGATGGACCCCAAACCAAAAAGTTACAAGGTGCACCTTTAAATATTTACACTTTAGTAATGTAAATGTAATGAACTATAATGAAATGTTATACCTATACCTGTGTTTTATAATATTCTGTTATATGTACATTTTTATCTAGTAAATACCAATTGCTGTACAGTGACAATAAAATTGAATCTGAATTTAAAGGTGCACTATGTAAACTTTTCTGGTGGAGTTTGCCACCTGTTATTGTTTTGTCCGGAATGTCCCAACATGGCATTAAACTTAGCTATTTCTATGGCGACGAGGAGGCGATGGAGACCAAGTTATAAGTCATATGTAAATGCTAGACAGACAAATTAAGAGCATTCCAGGTAAAGCAAAAACATCCCCACAGAGACAAGCAGTTAGCAGATCACTCCAGAAAAGTTACATAGTGCACCTTTAGTGTACTGGATAGTTCAGTTAATTTAAAGTAGAATATGTGTTTAAACCCACATTTACCAAAGATTAAACTACTAGATGTTTGAGCTTTTGCCCATGAGGTTTAGTGGTCCGATCCCAGCTCTGAATAGTGTATGTCATTGTGTCCTTAGGCAAGACACTTCACTCAACTTGCCTATGTATGAAGGTACTCTGTGAGTGCTGTGGCTGCATACAGAAGCAGAGCAAGTGAATAAATAATGCATGAAATTGTAAAGCGACTTTGTGGGTATGGAAAAGTGACATATGCAATTCGACTAATGTATTATTACCCTACATTTGAACACATCTACTACAGTGCTAAAAATAAGGTCTACAAGAGATCTGACCAGGGACTTAATGAGGTCTAGAACAGGACTGAATCAGCAGTTATGCTTAACAGATCCAAATCCAATTAAGACTAAAGGCTACCAGAGTTAAAAAGCCCATATTACGCTGTTTTCTGATCTATGTTAAAATGTTTCCTCATCACAAACACACATGGAGCTGTGTTTAGTTTTATTCACACGTTTAACACACAAACCCCGCATATTTAGGCTTTTATTTAGGCTATTTAGTTCTTCCCTAAAAAAGAAAACACTCTGTTCCACCTTGTGATGTCATGTGGTAATACAGGAAGTGCTCCACTGTGTTTTTTAAACTCCATACACCTTCAGGAGAATCATTTGAACTAAATCTATACTGAACTAAAGGTAAAAGATAGCTGCTAACTTGAAAACCATTACACTACATGACATCACAAGGTGGAACAGAGCATTTGGAGCTCTGGGGATGTAGACAGACTAATAATAAAGGGTTACTCAAGGGTCAATTTTGTGTAATATAGGATCTTTGAAAGCAGGAACAAAACAATACACATTTGTCAAACTATATAAGAATGGACTAAACCAGGACTAAACCATGTCCAACTCAGATCCAATGTGGTGTGTAGATTAACCCAAAACTCTACTCTTCATTACCCCCAACACACGCCCCACCAGCGCCCCCTATGCTCCAGTTTGAGAAGCACTGCTCTATTCTCGTGACAGTAATGAGCGATAGTACATAGTCACAAATACACACACGGTAATCCTCTCCCGGCCAGTGCCAACACAATCTGGCAGCTCCGAGTAGCACACGTGAAGGGAGAAAGGCGAAATGAGGAGAAAAGCAAAAAATAAAAAAGGACTTGGCTTCAATCCTCCGCCCGCTGGCACCACCCCATGGGACCAATTTAAGAGAGCTGCTCCCTAAAGCCTTGGGAGAGATACCAGTCCAAAAATCTATGATATGAGCTCAAAATATTACAATTTTGAGTGGAGTCTGGTTAATATGGCTACCTTTTTGCAACTTTATCTTGTCAAAAATACCAAAAATCAGATACTAATCGATACAAATATACAATTGAGCGAGTATCGATACTGCCAAAAATCACATTACAGGGCAAAATTTGAGCTTTCCTGAACAGTTTTAGTATGATTTTGAGCTTTATCATAACGAATATAAGAGCAAAGAAGGTACTATTATTTTGTATATGAAAATTACATTATATTATTAAAAAATTTGCAGTAAATTCTTTAGTATCAAAATCACAATAACACAATATTGGGATTAAACCTTAATCAGACCAGGACTAAAGACAGACTAAAATAGGACCAAACCAAGTCTACATGAGGACTAAACCATACTGAGGACACACCCTATTATAGCTATAGAAGCCGACCAGGAATTTACTCTGCTTTTTATTGGATAATCAAGTTGAAAACCAAAAGTATTTGTGTTTGAAGTTGATGTTGATTTCTGGGACAAAGATAACTGTGGCCTAATGATTAAGAAATTTAGGTTATGTTAAAAATATCCACTACTTCTTCCTGTTTTACCAGAACATCAACATCACGAGCTGTCCCTTTGGTGTGATACTCTGCAGTGACATCACGCTGGGGGTGTCCTGCATGTATCTCTATGGTGGAATGTTACCATGGAGACAGTATGAACACATTAGCAAGCAATGTCAAAACATTTTAAAATTGTCTGAAAAATACAAAATGGCTAGCTAGTATTGTAGTTCCAGCAAAATCAGTTTTTTATGGTCAGATTGTGTAAAAATAAAAAATCAGATCAAAGTCTAACTTGAGTAACAGAGCTTCAGACAGAGCAGAGCCTACAGTTAGCTTCACACCCCCATGGAATGTTGATGTTCAGCTGCAAAGTATCTACAGCCTACATTTGTAAACATTTTATTTACTGCTAGAGTATATATTGCTGTATTGATGGCACGAATGGATTTTAAAATACACAGTGCAATTATAGTAGCCTACAGTATTGTCAGCCCCATCTAAACATTGTAAATCATTGTATAGACTACTTTCCTTCTCTTTTTCTTCATCTTTCCAATGTGTGTAGTTATTTGCATATTGATAAGGCTTTTGTGTTGATGCCCTTTATGACAGAGCCCATTGCTTTTATCCAAACTTGGTGTAATCACAACATTCACTGACCTGACGCCTCTTAGGGAAAGATTCAATTTGCCAGGAACATATTGTATAGAAAGTGAATTTATTTTTGACTACCTGTAGATGAAAATGTTGATAAGCTGCTGAAGTGTTGGTACACTGCAGAGAGTGAGGTGAGGTGAATGGGTGATTAGCTCATTTAAAGTCTGGCCAGCGAGGAGGGGTCGAGACGGTCGAGAGGTAAAAGATTACATTTTCACTGTGATTACCGTAAGAAGATTTAGTTGGGCAAAAGGCCAGGAAACCCCAGCACAGCGAATGTGTGTGTGTATGTGTGTGTCCCTGTTCACACCAAGGCACCCAAGGCAATTATGGTTTTAAGTCACCGGGTTGGAATCAATTATCACATGCCAACTTCCACTAGTCCATCTGTCCTCTTTGTGCAGGCTTTTCATTCATCTCTCAAACAACTGCTAATTCAATTATGGAGAATTTGTACTTTTCTGACTCGTGACTGTGTCTATTTTTAGACTTTTATTCTGTGTGGAGCACCTAATACAGTTGCCTGGCAGTCTAGAATATCTGCGTGTATCCCTGGATCCCTGGTACTACAACAGCCAACTCATTGGCCCGAGCCAGTAACAAAGTAACTGGCGAGGAGCATTGTTCCTGATCGTTTTTTATTATTGGCCAGAGCCAGTAACACAGTAACTGGAGAGGGATATTGTTCTTTGTCGATTTATTTTTTTCCCGACAAAATGAACACATTTTTGACTGCCTGAAAGTCGCCGAAAAGTCTCACATTGGGGTATCAATAGATTTGGCAAAAGAACTGATAAAATGGGCACCGCGACAATGTCCGAAGCAGCCCGACTCAGCAGCACCGTCTAGAAGTGGACCCCTATGGGAGTGGGGACACGCAAAGTTTGGCGTAGGCAAACGACATTTGAAACAGTGATAGAGAACAAAGAGATAAGCCAAAAGCTGAACAGAAAGTCGGCCATATTGGCTCAAAAATTGTCAGTCACAAGTTTTCAGCTTATATCCGCCTTTAGAATGTACAATATAATGAAACCCCTTTATTGTTATGTGCAGTATCACAATATCACATTTTGCTCCAAGCCCCATCACTATGTAACTTCTGTGTCACCTGTTTGTTTCCATGGAGTTGTTATTATATTGCCTGAAATATCCCAGAGTATGGCATTAATGTAATCTATAGCGTTTATTTCTCTACAGGTGTTTTTATTGCTCAAAAATACCTGGGAAAGCACATGCATTCTTACTCTAAGTTGGGTCACCTCTTGGCCTAGGAAGGACCCTTGGCTTGTCTCCATGGAGATAGCTAGGTTTAATGCCACACTGTGTAATTTAATAGGTAAATATTTCTGGTCAGGGTGAACATGGAGATCGGAAAGATTAAGGACTTGGCTCAGAGGAAGGACTGAGGCACTACAATCAAAGTGCAGTAGCTTTTGTTAAAAAATGTCTGATTTATTTAATCCTGATCAATACAATACCATTATCTTAGCGTGAATCCTCTCATCAGAATGCTGACCCTAAGCCCCAACTGTAACCCATGACACAGTGACCTTTATCACAGGAAATCCACAAAAACAAGAAATGAACGGACAATGTTTAATTATTTATTACCTACAATTAACATGTTTTTCCATCGCCATCTTTGTGTTAACTTGAAGGCAGTTGTGGTTTCCAAGGGTCAAATGGTCTTCAGTACATATATACACCGCTCCACTGGGCTGCATTTGATGGTTAAAAGCTGTCCATCTTTAGCTGATTTCTCTAAAAGCCCTCTTCTCCACATACTTGAGTTTATGTCTCCTCTTGAACCTACGAAACAGGAAAAGAAGTGGAAAGTAGTAAGTAGAAGTAAAGTAAACTTGTCAGTACATTAGATACCGCTGACTAGAGCTGTGACAAAAATCGAAAGATCGCTAGATCGTGATCTAAACTTAGGTCGATCTCGATGATAAGGCAAGTGCATTTTATTTGTCAGGTCTACAGCCAATGGTGTGGCAGTAAGAGCGCGTCGTGCACCACTCTCTTGTCTAGGTGAAAGCTCTGAGACAGGGCCACAGCGTGTCCCTTTGTCTCCTTACGTGTCCTCGCCTTTCAAGTTTTGACTTAAATATGTAGTTTGACTTACAAGTGCCAAAAAAACAAAAAACGTACTGAAGAAAAATAATTTAAAGTTTAGTTTAAAGCACTATAGAAAGTTCAGTCACCAGTCACAAATTATTGTAACTACATTTTATGTTCAAGATAAAGCATTTATGCCAATAGGTACCAAAACAAGACTATGACGTGACGCTGCAGACTCCTGTGCACATCATCGATCAAAAATAACATTTTAAAACTAAATACAATGCAGTGAGTGTATGCCAGTGGTGGTGAAAATGGGGACTGATTGGCAATATGGCATCTTGAAAATAAATAATTAAAGATTGCTCAAACATGCACAAATCACTCCAAATACAACTTCGGGTGAGTAAATGGAGAGAAAAAACAACTATAACATGGTTAAAAGTTCTAAAAGGTGGATTTGGCATAATAGGTCTGCTTTAAATTTTAACCTTCGCAGATTTGTTTGTGTTTGTATTTGAGGACAGGCTGAACACTTGCTGCCTAATCTGTGCCACTGATTGACTTCACCTGTCACTGGTCATAATGCTATGCCTGATCGGTGTGCTCACTGTTAAGCCTTGGTGACAGGTTACATAATATAGACTGGGGTCCTTACTTGGCTCTTTCTCTTGGTTCAATCAGGTTCCTCTTCTGGAGACTCTTGAAGCGGTCCTTGAGTACGCTGCCCTCTGGCTGCAAAAAGGTGCAAGTGCATTTTAAAAAAGACATGTCCAGACAATGTCACTCAGCGCTAATTCAATGCATAATTCCCACCTAAATTATAAAATCCGATTCTTATTATTACAAAGGGTGGTTTAGGTATTAGGCGTAATTGCAGAAGATAAGCTCTTTAAAAGGAGAATTTTTCACGGCCAATTAGATAAAGTACAACTATGAGGATTCTTTTGGGAAAGTGGGTCGCAGAAGCATTAGGGGGATAGAGCTTAGAATAAGAACAATGCAGCCGGCACAAGATTAAACAAAAGATCCAAACTCATTATAGATATAGTCAATGCCCTCAGTCCTCAGAGGTCAAATGAAACAAGAGACTTTTTTTGTTTACATTTTGACAGACAGGTTAGACTACTTCACCAATCATTCAACATTATTATATTTAAGATTTTACTAAAAATAATGTCTAGTTTTTGTCCAGGTTGGACACAGGCAGTAGATATTATACGCCATAACTGTTACCTAGCAACTATAACATAAAGAAAGTCCAAAGCTTGTTTAAATTACACAATTCTTGATTAGACCAATATAAATAAATGACAATGCCTTTATTTTGATAAATAAAGGAATAAAGAGCCATTACAATACCTTCCTCATGCAAATATTTCCTGCATTTTGGATGGACTTTGGGTGTTGAGGACATAGGTGGAGGTATTCCATTTTAGAAGTCAGCACTACTTCTTGTATTTTTGTTCTTTTCTTTTCAATGTTTTGCTGCTTAACTGAAGTAAAACTATGATAAATATTTACCACAGGAACTATCCAACCAAACCCAGTATTAATAAGAAAAACATGAAAAACTGTCGTAATTTTGCACTTTAAACTTACCTTGAGTCTTCGAAGGGAATCAGCCAACTCATCACTCAACTGGACCTCCATGTCCTGTGGCTGGAATCTGTGTAACGAAAGAATAACAGCATAATGATTTAAAAGACACAATGATTTACAGCCAAGATGAGCAACTGTCTTAGAAAACATTTTAGATCAACATATTCACATTACTTTGATGTGACTATTACATCAATGCATTTAATGAAATCTATGGACCGGATGTCACTTTTGAAATTAAAACACTTTGCTGAAAACTGATTTAAAAAACTAAGGGGAAACGTGAGGGGGAAAAATGTGGAAAAAGTCATATTGCCCAGCCCTACTCCCTATACACAATGGTGATAAGCAGCTATTGAAGCCACAGCTGACTGAAGCAGGGCTAGTCCTTTAAAGGGCCCGTACTGCGCACTTCCACCTTGTGATGTCATGTGATAATGCAGGAAGTGCTCCACTGTGTTTTTAAGCTCCATACACCTTCACTAGAATCATTTGCATAATTTCAGACCTGGAATTACCAACCTCGACTAACGTGTGAATGAAACAAAACACAACTCCAGGTACGTTCTTGAGAAGGTAACAACATTCCAACATGGTTTAAAGCTCACAAGATTTTCCGTAATACAGGTCCTTTAAATACAAGCAGCAACAGTATGCCCATTATTAGACTATGGGGGACCACTGTAGCCTCTTCTATAGTATTAAATGGGAAATATTGGTAATAGTGATTAACACGTACAATGGCAGATCTTGTGTGTACTCACTTGAGTCGTCCGAGGCGCCTGGGCTGTGCTTTCTGGGCCTCTTGTTTTGCTTTGCGTTTGGTCTGCTTTTCTTTCGTTTTCTGGTCCTGTTTTTTGATGGAGGTTTTTATCGTTCGGAGCTGGAAGATTTGCTGCCTCTTCTCCACTTTCTGTTTCTCAGCCAACTGCTGCTGCTCCTGTGATGAGAGAGAGAAGAGAGGCAAAGATGAAGACTGCAACCTCAACTTTCACCTGTTAAAATATTAAGTGACAGCAAAAAAGGAAAAAAACAGCGCTTTTTTAATACACACATAAACATTTTAGAATTGATTAAAAATGAACTTTGAACTGGGCACAGACTGCACTAACTGAAATACCTGCCACTTTTCAAATGTACTTTGCATTTCTAGAGTTCACCAAAGTTGTGGACATTGTCACATTTTGTCATATTACAATTAAGTTTTACAAAACTTGCCAAAACTCATTTAAAGAGCTGAGAGATGAGCGGTGAAGGGTTAGAATCGGATCAAATTTTTAAAAGAACCAAATCCTTTTCTTTTATTATGCATTTTATACTGATTCATTCTGAACCAACATACTAATCAACACAGAAACAGAGTAGGCAACAAGAGAGAGCTTTGTGCACCAAAAAAAATAAAATAAAAATTGGCATCATAATAACATTATTATTGTAGTACAGCGTTTCATTTCGATTATGCATTATTTCAAAGGTTAAACACACTCCCACTCTCACTTTGAACCATTTTTAACAAATCAGAGCCTTGGTCATTTCCCTCTGTAATCAATTTGTAAATCAAATGAGTTCTCGCATTGGCTTCTGTCAAAAATAAATAGTAAAAGAGCCAGTCTCTTTCAAAATAAACTGATTCTAAAGATTTGGAGTAGCCAAAAAATCCCATCACTACAGTTACGGTGCTCTTCAGGATCATATCCAAAACTTCACTAAATTAAAAATGTACCTTGACTTTCTCTGCCCTCTCCTTCTTCCTCTGCCTCTCAGTTTTCTTCCGAGTGACTGTGATGGCTCCAACCGCACCCTGGTCCTCCTCTTCTTCATCAACGTCTGAGGCCAAATCTTCATCATTGTCTTCATCCTCCACCAGGCCCTGCACCTGCTCCTGAAATATCGTCTCCTGTGGGGTACAAACAAAGTTAAACCAATATGATCATTTTTTTTTAAAGGACAGATTGGTAGAAAAAATGAAAGGGTTAACTGGCATCACAAACCTCAGTAGCAGCGTCTTCTTTGTTGTACGCCAGTTGCCGTTCAATTTTCTGCTCTTCCTTCTCTTTTACAACTTCTATTTCATGGGCCTCTTGTAGTAATGACTGGATTTAGAGAAAAACATGAATATCAAAATAAAGTCAAATTTAATGCATGGTTACATTTTTGCAACAGTAACACACATGCGCACACACACGCGCACACACACGCGCACGCACACGCGCACACGCACGCACGCACACACACACACACGCACACACACGCACACACACACACACACACACACACACACACACACACACACACACACACACACACACACACACACAGACTATCTCATAAAAAGTCTATAAAATACACATTTAATTTAAAATAAACATTGATCTAAGTGCTGTGGCTCAGTGCTATTAGGGTGTTGGACTGTAGTAATAGTTTTCCACAAGGGATATGACAATAATAGAGGCAGGTCCCACTGTAGTACTAAGAAGGCAAAATACTTCACTTAAGTTGTAAGAGTGGCATTATAGGCAGGTCACAGGTGGTCATATACTGTAATGCCTGCTCTATAGTACTTATGCTTAATATGTTGTAAAACCGAGTTTATTATTGCCGGAGATTTTAATTAATAATCTGCTGTAGTGTATAACTTGTAAATTAGTATTTGGAAACGTTCAGTTTGATCTACGCAGTGGGTTGTGGGATGCCTCATAGTTCCTTCCCGCTGGTTAGGAACCTCCCGAGCTTCCTACGCTAAAGGAGCTATGAAAGGAAGCATAACGTCTCCTTTCCTTACTCCTTCCTAACTTTACTGATCAATCCGGATGGTCCTAGTCATGGCTGATGATGACACATGTCTGTGCCTATAAGGAAAGGAGCTTCCTAGGTGCATTTAACCCATTTTGGATGGGCCGTCAGACTCACCTGATGTGCAAAGAAGTCTGGGTTATAAGATCCTCCAGGAGCAATGACCTCCACAGCAGGAAGCACAGAGGGCTTTGCATTCAATTTCTCCGGACGCTAACAAAATAAAAGCATTGATAACATTAACAAACCAGAAAAAAAAAACTTTTAAAAATGATGTATAACGTAAGTCATTCAAATACTTACCTTTACTGGCATCTTTTTAGTTTGTTGGAGATACCATGGGTCTGCAGTATCTTTAGCTGTATTCAATTTAAATAGAGCATTAAACCGTGATTTGACAAAAAAGGCAACAAGAAAAAGCAGATGCCAAATAGATTAAAGACTAGAAACATAAAAAAAAAAAAGTCATGGCTAATTCTGGATCCTCTGTTCTTTTTGATAACACACAAATAGCTCTGTATTGACCAATTTAGAAAAGAAAACTCATGGGGCTTTGATGCATCCACGTCAGGCCGCTTTGAAGTTATTTTAAACTATGAATCTCCTCAGAATACGTCAATAACCTGGATTGCAGCCCTCTTTTATTTCACAGAATCGTGGTCTCACATAAAAGTGAGAGATATGTCTGAAAAAACACACCGCTAATTATTTAATTTCATTTCCTTTTTCATATTATGCCATTTTCTGATCTAGATTATAATGTTTTAATGTTTAATGTGGTTATATGAAAGTTTTGAAAGCAAGGCAGTGGTTTGGGCAGGTACAAGGGAGATAGAAAGATTTTGAGGGTAGAGATGCTAGACACCATGGCTGTAGTTAACAATTATTTTAGTAATCGACAAGTCAGTGATTCATTTTGTGATTAGTCGACAAGTGAAACGATTATTTCTATTGCACATTAAGATACATGCACATTTTAGATACATTATCAAGATATTTAAAGTTAAAATATGGTTACTGACGGCTTCTAACGTATATTAACAAATAAAATGACCGATGAAAATGAGAAGTTATTTATTCTTTCTTTTAATAATAACACTGTCTTTGTGATAAAAAGGTCTTTTGTTTGCATTGTAGAATTTGTATAGTCCAGATAACGATTCCGATTATCAACATTTAACTACAATTGTTTTTATAGTCTACTAGTCACGATTTGTTAATTAATAATTGCAGCCCTACCAGGCACCAAGAGTCAATAGATAACAAAAGAAGAAATTTAAGAGAACTCAGAATAAGTGATATAATAAGATACTTTTGCCTCAAATTGAAAATTGTAATCAGTATTGCACATACTCTCTTGCCCCCATAAGTCGTAGTAGTCTCTGTTGGGGTTGTTGTTGGCCTCTGTTGCTGCCTTTTTGCTCGTTGGCGCTGCACTTCGTCTGTTTAGGAGCCGCTTCTGTCTTCGTGGAGTCACTTCTTTGGCTGCTAACTGGGCACTGCGCCGGAGCTTTTTAGCGTTGGGTTGCTGGTAGGCCAAGATACTATCAGAAACAAAAATCAGTGGTCAGTGTTGCACTTATATTGCTTACTGTAATGTTGATCACCACATAAAAGTGTCAAGTGTCTTACTCTTTTGGTGGTGGGACGAGGGAGTCATGTTGCAGGATTAGATCTATTCTCAGTGGGCGTGAAGATTTGCCTTTCCTTTTCTTCCCTACTTCAGGCTCTGGTGCTTCACAAATTAAAAGGAAAAATATATATAACATTCCTTGATACGCTTAAACAAAGGATCTTAGATAATAGTGAATAGCCACCGTTAAATAATATAAATTTCAGACGATCATCCACATATTTACCTTGCTCTTCTGTTTTCTTTGGTTGTCCGAAGTCCACAAAAAACAAGCTGTCATCTGGCTTCTCAGCGAGCAGACCACTGTGAAAATAATCACATCAAAACTTCTTAATGAGGTTTAATTATACCAGTATGGCAGAAAATCACTACAGCGCACCACAGATGGTTGGGCTGCTCGATATATAGAAAAAATTGTAATCACCATAATTTTGACACTTTTATTAAAATGTAGATTAGAAAAGTGCTTTAACTCCAGGATTTGAGTGGTAGAAATTAAATGTTCTTTCAATTATATATTTTTTTTGTAATTGGATAAGTATTAATTGAAATCACACAGCTGTAACAAATGTGCTTATTGCAGTAATATTATATCCTCAGATCCCAGGACACCGTTCACACAACAGCCTCCTGAGCTCCTCTTGTTGATCTTCACATTCCCGTAATGGAAATACTGGGAGCGCAAGGATGGGATCATCACTGGATCATTACTTTGTTTGAGCCCTACTCTGTGTGGGAATCGAACCCTGAACCTTTATGTTATGAGGCGACAGAGTAAGCCATTTGGCCACTGTTGCATTTCAGTCACATTTAGATAAACATACACTTTGATGGGCCTGTAATCTGCATCGTATTTAGTCAGATCTTAACATACTTCAGCAATGAAGCCCAAGATGTATTATTAAGTGACGGGCTACTTGAATATAGACTTTATTTGGACTTTATTTGGCTTGTTTTACTGCGTTTCATCTAAAATTGACATTAAACTGCGCACATAGGACTAGTCTGGGCATGATCACGTTAGTTGACTTGGAAAATAGGCCTAAATGACAAAATTATTCTGTTATAATGCAGTTACAATCAAAGGGAAATCCAATGTAGTCAGAATATCTTAAAACACTTTGATGATGTAAAGGTAAATATAAGAAATGTCGCTTTTTTCCATCAGGAGCGCACTATCTTCACACTCACCCGGTGGTCCTCTCCTGGTGCCTGATGTCTTCCAAAAAGTCCTCTACATCGTTAATATCGCTGTGTTTGTTCCAGTTCTTTTTCTTATTTTTGTTCACACGTTTTCTCTTTCTGCTGTACAAGTCTGCGGGATTTGTTGATGACTTTAAAGTGAGAAATCCTGGTTGTGAAGCAGCCACACGTTTTGGATTTCTGGCCGCTGCCATCTTGGATCCGAGAGAGAAACAGGCTTCTTCGTCTTCAAACTACTGCCCCGTGTGTTCTTCTGGCGCCACCTACTGGTCACAGCGGGTAAATACACAAACAATGTATTTATAATTAAACACATATAGCAGGGTTTTATTTTAGCATTGCCTTTTCTAAACATTGCCAGTTTGAACTAATCTCTTTATACGTATAATTATATATATATATATGCGTTATTCAACAAAACAAAAGGCATATCGTTTCATTTCATTTGCAGTTTATTCACATTTTAATATAAAAAGGGAAAAAAGTCATTTATATTTCTGGGATGCAGTGTGTTTTGGACGTTTTTATTTGAGCATTTCACGGGGGTGGTTTAGTGTATTTTGCATTGCTTTGATATAGTCTGATTTTCAATTGTCAGAAAGATCAAATAAAATGCCAAACTGTGACCAAATGTATTCGTGATGCGTTTTACAAATGTGTGGATTGATAAAGTTGTTTATCTTCTTTCTCCATGTGTGTACTGTATTGGCCCCAAATGCATCATGGGAAGTGTGTCTCCTATCCTACTCCTATGTTCTTTTTCTTTTTTCCCCTCCCTCCGTTTTAAAGCGAGAACAACGCTTTGGACACTCTAGAATAAATTGTTTTTTTGTCATATTTTTCGACTTTAAATTTGTCAGAGGTAAGTAACAACACTTTGATAAAACTTTGCTTCACCAAATGGTAAAAAGTAGGTTCGTGGATGGTGAGTGTTTAAAGTGTATTTTTTGTGTAAAAGAAAACGCAGAACGAGCTGTTAAGCGCTGCTGTGGGAGCCAGGGACCGAAAAGCGCTCGAGAAATGCCCAAATTGGACTCGAAATTGTGCGTATAGCGAGGGGCCATCTGCCAAAACATGATTAATCAAATGATCCCTTGACATGTCTAGTTCCATTATCCAAAAGTAGTTCCCGCTTTGGTGAAGTAGTTTTTGAAATCTTCGATGGTTTTTATCATGAGTTCCTCGCTTTGCTTTGGCAGTTTTTTCCTTCCCGTTTACATTCTTCAACCAGCAGCCAGCCATCATCTTTACGCGCGATGGTTTCTATGAACGAGGCAGTTGAGCTGGGCGGTGTCGTCTGTTTTCCTTCAAGATAGCTCATTCTGCAATAAAAATGAGGGTTTGGGCACCTCCGGACTAGACCCGTGTAAGAAACGAGCGTACCCAGGCAGGTTGCGCAGAGGGCGGGGTCTGGTACTGCCAGAGTCGGTCTGCGGTTGGTGTTTTGACGCACAGCCGCCCGCCTCCAGGACCTTTGTACGGGATATTATTGGACAAAAAAAAGAAAGGTCTTTATAGTGACTGGGAGTTTCGGGTGTCCGGTATGACACAGTTATTACATAAGCTGCATTGAGCGTTTCACCTAAAAATAAACCAATTCAATTCATCTTTTCACCTCTCTACCTTTCTTTAGAGAATGTATCCAATTCCTAAGTGGATCCAATTTTAGCTGCAAAGTTATAGTTACTGAAGAGTTTAATTAAGATTAAACTGTTGTTAGTCGATTATTAAATTAATAAATATATTCTTTATTTCTATTGGAAATTGTCACAACAGTCTTGAGCATCTAAAGCATATCAAAATATGTATTTAATTTTATGCATAGATTCTGACAGGTCTTTCTGTCCACACAGGTGAACAGCCATGGCCCGTACAAAGCAGACTGCCCGTAAGTCCACTGGAGGAAAAGCTCCTCGTAAGCAGCTGGCCACAAAGGCCGCTCGTAAGAGCGCTCCTTCTACCGGAGGAGTCAAGAAGCCCCATCGCTACAGGTGAGCCCAAACACACAGGTTACATCCAAAACGGATCACACTTTTATAATATAACATATGTTTAACCTCCTTCTTCTCCATCCTCAGGCCTGGCACTGTGGCCCTCCGTGAGATCCGTCGTTATCAGAAGTCCACTGAGCTGCTGATCCGGAAGCTGCCTTTCCAGCGTCTGGTCAGAGAAATCGCCCAGGACTTCAAGACCGACTTGCGCTTCCAGAGCGCCGCCATTGGGGCTCTGCAGGTGCGTCACATGTTTGAGTTATTTGCTGTTTAATACTTCTATTTAATGTTATAGGACACTAATGATGTAGTTCTTCTTATAGGAAGCCAGCGAGGCTTACCTGGTGGGTCTTTTTGAGGACACCAACCTGTGTGCGATCCACGCCAAGCGTGTGACCATCATGCCCAAAGACATCCAGCTGGCCCGCCGTATCCGTGGAGAGCGCGCTTAAACGCTCCTCATTTATTATATGCTGTTTTTTCCCTCTGTCCCTCACTCTGAGTAGTTTGGTTTAGGGTTATATATAAAATGTGTGATCATGTCTCCTTTGGTGCTACACGTAGCCTTTATCTTAAATATATCCTATGTTTGCATTATTAATTAGGTCACTCGTGAAAAAAAAAAAAGAGACTCACAATAATGCTTTATGTCTAATAGGGTGTTTTTGTAAGTTTTGTGATTTAATTTGCAACACACGTTATCACTAGGATAAAATATCTGCAGACACACATGTACTTTGATTGTCGTAGAAGTAGCTCTTGTTAATTTTTACGATTAAGGTGTATTTCTACTGTTCAGTGTATCAAAAACAGATGTTTGGTCCTGGTCATCTAAACATGTCATTGTTCTGTGATGACACTGCATGATTTGACAGCGGCATATATGTAGCAAATTTATGTTGATGGTATTTTAATTTTCAGCCTCACTTTGTCCAAGTGACATTACTTTTTTGTTCTACTCTCAGGTTAATATAACCTTTTTTCTACAGTGTTTTGATTTGTTTTTATTTTGAAGCTAAATATTTGTACTCTGAAATTCATATACCGACATAATAAACACATGGAAAACTACAGCACTACTGTTTAATTGAAACTGTCCGATTTTATAGCTAACTAGTTATCCTTATATATAAATATATATACATATATAAATGTGCAGTCCATAATCAAAGTTTACATTTTGTCCATAAACTAAAGATCAACAAACATTTTGTATAATTTTAAGTAGATTGTACATGCTCTAAATGTGCTTTCTTTGCAATACAACTTAGTTTCTATTATATTTTTAAATAACTATTTGTGAAATATTTGAACACTCCAGATGTTTTTTTCAATTCACTTTTGGTTTTATTTTTGCCACTTTGTTATCCATACATAACTTGACAATGAACTGCACTAGAAAATCTGAGCCTATCTACAAAAACGGCAACAAAACCAAACAGTTGTTGTGGCGACAGTTGCTTTGTGAACACATGATTGACGCGGCCGCCATTTTCCCGTTGGACTGTTTCCCATTGTGGATAAAAATACAGACAAGCTAAACCTTTCTCACGACTTCTACCTACTTTTCCTCAAGGTAAGCCTTCTAAACTGTCTCCTAGTGATTTTAGATCAACTTTTAATGTTTTAGAAACGATACTGCATTTTAGTGAAAAGTGGGAAGCAAAATATGTGTTTTTAAAGTGAGAAAATATCAAAGACGAACAGACAGTAAAATGAAGCGTTTTCTGAGACGGTTCATGAGTGGAAATGCACTTTCGAAAAACCCACATGTTCTCTTCGATCCTACGCGGCCGTTAGTGGATAATAATTGATCCTTTTTAGACGTATTGATTCATTAAAATGTTGTCTTTGCAGTGTGGTGGTTAATCAAAATGCTAGAGGTGCAGATTCTTGTGAAACATTAATTGTTTTTGTACAAGGACTCCTCAGCCTGCGTCCTTATCCACCCCGCTCATCATCAATCCGACGCCATCGTCAGAGCGAGTAGGCGGAGTCAAACCTCTGACAGACAGCGCTAAAGCCCGCCCACTACCGCGTCTCTGAGAGATGATTGGTTAAAAAAACTGTTTATTAAAATGTATTTATAATCCAGCCAATCACATCCTACTGCACTTGGATATTTTTATGCGTAGTGTTTACTCACAGTTTCTCTGAAAGGAACGGCCAAGAAATCGTAAAATAGCTCTGGTAATATTAAGTAACTGCTACTGTACAACTTTGTACAACTGTCTTCAAAACAACCATCACAATATTTAAATTCTGACTAACTCATGAACTTTCTGTCCACACAGGTGAACAGCCATGGCCCGTACAAAGCAGACTGCCCGTAAGTCCACTGGAGGAAAAGCTCCTCGTAAGCAGCTGGCCACAAAGGCCGCTCGTAAGAGCGCTCCTTCTACCGGAGGAGTCAAGAAGCCCCATCGCTACAGGTGAGCCCAAACACACAGGTTACATCCAAAACGGATCACACTTTTATAATATAACATATGTTTAACCTCCTTCTTCTCCATCCTCAGGCCTGGCACTGTGGCCCTCCGTGAGATCCGTCGTTATCAGAAGTCCACTGAGCTGCTGATCCGGAAGCTGCCTTTCCAGCGTCTGGTCAGAGAAATCGCCCAGGACTTCAAGACCGACCTGCGCTTCCAGAGCGCCGCCATTGGGGCTCTGCAGGTGCGTCACATGTTTGAGTTATTTGCTGTTTAATACTTCTATTTAATGTTGTAGGACACTAATGATGTAGTTCTTCTTATAGGAAGCCAGCGAGGCTTACCTGGTGGGTCTTTTTGAGGACACCAACCTGTGTGCGATCCACGCCAAGCGTGTGACCATCATGCCCAAAGACATCCAGCTGGCCCGCCGTATCCGTGGAGAGCGCGCTTAAATTACCTCCTCTGACCCCCCTCCCTTTTCCTGTTTTAGAAGTGTTTGTTAAAGATTGTTAAAATAATGAGTAAAGAAGAGAGCCCTCATGTATCTCCTTTGCATTGTTCTGATGTTTTGGGGAAGTTTTAGAGCTTTAGAGTAGATATGAAGAGGAGCAGAGGTGATGGTGCTACTCAAACTTACCTCCATGAATTACACAGTGTCCAGACTGGATTCTGTGCATTCTTTTATGGCTCAATGTGTGCTATTGTCTTGCCAATTGTTTTACTCTTGACTAAAGATTATAAATCAAATTAAAAAGGAACCAAATGAGAAATTGTTTAATTTGGTTTTAAGTGCATTTGCCTTTTTTATTAAACCAAACTCCTTGAGGCATGCATGTTTTGATTTTTCCCTTTTTGCCTTCCCTTTTTGAAGCTTCATTGTCAGACCTTTCTCGGGTTGACTATAAGTTTATTTTTACTTAATTTGACGATGTGTGAATTAGCACTATTTGTACATTTTAACTGTGTCTGAAATAAATGAATGAACACTTCATGTGTATTGTCCCAAACTTCAAAATGAATAGGAACTTCTTAACTTACTATTTTTTATTATTATTATTATTATTATTATTATTATTATTATTATTATTATTATTATTATTATTATTATTATTTTAGATTACAGGCTTGTGCTAATTGACAAGACTTTGCACAAAAGTATTATACTGATACTCTGAATGTGATTATTTAGTAAAAAACCGTTTTTCGCACCACTAGATGGCAGTCAAACGCCACACAGAAATCTACATTGTATTCGCCAGTAATTAATGAGCATAGTTGATTTTTATTTCCAAACATTGTCAGCCTAAGCTCATGCTTATAACTTTCCTTATTCCACAGTATAAATGGACAAAGTCACACTTTTAGAAAGGCTGCACATGTTGGCCTAATGTAACAAACATGTAATGAAACAGTATCTTTAATCCTGTTGTTTTGAATGGGCCTTTGCCAAAAACAATAATCGCCTCACTGTGTTCAAGTGGCTCACAGATCGCTCAATGGATCAAATGTATTCACCACATTATCTTTATTCATTCATACAAAAACAGTTTGGTAAAAGGTGCGCCATTGTGTGAAAATGTAAACAAAAACAAACTATAAAGCATATACATAAACAGGGAATATACAGAGATCTATAGAAAGTCTTCTTAGCTCAAAATAACATATTTGATCATTACTCTTATTGTGATCTTGTATGTTGGCATTCATTAATGTATTTCTGTTAAATTCTTTTTTTGAACTTTATTCTAAAATGAGAATAAAACATGGATATGGTCAACCCAATGGATGACAAAAATGTTAGCCAGTTTGAGAAGCACTGTGTTATTCATTTCTATGTGATATGAGGCGATATGATTTGCTCCCCTATATATTCATTAATGTTACTTAAAGGTGCACTGCACAACTTTAGATAGATAGACATTTTAGTAGGTAGATACTTTAATATCCTGAAGGAAATTCATTATTTTATATTATAGTTTATTTTCTTCAGTCTGCTGACATAATCATTAATCATATTACAATGATTTATGAGTAACACAAACAAACAAATTTAATACTTATTTTGCCTAACCCTCTTAACATATAGAATAAAATACAATAGAAGATGGCAGAAAATCTCTGTACATAAATGTCTACATGTGTATAAAGCCTGTTCAGTCAATCACACAAGAGGCTACGACATATATAATAGTGAAGTCTATATTGTTTCTTCTTCTCAGAGGTCTGTGGTGGTGCGCTCCATCTGTACCAGAGGGATTACAGCCGATCTGTCTGTCTGCTGCTCAAAGTGCTGACCAGACCTGCTCCAGATTAACAGGAGGAGCGCAGGACGGGGCCGCTGGAGCATTGTGGGTAAGAAAGAGGGGGCGGGGGTGAATAAGAGAGAGACAATGTACAAATTCTGTTATACTGAAATCTATTGTATTTTTCTCTCTGCCTTCAGTCTCTGAAAGTTATACGCCTGTGTCTTTCAAATATCTCTTTTACAGATATCTCATGTACAGCACATAAATAAAGCTACCAAAAGTTGTATAATCAAATTGCATATTTTTTGACACAACATGCTATTATTTCCGGCTGTTGTGTCCATTGGCAAGACACCTCACATATTACCCACTGCTCTAAAGCGCCTCCTAATGACCACGTGGGGAATTACACAGATCTATGTGTTACTATCATTATAGCAAAAAGGTAATGGCCAAATTAATCCTTCCTAATTAGAAGACAAGCAAAGGTCAATAGCATAACATAAATAATCACTATAAAATCAGTTAACTATTACGACAGCCATTAGATATAGTATGAAAGCAGACCAATTATGCAAAATTGACTTTTCAGAACTTTTAACTATGTTATAGTTGCTTCCTCTCACCATTTACTCATCCAAAATAGTTAGAGTGATTGAGCAAATCTTTAATCGCTTATTTTCGGATGCCATTTTGCCGATCAACCCATGTTTTTACCACCACCAGCATACGCCCACTGCTCTGTATACTTTGTTGTTCAATTTTATTTTCTTAAACTGTGGTACGTGTAGGATTCAGCAGCATCGCGTAGTCATTTTGGTACAAATTAAAAAGCAGCTATCCATTGGAGGTGCCGACAGCTACTGAGCGCTCTGTTGTGATGACGTTTACGGACATGTCAGCTCCGCAGTCGGCACCGCAGTCTTCAAATGCAGAAGTGAATACTGTGATCCACGTGTGTCATAGATCATAACTTATAACAGACACAAGCACAATAGGCCTTTTTTTTAAGCCACATGGTTATTTTATAGAAACTGCAATTATTAATTTTTATTGTTTGTGAACCAGGAAGTAGCATGTTAGCTGTTAGCTGTGTCATGACCCCTTCTGAAAGTATATCTAAATATGCTTTTGAAGATACTATTAAAATTCCATAAGCTGCTGACCCTTACCCCCTCATTTGAAACTATCATGTCACCCCTAACTGAAAATACCCACAATGCAATGCAATTAATGTCCATATAACTCTGATAAAACAACACACTAATGGATAGGATTCTGGTCACATGTAAATAGCCTGTGTGCGCATAGACAAACATGTTGACTTCTGTATCTGTGTGTTTGTGTGTTTTTGGTATTTCGTGACTTAATGGCGTACCCCCTGACCTCTCCCAGCCTCAGCCTCTGATTGGTCCATAGCTCCAGCACTGAGGATTAGACCGTTTCCCCACTTTACTGCACTCTGCTCTGGCCCTCTCCCTTTACCCACGTCACATGATCACTTACATCACAGGATTGAGGTCAGACCTGGATTAGGGCGACCGAGCACCCACCAGAAACAAGTAAAGAGTGAGAGAGAGGGAAAGAGGAGAGGAAACGTGTTTATGAGGAAGAGAGATGGAGAGAGCGAGAGACAAAGGAAGCAGAGGACAGGATGAGAAAGGCCAAAGGTTTACACTAAAAGGGGATTGTACAAGAGAAAGGTTCTGCGTGTACAATGTCAAAGCTGGTGAATGCACTAAAGTGGAGCTCTGAGTAGATTTTAGACCCATTTCAGTATGAACAAAGTATAACAAAAGTATAAAAGTATTACAATTCTGGACATCCGTCTCATATTAAGAATATAAGTAGACAGTTGGCGGATTTAAGCGTTGTTGTACGATTTAAAAAAAAAAAGAAACTCTGACTCAATAAGACTGTTAACCACTCTGCCACTGTTCGCTGTTTCTCATGGATAGTTTGATTCCTGACAGATATGACTTTCAGCAGTTGAAATCTAAAGGGCCTATAGTGATAGTTTTGATGCAACGTGCCTAAACCTTACGTGACTTGTCTGGACTTAAAAACTTCCTGTTCTGTCTCAGACGAGCAACAGCAACACAAAGGGGAAATAAGTGGAGACAGTTATTTACAATTTCATGTGCATTTCTGCATCATTCAAATACATAATGGGAGTTGTAGAGTTCAAGCAGTATATTTTGGTCTAATACATGGATCTATAATAGGAACTTTTTAGATTTTTTTTTTTTTTTAGTTTTTATTATTTAATTGTACTTCCATGATCTAATGCCATTGTTGAATTAGACTGTAGTCAGTCTGTACACTGTGCCCTGCAAGTTTACCATAATACTGACCAAAACTAATCTATCATCAAATAGCAGATCTGATCACTTTTGTGATGCATTGGATTTATACAGCACCTTTCAAGACACTCAGAGCACTTTACAGTGCCTTATCCATTCACTTCACACCCAGTGCTGCTAAGCTAGAACTGTAACCACAGCTGCCCTGGGGCAGATGGAAGCAATGCTGCCGCTGCCAATCTGCGCCATCGACCCTTTGGGTCACGACCAACACTCATGCACACACCACATTCATACTAATAAGTGTCAGTAAAGTAACAGAATTAGTAAGAATAAAATAGTAACATAACTGTTTGCAGTAATAGCAGCTATAGTGGACAGAATGTTCTTTGCTTTAGAGAATGGAGATACATACATATACTGCAGGAGATATTCAAGAAAAAGAATCTTGAGTATACAGTTTTTAATAGAAGCGATTAAAAAATGCCGGGAATAATAATTTCTGGGGGAGTTCAAGTTAATTCAAGAATATAGTCTTCCATAATTCACTGCATTCACTTCTGTGTCTGTCATTGGCTTTAAAAACTGGAACCAATTTGTCACGTTTAATCCCGACTCTGATAAAACTGCAGAAGGCCCTGAGAAAGATGGACATAAAAGTGAGGGAGATAAGGTAAGAGTGACAGTTCGGAGAGGAGGAGGAAGATGGAGACGTAATCTGGTCTAATTCACTTAGCGTAGTGCTGAAGGGGCAGGACGCTAAGAGGATTGAGGACATACTCTAAATTAGATCAACAAGAAAAACAAACCAAAAGGTGAGGTTCAGCTTGGTACCAGAGCAAGGGGGCGCCGTGGAGTGGTGGCGCTGGAGGAGACAGGGCACAGGGGGTGAAGGTGGTAACAACGTGAATGGAGATAAGCACCAGTGTGGTCAAATATGAAGACCGCCTGCCCAAAACTGAGTCCTATAGATGTGATGCAATGTGCTTTTTCATTAAAGATTCTCAAATATTTCACACCAAATACAAGATCTGAAAATGCTTCACAACAGAACTAAACCAGAACTTAAGCAAGAACCTGGAATATGTCAACGCTGATTGTGTGTAAACCAGGAAAATAAAGCATATAAAATTCCATATAATTAAAGGTGCACAGTGTAACTTTAGAGGTGACGTTTACATGTGTTTATATTGCTACAAAAATACATAGTAAAACATTCTACTGTGAGTGGGGTCGCCTCTCCACAAATCTGACCTGTCACTTGCTTGTCTCCGTGGAGATAGACGGTATATGCATATGAGGTACATTCCAGGCAAGCCAATAACATCTCCATGGAAACAAGCAGGTGGCAGACCCTCCACTAGGAAAGTTACACATTGCACCTTTAAAAACCAAATAAGAAAGCCCAGAAAAGCAGTTTGAGAATAGGAAAAGTACATGAGGTAGTCTTAACTGGCTCACACCACGTTCCTTGGTCCAACTGATAATATAAAATATGATATTTATTTTACTTGTTACTGGTCATAGCATAATAAAAAAAGATGGGAAAAAAACATTAACAGCATTTGTCAAAAGGCTCAAATTTCCATATTTGAGAAGGAGCCAATTCCATAATCCTTTGTAAACTCTTTTAGTCCCTGCACATATGATTAATCTGCAGCTCTGGAGTCTGACTTTTACTATTAGTGATATTAACTAGGTGTTAAGTTGTAATCTGCGTAAAGCCCTTAGTCAAAGTGTGTGCTGAGGTTGACAGAGGCGGCTTGATCCAGGGCTACTGTACCCTGATCCTGTTACTACAATACTGTCCCGAGATCCCATAGACTTTACACTGTACTCTCCTCATCCTCTCATCGTCCCCTTCACTCTCCTCTTTCTCTCATCGTCCCCTTCACTCTTATCATCTTCAGTGTCCAGGCCCCGGGGGGAAGACCTCTCCTAAACCTCTTCTAATCAGTCACGGCCTTCATCGTTATGTCTTCTTCACCAAAGCAACTCATTCAGTAAAACGTCTAATACTTTCTCTTTTTGTCTGTCTGCTAGCCTCATGAGCTTCATTTGACTGGAGCCGAATGCTGTGGGTAATGTCACAATCCCTTAGTCCACTTCTGGTTTTAAGGTATGGCAACCGTCCTCCGTGGTCATAGCAATTAAGCAATTCAAATCTCAATATTAAAGCTTTTGAATGGGGAAAGGTCCTAAAAGTCCTTCATATCAGGAAGGAATTGTTTGTCTGAAACCCATGAATGTTGACTTAACATTAAAACCACTTATTTTTATTTATTTGAATTTGCACTTAAGTCAACTGAATAAAAACTGGAAGCAAGGCTGGTCTTCAGTCATTTTTCAGCCAACATATAAAATTCCAAATCTTCTCTGACGGACCATTTATGACTGCCTAAAACAAGAGCTTTCCATTAGATTATGTAATATTGATTGAGCATAAGAAAATCCAAATGGAATCAGATTTGAAATAAACTGCCCGGTTCCATTGTTAGTAAATGTAAAAGGATTTTTAAAGCTGCACTGTGTAACCTTTCTGGTGTGGGCTCCATATTACATAGCTTTGCCTTGAAAGTCCTCTGTTATTGCATTAAACATGTCTATCTTGCATTTATTCAATTTCAGTTGTTAAAACATGCATTCTTACAGTGAGCCGTGTTGCCTCTCCACAGATCTGACTTGTAACTTGGCTTGGTGGTGTGTCCTGCTTGGAGTAGATACTTTTAATGCCATACTGTGGAGCATTGCTGGCAAAAATCTACATGGAAGCAAGTAGGTGGCACCAGAAAAGTTACATAGTGCATCTTTAAAATAATGGCCCACATGCTAGTGCTGTCTAAATACCCCATAGTTACGACATAATGAGTCAGTCTAACATGAAGAAAATGTGTGTGTGTGTTTGTGTGTGTTTGTGTGAGTTTGATGGGGGACAAAAATGGCTTGGCTTGTGCGTTCGTGCTTGTTTTGGGCGCGTGCTTGGCGTGTGCATTGCTACTGGGATTAGGAATCGATTAAGAGGAAATTGGACAGTGGGGCGCAGAGGAGAAGGGAGGGTCAAAGGAGGAGGAGGAGGGGCAGAAGAGGAGGAGGAAGAGGAGGAGGAAGGGGGCAGTGATGGTCAGTGCAGCCTGATTACACAGTGCCTCCACAGTCCAGCCAGCAGCTTGTTTGTGGCGGATTAGAGCCATGGGTCAAAGAAATGATTCATATTTGTAAGTCCAGAGTGTGCGCCTCAGAGCTCCAGGGCCCATATGCTGCAGCCAGGGATTACACACAGGCCTGGGAGGGACAGAGGGACAAGAGGGACAAGAGGGACAAGAGGAGAGGCCTGTCTGTATCAGAGGAGACAAGCCGGACTATGGGGTTTGAAGTTTGAAAAGCTACAGATGTTTCTAGGGTATACAAATGTATCCTACTTGCATAACTAACCAGCCCCCTCTTCATTCTGTTCCAATCCAGAAGAGACTGGACAATAGAGGGTTAAAATCTTCTAAACTTGAGAAGCTCCGACCACGGCTTCTAATTTGTATCACGTGTCTCTCAAATGCGGGAGACATCTCCTCTCCAAAATTGTCATAGCATTCAGAACAAAATATATCACTACTAGTAACTGAGATAAGTGCCTTGATTTTTGATTCTGAGAAAATCCACACTGTTTCTCAGTTCTTATTGTTTTTTTCTCATTTTTTTTTACATGTAAACAGACCATGCATCCCTCTGATTGGTTAATACACCTGTCAATCACGCCCTCTGAAATCAGGGAGACAGGATACGGCTCCAGATCCACTCGTATTTCTAAAGTTTTGTCTGGCAACAAATGTACAGAGCCTCACAAAGTAGGAGTCTCATTGGATAAAATAACTGATCTGGGGAAAAATGTATATATTACAGTGTAGTTTGCACAACAGTCAGTGAGCAGTAACAAAGAATCATTCCACTACTTCAGCATTATAATGACTTGCACAAGTGAGTCATTTGAGCTCCACAAGCAAAGGTCAGCTCGTCACTTCACCTTTTCTTTCTTAAATTTTTCACTTTTCACCGTTTTTGATAAAGATGAAACTAATAATAAGAATCATAATCATAATCATAATAATAATAAGATCACCCAGTGATCTTTACGGTGCATGATTCATTCACTCCCCACCGCTCCCCACACTAGCCAATCTGCAGCATCCTCAGACAACCCCAGAAATTACACCACGAGATTGGTCCACAAGAATGAGACAAGATGAGATTTTGACATAATTTGTAATAAATGACAATAATAACGTAGTGTAATCCATTTCACAAGTTTGGTTTCACTAATTTCATCTAACCCTAACCCTAACCCATTCTTAAATTGTACCAGCTCTTAACTCTTTTTCTGTCCAAGCCAAAGGTAAATTCAGGAGGAAAAAATCTCATGAGATCATTTTTCTCATGTGTGCACAATGTTGTGGCAATTTTGTCTCACGAGATCTTGTAGCACAAGAACTTCCCATCTCTACGAAGAACTTTTCTCCAGATCTTAGGCTTTACATATTTTGGACTAGACCTAGCTCTTTGCCGTTATTGTTTAATGGAAAAACTGCAGCACCCACCAGAAAACCCACCCAAAACTTTTGGTGGGTGGGCAGTATGAATTAATATTAAATAAAAAGTCTGAAAACAAACAGGCTCATGTGTTATTTTTATGAACGTTTTTAATGTCACTTGAACATATAATTAACATTTTGTGATGAACACAGAAAAAGGAAGAAGTAGAATATACAAAAAGAAAAATAAGACATCAGAAAAGCTGTAATGCAAATGATGAAGAGCAGTAAATATTGAGAGCAGTGGACTTTGAACGGCTACTTCCATCAATGAAACCCCTGAGACTGAAAACAGAAACCCAACAGAAACCCAAAAATGAACAAAAAGTTGGCAGTTCTCATGGAAATATTATTGATATGATTGCATTTTCAAGTTGAATATTTACAAAAGAACATCAAAAATATGTTTAGCAACACCCATTGCATTTCAAGAAAAATAAGAATAAAATAATATAAGAACAGGAATTACAGCAAATTTTACTTTAAGAAATTCACAATTTTTATGAAATATTTAAGTCTAATACAAAAAAAGAACTCAAACAATACATTAAATACTTATACTGGTACCATCACATCTTTACAGGTTGGAGTAGGCACCCAACTGCAAAAGGGGGGCGCTAGAGAGCCCAGTCCCTTCCCTTTCTCTGTTTATCGCCCATCAAACATCGCACCAAAATAGTAAAAAAAAAATAATACTGCGTCAATTTTCAGTCAGTCAATTCAGTGAATAGCCTCAAAGTAAGCGGCCCCAGTTGTCTGAAAATGATCCTGTTAAATTAAAAATGTGTGAACTGTTCTGCTAATCATTACAACCAAAGGCAACATGTTCATAATACTGCAGTGTCCATGGTAACGTCTGTGTAATGCTGTCTGCAGGGGATCACATCGTACAAGGCTTAAACAGAGTCACAAAACTAGGTCCATGGCTACTCAAAAGACATCAGAATATAACATTTGGTGCAAGCTTTTTGAGACAGTTCACTGATGAAAAGCAGCTTCAAACATAAAACATCACAGTAAATAAAAGACAAGAAAAACACCAAGTTTCATGTGATTAAAAGCACTGTTTTCAAATGAATTAAATGTCTGATCAGCTTGGAATTGTTGGATGAATACAAAAAATGATTTCCAGAAATGCAGAAATTATAATAATTAAATATTTTAAGGGTGATACGTTGATTCCTTTGCTTCTTTCTGATCACAAAGGTGATTTTAGATTCCTCATCATACTCTCTTCTTGCTCATTATTACAAGACCTGGAACTTCCAGGAGTTTTGGTCCTTGTAGTCCAAACAGTCAGTTGCATTGAAGTTGAGTTTCCATGCTGACTGATCCTTGTAGTCCAGACAATCGACCGCCCCAAAGCCCAGTGAGGCAGCAGTGTACCCCTGTGAGGAGAGAGAGGGGGACTGGCTCAGCCCGCCCATGGACGAGGTGATGGGGCTGAGGGCCCCTCCGGTGCCGGACAGCTGTGGGTGCATGGGCGACAGGTAGGAGCTGCAGTCCAGCCCCGTGAAGTAGGAGGAAGAGCCGGCATAGCTCTGGCTGTAGGCTGGGGCCTGGCTGTAGGTCATGGGGTAGGTGCTGGTGCGCTGCATGCAGGGGGTGGTGGAGGCAGACAGCGGGTCAGGCAGAGGAGAGATGGAGGCCGGGCTCCAGATGGACACAGTGGCACTGGCTGAGCTGGAACTGGGGGTGATAGCGGTGCCAGGGGGCGGAGGAGGGGGGCTGTAGGGGCCATTGGTCACATTGGCACTGGCCTCAGCACTGGCCTCTCGAGCTGGAGAAGACTTCTTCTTTGGAGGTCGGGGTTTGGCCTGTCCTGTGCTCTGCTGCTGCTGCTGGCGGCATTTGGCACGACGGTTTTTAAACCACACCTGTTAGACAAGAGACAAGTTCATATCAACAAAACATATTTGAAGTAGCCTAAACCAATAACCTAATAATAGTTTTTTATCCCTTCCTTGTTTTTTTTTTTTTAAATCTCTTCATACAAATGTAAAAGAAAGTACCATATTCATCAGTATAAAGCACATCACAACAATAAATGCTGGGCATAATCACAAGAACATTGAAACATTGGGGTGCATAAAAAACGGTTTACTTTTCTAATTATCTGTAAAGAACTTTAACTGATCAACGATCAGGCTGGTCGTTTTGGATGTTCAATAGGCCTTCAAATATATCTGAACCTTTGCCTAGCAACATACCTGAACTCTGGACTCCGGCAGGTTGATCTTGAGGGCCACCTCCTCCCTCATGAAGATGTCCGGGTATCGCGTTTTGGAAAACAGAGCCTCGAGGATGTCCAGCTGCGCGCGCGTAAAGGTGGTGCGCTCCCGACGCTGTTTACGCGGAGTGTCTGCAATAAGAGAAAAAAAAAAATCAGTTTAATTTAATTAAATTATTCTTTTTAAATATTCTTTTTAATTCAAATAATGTTTTGAGTGAAGACGACTGTACGACTGTCGCCTACCTAAACTGACCGAAAAACATCGTTCACATTTCATTTATAAATATACATAATAGTTATATACATAATAGTTTAAATATACTTTAGTTATTTTATTTTCATTATTATTACTATAAAGTGGGTTTATATGGTGCCTAAATTGAGCTTTGTTGTCCAAAAAAACAAACAAACAAAAAAAAAAAAAAACCCACAATATTGGCTATATTTTTAAATGGACAATAAACAGGAAAATAATTAATCACGCCTTGTTATACCTATAATTTGTGAGTACAATTATAGTAGAAAAATAGGCCTATTCTAAAACGCATCTGCGCCCAAAAGGCCAAGGTCTTCTCTTTGCATCACCTCCGATACAGAGGTGAGTTTAGCGGAGCAGGGACACTTGGCAGATGCTGAGAGGCCCGACGCTCCGCTTTATTCCTCAATAAAGGGCACAAAATCAACGATGTCTGGTGTAAATGGGTTAAACAGAGAGCAACAGATTGGCGCTCCTGCTAAGTCTGTGTGAGAACTGGCTACATTAGCATTCACACACTTTTCTTTTTGTTTTATGATTCTGTAATCCGTTAGGTCAACTACTCATTTTCAAACGGCTCAAAAATCATCAATCAGCTTTTAAAATAATACATAACTACTACTTAAACTACTTCAACATAACTTATAACATAACGTAACTCATTTTAGTCCCATTCACAGTTGTTTACGCATATGGCATGGACTCAAATTTCGTTCTATTCTACAAGCCAAGTTCAAACAAGTAAACATTTTGCTATTTACTACATTATTACGAATTAAATCTTTGAAAAGTCTTGTGTCACTTACTTGGGTATCCCACGGCAGCGGTGTGGAGCAGATCCATGCCCGGGCCGGACAGCGTTAACCCGTTCACGGCGTAATGGGGTTGCTTAATGTAAGACATCATACCTCCTGCCTGCTTTTAACGCTCGTCACTCCCTCACTCTCTCTCCTGGTCTCTGGCCGGGGGCTTGTCTCCGGGGGTGTCTCTATGGTCCTATCTCGCTCCCTCTCTTACGTTTTCTGTCACACCCTCTGCGTAAATGTCTATTACGCGACTTGTTGATGTTTTTTTTTTCTTCCTCTTGTTGTATATGCCTGGTACTATATTTTCTACGGATGCCTATAAAGCAAAAAGAAGCTGCCACTTGCCTCTGATGTGACAAGTCTCTGTCAACATAGAAAATACAAAACCACAACTAAAACACACTTTCAATGCTAACTATAACAAAACTCGTGCGTAATTGCGTTACGCACAAAAAGAGACTCGCCAAAACAGTTGTCCAACTCAAAGAAAATGATGAAGCGATGAACAGAAGATGCGAAGCTCTTGAGACGCCGGTCCCTGAGGAGACGGTGTGGATCGGAGTGGACAAGTGAGCAGTGCGCACTGAGACTGGCTAATTAGAAGTAACTTCTTACTCAAGTGACACCCACCTCCCTCCTCCCGCTCACTCCACCCTTCTCTCTCTCTCCAAGAAACACACCCACCGCAACTTTGTCACTTTGCACTCGAAATGACAGACTGAAAATACAGTAATCCCAATATGATTTCTGAGTTAATACTTTGTTAGATGTGATTTGACAAGTATCAAAGTGGCCTATGCAGTTGTGACCTCATCTCTTACACTGAAAATTGAAAAAATTGAAGTTATGAGTTTTTATAGCCAATGTTACTGTACAAATTAGTTGAAAAAGTGACCATTAACACCTGTTCTTTACGGGTTGTTTTTTTTTTTTTTTTCATTTACAGAAAAAATACCGAGGGCCTGCACCTGCATGATGTGCACAACTTGAATTCTTTTAAACTTCATTTCACAGAAAATCATGCTTTTACAATAAGGGAGACAAGCAGTCATGTCACCTTTGTAAAGAATGTTAACAAAGACTTTTATTTGGCCACGGAATAACTGGGAGAGCAAGAGAGAGAGAGAGATGTAGGCAAGGGGGTACGCAGTCCGGATTAAAACCAGCACAAAGACCCGTTGTTCTGAGTTTAAATCCCCTTCTGATCCCCAACATGCTCCCTCCGCCATGCATTCACCAATAATAATAATAATAATAATAATAATAATAATAATAATAATAATAATAATAATAATAATAATATGTTACTGTCTAAAAATCAACGACTTATGACTTATATTATAGAAGTGTTTTTAAAGAGTGCATTTGGTTCAAAACTCATTCATAACACAACCTGCCCATATTACTTTTTTTTTCTTTTCATTTCAGTTTTTTTAGTTTTGTTTGGGGGTTTTTTACGCAAGATTCTATGGCCTCCGTTCTGTAAAAGTGAACACATTACATTGCTCTTCGAATGTTTTGAAGTTATTCGTAAACCGGGCCTTGGGTTTCAGAATAATGGAAAATCCAGACTGTTGTTATAACAATTTAGAACAAAACGTTATCTTTAGATTGGTTAAAAGTCCTCAAATGTCACCGATAACAGGAAGCTGAAACCCATGAAAACAAACTATGTTCTGAGTGGTGCGACGGAAACTAAAAAGGCCCCCGGTTTTCGGTTTTGTGCGCTCCAGCCGCAGCTCACTCCTGTCCGGTGAACAGGCCTGTGTCTCATCCATCCATCGCGGCGAGACAATTTCACAGTGTCCAAAGCCGATTCTCTGCGCTTGTTAATTGAATCGGATTTCTTATAGTTTAAAATCCACACACACGCACACACAGACCCATGTAGCCCAAACTGTATAAGGGGTTTATCTAGCTGTGTAAAGCCAAAGCGGCGATATAATAAAGACACAGTGCGCCGCAGGGAGACTTCACCGGCGTGTTTGAACATTTCTAAACCGCGACCAAAGCGCTTTCTCCCGCTGAGGTGCGCGCAGGTACCGGCTGAATTCGCTGGAGGGGGCCCGCTGTCTCTGGATACCTCTGTCAGCCGTACACGTACAGGTAGGCCTTTGTTTCTTTGGCTCTAGTCGCACCGTATGTAGTTTTAACTTAACAAGCGTAACATGTACCTTTTAGCCACTGTTGCGCTTAAATGTCTCAGAAGACCCAGGTCTCCAACTGACAGGGAAAAAAACAAACCTCAGATCTTTTGGGCACGCGCAAGTTTTGTGTGCGCGCGCATTTGTGCACTTGCTACACCCCTCTTTCTTTTTTTCTTCTTCTTCTTCCGTTGCGCACAGCTTTTGGGCCTCTCGTCTGTCCGTTGAAGGCAATATAATCATTTGTTTAGGACAACTTATTCACTTTTGCGTTTGAAAAGTGTGAGTTGAACACCAAAAAACAAAACACCGAGTTGTAACTGTGGGTCTGGCATGAATGGAAATGCAAATGCAACGTTTTGTGCACGATAAAACGCATCAAAATATCACGTAGCTTTTTAATGTAGCCTGCTATTTAATATTGCGTATTTGTTATTATTTTTGTTATCTCTTTTAATCAGTGGACCTTGAGAAACACATTTCGTTCTGTCACGTGTTTCTCTAGCATGTTTGAATGACAAATAAAGAACCTTGAACCCAGACCTAAAGCATAAGCGACATCTTTTAAGATATTATTTAAGATATAGGGCCTAAAACAGACCTCTATGGGAACCAGCGGTGACACAACTGCAGTTTCTATTTAGTAACATGCCCACTGATGTATTTTTAGTTCAGTATAGTCTCAATTAGTCCACAATTACTCCACATTGATAAATATTATTACTCTTTGCAGTTAGGACCAGCGAAATTCTCATCATTTTGGTTTACTCATAATCAAGATACGTTTTAGACCTTGTTTATTCCAGGCATTGTTTATTAGTTTGAGTCATTATTGGTGCTGCTTTTGTCTATTTATTGCCTCAATTAAAACGTGTAAATGTGAATGAGGTATGAAGCGTTCAGTCACTGTTTAAAACAACTAAGCCTACTCCACCAACATCAAACCCTTTATTAAAAACCTAAACATTACTAGTTTTTAAAGGTGCACTGCGTAACATTTCTAGTGGAGGGTTCGCCACCTGCTTGTCTCCATGGAAATGCTATTGCTTTGTCTAGACTGTTCCACACTATAGATTAAACCTATCTTTCACGTTTCACATAAGGAGCTACTGTATTTTTGAGTAATAGAAACACATGTAATGAATAAACACTAGATGGATATGTTTAATGTCATACCATGGAACATTCCAGGGAAAGCAATAGGATCTCCATGGAGACAAGCAGGTGGTATGTTTTGTGGCTTGTTTGCCTGGACACTAGAGGTTTGCTGGTGTACAGGCGCTAGGACCTGGGGCTGAAGCAAATTGAGGACAACCAACACGTAAGAAGCTTAGTGCATCTAATCTATCTCTCACAAATAAGTACACACAAACTACACACAACATTTCATAAACATCCCACTGGAAAACAAGCACGCACACATTGTATTTTCATCTAGTTTTCATTTTGTCCAAACTCTATTATTCCCTTTTGTCAGCCTTCCATCATCTTCACCCCCAAAACAATTACCCTTTGTCACTATGGACATTCAATTTCATTAGAAAACAATCACAAAGTTGGGCCTTTTCTAAAATATAAAACAAACTGAAGCTCCAGGACTTGCTGGTGTGTTTTGGGGTTTTTTTCATTTGGTTCTTTTTAATCTCCCAGTAGGTTAAAAATGTTTGACCAGTCCCATCAGTTAATAGAAATGGTTAGATCAGAGACTTGTGCTGAATGCTGATGAGATAAACCAGTTGGAAGGACAAAGATTAACAGAGAAAACTCTTAAGATGACAATTCATATTAAAGAGGAAGACATCGCCTCACTTTCCATCACTTTTGTCTTGAAAGATTTCAGATTGTTTTATGATAAAGCTGTAGACTGCGACAGAAGCCACAACTGTTTATATCGCCTGTGTCATCTCTCAGTCATCCAGGTTGGTTACCCTGCAAAAGGTTCCGTTCAAAACAGAAGAAGCCTCTTGGATGACTTGCTTAGTTGCTTAGTTGAAAAAATGTACCTTTTTGTATCTGTTGAATTAATGTCTCTGTATATGGAAGTTATGGAAGCCCTTGAATACTGATTGCTGAATGCTGTACAGAGTCAACATGGATATTATACTATAATCTTAGTAACTGCTTCTCCAAGGTGCATTGTCCTCATAGGAAAATTTGACCCATCTCTAGATCTTGATCTAGTTGTGGTCAGGACTACCTTAGCTGGAGGATTGTATGAACGCACCAGACACAGGGAGAACATGCAAACTCTGCACAGGAAGGCCCAGGTCCAAAAGGAAAGTTCCAAAATTAGAATCTAATCATTATTATTGGTCCACTATGCTTTAAAGATGCACTGTGTAACTTTTTGTGGAGCAGGGTCCGTCACTTGCTTTTATCCATGGAGAAGTCGTTGCTTTGCCTGAAATGTTCCCCAGAATTGCATTAAACTTGTATAACTTGAAATGAATTAGTTACAGGGAATATTATGGTCTTAAAAAACATTCATTCTTACTGAGAGCAGGGTCACTTATCCACAGATCTGACCTGTAATTTGGCCCGGTTGTGTCACCTGCTTGACTCCATGGAGATAGATGTTTAATTTGATACTATGGGACATTTCAGCAATAGCATCACCATGGAGACGAGCTGACAACCTTAAAAGTTACACAATGCACCTTTAATATTGATCCATTCACACCACAAATTTGGTTTCCTGCCTCAAAATCTCAGTCTCTCAGTGAAAACACAACAGACCCATGCAGTGCTGTTATCTAACCAAGCGCTCACACCCTCCAGTTTGAATCTACGTTGTTAAGCAGCTCTGACATGTTGTTCGATTCACACTGTATTTTGTATATCTCTGCTACACACTGTTGTGCTCATTGTATTGTGTGTGTGTGTGACAGTTCCACTCTGGGCCCTCCACACACACACACACACACACGCAGCGAGTTCAGCCGATTTATCATAATATGCTTTATCTGAAAAGTAAGTATCTTACCTCGGGATAAAGGGAGGAAAGAGGGGTTTGTGGCCAGATTGACAGAGGAACAGTTGATGTGAGAACCGAGAGCTTGTGTTGCACCGGCTCGGACATTTGGACCTCCAATTTGGGCTGGAGCCACCGGAATTGATAAGGTAACTTGTCTTTATATAGGCCAGATCAGTCAGGATAGAGACAGGCTTAAGTAGCGTGTGTGTCTATGCAGAAGTCAGTTAGACAAAGCAGTTTTGAATGAACTGAAAAAGTCATTGCGTGTAACAGTGTTCTTGGGACTGGTACAAGTTGTACTGGAGGAGACTGGTGGAAAGTTACTAAAAGGGGTGGGCTTGGGGCCATGAGAGCACAGTATGGTCATGATATAACTGTAACTGTGGAGGTGTGCGAAGAGAGAGAGACAGATGGGTGCGGGGGGTGGGAGGGGCTCTGGGAGACGAGCAGAGCTGGACTTCTCAGGGCCCTGTCCTCTTAATGCTTTTTACTAACTACTATTAACATAAAGTCTATTATTTAGCATATTTAGCGTTTGCCGAAACCTTTTGGCCTATTTTAAAGCGCGGTCTACATTGACCTGCTGTATGTGAAATTTGGGCCAGCTATAACATCCTGTTAATGCTTGGATAAAAGTCCGCTGTGTAACTTCGCTGGTAGGAGGACTGCCACCTGCTTGTCTCCATGGCGATGCTATTGCTTTACCTATATTTACCATCTTATCTACCATTTATTAATTACAAGTTTTTTATTTCTCAAAAATACAGTATAAAACAGTAGAACATACCAGGCACAGTAATAACACTAAGACAAGCAGTTATATACAGCTTTAATGCATTTTATTTAGTAGAAACCTTTTGAATATAGTCACTACTTAATATTTTTTGTAACCCTTTGAACAACATTTCTAACGAGATATTAAACACACAAAATCCTGAAATCTATTGTCATGACTTCTAATTTAATATTAACATGGATAAATGACTGAAAAGCTTAAACAGATTTCATATAGAACTCATGTGTATTTGGAAAACTGAACAAACAAACAGCTAAAGCTTGCAATGGAAATAGCTTTACAATTTCACAATTCAAAAATATCAACATATACTTTTAGATCGATAATTTATCAAATCTACCCAGTTGCCTAGTTTCCTCCGCTGTCTGCCTGTCTGTCTTGTTTGGTGGGGGGTGGAAGGGCATCTGTCTGTGTTTGCGTCATTATTGGGGTCGCGTGCGTTAACTCTTTATTAAATTGATGTGAGGATTATGCTGCGTGAGACAGTCCTGACCATGTGTCCCTCCTCCTGCCTGTGGTCATGTGGACACAGGAGAGGAGAAGAGCTCTGTTATACCATTACATGCCATTAGACCACTGTATGTTTAAGTGCACATATATGAGGATTTGTAATAGGTCACGGTCCAGGTTAATGTTAAATAATGCACTCTCCAGTTTACAGTGTGGGTTATGGTGTGTGATATTGTGATATGTTGCCACTCTTGGGACTTAAGAACTGAAACATAGTTCATATCTTCTCTCTGGTGATCTTTATGTTTGGTAGCAAAGGTTTCCCAGAGTCAGGGTCACTACTTTAATGCTGTTCACATTTTTATTTTTATTTTTATTCCACTGGTCATAGAAAGAAAGTTACAGTAAAAGTGTATTGCAGTGTATATAATTTAGACATGTATATTGGCATATACTGAAGTAATTCTCACTGTAACTATGGATTATGCCACCTACATTTATATTTAGTTTGTCTGCACTGGGACCATAAATGCTTAAACAAGTAAAAATTGCTGTATTATTTTTTTAATCAAATTCTGAATTTTTGAGGTTAATACTACAGTCATGCCACTTTTTGTATGAAGAAGGATTTTATTGTTCCTGTCAGAAAAAAATGTCCTTTGCGTTTGACCCGTCCTTCAATGCGGCTGTGGCACCTCCTCGGGAGCAGTGGGCCCATCTCCAGATCTTGAGCCATAGGTTTTGTCAGGACTACTTTAGCACGAGGATTGTATTTGTGGTGCATGTTTTAGGTTGATGGGGAAACCAGAGTGCCTGAAGGAAATCCACTCAGACACAGGTAGAACGTGCAAAATCTTCTTCTTCATCACTGATAACCACACTGTGCCTGAACATTTACAGGCATGATATTTCTGACAGATCATAACAAAAATAAACGATCTGATCAATATAATCCCTCCAAAATATAGGAATCTTAATTTTTGTCAGTACTGCCAACCCCTAATTTTTGGTATTGGCTTCTAAGGCTAATGTTTGACATGTGCCTGTGGGTTTACCTACACCCGTCAAAAGCAGCAGAGGCACTGGGGCAGATGTAATCGTGTTAGTTAAATGAGTCCAGTATAGATTTCAGATTACACAGGTTTGGTTGGGCCCAGTGTGTCCCTGACTTTGGAGTTTGTGTGTAGTTTATCCTTAGCCCGCCCGCGGTGAGACAAGCCTGTCCACACAGACTGTCCCGTTTGTGGACAGGACCCTGTGAGGACATGTGTGTGTCCTGCTGCTCCAGGATAATCCCTCCAGTGGGGGGTTCTGTCACCATCTAGACCCCCTCAGATACTGTCTGTACCTTAACTACTTCACACCTGTTCAGCCTCATACTGTTAGATAAGATCGCTGCTATACTTCATTTATTACAAAACATCAAAGTATATATTTTTATATATATAAGACGATGTAAAAAGCTGTAAATTGTTATGTCTTAAAAATATTGTTTCTAAAAGTTTTAGAGTAATTTAAACATGTGTAAATGTATCATGTTAAAATATATTCCATGGCCAGTTATGCAAATTATAGGCTATAAACATCATTTTCTTTTTAATGTTTTACATGTGCATTACGTAACTTTATTCTGAGGGGGACCATCCGTGTGCTTCTTTCCATGCATAGCTTTTTCTTTATCTGAAATACTCCACAGTATGGCATTTAACTTACCTATCTCTTATAATCAATTACATTATTTTATTGATAAAAATACAATGAAAAACATTCATTCTTACTGTGAATGGGGTCACCTCTCCACAGATATGACTTGTAACTTTGCCTGGTGGTGTCACCAACTTGTCTCTATAAAGATGGATAACTTTTATGCCATACTGTGGAACATTCCAGCAAAGCAAGTGCAAGCAAGTCGCACATCTTTAATGTAAAAATGTTCTATAAAAACTAGACAAGTGGGAGAGGAAACATATATTAAATACAGCACTGCAAAATAAAGAAAAATCCTAACTGGGTGTTATATGGCATGATTAAAAAAATAAAAAAAACATGCTTTCTCAGTATATTTCTCGATACACGACCACAGCCTTTTGTCAGTGAATACAGCAGTCTTGTGACAGTGTGTTTAACTCATTAAAGCGGCAGCAGTCTTCATGCCTGGGTGCACCGTTTAGGGCCATTATCCTGGGTCAGTTCATTTGAGAGGGAGCGCGGGTGGGCATGTGGGCTTGTGCCTGTCCCACCAGCGCCCACCCACCCCCACCCATCGCCACCCATCACCATCCCTCACCCCCTGGCCCCTCTGCCCGGCCCCTCCCCTCCCTGTCCGGTCCCATATGGCGCTGGATAGCAGTAGTAATCATGGAAGCGGAGCAACAGGCCTGAGCTCCTCTAATCCGCGGCTGCACACCGACACGTGCCACCATGATGGAACGGGCACCCCACACTTACCCCACTCTGTACCCACCCACTCCCACTCACCTATACCCTCACACTCTCCCCCATCCCCAGCGCACACAAGGAGAGACAGGTGGAGACAATGGAGGACTTATGATGTGCCTAGTAGTGTCCCATTAATTATGAATATCAATTATAACATTCAAAGATTTTCTGGTCTATGTAATAATGTTGTTTCCTCATGACAAACACACCTGGAGTTGTGTTTTGCTTCATTCACACATGTTTAACACAGAAATCCTGCGTATTTAGGCTGAGTTCTTCTCTCAAAAACAAAACACTCTGTTCCACCTTGTGATGTCATGTGGTAATACCAGAAGTGCTCCACTGTGTTTTTAAACTCCATGCACCTTCACTAGAATCATTTGGACGATTTCATTAATAAAGGGTTACTCAAACATGTGTGAATGAAATAAAACACACCCCCAAGTACGTTTTTGATGAGGTAACAACATTCTAACATGATTTAAAGTTCACAAAAGTCAATTTTGTGTAATAGAGGACCTTTAAATGCAACACAAACTATAAGGGCAGATGTGCAAAAGTTTGACAAAATCTTCCGAAGGCTTCAGAAAGTGAGTTGTGATTAAGAATGAAAAGCTGACGTGCTGAGTAATCATCTTGTATCTGGATTTGTTGTTCAATTCTATTTCCACTTCATGTTTTTATGTCTTTGGTCTAGACTCTGCTGTGTGATGTCTGATCGTTAGCCTCAGATTAGCAGCCATGTCTCATGCCAGTCTGTCCCAGGGCAGGCAATAACTGATATTTTCGATCACTGATATCGACAGGTCTAGAGCAAATCCTGTGACAATTTGAAGGTGCACTAACTTTTCTCAATGGAGATGTTATGGCTTTGTGTAAAATATTCCACAGTATGCCATTAGAATGATTTATCTTGGATGGTGCTTCCATTGCAAAGAATACACTGAAAAAAAAAAAAAAAAAGTTTCCTGTCCACAGGTCTGACCTGTAACTTGGCCTTGGTGGCAACAGTTGCTTATCTCCATGGAGACAGATAAGTTTAGAAAGGGTTTGTGTTAAAAATGTAAAAAATGAAACAAAACACAACTCCAGGTCTCTTTGTGATGCAGAAACAACATTATAACACAGATCAGAAAACAGCATAACATGGGCCTTTTAAAGTCATCTATATTTTTTATTTTAATAAAAATTGTGATTGGTCAATATGGAGTTTAAAGGTGCAAAACAAAATTCTCTCACAAATATGCAATCCAAATATTGTTTTAATCATGTCGCCCACACAAGAGCCAACAGACCCCGCACTAGCCCAAACCCTTTAAGTGTGACGCAGTCGGAGCCGGGGCCACAATGCTTCTCTCTTTGTTAATTGGCCCTTTAATCCCGAGGAATGCCAGCGATTAGTCCTCTCCGGTGGGTCAGGCTCTTGCTCAACACCAGCCTCACAAAGGAGCGCTGTAACAGAGATCTGAACTCACACACATGTACTGCAGTAATTAGCCAGTCACAATGCACCTCTCCGGTCCCCAGTCCATGTGTTTCTGTGGCCTCACATAGCCCCAGCACTAAGACCTACCAAGTGACCAGTGTGCAAGAGAGCAAGGTGCACAGTGGGGTATGAATGCATGTTTGTTAAAGATACACCGTGTAACAAGAGCCAGGATTCTGTAAGAGTCATTTCTATGTAAACTACCTACTCAAGTCTCTGTCAAAATCCAGATATTATACTCAGAGATTTGCACATGTTTGTAATATATTATACCTTTATAATGTATTTGAAAAGATGCTTAAGAGTTTATAAAGCCGAACAGTCAGATGGTCAGTGGTTCTCAAACTGGGGTCCGAGTACCTCTGTGTGTATGGGCCAATACAGCTGCACTGGAAATCCCTTGGTTTTTATAAAGCATATTTAAAGCAACTTAAGATGGCCAAAGTGTTAAATACATAAAAGAAAACGGTTTAATTTTAAGCATTTAAAAAAAACAAAACATTATATTTATTGTGTTTATTGTGTTTTTTTTTTTTTTTTTTTTTACAAATGTATTTATTTAAAGCCAAATTTTGATGCAATTTAGTTATCACAACTTTCTGGTGGAGGGTTTGTCATCTGCTTGGCTCCATGGAGATATTAATTGCTTTGCCTGGAATATTCCACAGTATGGCATTAAACCTGTCTCTACTATTATGTCTTATCTCCATTGAGAAAAGCAGCTGACGAGATCAGCTCAAGTTGCAGGTCGGCTCTGTGGAGAGGCAACCCCACTGATGTATGAATGCATATTTTTTAAAGGGCCCCTATTACACTAATTTCTGATCTATGTTATAATGTTGTTTCTTCATCACAAACAGACCTGGAGTTATGTTTTGTTTCATTCACACATGTTTAACACACAAACCCTGCATTCTTTTCTCAAACACTTCCAACTTATGACGTCATGCAGTAATACAGAAAGTGCTCCACTGTGTTTTTAAACTCTAAACATCTTCACTAGAATCATTTGAACAATTTCTGGAATAGCCAGTCTCTACTGTTATCTTGAAAACTACTCCTTCATGACATCATAAGGTGGAACAGAGCATTTTGAGCTTTGGAGATGTAGACAGACTAATAATGCAGGATTACTCAAACATGTGTGAATGAAACAAAACACAACTGTTTTTAAGGAAGTAACAACATTATAACATGGCTAGAGTCAATTTTGTGCAAATATAGAACCTTTAAGGTGTTTTGTTAGCGTTTAAAACACTTGTAGTTAATGCAAAACATGTTTAGTGCCATACTGTATCACATTAAACATATCTATCTTTCTGGTATTATGCATGTTTATATTTGATATGCGAGTGGGCTGCCTCTGATCAGTAAATTGCCCTGATTGTGCCACCTGCTATTCTCTATGGAGGTATATACATTTAATGCCATATTACAGAACATTCCAGGCTCACGTTCATCACATTCATACAGTTGATCCTGATCTGTTATAATGTTGTTTCCTCATCACAAACAGACCTGAAGTTGTGTTTTGTTTCATTCACACGTTTATCGCACAAACCCTGCACAAACATAAAACACTCTGTTCTACCTTGTGATGTCATGTGGTAATACAGGAAGTGCTCGACAGCTCCATACACCTTCACCAGAATCATTTGGAAGATTTGGAAGAAGATGAAGACAGACTAATAAACCAGGATGTGTGAATGAAACAAAACACAACTCCTGGTATGTTTTAGAGTTTTGTGTATTATAGGACCTTTAAAGGGGAAGTGTTTAGTCACAAGTTCATGTTTAGAACACTTTTAGACCAGGTTTCTCTAGATTTAGTCTTTGTCTGGTCCTGATGGTGTTTAGAAAGACAAATAAATGATGGTTCTCATGGAGGAAGTGAATGAAAACCATTGGTATGAGAACTAACTGTAATTCATTAGTACAAAATACTATTGATACTTTGCTAATTATAGAAAAGCATATGTCTACCAAACCAAAGATGTGCAAAAATGATAAAAATGTCGTCTTCGGTGGTACAGTGTTCCGCAGATACAGGATGGATAGAAATGGGTGAGGTCAAAGTTCACGGCGGTGTGTGTGTGCGTATAGGAGGTCCGCGCGGGCTGCATGGCTGCTGACACACTGCTGCGGGTAAATCCAGATTAGCGAGTCTAAAACAGGCCTACCAAATCTGCCACAGGGCCCCGTAATCTGGACCGCTGTCACCCGCAATCACTCACACAGGCCTAATCCACCGGGCCGACCCACACACGCACACACACGCACGCACACGCACACACACACGCACACACACTCTCGTCATGAGTTTCCACGCTTTTTGGGGACATTACATTGACTTACATTGATTTCCTGATTTACCAGAACTTTACCATAGCCACTACTTTTCTGGTTGAGGTTACACTACATGTTATTACTTTGCATGAGTTAGAGTTGCCAGGAATGTTCCGCAGTATGGCATTACACTTATTTATCAAATATTTATTCAATTACATGTGTTTTTATTGCTGAAAATGCACTGGAAAAACATGTTCTCTCCACAGATCTGACCCCTAACTTGGCCTGGTGGCATTCTTGTTTCCATGGAGATAGAAAGGCTGACTTCTGACATTCAGACAAAGCTATAAAATACTTATGATGAATCAGAAAAGTTACACAATGCAACTTTAAAGGAACTGTATCTGACTTTAAAACATTCTTAAAAACATTACCTTATGCATTCTGAGCGTCCTGTTTATTTGCTGTGTGAGGTTTATAAGCCCTTGTCAGAGCAGAGGGGAGTTTTGATGTGATGGTAAAGCTAACTAAGATGCCAGCGCGCACTTCCTGATTATCTGACCATAAAACGCTTTATAATTAGATGCAGACGTACGCACTGAACTTAATTTGACCTGCATATAGAGTTTATCTGTGGGGCAAGGCAAATTTACACGGGACAAATTGGTAACATCGGCCTTTAACCTAAACCCTCACCTTAACCTATTTTAAAGGTGCACTTTGGAACCTTTCTGGTAGAGGGTCAGTCACCCGCTTGTCTCCATGGCATGTTACTTGCCTATCTCCATGGAGACAAGCAGGTGACACCACCAGGCCAGGTTACAGGTTAGTGGAGAGGCGATCGCTCACAATAGGCATGTGCATTTTTAAGGTATTTTTAGCGATGAAAACCCCATAATAAATTGAGTTAAGTTTGATGCCATACTGCTGATCACGCCATAGTAAAAAGCAATTACATCTCCATGGAGACAGGTGGCAGACCCTCCACCAGAAAAGTTACATCTTTAAACTTTAAATTGTGTTGATGAACTTATAATTAAAGGGTTTACTTTGTGTGGGCCTGATTTTTGTCCCCATAAGAGAAGCAGGTCCTGTGTGTGTAAGCATGTTTTAGTCCTCACAGTGTTATAAATACGTGCCCACATATGCACAGGGGAGGCTAGCGGCTCCGGACCCTCTGTGCTGGTACCATGAGTCACCAGTCTCAGGGTTAATGTCCCATACACAGGGAGGAGAGGAGGGAGGGGAGGAGAGGAGAGGGGGAGAGAGAAAAGAAGTGGAGAGAGCAGAGCGGCAGAGGAGGGAGGAGAGGGAGGAAGAAAAGTGATAAAGTGAATATATCTATAGGACTTTATGTGTACTTCTTTACGTCACATGAAAAAAGGCAAAAGGTAACTGAAACAGGGTTAATCAGTTGAAGTAACACACTATACAGACATAGTGATGGGGCCTATGACATTATCAGTCCATTCCAATGTGAAGACAAGGCTGAACCCATTATTAGCTGACTAACAAAGCAGCTACAGCCAATGAGCATCTCCACTTACAGAAAGGATTAATACTTAATTATGAAAACATAACCCTAACACTAAACCTAAAGTAATTGATTGTTTCCATCATTCTAAAATGTATTTTATATTTGCTTCAGATGGAAAATAATATAATATATGGAAATATAAGCCATAATGTTATGCAAACTGTGTGGTTGCCATTGTCTCTTGCTCATCGTCTCTAATATTAATGAGTACTAATGAGTATTAAAGAGTATTAATGAGTACATTTTTTTCTCTTTCTTTTTCAGATCTCTGAGCCAAAAGAGATGAATGAAGAAGAGATGAAGAAAATGAATCAAAGAGAGAGATAACTGTCTGCCATCTCACTGAAGTTGAATTTGGTCAATATTGTTCTGTTGCATTCAATGTGGTGTGTAAAATCCTTGTTGAACTGTTGCCATAGCGATTAAGAATTTTAAAAATTATTTGAAAATATTTGGGGAAAAAGTCCTCAAAATTCTGCATAAGAGGCCCATGAATAGCCATACAGTAATGCTCTACTACTAGTACTCTACTATTTATTTAAAGGTGCACTGTGTAACTTTTCTGGGGGAGGGTCCGTCAAATGCTTTTCTTCATGGAGACGTTTTTGCTTTGTCTGGAATGTTTCACAGTATGGCATTAAACCTTTCTATCTTCATGGAGATCAAACTAGAACAAGTTACAGGTCAGATCTGTGGAGAGGCGACCCTGCTCACATTCAAAATGCCTGTTTTTCTAGGTATTTTTGACCCATAAAACCATCTGTAATTGAATAAATGTAAAGTAGAGCTGTTTAATGTCATACTGTGGAACATTCCAGGCAGAGAAATGACACAGAAACAGGCAGGTGACGGACTCCCAACCAAAAAGTTACACAGTGCACCTTCAAGTGTGAAAGTTAAGGTAGTGACAAAGGTAGGCAGTCATTAAGTTAAGAAGATATCAGTGTACGTTTAGCGTCTTTACCTCGAGTCTAAGTCGTCTCAGTCTGATACAAGTCTGTGCTTAACCCTGTGTCTGTAAACACCACGAGGATAGGGCCCCGTGAGCTCCTCTGAAACTATAAGTAAATTATGAATATATAAACACACAGTTCCCCTGATTTTAGACATTGCCTCTTCAGAATTTTGTACATTTTTGTTAATATTTCTCATGATTGTTTTATTATGTGTGTTTTGACTGACACATTATCCAGGTGTTTATAGTGATTTACATGTTTTTGATGCAGTTTAAATTAGGTTAAGAACATTAGCAGTATCTGATGCAATGTCTTATCTCTCATCTCTATAATATCAATGAATAGGCTACATGATCATTTAGAATGGTTAATGTTTCAATATAATTAATTTGTCATGAAGGTAAGTAAGAGTTTTTTTTATGTACAAAAAAGGTATGCCTCATCTCAGATTGTATAGTTATACTCAGTTACATTGTATGCATTGATTATATCCTGAGTAAAAAAAATAAATAAATACATTTTTAAAAAAAATGTGTTTTTGTTTGTTTATGGATCAACTACTTACAAAATGCAAGTGCTAATAGTTTTATTTTAATTTAATTAGCTGAGTAGTCTACTTTAGTGCTAACCTATGGCTAAACAGAATAAGTGGTCGGAACATGGACCTGTTTACGAGGGTCAAAATAGATTTCCTGAAATAGAAAAGTACAATGAGGCTGAAATGTTATAAAATACAGTCGCGACCGCACCAAGCCCATCACTGCCCCCTAGAGGACACATATACGTTGTATTTGAGTGCACAATGAGTAAACCAAACAAGGTCTTTGGATCAAATTTTGTGCCAGTATTAAAGGTAAAAACCTCTTACCATATTTTTGTAAATAGTTATATGGTCATATAGTCATTATTTTGCCTAACAGTTAGTTTAGTAATTTAGGTCAAGATCAACAATGAGCAGTGTAAAATTAAATTAAATAGAAGTGAGATGTGAACTCTGCCTGGTAAGTGTAAATATCTAAATATATATAGTCCCTAGAAGGTACAATATTATTCATTATGAGTGCGTTCACACACGTGCCACATAGAAATTGAGACAAACTTGAATTAAACCTGTAACTAAACCTGGATTAAACTAAAACGAAAGCAGGACTAGAACAGGCCCAAACCAAGTGTATATCAGGACAAAATCGGGCTCAAACCAGACGTGTGAATGCACCCAGAGGATTTTCTGCTGTAGAAGTAGCAAGAAAAGAAACAACCCAATGATGCCATCTGCTGTTTAAATGAGAGATTAACTGCATCAACGCAAACAGGTGAATTGCTTTTATTGAGTTTGTAGAGTTGGGTTAATGTGTCATTTGATGGTGAAAATAAAATCTGATAGAAATGTAATGCCAAATTCTAACATGACTAACTACTCCCGTTCTGCAATGGCAACCAGATGTGCCTCTATCTCTGCCTCTGTGAGTGTTCTGGGAAAAGAAAACAGAAACAAAAAAAAAATATTAAAAATGTCAAAAGTCAAACAGGGATGATTATGATGTAAATAATTACCACAAAATATCTTAAAATGCCAGTTCATTTACTAAACAATTGCAGAATAATTACCTGAATTTGGGTTTGTCTTTGGTGACCAGTCCGATCTCCAGTTCGTTGGCCTTAAAGTCCATAGACAGGACTGAGGACAGACAGGAGATGGCCATCTACAAACAGAGAGTGATTTAGAAGCTGTGTTCTCTGCAGATCTCACATAACAACATAAATATGCACAATGAAATACTCTGAATTGTATTATTATTATTATTTATCTCAGAATCTTCTCATGGGGTTTTAGAACAGTGCACTGTTGGCAATAGAGAAAATCTAGTGTAAGTATCTTTGCTAATATGGCAGCTCCACTCTACCAACTCTTAATACTTGAATTTTTCAAAATGTCTATGGAAAAATGAATGGAAAATGTAAAAATTCCCACCAATAATGTTTCAAGAGGTTTTCAACTAAGGTCAGGTATAACGTTATAATCCCATATTTATTTATTTGTATTTACACTAATCACCTTCTGTAGACATTATGTTGGTGCAGTTTGTACCTGTACAGCGCGATCATGGGTCAGCTCAGGTTTCTTCTTGAGTTTCTTCTCCAGGTAACCGTTAGCTTCTGTCTGTTTAGCCCCGACCGCTGTGGCCCTGAATCCACAGTAATAACCAGCCGGGTCACACTTATACAGCACAGGGCCCTGCTGGGGGTCTATGGCTGCTAATATCATACCTAAAGATGGAAAACAAAATACATGTTTAGATGATCATGGAGCTAGCGTAAGTTCAGCCTGGAAGACCTAACTTGGATCCCGTCTACCTCACCGTTTCTCCAGAGTTTACCTGCTCCTCAGCCTTCATCACCTCACTCCAAATACTCCTCCCCGCACCTCCTCTTGTCCGATCAGAGCCCAGTCTGCCCAGTTTAAACTGTCATTGCAGGTGCTCACACTTCACTTCACTTCACTTCAGATTGTGCTGGCCCCACCTGCTCCCCAGCACCACCTCAGCTCCTCAGCTTCTCATCCTCTCATCGTCCCCTTCACTTTCCTCATCCCCTCATCGTCCCCTTCACTCTCCTCATCCTCATTTTAACCACCTCCAGTGTCCAGGCCCTGGGGGGAAGACCTCTGCTAAACATCATCTAATCGATCATGCAATGTCTTCTGCTGGGGTCCGAGCACCAACTCATTCAATGAAACATCTAATACGTTCTCTTTGTGTCTGAGTCTCTCCAGGTTGAAATACGGTTATGCCTATTTGTGTATTTGTTGTATTGTATTTCAGTCCCATACTCACAACAGCCCAGTGGCCTCATCTCTGCGTTCTGAGTGTAGACCTGTGAGATATCGGCCAGTCTCCGACACAACACGTCTGCAGTGATGTCATAGCCAAACTTATACTTCCACTCCCCGGCCTCCACTCGAGCCCTGTGCACCTGGGAACGACCGTCCGCTGCAACACAAAACACACATTCAGAGCTGGAAAGTACTTAAAGGTGCAGCATGTAACCTGCCATGGAGTTGTTATTGCTGTATGGCATTAAACACATTAATCTTGATGGAGATAAGCTCATGGCACCAAGGCCAAATACAGGTTAGATCTGTGGAAAGGTGTTCATAGTAATACGTGTTTCTCAAACTACATTTGAGCAATAAAAACATATTGCTGAAAAATACAATAATCCACAGATCTGAATTGTAATGTAGCGTAGTCCTGGGTAGATTTAGTCTGTACTGTGGAACATTCTAGACAAAGCAATAAGATTTCCATGGTGACAAGCTGGTGGCAGACCCTCCACTAGAAATGTTACACAGCACACCTTTAAATAAAATCCAAACAACCAGATGCACAAATCTACACTGAAGTCTGACTGAATTCAACGCCTTTATACCTCATCTGTGGGTCAGGCCCGCCCACCAGGTGAGTCCACTGCTCTGTTCAGGCAGGTGTTTAACATTAGCAGGTAAATATTGATAGTTTTACGGCTTTCAGTCTCATCACACTTGTGTTTAACATAAAGCTACAAACACAAGTTAACTTAAATCAAAATACAAAAAAATACAGAAACTTGAAAAACAACTCCAAACAACTCCAAACAGTCCACCCCTCCACATGGTCTGACCCATGACCCCAGCCAAAGGTTATAAAAATGGCCGACATTGAACACGCCCTTTCTCTGTCTGGACCATGTGGTGAACCAGGTAAGTTTTGCAAATGTATGTATGTATGTGTTTAACTGAAATGAATTAGCAAATAAAGTAAATTTAAATTAACAATGTGTTGTGTGATAATTTAACAAAAAAGAACACAGGATTGTACATCAAGGTGTGAAGTTTAATGTGGCAAATGAAAATAATGGTGCAGATCATCAGAACTTGGCATGTTAGCTTTTGTGAATCATTTACAGAATCATATTCTTGTACAGCTGTTGTCACATGTACAAATATTTCTATATATTCTAAATACTGCAGACGGGGCATAGCAGCAGACTACTAAATTCTGGAATAAGAGGTAGGAAAACGTACAACATTTTATCTTCTACCTACTCCTTTTGAGCACCTCAGCTATGTACTTAAAATGTGCATTGTGTAACTTTTCTGGTAGAGGGTCTGTCACTTGCTTGTTTCTATGGAGATATCATTCCTCTGCCTGGAATGTTCCACAATATGACATTCTACAGCTCTACCTTACATTTATTCAATTATAGGTGGTTTTATAGCTCAAAAATGCCTAGAAAAACAGGCGTTTTGACTGTGAGCGGGGTTGCCTCTCCACAGATCTGACCTCTAAGGGTGCTTTCACACTGACAGCATTTGGTGCGCACCAAATGGCCCATTCGAACCAAAAGTTCTTAGTTCGGTTCGTTTTCGTTAGTGTGAATGCAATCTCGGTACTTTGGTGCGCACCAAATCAACCGGTCCGAGACCGATAAAAAGGGGTGGTCTCGGATCGCTTTATCTGCCCTACTTTGGTACGGTTCATCTGGTGTGAAAGCAACTAAACCAAATTGGACGGAACCGAATGCATTATGGGAATGCATTATGTTTCTGTTTACTCGGTCGCGAGGGCACGTCTCTTCTCCCTGAAGAGGCGTGCAATGCGCCGTCGGCGAGTCGAATAACTTATGAGTTGTCTTTGGAGTCGCAGCCGCGAAACATGTTCGAAATTATTCGAAATTGCAGAAAATTACCATATTTTCCGGACTATAAGCCGCTACTTTTTTCTCACACTTTGAACCCTGCGGCTTATACAACGATGCGGCTCATATATGGACGGATTATTCGTCTATGAACACAGCGGATGCGCGCGCAGCTTGAGTGCAGAAAGCGCCGCTGTCTGTGCGGTGAACATGGGTTAGGGTCAGTTAGAACACTCGCTAGCGCTGTTGTCAGCACTAAAACAGTTTATCTGCTGCTAAATGAACATTAGTGAGTGGGATACGTCTTAATGACCCGTATGTGTTAAATGCAGGTGAAGCGTAAATGACGAGACGAAACGTCTCAAACTTCAGTAGCTGGACATTCACTCATACATGATCGACACAACTAACCCCGACCCCCGGGAGAGCCTCAAATCCTGTTGAAATCCTACAAGACACTGACATGATCCAAGACACTGGCATGATACAAGACACTGACACGATCCCAGACAGGACAGCGGCTCTTTCTGCTCGAGACATGCGCAGTAGAGCGCCAGAGCGACTCTTGCGCGTGACGAATTGACTCAATGCAAAAAGACGACAAAAGCTTTCAGAGGCAATACAAGCAGATGCTCGGAACTTGAAAACTTCTTGAAGACGTGGACACCTGCGGCTTATAGACAGGTGCGGCCTATATATGTACAAAAATAAAATTCTTTGAAAATTTAGTTGATGCGGCTTATATTCAGGTGCGCTCAATAGTCCGGAAAATACGGTACCTACACGTACAAAATAATGTATGATGATCAGCGCCAGGAGCGCAAGGCAAAGCTGTTCCTCCATGGTGATCGAAAGTGGCGCGTTTTTTAGTCCGGTTCCGGTGACGATGGTCTTCGCGGTCTATTTTGGTTCGTTTAGAACTCTGCATATGTGAAAGCAAACCGTACCCACGTCTGTTTGCTACATTGTAACATTTTTCTGACTAGTGCGGACCAAAGCAATCGAACCATAGGTGTGAAAGCGCCCTAACTTGGTCTGGTTTGGTCTCCATGAAGATGGAAAGGTTTAATTCCAGACAAAGCAGTAACATCTCCATGGAGAGAGGCATTGGACGGACCCTCCGAAAGAAAAAAAAGTTACGCAATGCACCTTTAAATAAATATGTATTTATACATGTACAGAAAAATTATGCTCAAATAAAATAAATAAAATAAAAACCCACTTTGTCACAGGGACTCACCATTGTGTCCGGTCATCACACAGCCGATCCTGGGCGTGAGTTTGAACATGTTGGTCACAGTGGTCGAATCCAGAAGCTTGTCCTATGCATAAAGTATCATTTTACACTGACGAGGCACGCAATAAACTGCTGCGTTATGCGATAAAAATGGTCACTTTACATTAGGGCTGCACAATATATTCCAATCAAAATCACAGTTTCAGTTTGCATGATCAATGTTGGATTATCTTAGAAGTGAAATTGACCAATGTGTTTTTCATTGTTTACAATCCAGTGAAACCAATGGCTAAGATCTGATTTTTGGGACAATGTGATGCCAATTTTGATTATTTTCCCCAAATTCTGTAATTTAATTCTACTACAACCTCAACTGTTTTACCACAGACCTGTAAGAATGCATTTTTCAGCATTGAAGTGTTCAAATAAAGTTTTGTGTGTATTCTTTACGCAGCTGGTTGGCTCAAACAAAATACTGGCCCGTGCTGGAGAGTTAAGGCCGACTGTCGATATGGTAAAAACTCCAACTATCGGCCAACAGACATATCGGTCTGTCTCTACTCAGAAGTTCATATTTCTTCTCACTGATCTTAATGCTCCTGGAGAATCCAACCTGTTTGTCTCCATGGAGATTCATAAAGTTATGGCCACAATTTGGAACATTCTAGGCATATCTCCATGGAGACAAGCAGGTGACGGACCCTCGAGCAGACAAGTTACGCAGTCCACCTTTGTCTTTTAATAGTTATTTATCTTGCATGTATTCTTCTATATTCTCCTGCTGTTCTTGAACTTTGCATTACAAAACTGTAATTTCCCCATTGTTGGACAAATGTTTTTCTTATGAGCCTAATCAGTCTAATCGGTCTAATTAGTCAGCTCAAAATCAGTGAATCATTTTGGAATAATGTAATGGCTGTTTTATGATGATTGTCCAGTATCAAAAACATTGGATGGGAATAACTAATCAGTGATGGGATGAATACTTTGAAACAAGTATTCAGTTACAGAATACTGAATACCTGCATTAAAATGTATTTTGTAACGTTACGTGGTCTGATACGTGGTCCAATCAGAGTACTGTATTCTGAATACTTGGAATACTTTTACATCGAGTTGTATTTGCATTACAGTATAGCAAAACAGGATTAAAAACAGCTAAATAGAGAAAGAAAAATCCCACATGCACATGCTGTAAGAGCCATGTTTTCAATTTCTCTCACTAATATGTGCAGTTTGAAGCATAAACTCTATTCTGAGCATGTATTCTTGGTATATGTATTCAGTTACTTTACAACGCTGTAACTAATACAGTAATTACATGCATTTCAACAGGAATAGCAGAACTATGCTTACAGGGATTTTCTTCTGTGTGACCACCACTACAGTGTCAGACCCCCGCACCCCCACTGTGGTCAGTCCACTCTGGGAGATGGCTTTGAAGGCATACTCTGCAACAGAAAATACATGTTAGAAATAGAAATGATTCAAATGTGTTACGTAGTGTATTGTAGAAGGATGTTGGTGCTTACAATGTAGATCAGTCTGTCAAAACCAGGAGTTAGCCAGATATTAACAAGGGCTAAGACTTGAGCAGTATAAACCGATCTGAAATGTGCTTCCTCAGGCCCAGGTGTTTGCTACTCTTGTGTCCTTGAGCAAGACCCTTCAACCACTTTGCCTTTGTATAAATATGATGTAACTAAGTGAATGCGCTGAATTGATTGCGCTGATGTTCAGAGGGACTGATGGCACACAATGGCAGCCTTGCTTCTGTCAGTCTGCCTCAGGGCCGTCGTGGCTCCACAGGCGAACCATGACCATGAGCGTACAGTGAATGAAGACGGACCACGAGCCATGGAGTGCAAAGTAACAATCATCAATACTGTTGAATTAAGAACCACGTGAATTAAACTGAGCATAAAGGTAGTAAACATCCACTCACTGTTGGTCACTGGTATGCTCTATGTAACTTTTGTGGTGGGAGGGTCTGCTGCTATGGCGATGTTGGTTTGCCTAGAAAGTCTCACTGTATGGAGTTAAACTTGTCTATCTTGTAATTATGAATTACACATGTTTATTGCTTAAAAACTTAAATAAATAAATAAATAATAGCATTCTTATTGTTTGTGGGTTTGCGCCTCTGCAGATTTTACTTGTAACTTGGCTTGGCGGTGTCACATGCCACGGAGACCTATAAGTTTAATGCTATACTGTGGAACATTCATAACGTCTGCATGGAAACAAGCAGGTGGCGGACCCCCCTTCAGAAAAGTTACAACCATCGTTAGGCTGGGACCACCGAATCCATAAGTGTGCGTGTGCATATTGGCATAATGGCTGCGTGAGCTATTCTTAGTAGCCTTTTGTTCCACCTGGAGGAAGCCTGGAGCAGCTCAGACACTTCAGGTGGTGTTGATAATAAATAATAATTGGCTTGAACTTGACTGTTTTTAGACCAGAAGCGTCTTACCGACTTGGTAGAGGCGGCCCTCGGGTGAAAATATGGTGATGTGTCGGTCAAAGCCTGCGTTTGAGCCACGGGACATGTCGCCGTCTCTCGTCCGACCTCAGATGAACTTACCGAATGTTTCTGTGTTTAAAACCCAAAGCGCTTCGGTAATTACGCTTTTCTTTTCTTATTACGCGAAATACTGTAGAATATAAAAGAGCATGACTGTGCTACAATCTGGATCGCGAAGCTACTTCCTCAATGAATACTTTTTACTTTCTCTTTCATTTATTTGATGCGTAAGAGCGCTCCCTACTTGAATTTTATTGGATAACCCCGACTACCAGTCAGAAGGGCTTTCCGCCATCACCCACGTCAAGAACAGGACAGGGACAAGACAGGGAGGCCGTGTATGGATGTTTAGGGGTGGGAGGAGTAGGTTAGACGCTTGGACGTGCCCCCGTGCCGCTGTCACTCCGCTGGTTCTGGCCCCAGACTCAAAGCAGCGATGACCGGGCGCCGCGTGGGCTTCTGTCTGAGCGACAAGAAGCGCCGGAGGATGAACCTGGACGCGTTTTCACACTTTTGTGCGTAAGTTGACGTAGAAAACTAACTTTTATTTGACATTTTAAATCTGAATGAACTTTGTTGAATGTTGTGACATGTGTAAAAATGTAATTAACTATTTTTATTGAACTTTAAACATGCACTATTAACATTTCTGGCTGAACTCTATGGAGATGTTATTGTTTTAAAAGGAATGTTCCACAATATGACATTAATTTATCTACCCCAATGGAAACAACACTCACAGTAAAGAATGCAGGTACTTCAAGGCAATGTTAGCACCACAAACACCTACAACTGAATAAATGCAAAATGGACAATACCTTGAAATATTTTGGGCAAAGCAATAAAATCTCCATGGTGATAAGAAGGACTTTTAAAACAAACCTTTCTATTTTAAATGTTGAATATTATCATTAACATTAAACTTAATACTCTAATTCTGTTTGTTTTCATTTCTGCTTACAGGGGCCATGGAATACAAGTAGTGGAGGTAAGGAGTTTTGATATAAGATAATAATAGATAAAATTAAATACAATTCTTCGTGTTAATGTGACTATTCTAAATGGCACAGCTGTAAATGAGCAAAGTTGAACACATTTATAATTTATATTTATTTATTTTATTTACTGACATTTGTAAGTGCTGTCTTCACAAATGTCAAACACACATGTGAGGAGTCTTTGCCCTTCATGTCACGGCCACCTGCAGCCACCTCCCTTTGTACAGCAGGGGCCAAATAGATTTTCCTAAGAAGGGCTGTGTCTTCTTACAATGAAGATGACTGAAATGACTAGAAGAACTGGTTTAAAGGTCCTATATTACAAAAAATTGATTCTTTTGAGTTTTATTCCATGGCGTTATGCTGTTACTTCATCAAAAACATATCTTTAGTTGTGTTTTGTTTCATTCACACATGCTTGATTATTAGTCTGTCTACGTCTCTAAAGCTTAAAATGCTCTGTTCCACCTTGTGATGTCATAAAGCGGTAGTTTTCAAGTCAGCAACTACCTTTTAGCTTTAGTTCAGTAGAGATAGAAAATTCCAGGTCTGAAATTATCCAAATGATTCTAGTGAGGGCGTATGGAGTTTAAAAATACAATGGAGCACTTCCTGTATTACCACATGACTTCACAAAGTGGAGTATTTGAGAGAAGAACTGTCCCTAAATATGCAGGATTTGTGTGTTAAACATACAACTCCAGGTCTGTTTTTGATGAGGAAACAACATTAAAACATAGATCAGAAAATAGTGTAATATGGGCCCTTTAAACTTAAAGGTTTTATTTTTCCAGATAAACCTGAGCCAACCTCTGGAGCCTCAGGGCCCTTTTGACATAATTATTCACAAACTGTCTGATGTTATAGTGGAGGCCGAACATGACAATCAATCACAGCAGCTCCTCGCCAACTTCCAGGTAAAATACATAAAATGCATTAATACATTAACATTGCTAATAGTTATCAAAGTACAATATGTAGTAGTATACGCAAATGAAAAATGGTGAATTAGAAGTTCACACTCATGAAAAGCTGGTGAAAATATAATGAAGGGGACGATGGGAAGATGAGGAGGGTGAAGGGACAATGAGACGATGAGGAAGGTGAAGGGACAATGAGACGATGAGGAGAGTGAAGGGGACATGGAGAGGATGAAGATTGTGAAGGGAACGATGAGGGGATGAGGAGAGTGAAGGGGACAATGGAAGGATGAGGAGAGTGAAGGAGTCAATGAGATGATTAGGAGAGTGAAGGGGACGATGAGGGGATGAAGATTGTGAAGGGGACCATGAGAGAATGAGAAGCCGAGATGGTGCTGGAGAGGAGGTGGAGACTGGGCTCTGACTGGACAAGAGGAGGTGCGGGGAGGAGTATTTGGAGTGAGGTGATGAAGGCTGAGGAGCAGGTAAACTCTGGAGAAGCAGTGAAGTAGACGGGAGATAAGTTAGGTCTTACACTAGCTTCATGTGTAAAAATATTGTGTATTCTTTATGGTTTCTTATGTTTCTTTTACAGAAGTACGTGTCAGATCACCCTCACACTGTGATCCTGGACCCTCTCCCCGCCATGACCAAGCTCCTCGACCGCTTCGCCTCCTACCGCATCATGAGCAAACTGCACAACTCACTCAGAGGTACACACTGTAGGGCTCTCAATATATAACATATTACATTTATCTGAATTATAACTAGATACTCATTTGTAAACATATTAGGGCCCAATTCCAATTCTCCCCCTTAGCCCTCTGTCTTTGTCTTAGCCCTACCCCTTAGCCCTACCCCTCTGTCTTTAAACAGAGGGGTAAGGCAAAGGGTTTGTTTTAAACCCTTAGAAATGGGACACCCCTTTGCAGTCGCAACAATATGACATTATTTTTAAAGTTTTGAAGTATTGTGCTCCTTTTGAGTTTGTTTTAAATGAACTTTGCAAAAAAATTTTAATTTTTTAATTTGTTAAAATTACTATACTCTGTACAACATATGTAAATCAAATTTTAATCAACTGTAACACAAAATTAAAATGCTGCAGAGGTGGACGGAGTTGTAGAGGATGCCTGGTACACACAAAAAAGAAAACAAAATGAATACATAGTCATAAACATATATAGTTGTTCTGGTACCTACAAATATTATAGAATGTACTATACCTTGTATTTTATTTTCAAATTCTCCCACTTTTTTGAAGCTTGTTGGGCTGACACAACTCCAACAAGTCCAGCCTCCTACAAGAAATTTCTAAACAAAATACAAATGTGATTAATAACATGTCATTTTTAATATAAATAGGGATAATTTACAAGGCGAAACGAAACAATAATATTTTAGGCCATGCATGTTCGTAATACTTTACACATTCTACCGTAACATGTGTATAGTTCTAAAAGCACATGAGACGAGTTACGAGACGAAATAAAAACATATACAGATACAGCGATATATTTGACACATTCTAGTCTGACATATATGCGTATATAGTTCTTTTAGGCCATGCATGTTCGTAATACCGTAACAAGCGTATAGTTCTAACCGGGCATGTTACGATAAGCCGTATATGTCAGAAAGCGTAAATGCTGCCGCCATGAGTATACCTACAACTTTTCAAAAGTTACTACAGTTTTATACAACTTTTTATGAGGTTCTTGAGTGCAAAATACTCACATTTGTCCAATTTCTTCCCGATTGCTCGACACTTCCCGATTTCCGTGTTGCTTTTTGCTCCGACTTGCGTTAAACCACGCCTATCCCCTTTGCGCAAAGGGTGCATCTGCAAAAGCTCTGCTAAGAGGGGTGAACAGCCCTTCCCCTTAGCCCTCGCACTTACAGAAAAGAGTATTGGGACACCCCTCTGTCTCTCGTGAACGCGTACAACAGAGGGGTAGGGCTAAGACAGAGGGCTAAGGGGGAGAATTGAGACGCAGCCTAATACTTTTAAAGGTCCTTTTTTTTTTTTTTTTTTAACACAAAATTGACTCTTGTGACCTTTAAGCCATGTTATAATGTTGTTACCTCCTCAAAAACATACCCAGAGTTGAGTTTTGGTTACATTCACACATATTTGAGTAATCTTGGTTTATTAGTCTGTCTGCATTTCCAAAGCTCAGAATGCTCTGTTCCACCCTGTGATGTCATATAGTGGTAGTTTTCAGGTTAACACCTACCTTTTGTTGAGCAGAGATAGGTTATTCCAGGACTGAAATGATCCAACTGATTCTGGTGAAAGTGTATGGATTTTAAAAACACAGTGGAGTGTTGTCTGTTTAAAGAACTCAGCATAAATTTGCAGGGTTTGCATGTGTTAAACGTGTTTGAATGAAACAAAAGATAACTCCAAGTATCAGATGAAGAGAAAAGGTAAAGGTAGAAGATAAAAGGTAGAGCGTTTCACTAGGTCATAAAAAAGTTAAAAAATAGCAGTACAGGTGCTCTACAGAATGAAGCCCTTACTGGAAAATGTTAAAACACTGACTGAATATATTAAAAGTCCTTTATTACACTGAGGGACGCCAACGCATTTTGACCAGCAATTCGACCATTTTTACATTTTCCAGTATGGGCTACATTCTGCTGAGACAACTCCAGGTATGTTTTTAGACGAGGAAACAACACAAGTCGTGGAATATGGGCCCTTCACGTCCTGTTTCATTTGCTTTCATTTGTCCAGACTGGCATATCTGCAGCCCTCCGTACCTCGAGGTCCCCAGTGACTCCGACCTGTCGTCCATCCATCGAGCCGTGAAAGAGCACAGCCTCAGCTTCCCTCTCAGTCGGTTCACTCTCTGTCAAGATTTCAGTCATTTGTGCTTTTACACTATTTTATGTTTTGTTTTGTTTTTTTTCTCTTGATTATAGTTTGTAAAACAAGAGTGGCTCACGGTTCCCTTTCTCATGAGGTAAGTGGCATCAGAGCGGATGGCACATACATTTTAACAACTTTAATTTAAATGTGCAACCGGTATTTTTTTCAACGGAGTCCCCCTAAACTGCTTCTCACCAAGGACATTTTATGAGAAGTTTAATATGGTAATTGAATAACTTGCATTTATTCAATTATAGGAGTTTGTATTATTCAAAAATACCTTGAAAAACGTACTTACTGTGAGAGTGCTCGCCCCGTCCACATTTCTGACCTGTATAACTTGGCTTGTTGGCATAACCTTTGGTCTGTATGATTAGTTTAATGCCATACTGTTTCACATTCCAACAACATCTCCATTTAGTCTACTGGAAATGTACTTGTCCCAAAAACAAAAAACAGTATGCCATTTAATCCCACCTCTGCATGAATTGAATTGTCCCATGTTTCTCTTCCTTAGATGTCCCTGATCTTCAGTGAGGGGGGACTGGCTGATGTTCACCCTCCCTGTATCCTGCAGAGTTTTGTGAACCACGGAGCTGTTCTACACAAAGTGTTTGTGATCGGAGAGAGGCACTTCTGTGTGGAGAGACCCTCACTCAAGAACTTCCCCTCTGGGCCCTGTGGTCAGTCTCACACTCTCTCCGATATGATTTCTTTACTAGGAATGTTATGTTATGCTATGTTGTGGAATCGTCAACACAAAGCAATGACACCAACATGAACATTGGCAAAGAGTAATATACAAATCCCACTGTTTAAACTGCATTGTTTTTGTCCAATTAAACTGATCCTTAGCTTAATTAAAAACAACAAGGCCATCAGTAGGTTATGATGTTATCTAAAATCATCATCAACGGACTCAAATACATGATTTCACACTGATATGTATTTTTTATTTTATTTTATTTTTTTCATGCCAACTTTTTTTTTACAGACAGAAAAACAATATTCTTCAACAGCCAGCAAGTGTCCAAACCAGAGTCCAGCTCAGACCTGAATGCAGTAAGTACATTTAAGATACATTTTGATCTATTTTTTATTGTCAGTCCTATAGATTTTTTTTTTCTGTCTTTTACTTACATGTACACACATTTATATAATTATGTCTTATTTGACACCAGTCTCTTGCTGTTTTTATTGCTACTTATTTAGAAGTTTTATAACCATTTTTATATTTTTTTACTCTTTGGATGGATCAGTGAAGTCTGTTTACGTCTTATAGATTAGATTACTTTGTTATTATTACTTCACTAAAACAAATAATACACTAAAACTAAAATAATATTTAATCTCCGTATTTGTTCTGTAGCTGGATGAGAAGATGCCGTTGCTGCCCACGCCCAGCTCTGAGGCCCTGGCTGCCCTGGTGAAGGAGCTCAGGGCTCAGCTGGAGATGGCTCTGTTTGGGGTGGACGTCATAGTGAACATCCACACTCACACCATGACCGTCATAGACCTCAATATATTCCCAGGTAAAGGGTTAGCAAGCAGATATCAAAATACTAAATCTCCTAAATTGGACAACATTTTTAAATCCCACATTTTAACATTATAGGTCCTACATTATGCAAAACTGACTCTGGAGTTGTGTTTTGTTTCATTCACATATGTTTGAGTAACACTTATTATTAGTCTGTCTACATTTCCAAAGCTTAAAATGCTCTGTTCCACCTTGTGATGTCATGAAGCGGTAGTTTTCATGTTAACAGCCACCGTTTACTTTTTGTTTTCTGAAGATTGGAAATTCCACAGCTGAAATTATCCAAATGATTCTATTGAAAGTGTATGGAGTTTAAAAACACAGTGGAATTTGAAAGAAGAACTCAGCCTAAATATGTAGGTTTTGTGTGTTAAACATGTGTGAATAAAACAAAACACAAATCCAGGTATGTTTGTCATGAAGAAACAGTATTATAACATCAGAAAATAGCATAATATGGGCCCTTTAACACTAACTATTCTTATTCTATTCTTGTGTTGAAAATTACATTCTATTGTCTAAAAAATTGTTTTTATTATCATTGCTATGGCCTTTTTATTATTATGAAAATCAAGTTTGAAATTTTAGTATCACGACAACACTTTTCTCAGGTAATACACTGTGAATTATTGGAAAAGAGATTGGTTTTGGCCGGAAAGGTTGCAGAAATATTTGTCCCCCATCTCGCCTGTTTAGAGAATGTCACGCTTCATCTTAGAATGCAGTTATTTTTATTACAATTTCCACTTGTTGAATGTCCCCCTAATCTCAGTAAAGGCACGAAGAAGCATGACAAATGTGTGTTTTTGTTGTTTATAGTCCCTATTTCTCTATTTTGTGTAAAAATCTATGAGCTCAGTATATTGGTTAGTAGAAAGAGATGGATACTTTATTGATCCTGAGGGAAATTCAGATTTGGCTATAGCAACATTTCCTTTGTGTCTCAGTCAAAGGTCTCAGTGCAGTTTTACAGAAGGGCTGGTCAGGTAGGGTCAGCAGATTCTGTGTCAGGGCAGTTTGAGGAGAGAAAGAGCCAAAAGTGTCCCTCCTCTGTGTCCTGCAGCATCACAGCAGCCTCTAGGGGGAGCCAGGTGAACAGTAGTGTATAGTAGTCCTATTTAAGGTCCTATATACCATAGCTTTTTGAGGTAATCATCCAATGCAGTGTCTGATCCATACTCTGAGAAACAATCATATTCTAATTTCTGTGAAAATAACAAAATTGCCATATGTTTATGTTATGTGTAGGTTATGAAGGAGTGCCCCAGTTCTTCTCATCTTTACTGGACCACATTAAGACTTTGCTGGACAGTGGACCCTCTGACCCTCAGATGTCCTCTTCCAAAGAGTCCTCTATTGCCGCCAGCATTTAACTGTACAGTACTTAATATACGACAAACTGTATTCACCTTATTTAAACAAAGCTATTCTCTGCTTCTAAGTTGAAATTATGCATTAGAAAAAGCTTTGTCACTGACTTCAGCTTCTGCCTTTACTTTACTTTGGGTAATACTACAGTAAAAATGTAAATAATCGGAATAATATTGTGGAAAACTTATGGGTGTAAGCTTGGTTTTAATTATATACTGGCCATACTAAGTTTAAATTGGATGTCATAATAATGTAATTTCAATATGAAACCAAAATGAAACTGTATCTTTTCTCATTATCCTTATTTGTTGGCAGAAGTGTATACAGCTTACAGCTCTCTGATTGGCCAGTTTGTGTTTGTTTGTTCACTTTTGTAATTCATATTATTGTATTTTTATTTTCTCAAGTTCAACATATAAATAATGGTTTCTAATGAGCCAATATCTCGCATTTTGATAATATTTCTGTCTTATCATGTGTTATGTTACAGTATAGCTTTTAATACACAAGATTTTGACTGTGTATTTGAGACAGGGACTCTTAACAATGCACTTTATTAAAATAAATACATAAATAAATAAATAAATAATGTCTTATTAAAAGAAAATCAAATCACATGCATCGTCACCACAAATTTTCACAAGTGCACATCAATAGTTTGTCCACTTGAGGGCGCAGTCGGTTTATATCATTTTCTAAGGAATGGAAGTATAAGCAAAAATAACACCAGTTAGCAGTGGAATTCTCGCTGATCGTGGTATAACTGTATCATAGTGTTGACAACTATATATTTTCATAAAAACAAAAGTGCCTAATCATTATTATTATTATAAAAACAAGAGCCAGATTTGTAGTATGTTGTATGAATTAGGAATGAGCACAATCGAGGGGACCAATGTTTAGGAGATGAAGTTATACAGTTGCCAGATTGGGAAAGTTTGGACAGGTACGGAGAACGTATTGTGAATTTTTTTGGTTGAAAGATACTGAGGTTAGAGTAGCCAGGAAACAGGAGGCTTATTGTCATGAGCTTAACTGTAGGCACTGCTCTGTCTGAGCCCCGTTAGACTTTAATCTGAGCATTATTTTAACACAAACTGAACAGAAAGAACTACAACAGGGGCTGTTCCTCTTAAATAACATTATAGTCACAAGCTGGCAGGCATTAGGCAGCACCAAACCTTGTAAACAGGACCATGAAAGCTCGTACTGATCACATCATCTCCTGAAAATGTGTTGTTTAAAGGTGCACTATGCAACTTTTCTGGTGGAGGGTCCTCTATGTACCTTTATTGTCTCCATGGAGATATTGTTGCATCACCTGAAATGTTCAACTGTTTGCTATCATACATCTATTAATTACAGGTTTTTATTTTGCTAAAAATAAAAGACATCTGTTCTAAGTGTGACTGGGTCGCCTCCCCACAGATCTGAGCTGTGACTTGGCCTGGTGGTGTCAACTACTTGTCCCCATGGAGAGAGATCAGTTCCAGGCAATGCTATAATATCTACATAGAAACATAGTACCTCCACCAGAAAAGTTACACAGTGCACCTTTAAATCAATTTTGTATCTTTTCTTGAGTTTTCAGACGATCTTAAATCATTTTTGACAATGTTTGCTAATGTGTGTATTGTGTCACCGTGGTAACATTGAACATTCCACTATAAAGATACATGATTAACTATCAATTTCAAACATTTAAAGGATGGTTCACTTATGAAATGCCATAATATCGTCTAAAAATCACCATTGGGATATTAAAAAAAACCTCAGTATATATTTGTGTCTATTTATCCCACGTGTAATGCAGAGAATAAGCACTGATTGATGGAGATTACTTGCTTTACTGAATCTAGCCTCTTGACATAAAGACCCAGAGACATATGTGGCAAATCAATTATTATAGAGAGTGTGGACTGATTGCTTTGACCTCTTCACTATAAAGACATGTCTATTTTTAGCCCTGGACACAGCCGGTTCCTACGGCAACAAATGACCACCTTCAATAGGCACTCGGAGTGCAATTACAGTTGTTTTTACAGAAGAACATGCTGTACTATAGGGAAACATATTCACAAAGTTATTCAATAGTTGTAATTGAGGAATAATTTTTCACAAGTATATTAAAGGTTCACTGTGTAACTTTTCTGCTAGCGTGTCCACCACTTGTTGCATGTGTATTTTTTCCTCAAATGTTCTACAATGTGGCATTTAATTTAACTATCTCCATGGAGATAAGCAGCTCACATCACCAGGTGAAATTACAGGTCAGATCTGTGGACAAGTGGAGCTGCTCACAGTAATAATGCATGTTTTTGTAGTAGTTTTGAGAAATGAAATGAAAACACCTGTATGCAAGATATAGATATATATGTTTAATGCCATACTGTGGAACATGCTAGGCAAAGCAATAACATCACCATGGAGACAAGCAGATGGCGTGCCCTCCACCAGAAAAGTTACACAGTGCACATTTAAACCTTGGTGGGGGTTTTTTTGGTTTTTTTTAAGATGTTTGTTTTCATAAAACAATGGGTAGAATAGGGTACACCAGACTGTCTCCATTGAGATGTTATTTTTTTTGCTTGGAATGTTCCATAGTATGGCATTAATATTATCTTATATTTATTCAATTATAGTTTTCTTATAAAAATGCCTTGAAAAAACAAGCTTACTGTGAGCAGAGTTGCCTCTCCACAGAGCTGACCTGTAACTTAGCCTGTTTGTGGAACATCAAGAAAGTTACATAATGCATCTTTATGTAAAAACATATCAAACAGGCAAAAATACAATCATTCTTTTAAAACATGATGTTTTCCATCATGCATTTGTCACGGCATTCAGTCTATGCTATTTCACCTGTTCTAACGTTCAAGTGGCACAGTTCACCTCCTTACGTCACGTGTTGTTTTCGTGTTGAGAATAGCTTTTATGACTCACGTTTTCCTGAATGAGTGAGTCGTGAAAATGCAGAGAAAAGGCAGATGGCTCCCGCTCTGAGCAACAGTTTGTCCTGCTGCTGCACTCGTGATGTGTGGCCCATTAAAGCCCTTCGTATGCTTCCACTCTGTAACTAATGAGGAGAGGGTTTGGGTGATTTGTTTGGCTTTGTAAGGGAAGTAAGCTAATAAATGATATGAAGTTCAGCAGTGGTACAAGTGCATATTGCCGTTGTGTCCTTTGGCATGACACTTCACCCACCTTGCCTATAGTATGAATGTGGTGAGTCAGGGAGTGATTGTAGCAAAAGAGAACTGAATACTGGACTAATGTTTCTGACAAAAAAATATATTTCTCCACTCATCCAAGAGACTTGTTCAGTTCGGAGAGGTTATACTGTAGGTGATCATATCTGTCTGAAAGGAAGAGCTAACTACACAACAACTGACACACCCAAGTTGTTCACAGTAAGGTGGAATTGTTATTAGTTAAGTCTATTGAACTAAAGTGTGAACTGTGTTAATGTAACAAAGTAAAAGTAGTAAAAGTAGATGTACTGTAATATACATTTTAGGTATCTGTACTTTACTTAAGTAGATTTTAAATAGATTTTAAAGTGGAATACTTCTATTTGACTACATTTGAGAGCAGATATCTGTACTTTCCACACCACTACTCCACTTTTTTAACTGGACTGAAAGTATTTTTATTATAGTTTGCTGCTGAAGGTTTATTTTTAACAACTTCATAATTTGGGTAAACAAAAATATACTAAGAAAAACAGCTAGAAAAAAAAACAAGTGATTCAATTCTTTCTAGAGAACAAAATTCAGCAAATTCAGAAATTTCCCCACTGTGGGACGAATAAAGGATTATCTTATCTTATAAATGTATCAAAATTAATACATTTGAAGCCTTATAAGATCTCAAAATCGGTGTGAAATGCCTTTACTTTTTGTTCTTTAAATACATTTTTAAACAGGTACTTTAACACTTTTACTTAAGTCGATTTTTTCATGTGATACATTTACTTTTAACTGAGTATTTTTTGCTCCAGTATCTGTACTTTTACTTAAGTAACAAAACTGAGTACTTCCTCCACCACTGGAACTGCCATGCCTGGGTGTAGATTGGCAGCCTTGCTTCTGTCAGTCTGACCAGGGCAGCTGTGGCTACATTAAAGCTTTTAACTGATGTGAAGTGAATGATTAATGCAAAGTAAAGCTTTTTTATGTGTCCAAAAAGTACTATATAACCTAAATGTGTTTATTTTCTTTTCATTTGTTAGTGGCTTGGTATTTGGATTAAATTATATTTATTATCCATGATGAGGAAATGCAGAAACGAAACCATAGCAACTAGAGGAAACTTAACAAGAACATATAAAGCTCAAATTGAATCTGAGACTTGACAATTGAAATGGTCAGTGGATATTTTGTCATTTGTACTGTGTTATTTCTTCCACGAGTTGCAATTTCAGAGATGTTTACAGAGTTAACATTGCAATTTATCTCAATAGTCAAACTCAGTCAGTTCTTTACAAATGTTCCTGCTTCTAGACATTGACAAGACCTGATCCTGGACTTTATGGTATCAAACGATTAAAATCAAGGTCACTATAACATCCAAAGTTCACATATAGCCTAACAGAACAAACATTAACCATAATTATAGAGATAATGCAGCTATTTTAATATCACACTATTTTCTGATTTATGCTATAAACTTGTTTTCTCATCACAAACATACCTGGAGGTGTGTTTTGTTTCATTTACACATATTTAAATACAAACCTTGCAAATTTCTTCTCTCAAATAGAAAACACTGTGGTAATACAGGAAGTGCTCCACTGTGTTTTTAAATTCCACACACCCTCACTAGAATCATTTAGATCATTTAAGACAGACTAATAATAAAGGATTACTCAAACACAGGGCACGTCCAACTTTCAAAAATGTCGGATTTTGTGGCGATTTTTACCTATTTTTAGATCATAAACTGTTTTTCAGTCAAAGTCGTCTTAAAAACAGTTTTATAATCGTTAGCTCCGTCTCAGCTCTGCTCCTCTCGCTCTGATTGGTCAAAGTGATCACGTGATACGCGAGACCGCGCTCCGTGCATGCGCTTGTGTGCATTCGCGTGTCCCTGCGGGAGAAAAGAGCACTACTGCGCATGTTCAATAGGCCCGGAAAACCGGAAGTACCTAGTCTTTTTTTTTAATTTTTTTTTTTATTTAACAATATACAGTATGTATTAAAGTATACATACAACAATATATGATAATAAAATAGTATAACAGGTGCCAGGGGGTATATTAAAAAAATATATATAAATATACATATATGAATACATATAATATTACATACATTCAAACAATTTGTAAGTGGTACAAATATAAATTGTTTTTGTAACCTTTTTGTTTAGTGAGGAACTAATTAATTTTATATAAGCTAGTGTGTCATTATAAAAGTGTCTAAAGTTTGGTTTTTGTTTACTGTACTTGCATTTGTGGATATAAAATTTAGCTAGGATGAGTAACAAATTTATGATAAAGAATACATCTTCCTTTTTTTGTCTTCTAAAAAAACAAAAGATGACATTTTCCCATTTTATCGTGAAGTCCGAGTAGAGCTTTTCATTGACAAATCTACTCAAATCTTTCCAGAAGGCTGTAGAGTATGAGCAGGTCCAGAAGAGGTGTTGTACGCTCTCAGGGTGTCTTTCACAAAAGCAGCAGTTCACATCAATGTCCTTTTTGAACTTTGTCATGTACTGACTTGCAGGGTAAAATTTATGAAGGATTTTAAATGAGACTTCTTTTACCTTATTTGTTACAAGAAACTTGTTCCGGAAGTACCTAGTCAGTCTAGGCTAATCTGGAGTCATGCGCCACTGAGCTCGGAGCTTGGAGTGACTTGGCTCGCGTCTATCGCGCTTCCGGGGTTTGCGGCAATATATCTTGCTAATTGGCGGGTCGCGGTCACGTGACCAAACGCACGTAAGGCAACATAAAATCAAAGAGCAGTAGCGGGACAAGAGCGTAAATTGCTAGACACGGTTTTGTCACCTGCATTACTGATTAATCAAGTAAAATAACACAAAATTTATAAATAATTGAGAGGGATTATTTGGAGTGAACACACCTTTTTATTACATGTTTAACTGACAGGAGGGCCTTGTCAATAGCGTGTCTTGTGCTGTCTAAACACTGGGGCTGAGTCATGGTATATAAATGCTTTTTAGTTCCTCCCCACTCGCGCTGGCTTAGCTCAGAGGTTACTTCGATTGTAATTTCTTTGAGAAATAGACAACTTCCACCCCCCACAGGGTTCGAACCCCGGGCGCTGTCCAGCGTTTTTCTGACGGAGCGCTTTTGTTTTAAATTTAACACTAAAACTAATCCTAGTATACTTTTATCTACGTTAATTTATAAAATACAACACACCATTGACACATTAACACTAACAGTAATTGACACATTAACTATTAACACTCATTTTCACCATTCTCTTAGCTTAATAATGATTAATGACATTAGTACTTTGTTATAGGACTGTATTGCTTAGTTGTGACTTCAGAAACTGTGTTAGGCCTATATTTAAAAAAATAAAAATAAATGTTGCGCAGATAATGGGTTTTTAACGATAATTCAGGTTGAAGTATTTGTTTGAATTATTGTACTCTATTCAAAATAGTTGTAGTTTCAATTTTACAAGTATGAAGTAACAGCCCGTTGTAAACCATTTTGGCCATTCCACTTGACATATAGTGCTCACTTGGAAACACTTTATTAAGGGAAATTACTTGGATACAGTATATAAGAGATTACAATATACTAGTAATGCTTCAGTTTATGCTTTGGGCTCATAAACATATACTATATACTTTAAACTTCTTAGGTTCTTTTTTAAGACAATATGGTAACGTGTATTTACCTATTTACCTTGTTGACATGTTTCATGACATGTCAACAAGGTAAATACACGTTACCGTATTGTCTTAAAAAAGAACCTAAGAAGTTTAAAGTACATAAGAAGACAAAATGAACATCTTCGGTTTAATATACTATATACACTACCAGTCAGCTGTCGGAACACACGCTCTCAATGTTTTTTTCTAAATGTTTACTACTTTCTAAATTTGATATACATAAGTACACATGTGTAAAAACCCTCAGTTGTCCAGGTAGAATCCATGGCAAAAGGAGAAATTCAATTTGTCAACTGGACAAAAGTTTATTTGGTCAAATTTGGTCAAACTTTTGTCCAATTGACAAACTGAATTTCTCCTTTTGCCATAAATACACATATACAACATAAATAACTAAATAACAAAAAAAGGTTCCAGTCAAAAGTTTATACACACCCTCTCATTCAGTGTTTTGTTTCTTTTTTCTTACTACTTTCTACTTTTTATATGCATACAGAAGACCTGAAATACATGAATCAAGATATATGGAATTATTTCGTGAAGAAAAAACAAAGCAAAAGGTGGGTCATTTGAGGATTTGGTTATAAAATATGACATAAATGTTTTTGTTCTATGAATCTCTAGTGGTATTTTCATGTAAGAATAGCTCTACCTAAATAATATTTTTGCAATCTTACTTCCAATTCTAAATAAACAACAATATCTGTTCCTACACCAGACCCATTCTACTCATTAACGATTACATTAGCCAGAGAGATGCTGAGTGCCTGAAACCACTGAACTGAACCCAACAATACACAGACACACAATTTTAGTGAGTAGCTCTTTAAGATGGTCTTCAAAACAACGCGCCCAGCTGCCCTTCCACGCAAACACTGCTAATAGATCGCTTCCTCCCATTGATGCAACAGGAAATCAGGAGCTCAAAAATGGTAAGATTTAAATGAAACAAAACACAACTCTGAGTATGTTTTTGAAAAGGTAACAGCATTATAACACGACTTAAAGCTCACAAAAGTCAATTTTGCGTAATATAGGAACTTTAAGGAGACTGCTAAACAACATGTCTACACTTCATCATCACGTTTCATCATTTTAATGTACGTTTTAGGGCATAATGATCTTGCATAGTTCTCCGTGTCCTCCTCTGTCATTATGTTCATTAAAAATCTCATTAGTTTAATCAGTGACGTCATCTGTGGAACTGTGGAACAAGGACACAGGATCTCACCATCTTCACTGGAGGAAGAGACACTTGAGAAATAGTACAGTACAAACATATAGATAAAAGAAAGGCAGTCAAGGTAAATACGTTTCATAATGATTGCATAGTGTAGGACTGCCAACCTGTAACTCAATAGAATGTTGTTTCCTCCTCAAAAATAAACAGAAAAAACTCGATTCCACTTTGAGATCTTATTTGGTAATACAGGAAGTGCTCCACTGTGTTTTTAAACTTCGTACACCTTCCCTAGAATCATTTGGATCATTTCAGACCTGGAATTGGAATCTCTACTGAACTAAAGGTAAAAGGTTCACTTGAAAACTAACTCTTCATGACATCACAAGGTGGAACAGAGCATTTGGAGCTTTCGGGATGTAGATATACTCTTCATGAATGGGTTTACTCCAACATGATTGTGTGAATGAAACAAAACACAAATCCAGATATGTTTTTGAGGAAGTAACAACATTCTAACATGGCTTAAAGCTCACACGAATCAATTTTGTGTAATATATAAGAATGTCAAGACGAAACATATGTAGTATATATAAGCATCTGCATTTTATCTTTTTAAACTCTACAAATGTGTTTTCTTACCACCATCCAGTAGTCAAAAACAGTAATGTCTGATTTTAAAACATTTCTCCTGGCTGTATTTGAATCTAAAGTAGAAGTCCCTGTGTTTTGGTCCCTGTGGACTGTCTCTTCTGTTACATAACTTCCTGATGTCTGATTATCTGACAGATACAAGCTCTTTATGATTGGTTTCACTCCTCCCTTGAGCTTTACCCAGACCATAAACAAAGCTATAAATACAGCAGTTCATTTCATATTCATATTAATTTGCATTTAAATGTAATGCCCACATATTGAATCCGTTATAATTTCAGTTAATACCTCCACTTAATAAAATTGGCAATAATGTTGGTGTTATTTCTTTATTTTAATCTTTCCATCACATAACAGAAGGCCATTATCACTTGTATTTATGACCTGCTGTTAAAGATAATTGTTAAAGATATAGCCATTGGAAATAATCACAATATTTGAGGGAAGCAGAGGCCAGTTCTCAGTCTTCAGTCTGGACATGGAGTGGACAAGAAGAGCCGCCATTTTGTCCCTTCTGCTGCTGCTAGCGTTGGGGTCAGCCATCGCCAAAGGTAAGAACATAACTTTGTGAACTAGTTTTCTCTCTTTAAAACAATCGCAAAGACCCAAAAGTGCTGTGTTTGATGTATGATCCACATATCTGCTCCATTGTTCTTGTCTGCTGTTACACTTTTTACATCTATTCTCGCTCTAGGCCACGTTAAAGCATTGTAACTCTCAAGTTTGGTCTGTCAAAATCTGTCTATTTTCTTGATGTTTTTCAAAACCAAACAAGTGTTGCAGATGATTTACACTGACATTTTTCTATGAAGTTTAATGAGGTGACAGAAAATGTTAAGAAAAGTAAAAAGAAGTAAGGAATATGTTTTGAATGAATGTTTACTGCAGTACGCTATTCTTGGCTATGACAACTAGTAGCTATTGTTATTTGTGGATAGACTGTAGATGTTTCTGTAACACTTTATAGCAGGGGTGTATAAACTTTTTTCATCAAGGGCCACATATCTAAACACAGACGAAGCAGAGGGCCATAGACTGGTGCTCAGTACAGTGAATAATTGAAATATGCATGTTCAACATGTTAGAATGAGCTATCAGTCCTTTATTCAGGCTAAGATCCACAAAAACACACAATAAATATTAAATATTGTCTTTTCAAGGTAAAGTTTAAAAAAACTTGCAGTCAAAAGCACTGCTCAAGGTAATTTGGGCCAATTCACCTGGAAGCCTGAGGACCAAGAAAAATTTGTCTGAGGGCCACATTTGGCCCATGGGCCATAGTTTGGACATGCCTGCTTTATAGCAATACCGTCACTATTTACTGCCGTAAAGCATGAAGAAAGGCCTAAGTTGTGAACAAATACTACTACTCTATTACTAATATAACTTTTATTACTACTACTACTTACTACTACTACTTCTACTACTACTACTACTACTACTACTACTACTACTACTACTACTACTACTACTACTACTACTGGGGTTTACAGGCTTTCAAAATACTGTCACAATATTGTCACCATGAGGCAAGTCTTTTTTGTGAGGTCTTGGATTCTGAAGTTAAGCACCTGTCAGCCACTACTACTACTACTACTACTACTACTACTACTAGCCCAGATGCAGATTTGGTTTGGTTCTGTTGTTGTCCTTGTCTGATTCAGAGTTAGTTCAGAATTTAGTCTGATTTTAGTCCTAATTTTGATGTGGTCTGTGTGCAAGTGTGAATTATATTGCTACTACTACTTTTGCTACTGCTGCTACTACTACTACTATTACTACTAATACAAATATTGCTACTGCTGATATTACTACTACTACTACACTACTACTGCTATAGCTACAGCTGCTACTATTAATACTGTATTCAAAAGTTAGGCCTGTACACTTTGAGTCTGTATTTTATTCCTTTTTACTAACCCAAGCGCAAGCCTCTTTTTAATGGTTCAGGGGCGTTCATGTTGTAAGTGATAAAAGATGTGACAGATGCTGCTTCAAACGCACAGCTCCTCAGGCACAAAACAACACACTTTTTATTCCCTCACTCCAAGAACAGTCTCCAGTATTTCAAGTGCTTTCAAAGACTGCACTATAAAGGACTGTACAAGAAAGTCTACTTTTACATCTGCAACTCTTATGTCATTTTTATGCAGCAGTTACTGAGCTCTTATGCAAAACTAACATCTGTCACCTGCTCCTAACCTAAGCACCCAAATAATCAACAGTTGGTGTAAAACATGCTGCTGTTTGGTGGTGACATGCTGAGAAAATACCTGAAATTTCAGCTTTCATGACAGTAATTTCAAGGAGACTGCAGCAAAATTGATATGTTCTCAGTTATAAAATGAAAAGTAAGAAGTAGAGATAGGTGATAAATGAAGTGCTTTCAGTTATAGTCATACACCACATCAAAACTAGAACTAAACTAAGCTGTGACTAAACCTGGACATAAGGATTCAAACTGAACAGGACCAAACCAAGTCACGGTTAAGGTACACGTTATTGTCCCCACAGGGAAATTTGTCCTCTGCATTTGACCCAGCCAAAACAATGCAGAAGGACCAAATAATGAAAAGCAGTAGTAGTCATAATCATAGTCCAGTTATCTTCATATCCAGTTATTCTTATATCCTGTTTGCAGTGGAGGAGGAGGACCCTAAGTACTGGAGATCTCAGGCTCAACAGACTTTGAAGACCGTTCTGAGTCGCAAAGACAACACTAACGTGGCCAAGAACGTCATTCTGTTCCTGGGAGATGGTACAGTATTCCACACATGTTATATTTTTGGGGTAATTAGTATGGAAATATAACATACATAGATACATTTACATTTTTTTTATTATTATTAACTGTGATAGTGATCTAAAACGGCTTCTTCATACTGGCATTTCACTCTTAACAAGCAGCAGATTTATGTATATATGCTGATTTTTTTTTTTTTTTTTTATAATCACAAGAAGGTACAGAGAAGTGGGTGGGTATAGGGGGTATGTGAAAACTGCAATTTTCTGAGCAGTCAAGCCTCAACAAATGCAGGACAATACAGGATTCTAAACACACTGAAATGAAACAAACTCAAAATATCTCAGTCAGTTATGATGATAGAATAACGTTAGCATGACTTTACATAATGTCCCCTTTAATGTAATTCCATATGACAGTTTGCTTGAATAATACAGTGTGTGTTTTGTGTTTTGTCCGTTGTCCTTCAGGAATGAGCATCACCACGATAACAGCATCTCGAATCCTGAAGGGACAACTGCAGAACCAGTCAGGGGAGGACTCAATCATGACTATGGACACTTTCCCCAATGTTGGACTGATTAAGGTACTACGTTAGAACATATACTAGCAGTCAAAAATTTGGACTCAACCTCTCATTCAGTGTTTTATTTTTACATTTGATATACATACAGAAAACATCAAATATATGAAGGTACATGTATGGAATTATGTAGCCAAGAAAAAAAGTATAATACTACTTTAGTACGCTCTTTAACTCTCTCTATTTTTAAATATATTATTTTTAATATTTAGATAACCAAATCCTCAAATTACCCACCTTCTGCTTTGTTATTTATCTTTTTTTCTTTTCTAAATAATTCCATATATCTCGCTTCATATATTTGTGTATCTGTATGTATCTAAAACGTAGAAAGTAGTAAAGAAAACAGGAAAAAAAAACATTGAAAGAGGGTGAGTCCAAACTTTTGACTGGATTTACACAGAAAAAAAGCATTTTTAACAGTATAAACCTTAATGTAAAGGTGCATTGTGTAACTTTTCTGGTGGAGGGTCCATCAAATACTTGTCTCCATGGAGATGTTATTGCTTTGTTTGGAATGTTTCACAGTATGGTATTAAACCTTTCTGTCTTCACGGAGACCAAACCAGACCAAGTTACACGTCAAATCTGTGGAGAGGTGACCCCACTCACAGTCAGAATGTCTGTTTTTTGAGGTATTTTTGAGTTATTGAGTATTTTTGAGCTAAATAGAGCTGTTTAATGTCATACTGTGGAACATTTCAGACAGAGCAATGACATCTCTATAGAAACAAGTAGATGATGGATCCCCAACCCAATAGTTACAAAATGCACCTTTTGTCATGAGATTTTTGTTAGTCTAATCTTTTGTGACACTGGTAACATCAAAAAATATATAAACTAGGGGACATTTTTAATACAGTTTTGAATATAATGATGTTAGCTATGTTTTTGTGAAATGAGTAGTCTAACGTGTGCTTTATTTTTTTAATCTACTTATAGTGTTTCAGGGGCTTCCTACACTTACACCTACACTGACAGCAGCAGTGCATGATCCGTGATGAAAATGAAAGCAGTCAGGTTGTGTGACAGCTGCTCATAGTTTGAATTATAATGGATGGATTGTGTAATGTACTTGCTTTACAATACATTATTTATGAATTCCTCACAGTAGCGTCCCACAAGCATACAGACAAGATGGTTATAAGGAAAATAATAGGAATAACTGGTTTATACCCCCAAAGCTCTTTACGTTGTGTCAGTCATTCACTCGCCTGGAGAGCTAGTCCTTTCTACTTTCTATTCAAATGCAAGAAGGTTTGGAAAATGACATAGAACACATCACGCAATGATTCAATTATCGGAAGGTCCAATCACAGCCATTAATTTTCTCTCTTGAAAATTCTCATATTCAATAAAATATATGACTTTCCCCGTAATCTGTATTTCTCTGATTGGTTAAAGGCCCATTTTACGCTATTTACTGATCGATGTTAAAATATTTCCTCATCAAAATCATACCTGAAACCCTGCATATTTAGGCTGAGTTCTTCTCTCAAACTGAAAACAGTCCTTGTGATGTCATGTGGTTATACAGGAAATGCTCCACTGTATTTTTAAATCTTTAAATGAAAAAAAAAAAGTGGATAATTTCAGCCCTAGAATTGCCAATCTCTACTGAATTAAACGTAAAAGTAGCTGTTAACTTAAAAACTACCACTTCATGACATCACAAGGTGGAACAGAGCATTTTGAGCTTTGGAGATGTAGACAGACTAATAAGGTAATGTTTTGGAGGAAGTAACAACATTCATTAGTCTATTTTGTGTAGTATAGGACCTTTAATCCAATTCATTCACTAAGACGACAGCTACTAGTGGTGGGTAGTATGTTACCTTTATTTGAGTATTTTTTTGAGGAATTGTAATTAATTTCATAATTTCTTGCAACTTATTTGAGATTTGAGTTTGATTTTGATAGTCTACTCTACTCTAAAAATATAGGAATGAGAGGCAAAGCTGGCACGATGTGATTGGCAGCGAGTGACAGAGATGAAAGTTAGAATAACGTGGAAAATACAAAGACTTCTTATTTGAACTTACACTATACATCTTCATTTATGGCTTCACATTGTCGTAAAAATGCATTTGTTTTGACAGCTGTATTATCTCTGTATAATTTTTCCTGTGTATTGCAGACGTACAGCGTGGACTTCCAGATCCCGGACAGTGCAGCCACAGCCACGGCGTACCTGTGCGGAGTGAAGACCAACCTGAACACAGTGGGAGTGAACGCCGCTGCGAGAAATGGAGTCTGTAAGAGTCAGAAAGGAAACGAGGTCACGTCTGTCCTCAAGTGGGCCAAAGATGCAGGTCAGACAATCACACTTAATAAATACACAACACACTGTAGTTTAGACATTACATGTAGACATTACAATATCATTTTTATGGGCTACACATAAAGCACTGTAACCAGGAGACAAAGACAAACAAACAAAGACATAAGTATTCAAAATGGCATCCATAATATAAAAACCTCTGAAACTCAAGAATAGTGGCCATAGCGAAAGAAAAATTCATTTCTGTTAACTAGACAAAAGTTTTGCAGTCCATCCAAGCAGCTTCTTCAGTTCTGAGGGATTACGCAGACATCTTTCTGTTCATCTAAAGCTGCCAACACTTAAGTTTGGGGACCGCTATTTTAATCAGAAATCAGAATCAGAATCAGAATTAGAAAAGCTTTTATTGCCATTGTCAGTGAACACAATTCACAGACTAGGAACTTGCTTTGGTGATGAGGTGCAACATAGAACACTGAATAATAAAATAATATAAAATAGAGATATCACTATTAAAAAACAAGATAATAATAATAATAAAGTATCACTATTTAAAAATAAAGTAAGAGCATGCAAAAAAGAAAGATTAAGATATATAATAAAAAAAATAAAAATAGTCTCGTATATACAGAAGCATCAGAACAACAGTGCAAACTGAAAAGATCAAGTGGTGTGGCATGACTTATTTAAGGTGACTGGTGTTATAAAGTGTCCATCTTAGTACAGGTGTTATAAAGTGTTCATAAAGTGTTCATGAGTCCAACAGCAGAGGGGAAGAAACTGTTCTTATGGCGAGAGGTTCTGGTCCGTATGGACCGTAGCCTTCTGCCAGAGGGAAGTGGCTGGAATAGTCAATAACTGCTTTATAAATCTCCATAATACTTGAATAAGCACTAACCAACATACCAATTACCACTTAGTTAGCGATTAATATGTATTATTAAAACATTACTAACATTCATTAAAATATCTATACTATTTTTATATGGGATATTTTTCTATTACAAAAATATATGTTAAATAGATTAAATACATGTAAAAAAAAAAAAAAAAAAAAAAAAAGATTACATTACGCTATGTCTGGCCCATACAGAGGATATTATAACAATTTGACCCTAACTAGGACACCTCATTCCTCAAAGTCCAGTTCTGATCTGGACTCAGTGATCAGACCGGTTGGACTTTCAGGACCAGTGCAAAAGTGGACTCCTCCTCAGTTCTTATCTCTAGCTGTAAATATGTTATCACACGATGTGCACTGCCATTCTAACACCACAGGTAAAAGTCTGCTCCTCTGTTTCCCCTTTGCTTCTATACAGTAGATAATAAACAAAAACAACCACCTATGGTAAAAATTACTTCATTTCTAAATGATCTTGATAAAAAATGTCATTATATGTACCATTTTTACCAAGAAAATTGGTGGCTCTCAAACTTTTCACACCAAAAATATTTAATAATAATAATAATAATAATAATAATAATTATTATTATTATTATTATTATTATTATTATTATTATTATTATTATTATTATTATAGATTAAAAAATATATATAGTTTTAATATATATAGTTTTGGCTTTTAAATCAAGTATATAACAGGACTATTCCAGGTCTAAACTAGGGCTAAACCACGTCTAAAAGTGGAATACATGACTTCCACTGTAGTTCTTCACAAGAAATTATCCAAAGGAGGATCAAAAAAGTGGATACAATGAACTGTAAATGAGGCAAACCCACAAACTGGAGACCTGTCCAACTGCCACCTGAACGAGCTCGGGTACCACCAGTGATACACGTACCACAGTTTGAGAAACACTGAACTATGTAGCTTTAAAATAGCTCATTAAGAAAATTGCTGTTTTAGTTGACAATTGTTTGTCCAAATCAGCTTGTTTATTTATTTATTTATTTTTGAACGGGGCAAAATACAAAAAGAAGTGGTTTATTCCAGCACCACGGATAGGTCCAGGGTAGTTCCCATCACCTACTGTTCTGACGTCACTTTTTGGGTTGAATCATTTGTCCCTTGCAGGTAAATCTGTTGGCATAGTGACCACCACCAGGGTGCAGCATGCTACTCCTGCCACAGCCTACGCCCACAGCGCCAGCAGGAAGTGGTACAGTGACGCCGATATGCCCGCCTCTGCCAAAAAGGACGGGTGCACGGACATCTCTGCTCAGCTCATCAACAACACAGACATCGATGTACGAGCGGGTTTAACAGATAATCACAGCACCCACAGACGTGAACCCTCAAGATTGTGACAGTATTGTCCTTTCCAGTTTAGTACTGTCCAGTCTGGTCAAGGTCTGGCCTCAGTCTAAGTATGCGTCCATTGTAGGGAGTATTATACAGATGATGATATAAATCAAGATAACAGGGACTGAGCTAGCAGTGAGTGCTCTCGGAGTGCACAGAAATACTATTTCTCTGACAATCATGGTACCTGTACTGTGTGGAATATAGAGTAAATTTGGAAAACTGATGGCGCATTTCTTTGTGAACTCCAAACATATAAGGATGAAGTTGGTCCATAGTGTAACTGCATCCAGTCACATTGGTTCAGAACTAAACCTCAGTTTAGATGTACAACTTGAATGTAAAATGGCAAAAAACCCAAAAAGAAAACAAAAAATTAGGAGTAATTTTAATTTGACTTGAGTATACTATTTGAGTATTCACCAGTAAGTGAACATTAAGTCATCTACAAAACTACTGCTGTCCAGTCTGCAGTAAGGAACAGAGCTTTGCCAGATAAATGACACCACAGACTTGCTCAGAATGCAATAGTAACATGTGTGCGTGTGCCTGTGTATGCGTGTTTATGTGTGTGTGCATTTGTGTGTGTGTGTTTATGTGTGTGTGTGCATTTGTGTGTTTGTTTGTGCCTGTGTGTGTTTGTTTGTGCCTGTGTGTATGTGTGTATGTTTTGCAGGTGATTATTGGAGGTGGGAGGAAGTACATGACCCCAAAAGGAACCAAAGACCCAGAATACCCCTGGGATATTCTGTCCAGAGGCAAACGTCAAGATGGACGCAACCTCATCAAAGAGTGGCAGCAGAAGAAGCTTGGAAAGGTGACCAAATACAGTAATTCCCTCTTCTCTCCCTTTGAAAGAATTATTGTATTTACTTAATTACAGGACATAATTATTGTTTTGTATTATAAGATTTGGGAACATATATACAAATATACAATACTAAATATACAAAGATGCATGTAGTTTTCTGGCTCAGGGTCCGTCGCTTGCATGTCAGCATGTTATTTCTGTACCAGGAATGTTCCACAGTAAGGCATTACATGTATCTTTGAAGCATTTATTCAACTGATGTTTTCAGTGCTTAAAATATGTTGTACCTTGTAAAACATACATTCTTAACGTAAAGGAGCCATTCCCTCCATCCAGATCTTACTTGTAACATTGTATGGTGGCATCACCTGCTTTGCTCAGCAGAGATAGATAAGTAATGCCATACTGTGGAACATTCTATACAAAGCAATAACAACTATCTGGACATAAGCCGGTACCATTGTACTAGAAAGGTTTTATAGAGCATATTTAAGCAATAAGCATTTTTAGGTTTATTTCTGTTCCATTTTGGGTTACTAATATGTACAATAGCAATGAAAGAGAAAGAGGATATTTAAAAAAAAATGCATATAGAACTTTTTATTGTATTCATGCTCAGTATATAAATTACTATATATTTCAGTAATAGTTAGAGAAGACATTTGCAATAGATGCTAGTAAGTTTTATTTCACAGCTGATTCTTTTACCTGTAATATCTAAACCTGAGTGGTTGCTTGGAGTCACTGGTCCATTGCTGTGTTTGTTGTGTTTGTATCTCTGCACCTGCTCTTCCTGCTCCTGAACAATTGGCACAAATTAGTGACCTCAGGAAACCAGACAGAGTGTAACAGCCCTGTCAACATGTCTCCTCGCGTTATGTGCCCACAGCTACCTGGAGCTACAGCCACAGGACACATGCTAGCTGAACAGAGGGAAGCTAAACAGAGGCAAGTTAAACAGAGGCGAGTTAAACAGAGGCGAGTTTAACAGAGGCGAGTTAAAGACAGACAGACAGATACTTTATTAATCCCAAGGGAAATTCAAGTTTTGCTGCAGCAAACCATTCCAGTTGATGTTGCTGCAACATTTCCACTGCGTGTCTCGCCTTTGTGTCTCAGTCAAAGGTCTCAGTGCAGTTTCACAGGAGGACTGGTCAGGGAGGGTCAGCAGATCTGTGTCAGGGCAGTTTGAGGAGAAGAGCCAAATGTCCTTCATCTGTGCATCACAGCAGCCTCCAGGTGGAACCAGGTGAACAGGAAAGGCGTCATTTGTACTCCGCTCTGGTGTTTCGAGTGGTGATGAAATGGTCTATTCCCTCAAAGTGTTTCCTCTGGAAAATCTAGTGCCACATTTGTTGTCACATAAGGGGTAAAAAGCCTGTAGCATCTCAAATGTCCATATCTAGCAAACAGTCCATAACAAAAAACAGACACAAATTAAACTGAGAAAATCTAAACAGAGGCAAGAAAGAGAGGGACTAGTGTGCTAATATTTAAGTGCATATGTGTACTGCAAATGCATGAGGAATGACTAGATTATTTATTAGGCTACTGTTAAGTAGTAGCAGTAGTAATAGTGGTGGTAGTAGTAGTAGTAGTTGTGGTAGTAGTAGTAGTAGCAGTGGCAGTAGTGGTAGTAGTAGTGGTAGTGGTAATAGTAGTAGTAGTAGTGTTGTTGCAGTATCTTCCTCACACTCTGTTATTTGCTTTCCAGGTCGCCCATTATGTGTGGAATAGAAGTGATTTTGATGCAATTGACCCTGAAACCACAGACTACCTCATGGGTAAGTGTTTTTTATTCACAAATAAAGAGAAAAAAAATCGATTACGCCTTTGTCAAATACTTATTGTGTGTGTGGAGTTTGGCCCTGGTGGATTCCCAACAACACTTTTTAACCTTAATCTGTTACCCTGACCCACTGACCTCCTTTGGGCTGACAAACAGTGGACCCATTTCAGTCACGAGTCATTTTTGTGAACACTTTTCAAGCAAGGTTTTCCAACACAGTTTGTTTTTTCTCATAAATATGTTTTATAAAGCATTATTTCACTGATAGAACTGCAGATGTTTCGGTACAACTCAAAAGAGGATGCAAATTGAATACATCGTAGTGACAGTTCATGTTAGGTGTTTTGGGGATAATGTTGACACACTGCAAAAAGCATTATCTAGGAAAGTTAAAATGACTTAAATTAAGAAAGCAGAAGTAGAAGAAGACTCAACTTGATAAGTATCTAATAATGGAATACGTTTGTTTTTTTTAATTCAAGCAACATTATATTTTGCTTCTTATTTTAAGTGCAAAGTGTTGGTGTTTTATTTATTTTAAAGGTAGCAAGATGTATTTTCATATAAGTTCTAAAAGTCTTGTTCCATTAGTAGGTCATTTTACTTGCCAGATGAAATTTACTCTGTTATTTATTTAAGCAATGCTAACTTGGCAAGATTTTGTTTTTTTTTCTGTGCAGAATGATAACAAAAGTAATATTCTATTCTGTCAACTAGTCAAAGTTTTTGTTTTTTTTTATGAATCCTGCAGTGTTAGTTTTCAAGTTAACAGCTACATTTGACCTTTTGTTTAGTAGAGATTTGCAATTCCAGGTCTGAGATTATCCAAATAATTTTACTGAAGATATATGGAGTTTAAAAACACAGTGGAGCTCTTCCTGTATTGCCATATTGGAACAGGGTGTTTTCTGTTTGAGAGAAGAACTCTAAAGCCTAAATATGCAGGGTTTGTGTTAAACATGTATGAATAAAAAAACACAACTCCAGGTCTGTTTGTGATGAGGAAACAACATCAGAACATAGATCAGAAAATAGCGTAATATGGGCCCTTTAACTTTAACCTGTCCAGTGAGGAAATTTAAGGACATAATGAAAGACAACATGACGTTAAAGTTGGTTTGTGAGAAGAGGATGCAGAGGAGAGGGTTAGAAAGAGACCGGTGATTCACTGTGGTACAAAGCTTTGACACATCTTTTCTTTTGCCTTCTGTAATTTTGAGAAATCTCACTAGTTTATATTTAGCTTTTGGACCTTTCCTTCCTCCACTCTGAGCACAGCAGGGGAAGCTAATTTCAGCTCTGTACACTACATTCTCAGAGCTTTCCTCCTTTTCCATCCCACACAGCTCTGTTTGAACCCGGAGATCTGCGCTTCGAGGCGGACAGAGATCCCAAAATGGACCCTTCAATTGTAGAGACCACAGAGAAGGCCATTCGCATCCTCCGGAAGAACAGAAATGGCTTCTTCCTGTTGGTGGAGGGTGAGTGCAGTGATTCATTGAAAAGACAAAAATCCTCAAATGCCTTTCTCCGTTATGCTATTGCTTCATCTGGAATGTTTCACAGTATGGCATTAAACCGTTTTATCTTCATGGAATCCAAACCAGTACTTACAGGTCAGATCTGTGGAGAGGCAACACTGTTCACAGTCAGAATGTCTGTTTTTCTAGGTATTTTTGAGCTATAAAAACACCTGTAATTAAATGAATGTAAGGCAGATTTGTTTAATGTCATACTACGGAACATTCCAGGCAGAACAATGACATATCCATAGAAACAAGCAGGTGACAGACCCCCAACGAAAAAGTTACATAGTGCACCTTTAAAGAGGGGGTGTTTTAATTCTGTGGGGTAATAACTAACACATAACATATTTACATTCCCATGTTACCTTTTATTGTTTTGAAAATGCTATAATCGTCATTAACATGTTTCACTTTCGTTTTTGATGCTCCGAGTTTCCCCTCCCTTTGCTCTCCATGTTAAGTAACTCCCCCTTCAGAGCGCCATTACAACACAATCAGCATGTATCCCGCTAATGAATGTTTATGAAGTACATGTTTACATTTTTGTATCATGTTTTTGTACATTTATGGAGAATTGTTGTATAGGAGCATGGGTGACGTAGGCTTGTGGGCGGAGTCTTGTACGGGCTTGTACTGCTATCTGTAAGTAAGGTTCAAAGAGCGCCCAGGAAAGATCGCTAAAATACTCAAACGTGCATTCATGACATCTAAAATCTCATCAGGCATGTTTTTAATGAGCAAACAACATTACTAGTATAACATTTTGCATATTACCCTCTCTTTAATTTACAACAGAACATTTAAAGGTTCTGTACACATTGGCAAAATATGTACAGCTCCTTTAAAAGACATATTGGTGAAACTTGAATTATTATCATGTGTTTTTGTACATTTGTATTGCTAATGTAATGTAAAACTAGTAGCCTATCCATCTTGTTGCATTGCTGAAACAAACTGACCAAAATAATACTTTTTGTTTTGGGTTTATTTGTTTATTGCAAATTTTCATTCTTTAGTTCTGAATGTGTCGTCTTCATTGGACCTCAGTGTCAGAGTAATATATTTCGCTCGCACTCAAAGGATAGTCTATGTCTAGCTTGTGTTTTATAGCTCAAAAATACACTGAAAAACATAAGTCCTTAACTATGTGCAGGCTTGCGTCTCCATAGATCTGACAATTAACTTGTCTTCATTGTGATAAACCGAGTGTATTGCCATGCTGTGAAATAATCCAGGTAAAGCAGTATCATCTCCAAGGAGACAAGCAGGTAGCGGACCCTCCACCAGAAAAGTTACACAGTGCACTTTAAAGGAAGAAGGAAATAGCAGTATTAGTACTACATTGAATCCTGGCTAATGTAATTGTTTGGCCATAACATTGCACAAACAGAAATGGGCACATGGCTGTTAGCACAAACTCTGCACATCTTGTTAACCTGAGTCTACCTCTGTCTGTCTCCTGCCGAGGTGCAGACGACAGGTGTAGAAGACAGGTGCAATAACGGAAGTTTATGTGTTTGACTTCTACCGGCGAGATATTTCTGTAGCTGTTATCACTGAACAGACAATTCTCAAGAGTTATTAGTTGTGAAGTTGAAATTGGGTAAGAACTCTAACTTTTGGAATAGAAAAGCTGGAAACAGTATTTATTGGAGCAATTTCTGGCAACCGCAAAGTGACGACGTGTGGAGCCCTGACTTGATCCGAATTAGTCTGGTGAAGGTGTATGGACTTTAAAAACATAGAGGCTCTCCCCCCGATTGCTACCAGATGATGTCAATAGGCAGGGACAAGCATTTTGAGTGCCAGTTTAAAGGTGCATTGTGCAGTTATTCTGGTGGAGGGTCCGCTACCTACTTGTCTCCATGGAGATGTTATTGCTTTACCTGGAATGTTCCATGATATACATATACATTAAACATATCCATCTAGCATTTATTCATTACAAGTGTTTCTATAAAATAAGATTCAAAATTGTCTTCTAATATTACTTGTCTGGCATCATCATCGGCCTAACAAATACATAATTACACTGTATTCTGAGGCCCCTCTGTTGCTAGTGAACATGTGAATAACACAAAAATATGGCAAAAAAAAGGAGAAAATTTAATTTGTCAACTGGACATAGTTTATTTGGTTGAATACGTTTCGCAGCTCATCCAAGCTGCTTCTTCAGTTCTGGTCAGATGCTGGCGGACACTGCTTTATATCTGCCTGAAGGGAGGAGCTAATTACAATGAAAATTACTCTGAGACAACACATATTTAAATACAGTTTCAGTTGGTCAGGTGATACAATATGGAGTTGTTAACAGTTTCTGTTAGTCATGTGAGTCTATTCAATATGGAGTGGGAGTGGGGGAGTAGTTAGCATATCCATTCAGGGCCATGATGGGTGTTTTCACACCTCTGGACCTGACCTGGCTAGTCCCATTGTTTTCCCAGTTTGTTTTGATTTAGGTTTGAGGATAGAGTTATAGATGGGAGACAAATGATGTCTGAGACCTCCATTTCTGTTCAAGGAAGGATTCTCTTTCTTGACAAAAATAGCTTCTTTAACTCCCCTCTCAAACCAGTTCTTTTCTCTGGCCAAGATCTGGACCTCGCTGTCCTCAAAGGAGTGGCCTGTGGCTTTTAGGTGGAGATGTACGGCAGATTGCGGCCCACCCTGGTTTTCCCGTCTGTGTTGATACATCCTTTTGTGAAGTGGCTGTTTTGTTTCTCCAATGTAGCGCTCACTGCAGTCTTCACTACACTGATGAATGGAGTAGACCACATTGCTTTGTTTGTGGCTCTGTGTTTTGTCCTTAGGATGGACGAAGCGCAGAGGGAAAGGAGAAAGAAGAACAACACGTGGAGAAAGCCCTCTCCGTTTGTGGATATCCTAAATGGGCTTTCAATAAAACGAAGAGAGCAAAGAAACAGGACAACAGAGAACCAGAGCCCAGGAGAAGGGGTGTAACTATTCCTTACCTGGCTGGCGTTTCCGAAAAACTACAGAGGATCTTCAGACAACATGAAATCCCAGTCTATTTCAAACCCACAAACACTTTAAGACAAAAACTGGTCCATCCTAAGGACAAAACTCCGAGCCACAAACAAAGCAATGTGGTCTACTCCATTCAGTGTAGTGAAGACTGCAGTGAGCGCTACATTGGAGAAACAAAACAGCCACTTCACAAAAGGATGTATCAACACAGACGGGAAAACCAGGGTGGGCCGCAATCTGCCGTACATCTCCACCTAAAAGCCACAGGCCACTCCTTTGAGGACAGCGAGGTCCAGATCTTGGCCAGAGAAAAGAACTGGTTTGAGAGGGGAGTTAAAGAAGCTATTTTTGTCAAGAAAGAGAATCCTTCCTTGAACAGAAATGGGGGTCTCAGACATCATTTGTCTCCCATCTATAACTCTATCCTCAAACCTAAATCAAAACAAACTGGGAAAACAATGGGACTAGCCAGGTCAGGTCCAGAGGTGTGAAAACACCATCATGGCCCTGAATGGATATGCTAACTACTCCCCCACTCCCACTCCATATTGAATAGACTCACATGACTAACAGAAACTGTTAACAACTCCATATTGTATCACCTGACCAACTGAAACTGTATTTAAATATGTGTTGTCTCAGAGTAATTTTCATTCTAATTAGCTCCTCCCTTCAGGCAGATATAAAGCAGTGTCCGCCAGCATCTGACCAGAACTGAGGAAGCAGCTTGGATGAGCTGCGAAACGTATTCAACCAAATAAACTATGTCCAGTTGACAAATTAAATTTTCTCCTTTTTTTTGCCATGGATTCTACCTGGACGACTGAGGGATTTTACAAACACAAAAATATGATTAAATAAAAACAATGCAGCAAGAAACTTTCTTGATACCATCTTTCAATGAAATGATAAATATTAGTTACGTTGTCTTTTTGTTTTAAGGTGGAAGAATCGACCAGGCTCATCACGATGGCCGAGGGTACATGGCACTGCATGAAACAGTTGCCTTTGACTACGCCATCGCCAAAGCTCTGGAACTGACCAAAGAGGAGGAGACTCTCACTGTGGTAACAGCTGACCACTCCCAGCCCATCGTCTTCACCGGATACCCCTTCAGAGGGCAAAGCATTCTCGGTAACTATGACTGACAAGACATCCAATCCAATGAATGGTCCTTTATACATCCTTTTCCAACCCAAACACATGCAAAATATGTTATTATAATTGCCCCAAGTGAGTTGTATTAAAAAGTCACTTACAAATGGTTGTTCAAGCATATACATGTTGACCTATTCACCGTTTTAAAGGTCCCATATTAAAATATTTTATGATTTATGTTATAATGTTTCCTCATCAAAAACAGACCTGTTTAAAACAGGAAATGCTCCACTGTGTTTTAAACTCCAACCTCACTAGAATCATTTAGATAATTTCCAATCTCTACTGAACTAAACGTAAAAGGTAACCGTTAACTTGAGAACTACCACTACATGACATCACAAGGTGGAACAGAGCATTTTGAGCGTTGGAGATGTAGACAGATTAATAATAAAGGATTACTCAAACATGTGTGATTGAAACAAAACACAACACAACTGCAGGTATGTTTTTGATGAGGTAACAACATTATAACATGACTTAAAGCTCATAAGAGTCAGTTGTGCGTAATACAGGACCTTTAAGGTGTGTATCCAGTCAAGTTGCTAATTGCTTCTCTAAACATTGCAGGAAAATCATTTAAATATCCATGGAGGCAAACAGGTGGCAGATCCCTCACTAGAAAAGTTACATACTGCACCTTAATCTTCATTCAAATATGTTTATTCTTAGTTTAATCCAGTTTTAGATTTACGCTGGTTCAATTTCATCAATGTGAATCTGAGGTGAAAACAATTAGTTTATCATTTGCAATGGCTATGCAAGTGATCAATGTTTTTGGAGTCGATCCCTAAAAGATTATGTTTGCAGTGTACTGCCTGCAGTGAAAAGGTCTGCCCACTGACCTGTGCCAAATGAAGATGTTGATAGATTATAGTTCAATGAGCCTATAGGTCAACAGGATCCAGAATCGACTTAGACTCTGCTCCCAATGGCACAAGGGTGATTAATGTTCCTCTGAAGTCCAGGGTTTTGTCTTTATTAACATCAGTGAATACCTGGTTCAGTCCTGGTTTAGATCTGGTTTAGTCCTGGTCTGAGCCTTGTTTAGTCTTGGTTTGGGTGTAATTTCGACCTAATTTAGGCCTGTTTTGGCTCCAGTTTGAGTCCTAATGTAGATTTGGTTTGGTCTCATTCTAGTCCTGGTTTAAGACAGGTCTAGTTCCGGGTCCCAATTTTGATGCGTTCACTGTGCTTAGTCCCTGTTTAGTCCTGGTTTAGTTCTAGTGTAGTCCTGGTTTAGACCTGATTTAGTTCTAGTTTAGTCTTGGCTTAGTCCTGGTTTAGTTCTAGTTTAGTCCCTGTTTAGTCCTGGTTTAGTTGTAGTTTAGTCCTGGTTTAGTTCTAGTTTAATCCTGGTTTAGTTTTAGTTTAATCTTGTGGTTTAGTTGTAGTTTAGTCCTTGTTTAGTTCTAGTTTAATCCTGTGGTTTAGTTGTAGTTTAGTCCTGGTTTAGTTTTAGTTTAATCCTGTGGTTTAGTTGTAGTTTAGTCCTGCTTTAGCCCCGGGTCCTTCTGTAGTGCAGTGATTGATGTTCTGGTTCAGCCCTGAGCTCTACATTAGGAGAAGACAGTCGAATTAATGGTTTATCTGAGAGAAACAGAGAGGTTCAACTCACTTAAGACCTAAGGCCCCTGGGACCCCCTCTCCCCCTATCCTCACTCACCTCCTCTCTTCAGACATTCTTCTGTGCCTTTAGAGAACACTCGAAAATTACATAATAGTTGTGAATTTTAGAACGTGGACTCAGGCTGAATTGTCAATCTCTGGCCTGGCAAGTATTTCATTTAGAATAAAATTATATTTGACTCACAAGATTAACAGAGTTTAGGGCTTCGCTCATTGATTCTACAGAAATCCACCACGTATTTCACCATGTTTTTCAATCCCCTGTGATTCATTTATTTATTTTTTATTATTATTATTATTTTTTAATCACAGAGCAATCATGTTCCTGTCCCAATCAGGCCCATCTGAACATCTTCTTTAAAAACATCAGGTGTTAGTGATGACTCTGCAGACCGCACAGCTTAACCTCAACTATATCACAAGTTCAATATATAGATTACATTCAATATATAGATTACAGAAAATTTGCATTTGTTTTGTAAGAAAATTTGTTAAGGGAGGAACCCCAAACCCACCTGCATGCAAAACCAGTTCTTTCAAAAATAAGGACCCAAATGAACGAACTAAGTCCTAAAAAGTTATGGCAAAACTTATCGTGGGCTGGGCAGGTGGGCACCATTGTAAATCTTGCCCTAGTTTGCCTGTTTATTCTGGCACTGTTCATTCTTTTATTGTTCGAGTTCCATTCAAAAGTGCCTTTGCTTTCTCCAGGTAAATCTCCTCTGTGGGCGATGGACTTTAAGCCTTACACTACACTGATGTACGGGAACGGACCGGGACACAAGCTTGTCAACAGCTCGAGGCCTAACCTGGAGGACGTGGACACCAGTAAGAAAACAGTTCAATCTATACATGAAACTTCTCACACGCTCTTCTAACTGCATTCTAATAGCATCAACTCCTGTCTAAAGTACAGGATGAGAGTACAAGTACAGCCAGTACATACAGGAGTGAGGCAGGTGAAGTGTCATTTCAGGTGCACTTAGTTATGTGTATGTTATTCTTAACAAACAGAAACAGAGGTAGGCCTACACTATAGATAATATGATCATAGTAGTTCTAGTTTTGATACATTTTGTTCATTGGTTTGGATTTTTGGACTTGTCTGCGTGAAGTTAGTGGTCCTATGCCTGACTTTTTATTCCATATTCCATTGTGTAAAAGAAGCTAAAATATAAATAATAATAATAATATTTTTATAATAATAAAAATATATCTTTGTATTTATTCTGTGTGTTTCAGTGTTGATAATGATAACACGCAGGATAGACAGATGTTTTTCTGTGACTATCATATGGTGTTACACGTGTAATCTTATGTAATACCAGATTAATGCATTTAAAATAATTAGTTACATAATTAAGAGTGACTAATTAAAACATTTTATTTTCAGAAACCAAAACCTACGTGCAGTACTCGGCCGTGCCCACAGAATCGTCCACTCACAGCGGGGAGGATGTAGCGGTCCTTGCTCGGGGTCCCATGTCTCACCTCTTCCAGGGCGTCCAGGAGCAGAATTACATCGCTTATGCCATGGCCTACGCCTCCTGTGTGGGGGAGGACCAGAGCCACTGTGAGGGCACGCTCACTTCCACTGCCATGGATGAGTTTAACCATGCCACGAACACAGGGGGCGCTCTCTTCACCAGTCTGCTCTGTGTACTCTTAGTGCTCACAGTCTTTATGTAAACTCAGTTTTGTTGTTCTCAAAGTTGCTTACAACATTTTGGAAAGCTTTGATTCTAAACAAAACAAGATCTAAATTGGTACATCTAAATATAAAGGTTCACTATATAACTTTTTTCAACTGATGTTCATATGTTATGTTTTGGCATTGCATGGAATGTCCCACAGTATGACATTAAACGTATATCTATCTGGCATTTATTTGGTTAGAGGTGTTACTTTTACTCTCCTTTAAAAACATACATTCTTACTGTGACCAGAGTTACCTCTGAGGTTGACCTGGTGGCGTCACCTTATCTCCTGGCTTATCTGCCAGTTTAATGCCATAATGTGAAACATTCCAGACAAAGCACAACCAGCTTCAGCGATCCTCGTCCAGAAAAGTTACAAAATACAGAACTAAATTCATACAAAACCATGTAAAAGAATAAAGACTATACAAAATCTAAACAGAAGTTGTTCTTCACCTGCAGTATCCTGTAGTAATAATTGTAGTACACGTGTAGTATCACATGTACTACAGTTTTAGAACCAGTGGACTCTTGGACCATTTTTTGAGGAAAAAACATATTTTAACTAAATGCTGAGATGTTTTTATTTATTTTCAATAATAAATAAAGATTTCATTTTCAGTGGATGACACAATAGAATGAATTATGAGGGGTAACATGACTGCAGCTGCAGTATCATTGTTCCGTAGCATGTGCTGAATCAGGAACAACTGTGGACTATTTATAGAAATGTCAATAAAGACAAAGGCACGCACCTGTCCCTCTGCTTTGAATGGACATTGTCTTTACACAGAGCAGTTTTTCATATTCTCTCCTGGTAACACTGTTTTATAAACTTGGGCAAGGCCACTTGAACTTATTAAACTTCCCTTCTTTGAAAAACAGTACTTCTTGTATAGCTTTGACAGAATATTTTATTTATGTACTTTTACAGATGTTAATATAATCTATAATTGTAAATATATTGTAAAGAACAGTTCAAAATATTACGCAAATGATACAAGACATAATTAGAATTTATTACACAATTCCCCACACTTTTTTGCAATGCTATTTTAAGCAAAACATATTAGCCTGATTTGAAATTTTCATGAGTAGTGATTTAAACTAAATTTTGTGAGAATCTTTAATATCCGCTTTGCTAATTGAGGTTTGGTGCTATTACTACAGCAGCTCATTAATTATGTACAAGATTTAAATATGACCTATTTTTGTATGCACTGAGTGACAACTGTAATGATTTTGGGGGATCTTCTGAGGATTTGTGCTTCATTGGACCTGCTTTGGACTCTCCTGGTGCTCATTTAGTCTGGCCCTGGGATATGATTTTGAATTTCACAAAATGAGCTCATCTTTTCTACAGGTTCAGACAGACTCATTTGAGAAAGTGCTATCGCTCTATGTGTCCTGGGGGGGCAGTGATTGGGAATGGGGCTTTTTGATATGAATGTCTGCTACTTTTGGAAATGGGTGATTGTATCTATAAAACAAATTATGAGGTCTATTTCGGAATAACATGGAAAGTTACAAACAACTAAGTGTCTCCAGATCTGAGGCTGGATCTTGGTCAGAAGTGATGGATTAGGCTGGTTTCTCTGATTCAAAAATGCAATGATATAACAAAAAAGTACGGAAGCCCTGAGCAGCAAACAAACAAACAAAAAAGGAAGCACGTCATTTGGGTTCTATCTTCTAAATGTTTTTTTTTTGTTGTTTTTTTTTGTTTGTTTTTTCCCACCAACAGCTCCCCAAAAAATTCTTGCCTTTTTTTTTTTTTTTTGTACCAACAACTCAAAAAAAAAAAAAAAAAAAAAAAAAAAAAAAAAAAAATTTCTTGTCTTCCTTTCTCATTTATTTTTTTTGCATTTATTTCTTTATTTTTCATATGTGGCTGATGAAAAAGAAAAAAGTAAAATCATACACTCCAAAGCTTAGATTTTTGCCACATCAACAGTTAAAAAAAAAAAAAAAAGATAATTTTTTTTTTTTTGAGTTATTGGTGAAAAAAAGCCAAGATTTAGAAAATGTAGCCCAAATGACATGATTTTTTTTTTTTTCTTTTTCTTTTTTTTTTGCCGCCCAGGACTTCTGTAAAAAGTAAGGAAAACCCACACATGTATGAAATGCAATATTGAAGGGTATGTTTTGTTTGTATGTTTTTAGTAATTTATAAAAAAAAAAAAAAAAAAAAAAAAAAAAAAATCTAACCAAAACAACACTATAACCTTTCTGGTGGAGGACCCATCACCTTCTTGTTTCTATAGGGATATAATTAAACAACAAAAATGTTACATAGTGTTTCTTTAAGTCATAAAGCTCTATCCATCAAATAGTGAAAAAATATAGTCATAAAAAGTTGTGGTATAAAGATGCACTAAATTACTTTTCCAGTCAACGTAGAGATATTATGGCTTTGCTTGGATTGTTCCACAGTATGGCATTAAAGTCATCCACCCTGGAAAATCATGCCTTATCACTGTGAGCGGGGTCGCCTCTGTGCAGATCTGACCTGTCACTTGGCTTATTGGCTTCACTTTCTTCTTCTTCATCGCAGATATATATACGTTTAATGCCATGCGGTGGGACATTTCGGGCAAAGCATTAACATTTCCATGGAGACAAGATGAAAGCAGGTGGCAGATCCTCCTCCAGGAAAGTTACACAGTGCACCTTTAAGCTAAGTATGTTGTTTAGTTAAGTATTTATTCATTATTTTAAGTTTATTTATCTAAATGTAAAAATCCTCAGTAGATTTGATCTGAATCCTTTTTTCAGTCCTCGGGCGTGTGGGCACAGATGCTGGTTTTTTGTAGCTGGCCTGGGCCTAGTTGTATTTTATTTGATTCTCTCTTTCTGTAACTGTCTAAATCTCCACAATATTAGCGAACCACTTCTGTTGCTTGTGCTCAGCATTTCAAGGTCTGATGATGTAGCGAGGTTTCTTTTCCTGTTCAAAAATACGCCACTTCCTTTAATGACCTTATAAGGAAATATGTTTATTTACACAGACAGAGCTTTATTCTGAGACAAATTCACAAGGCGTTTCACAGTTTGTATTTTGTTGACATATTGTTCTGAATTTCACTTAAGTCTTAATTAAAGGTGAGGGTTTTGGGGAGGGTCAGCTGCTTGTCTAAAGATGCTTTTGATTTTCCTAAAAATGCCCACAGTATGGCATTAAATCTATCTCCATGTAGACAAGCAGGTGAAACCAACAAGCCAGGTTACAAGTCAGATCTGTGGAGAGTTAAGGTCTGAAGGAAAACATGTTGTGCAATAAAACACCTGTTATTTAAAGGTCCTGTATTACACAAAATGGACTTCTGTGAGCTTTAAACCATGTTATAATGTTGTTACCTCCTCAAAAACAGACCTGGAGTTGTGTTTAGCAAATTCATAATTTGAGCAAACAAAAATATACAAATAAAAACTGCTAGAAAATGAAATTGTTTCTGTTGAACAAAATTCAACACATATTTTAAAATAATTTGAAGTCTTATTAGATCTCAAAATCTATGGGAAATACTTGAGTTCTTCAGCATTTCTCAACAACACTTTCATTCAAGCTCAACAGGCTCTTCCTCCCTCTGCCGCTGTTCCATAGTCGTCCTGTCGGGGGCGCTAGAACCACAGATAAAGCGCCTCTTCAAGACGAGAGCTCACAAACGTGGGTCTGCTCCTCCGGTTTGCCGCAACTTGGAACGAGTTACGAAACGGGAGGTCAGGGTAATGCAGGCAAATGTGGATAGGGCTTTAGATTTTGAGATCAGAAATAATTTAGAATAATAATTGTAAACGCTTTATCGATCCAATGAGCTTGCAATTATCTTTGTGCATTAAAACAAAGAGCAAACAAAGCAATTATATTATTATGAAGCTTGTGTTTCCATGCCAACGCCCAGTTAAACGACCCCATGAAAGATTTGTGTCTTAATTATATTCAGTATTATAAAAGCCTCGTTTTGTGCATATAGAGAAACAGATGAACGCATTAAGGAGATGTGAAAAGGGTGCAGGACAACAAATCTATAAATTACAATGTTGCAGAAAATTTCATAGGCAACATTTGTTATTCCTAATGTAACTCTACAGTACAAATAAATGGCCTACGTAGGGTAACGAAAGCATTTTTTTTTTTTAATTTCTCTTTAGTATTGTCTATCTTTTGTTGTTTTTATAACTAAACCACACTTATGGTTTCCTTTTTGTTGTAACTGAAAGATGCAGGTGATAGTGAATGATTGACTAGTACATTTTTAAGTCAGATGCCCTAATTGACACAACCCTCATCAGTTGTAATGCATTCTTGTATTGAAGTAAAAAAGTACTTTAAACAATATGGGCTGGGTGGTACGGCAAAACATAATATTTTTGGGTTTTTTATATTAATAGATCACAAGACTGATTTAAGTAACTTAAAGTGCACTGTGTAACCTGCTAGTCTCCATGGAGATATTATTGTTATACCTTGATTATTGTATTGTTTTGTATTGTATTGATTATTGTTGCCATTGTTTACAGTATGGGAATCAACTTGGAGAAATGGAGACAGGTTAATGGTCAGATCTATGGAGAAGCAAACCTGGACGTGGTAAGAATTCATGGCAAAGAAATAACATCTCCATGGAGACAAGCAACTAGTGGACCCTTTACCTTAGAAGTTGCACAGTGCACCTTTAAACAAGACTGACTCTTTGGCATTTAACACAAAAATTCAAAGTCCAAAAGTTGTCCAGTTCTAAACACATGCTTTTACTGACAGAGGATTGGCTGGAGACCTCTCGAATAAAAATACCCAGCTGATTGCAGATTATTTAAAAGGATTTGATTCAAATTTTATCAGTTGTGCAACACTAAAATCCATTCTTTATACTTGTTGTTGTACTTTCAGATTCTACAATGCGATGGTGTCATACTCCCAGAGACAGTTTTCCCTACTGATTACAAACCAGACCAAGTTACAGGTAAGATCTGTGGAGAGGCAACACCACTCACAGTCAGAATGTCTGTTTTTCTAGGTATTTCTGAGCTATAAACCCACCTGTAAATGAATAAATGTAAAGTAGAGCTGTTTAATGTCATACTGTGGAACAATCCAGAGCAGTAGAAACAAGCAGGTGACAGACCCTTCACCAAAAAAGTTACACAATGCACCTTTAGATAATATTGGTCCGTAGTACGCTGTGATATCATCTCAAACCCAGCAATAAGCAGTGTATATAGAGCAGCCTCTGTATACACAGGGGCTATAGACTCATGGCCCATTCATTCACAGACTGGAGTATTATTCGATCGTGTGGGTGGACCTCCTCTCTATGACTCCAGGCCGTTTGTCTTTATGAGAGCAACAATGCTTTTCTTCCATCTCACAATGTCTATGTTTAGAGCCGCAGTGGGCGTATTCACTGACTACAGCAAAAATGCAAGGACCCTTACAATTAGGACAATGCACTATTTTTGCATCTAGTCCCACTTCAGTTGGATATAATGGCTTCTCTAATTGGGGAACACTTGAAAGGGTTATGTCACCTTATGTCATTTCTGTTTTTAGAGCTGTTGCATGGAGGTTGTGAGGTCGTAACAAACCCAAATCACCACAAAAAAGGAATAAATAAATGTAATGATTTGATTTAAAGACAAAATGTGCGTTTGGTTTTCATTTGGGATGTTTCAACGCACTGAAAAAGGTTCAAAGTAATGCGTCCTTACTGTGAGAGAGCATGCGTCTCCACAAACCTGACTCTTGATTCCGTGGATGTTGTTGCTTTGGTTATAATGTTCCACAGTATGACATAAAACTCATCTATGGAGAATGTTCTGGTTTTAACTTTCTGTTTCCATGGAATTATGCAGGTGCCACCTCCAGAAAGTTACATACTGTAGCTTTATGTTGTTTTATTTGGCTGGTTTTAAAATGGTTCTAGTGGTTTCCAGGATATTGCTTACTGCTAATATTTTATTTATGTGTAATTCTGAATGCCACTCAAACGCTTTTTCAAGTACAAGTACTTTTTCTTACTTTAGTACAATCTCTTGAAACCATGTAAAAATAAATAAAAGTTTGATACTACAATAGGGATACGTGTATTTGCAGTAATTGGTTTCAAGTGATACAGACTTATATTTTGTGCTCTTTTATGACAAATTTCACTATATCAGCAGGTTTTATTCATTATTCTCTGATGAAAATTAAATGTAGGCTATGTAATATTTTTTTTTAGCGGGTGCCACATAACAGTAGTTCATTTGCTTACCTGTTGCTACGGTGATTGTCACAGCGTAGTGATATAGACCAGTGATTTACTGTTGCCGGAATACTTGTGTTAAATGTGGAATATTCTGGGAAAGCCATTAACAAAGCAAGTGGCAGTTCCTCCCCCAGAAAAGTTGCACCTTTAATGGAATCTCATTTATATTTCCAGATGTGTGGATTAATGTAAGATCATAATGAGCCTATAGGACTACAGCGTGAGGAGGAACCTGTCACACTGTACTGTGCATTATGGCTCTTGTGTGAAAAGTGTCACCTTTCCCTCACACATGCGCTTGGTTATAATTGGACAGAGCCGCTGTTACATCACTGCACACATCATGTACTGAACCTGTGAGGGTGAATACAGGTCTATAATACAGGTCTACACAGCAACCTTTAACACGACTGATTCTCCTGAACAGGGACAAGAGTAACAAGCTGTGAGACTTAGGCTGGAACAGGTGTTTAAGTCTAAGTTTAGAGAACAGCAATCAACACTAAGATATAAGGATATTTAAAGATGCACTGTGTAACCTTTGGGGTCTGCCTTTATCTGGAATGTGCATTTAGTTTTTTGTTTTTGTTTTTTTTTTTACTATGAGCAGTGTCGCCTCTCCAGTGCTCCAGAGCTCCTGTAATTTGCTTCTTGTCTCCGTGGTGATAGATGCCATATTTGGAACATTCTAAGCGTTCCCTCCATCAGAAATGTCACATAGTGCACCTTTAACTAATTTCAAACTGTACGTGAACAGTAATTAAACAGATGGATCTGAACTCAAGTGGTGAGTGGGTTTAAGTGTTCATGTTATAATCATACTGTTACTGATTACTGACTTACAATTATGTTTCCTCATCAAAACATGCTTTTGAAATGTAAAATCCTTCTTCAAAGCTAAAAACGTTGGGTTCCACCTTATGATGTCATAAAATGCTTCTGAAGTGCTTCTCTGTTTTATTTTATTTTTTTGTAAACTGCCTACACTAATAAGCAAAGCAGTTATTGTTTTTGTCGCATTTAAACTGCTGCGCATTATAAAGTAGCTCCAGAGTCATCTGAATAGTGTATAAAACATAAGATCTTAAAGGAAACTGAAAATATAATCAAAGATAAAGGCCAAAACTCATATAAAAGCAAAGGAATCACCATGTTTGGCGGAATCCTCGCCCGCCTCTACACCACTGGTTGCACGTACTACTACAGTACCAGGACAAGTGCATCTGTGCGCTGCCTCCTGGACCCGCCCCTTCTCGTGTAAGGTGACACCGGCCAATCAGCGCTCTTTCCGCTCCTGCCTGGCGAACTGACAGCAGCGGGAGGCGGAAACGACTCGGGATCTGTATAAAAACCACTTTGGCGTGGGATTTCTCTGCTCTTAGCCCATGTGCATGTAGGTTTCCCAGGTAGAAGCGGAGTGTCAGACGAGAGCAGCCCTGGGACTGTGTTACTGAAGGACGCGCGGTTGTGAATGAGGTTTACTGACAGAAAACTAGAGGAAAATGCGGCACGCTGAAGTGATGTGTGGACTCTCCCCCGCCCTCGGCTCGGCTGCACTTCAGTGCTGTGTGTGAGAAGGACCCAGCTCTACATCTGCGAGGTACCGCACGCTTTCTACTTACAAAAATCAACTCATTTAGGGACTTATAGATGCACGTGAAAACATGGGGTGTATCAGCTCCAAAGCGCCTATTGGTAAGACTTTAAACGTTTATCCGCAGTAATGCCTGATGTTTTTTATTGGCTTATTTTTATTTTACACTGCAGCATTGTCTTCCCTTTTCTTCTTGCGACCCTTTTGCTCAATTTGGCTAATCTGCAAAACGGCACGCACCTCAATGATTCCGCATGCTGTCTCTAGGTTAAACGCCGTGAGACATGAGGTGATGATGGATTGGTTACATACTGTCTAAACATCGCGATGCTACGAGAGAGTTGCAAGAAGAACAAGAAGGGTAAAAGCTTTTTGGTTGAGCAGCAGTCGCCACGCAGACTGATCTCGCGCATCCACTCACCTTTCTTCCGCTTGGCTCGCTCCTGCTCCTGCTCTCGCTCTCGCTCTTGGCTGCGTAAAAGAAGGGATGCTCTGCTTTAAAAAACAGCTCGCCTAATTTTCCCCGCTAACCTGAAGATTCTTGCAGCCACAGACACGATGGTTCTGACCGCATTGACCCAATTTAGTTGCAAGGTAGGACACATTTTACGCATAAAATTAGCCGCGCAATCACGCACCGTCTGTGATATGTATCTCTTTATGCGTTAATATAACCTTATAGTTTTCATGGTTATCGTACGTGTTGCCAAGAAACTACCTGCAGAGTCTGTACCCGCTCGCACGCTTGTTTACACCTTAGGTTCGTGTGATCCAGCTTTGCCGTCTGGCTAATGTCACGAAAGGACGCTATGGTTTCTGTCTGCACCTGCTTAAGCTCTGGATCTCTGGCTCTACGGGGCTGCCACTCACGGTTATCCCACCTGGATATTAAGTCATTTACACCCAAGTCTCCTTATCCGACATGCCCTACACACATCGTAGGTTACACGCGTGTCATTCATTGATTTGCGTAATGATTCTTGTTGATAGACACGAATTTGTCTTCCCTTGTCTGTGCACCTGTTACCTCGATACTTGACTGCAGTGATTTTGGCCAGCCGTATATTTACAAATTAAGTAATAATAGCCTTTGTCATTCTTGTCCAGTGTGTGTTGTTAACGATTATGGATTGGCTGTGGCGTGGTTTGGTGATTATGGCGTCTCCTTAAAGTGTCCAAAACGCGCGCTGTTCTATCATTATTAGCCCAGATCTTCACCCATACAGTAGGTCAGGAGCGGCAGCCACCTGTTCACCTTCTAATACTAATCGGCGTTGGTAGTTCAGACGCTACGCAGATTCTAGCGCACGTTTTCTTGACCTAAATTATGTTGTTGGCTTCTTCTGCCCACTCGTCTGTTTCCGATAGCAATGGAGAGAGAAAGAGGAAAAAACAACGATGCTTTAAAGCCGAGGTCTCTCCGTCTGCAGTTTCCACGACAACGGCATCTACAGAGACAGCGGGCGAGTGTGCGTGCGTCGTGTGCGTCAGTCAGAGCAAGAAAAATAAATACGCAAAACATAATTGGGCCGACACGTGCTGTAAATGGAAATGGGACGAGTAACGGATGTTTTGTCAAGACCTGGTGTCAGAAGAGAGAGAACAGGAGAGATACAGGTGTTTGATTTGTAGATATTGGTGGAAAAGGAAAAAAAAAAAAAAACAGGGATCATTTTTATTAATAATTGGATTTGGAATATGTCTATATATATATGTTAACAAATCAATTAACAAATCAGCAAACAGGACTTGAGTACACATATCCCACAATGCCTAACAGTGGAGCAGAAGAAAAAAAAGTGCCAATGAAAGGTGACCGTGGGTCCATCTTACAATAACAGATCTCTCTACTTTATGGCACAGGATACACAGGCTCCTGGAGATGTTTCACAGTATGGTATTAAACCTTTCTGTCGTCATGGAGACCACAGATCAGATCTGTAGAGAGGCAACCCCACTCACAGTCAGAGTGTTGTTTTTCTAGGTATTTTTGAGCAATAAAACCACCTGTAATTGAATAAATAATAATAATAATAATAATGCATCAGTTTTATATAGCGCTTTTCAGGACACTCAAAGACGCCTTACAGGGCATTATTCATTCATTCCACACTTGGTGATGGTAAGCTACTACTGTAGCCACAGCTGCCCTGGGGCAGACTGACGGAAGCGAGGCTGCCAATCTGCGCCATCGGCCCCTCCGACCACCACCATCACTCACGCACACACCACTTTCATACTAGGCAATGTGGGTGAAGTGCCTTGCCTAAGAACACAACGACGGCTTTTTTGACTGGCGCCCCACTGTGGCACCTGATTTTCCCAGTGGTCTCCCATCCAAGTACTAACCAGGCCCGGCCTTGCTTAGCTTCTGAGATCTGACGGGATCAGGCTTTGACAAGCCGGTATGGCCACGTAAATGTAAAGTAGAGCTGTTTAATGTCATACTGTGGAACATTCCAGCCAGAGAAATGACATCTCCATAGAAACAAGCAGGTTACTGACCTTCCACCAGAAAGGTTACACAGTGCACCTTTAAACTATATCATTTATGGTACAGTTCAGGAAAAAATACCTAACTGCAAACATTTAAATTGGGTTGGGCAATGGTGAGACAAACTGCTATTATATACATATACCATTATTATTTTTTGTATATACCATTCAAAAGGGAGAAAGAAAAAATGTGATCACCAAAAATAAAAATAAAAATAAAAAATCTTATATCTATAATTTATAAACAATGCCATTCAGTCTCATTCATCTATTTCCATAATCAAATCAATACAGATGATTCAGTTGGGTTTTCCTGTTCTGTATTTTGTAAAGTCAAAGTCATTTCCTCCACAAACAGCTTCGTAATGAACTCTTGGATGTGTCCGGGTCAGCTGTGTTTCCTATAGCCTCGTGCCTCTTGATTTGCATGGCTCTGCTGACTAAGGGCCCCATGCTGCAGAGCCATGGATTAAGGGAGCCAAAGAGAATGCAAGCTCTGTGAATGGAGCAGAAATCATTAGCCAGTGCCGCATTAATAACTAGATGTCTTCAGTATTCAGGGGCTATAGGCCAGTACAGAGCTGTTGAGACGGGGTGTGCAAAGTTTACACTCTTCCTTAAGAAATATTTGGCTTTGTTTGGTGAATTTATAGGATTTAAAGATGCACTGTGTAACTTTCATGTTGGAGGGTCTGTCACCTGCTTGGAGATGTCATTGCTCTAGGTGGAATCTTCCACAGTATGACATTAAACAGCTCTACTTTACATTTATTCAATTACAGGTGGTTTTATAGCTCAAAAATACCTAGAAAAACAGGCATTCTGACTGTGAGCGGGGTCGCCTCTCCACTGATCTGACCTGTAACTTGGTCTGGTTTGGTCTCCATGAAGATAGAAAAGTTTAATGCCATACTGTGAAATATTCCAGACAAAGCAATGACATCTCCATGGAGAAAAGCATTTGACAGACCCACCAGAAAAGTTCCATAATGTTGAGTGGTTCTGGTGGATTATTCAGTAAATTCCAAATGGATCACACTGAACTACACATGTTCTTACTTATGATTTGATTAGTGGCAGATTTCAACACCTTTCTGCAGAATCTTTCATATTTTATTGAGGAATATAATGGACTAAACTACATCTTAAGTAAGGTACGATTTAACTAGGACTGAAGAAAGACTAAAACAAGAAAAACTGCAATGAAACACCTTGATCTTAACTTAAAACGAGACAAACCAAGTCTCAAACAAAAGTCTCTAGTTGATCCATCCTTTAATGCCACTAGGGCAACCTGTCAGGAGCAGTGGACGTCACAGCCACACAGAAATGCCCGGGAGTTGAACCCAGATCCTTCTCGCTGTCCGGTGTGAATGCTCGCCCCTCATCCCCGTTCCACTGTTCCCTACTGTTTAGCTTCAGAAAAGAAAAAATTAAAACTCATGCAATCTAGAGAAAAGATATTTTCTTTAAGAGTTGTGTTTACCTCTCTAAATGTCATCACTTGTCACCTCTCTCTTGCTCATTTGTTCTCTCTTGCCTCTTTCTGCTCCTTATCACACTCCTCTCTCTCTCTTGCACTCCTCCCTCCCTTCTCTCTTTCTCCCCCTCTCCTCTGTCCTCTTTTATCCCTCCCCTCTTCCTCCACTCTCTCTCATTTTTTCTCTCTTCCCTCATTCTGTTCTCCCCCTCTCTCCTCTCCCTTCTCCTTATCGCTCCGTCTCGCTTCTCTCTACCTCTCCCCTCTTTTTGTCGCCGTTCTCTCTCCACTTTTCTCTCTCTTTCTCCCTCCCTCCTCCTTCTCTCCCCCGCCTCTCTCTCTCCTCTCTCTCTTTCTCTCCCTCTCTCCTCTCGGTTCTAGTTACTGTCCGTGAAAAGAACAAGTCGCTCGATTAGTTGCCCGCGCCCATCTCAAATGGACCAATATCAGGAGCGTCATGTTGCCCACCAGTAGAATTCAATATGTGCCGTTTAATTGGCTGTGATGAGATGCGATGCCCCGGGGCCATTGTATCTGGGCATCGAGGCCAGGAGGGTCAATGAAAGTATTGTGGAGAAGAGAGAACAGTGCCACATGCAATACGGCCGCATATACGGATAGTATGTCTCCAGATAGACAGGTGGGTGTCTCAAATGAACGGGCACGGATGCTGGTACATAAACACTGATTTTGTGGTTATACAATTTCATTATGTTTATTAAGGTTGAAATGGATAGTATATTTTTAGTAGTGTATTCCAAATTTTCTGAGGTTTAGTCCTGCCATTCTAGACTAATTTGGTCCTCCTGCTGTTGTTCACATTTCATGGTTCAGTTATTCCTTTCATATTAACTTATTACAGATGGCACTTTTTCGACGTAATGTTTTCTTGTCTGAACAGTGTGAGAATCTGTGTATTTTGCAGTAGTGTGTGTGTGTGTGTGTGTGTGTGTGTGTGTGTGTGTGTGTGTGTGTGTGTGCGTGTGTGTGACTGGAGCTATCCGTGAAATGCATTGTCGCGTGCGCAGTAGACCAAGGTTAAAGAAGTCAATAGTCCTAGTTTAAATGTACTGGTTTTAGTCTTGGTTTAGTCCTGTACTTTTGATCTAGCTGTGTTTAAGTCCTAGTCCCGGTTTAGTCCCAGTTTAGTCTTGGTTTAGTCCTGGTTTAGTCCTGGTGTAGTCCTGGTTCAATAATCCTTTTCACCAGCTAATTAAAATGTCCTTTGTTTACCCTAACCTCTTCTTTTGTTGTTCTTTAAATGAAAAGTCTGAGCCTTGCAGCACCAGGAGCTGCCCGTGGTGCTGAAATGCTTTGTTACGTGTCAGTATTCTGTATTTTTGGTCCAGTCCTGGTGTAATCCTAGATTAGTCCTGGTTCAGTAATTCAGTCAGTCCTTTCGACTTTCGACGATCAAAATGACATTTGTTTACCTTGCAACCTTTTTTCTTTTAAATGAGAACTCTTCAGTCACCTTGTAGCACCTGGAGCTGTCCGTGGTGCTGAAATGCTGTGTACATTGGGCCTTCACGCTGAAAAAGAGACAGTGGAAATGAAAGGTTAAACGTGTGAAGTGACAGTTTGGCGATGTGTCCAATGTGGTGTTGAGGAGGAGACTTAAAGGACTATTTAACTTTTCGGTTGTCTGTCACCTGCTTATTTCTATGGAGATGTCATTGCTCTGCCTGGAATTTTCCACAGTATGACTTTAAACAGATCTCCCTTACATTTGTTCAATTACAAGTGGTGTTATAGCTCAAACGTACCTAGAAAAACAGACATTCTGACCACAGATCTGACCTGTAACTTGGTCTGGTTTGGCCTCTATTTTTTAGTACCATACTGTGAAGCATTCCAGACAAAGCAATAACAGAAGAAGAAAAGTTACACAATCCACCTTTAAAAAACCCACACCTTAGGCTTTTTTTTTTGTTTTTGTTTTTTTGTCATATCACCCAACCCTAGTGAAATAAATAAATAAATACATAAATAAATAATATCAGCCCATATGAAGCTAAGAGCACTTCTTTCCACACTCCTGAAATGGAGATGAGGGTCTGGGCTGGTGCCTGGCCCTCACCTGCTGCATGATGAGGCATGGCTTGTACCAGAGCATGGACGCACCGTAAATCAGGTTATCTCACTGGACCTTGCACCAGTGTAATGTAAACTGATGTACAGCTCTCGCACTCACACTTATCTGTTACCATCAGATAAGGACCACCTAACAATGCTGGAAGGCCACTTTCCAAAGCCTGCTGGAACTATTTGATTGGGGGAAGACTGTGTTGAATATTGCCATAACTTGCTAAGAATCGGAATCAGAATTGTTTATTAATATATGCAAAATTTACCCTTTAGCTTTTAGTCATGTTATAATGTTGTTACCTCCTCAAAAACATACCTGGAGTTGTGTTTTGTTTCATTCACACATGTTTAAGTTTCCCTACATCTCCAAAGCTCAAAATGCTCTGTATGTTTTTTGATGAGCAAACAACGTTATAACATAAATCAGAAAATAGTGTAATATGAGCCCTTTAAAGCCATACAAGTTAGCGGAATTTATTTTCGCTACTACAAGAAATGCTCACATCGTCAGTGTTCATTACAGAACAATGAAGACATACATTACATTTATAATAATAACAATAAACAAAAACGCACATCCTATAGTCTAAATTGGCATTATTAGGACTCTACAAATCTAAGTTGAAAATACTTTATTTTAAGGTAGAATTTACAAATGATACTGTAGTGAATCAATTTTTATACTGAGATCTGCATTTTTTTGTTCCAGTTTTGTCCAATGACACAATATAATATTCAACAAAACGCCATTACTCATGATTTAAGTTTTGGTTGAAATGAATACTGACATAATTTTCATTCTCTGGGGGTCCCTAGTTGGTTACATGGTTATTTTGAGAACCCCTGCCCTAGATAACACCATAATAATTGTATTGTATTGCATTATAGGCATTGCATACAGGATTATAATAATTAATACCTTAGTCGTTCTTTTGTGAAATGGGCACCTCTAACACTGGAAGTTTGAAGTTTTTCTTGTCAGTTGCTTTTGAAGGAAAGTGCAGTGAGATATGGCAACATTACATTTTCTCTAAAGGTCACCATTCACCATCGGCTGCCGTGGGGTCAGGCATGGGTTGGCATGGCGATACAAACATCTTGAGGTAATAAAAGGATTGAACCAATCCTTTAAAACTCATGGTTGAAACTTTATTTTGTAGGAAATCAAATGCACTGATCAGACATAACTTTAAGACCACGTAAGCGTAATTTTACATGAATAATATGTCCCGATTTGTATAGATACTTCCTTAAACTTCCTGAAAGGTGCACTGTGTAACTTTTCTGGTAGAAGGTCTGCTACCTGTTTGTCTCCATGGAGATATTTTTGCTTTGTCTAGAATGTTCCACAGTATTGCACAAACTTATCTCCGTGAAGGCAAATATAGGTGAAAGGTGACTCCGCTCACAGTATAAATATATTGTTTTTAAGTCATTTTCATCAATAAAAGCCTAATCTAAATTGCCATGGTGTGGAACATTCCAGGCAAAGCAACAACATCTCCATGGAAACAAGCAGATGACAGACCTATTATCAGAAAAATTACATAGTGCACCTTTAAAGGTCCTATATTAGGCAAAATTGACTCTTGTGAGCTTTAAGCTGTTCTAATGTTGTGTCCTCATCAAAAACATACCTGGAGTTTTTGTTTTGTTTCATTCACACATGTTTGAGTAATTCTTTATTATTAGTGTGGTTACATCTCCAAAGCTTTAAATGCTCTGTTCCACCTTGTGATGTCATGAAGTGGTAGTTTTCAATTGAACAGCTCCTTTTACCTTTAGTTCAACAGAGACGGCAATTCCAGGACTGAAATTAACTAAATGATTGTAGTGAAGGTGTATGGAGTTTAAAAACACAGTGGAGCACTTCCTGTATTACCACACGATATCACAACGTAGAACAGAGCAGAGTTGAGAAAAAAAAAACAAAAAACACAACTCCAGGTATGTTTTTGACGAGGAAACAGCATTATAAACATAGATCAGAAAATAGCTCAATATTAAAAAGTTAAAAAATTAAATATTAAAAAATGTAAAAGTTCGCTTGTTACCTGGTATAGCCTATAATTCCCACTCATCAGACAGGTCTTATGTCATGGTTTATGAAGTTATGTCTGATCCAGCCTGCTGCCTCCACTCATCAGTTTAAATGGACTTTTATGAGATCGTGTTGAGTACATTTCACAGGGGTCTCTCTCCCTGACAGTGGCGGGGGACACAGTGTTGCGTGTGGACTGGAGCGCAGCCAGCTCTCGGTCCGATCTCACTCTTTTGGGGAATACTCGGACCAGCCTGGCACGCAGACTCATTCTCACTGCACCTCTGAGAATACTGGACTTCAGCAAGGTGCTTTTCTTATATTTGAAAGTGTAATAGGCGTGTCAAGATCACACATTTTGAAGTACGATATATTGAAGCTAATTTATAGAGATGTAACGATATCTAAAATGACTTAACCCGAAGAACTAAGATTCAAAAGTGCTTATAACAGTTATTTTTTCATGTAGTCTCCACTGAAACAGAGCAAAGGAATACTATTTATGCCACTGATACAAAACAGGACAATGCCACTAAATCAATTTTAAATAGATCGTACCATTAAAAAACTTAAGTTGTAACTAATAAAAAGCAGAATAAACTAATAATTAGACATAGAAGTTATATATTCTGCTATCTATAGCTCATATTTTCCATATCTTACAGAAAAAACAGCAAAAGTCTCACCACTATTGCTATAAAACTGTATACACAATTAGGCATGGTACAATATTCAAATTATTATTTGATTATACATATTTTGATACCTTAATAATGACAAAAAATTAATATTTTCTCAGACATTGGTTATTTTCAACACAATATATTAGTGCTTTCTTTTATATTACCATGTGATATTATACTAGTTCTGATAAAACTTTAATAAGTGTAGATTAGTATCAACCTTTGTAGTAAATGTTCATATGGGTAATTATCTTAATGACTTTTAGCAATTTAGTCAAGATATTGGAATATATAGATTTAATCCAGTAATTATTAACTCAATAAAGTCAACTGGAGTGTAATATGGGAGATTTATTAAAGGTACATAAGTAACTTTTCGATTGGGGGTCTTGTTTCTATGGAGATGTCATTGCTCTGCCTGGAATGTTCCACAGTACGACATTAAACAGCTCTACCTTATATTTATTCAATTATAGTTGTTTTTATAGCTCAAAAATACCTAGAAAACAGGCATTTTGATAGTGAGCGGGGTTACCTCTCCACAGATCTAACCTGTAACTTGGTCTGGTTCGGTCTCAGTGAAGTTAGGCTTCAGCAGAAAAGTTACGCAATGTACCTTTAAGATAATAAATTCATGATTGAGCTAGTCCCACTGCATAATACTTTCACGAAGGAAAATGAATAATATTTGACATTTGAGACAGTTTGACATTTGGCTTACAAATGTTACAGTTTTATACTCACAGTCTAGACATGGACTAACACAGACATCTATTTGGAATTAATATCTAACATTATGTAACCTCATGAACAAATCTTTCAGTTTAAAGGACCCATATTATATTTTCTGATCTATGTTATAATGTTGTTTCTTCGTCACAAACAGACCTGGAGTTGTGTTTTGTTTCATTCACATGTTTAACACACAAACCCTGCAGATTTAGTCTGAGTTTTTCTCTCAAACAGAAAACACTCTGTTCCACCTTGTGATGTCGAAGCTCTGTACTGTGTTTTTAAACTCGCCAATCTCTACTATAACAAAAGGTAAAAGGTTAACTTGAAAACTACCGCTTCATGACATCACAAGGTGGAAAAGAGCGTTTTGAGCTTTGGAGATGTAGACAGACTAATAATAAAGTGTTACTCAAACATGTGAATGAAACAAAACACAACTCCAGGTCTGTTTTTGATGATGAAACAACATTCTAACATGACACAGAGTTAATTTTGCGTAATATCGGACTTTTCATTTTGTACTCTCCAGACCTATATCTTGTTAACCAAACGTAAGATCACAAAAGCGTGGCCCTTTAATCAATACAGAGGTCCACTGTTATAAAACCAATGGTGTAGTGAATATTGTGCATGTGTAGCCCATAGACACCACACCCCAGTTCTGTGGCATGTCAACACACAGGAGCACCTAATCAAAGATGACAGTGTGTAACTGCAGTCATTTGCCTCACGAAGCAGAAAATTATTTTACCACCCTTCCTGCTTTAATAATTACCCAATTAATCAAGTCATCATGTGCGTTTCAGACCAGCTCGCATTCATTTTAGTTTGAAATTAAGGTTAACTACTTGCTGTGTAAATGATTGGCGTTTTTGTGTAATTACAGTTTCAGGCAGTCCAGAAACTACTGTATTTTGGACAACTGCTTCCAAAGTACTAGTATATAAAGTATTTATTTTCTAGAGGGGGCAAAGGATACTTGGTAACTATTTTGTACTTTTCTTAAAATGTATTCATAAGTCACAGGCAAATCACATTAACCCAGTTTAACATACTGTACGAAGTAATGGTGTATTTATTTATATATTTTAAATTCATATTTCAAATTTGAGGGTTGCAATTATCCAAAGAAATCTTCAGTAAGTCTTAGGTGGACAGATAGATGGACAGAGCTGTCAAAAGGATCAAAAATCAGTTACTAACCCATACTAAAGCTGGTTGAAAGCACCTATTGTTTAAAAAAAATCACAACCAGGACAAAATGTGACCTTTCCTGAACAGTTTGAGAATGATCTTTATCAGAGGTAGAATGAAACCACATAAAGTACTATTATTTTTTGTTTTTTTTTTGTTTTTTGTTTTTTTTCAGGGACAGTGCATATTAATTAACATTTCTGTAAATACGTCATGTTTCCATATAAACCTTAACTTTGCTTTATAGAACATCTCAGTTCCTTCAACTCCTATTCAATCTTCTTTGAAATTTCTTCACTTTCAGTTCGATAGAATTCAATACATTAAAGGTCCTATATTACTCAAAATTGACTCTTGTGAGCTTTAATCCATGTTATAATGTTGTTTCGTCATCAAAAACAGACCTGGAGTTGTGTTTTGTTTCATTCACACATGTTTGAGTAATCCTTTATTATTAATCTGTCTACATCTCCAAAGCTCAAAATGCTCTGTTCCACCTTGTGATGTCGTGAAGTTTTTATGTAAACAGCTGCGTTTACCTTTTGTTTAGTAGAAATTGGCATTCTAGGTTTGAAATGATCCAAATGATTCTAGTGAAGGTGTATTGAGTTTAAAAACACTGTGGAGAACTTCCTGTATTACCAGATGACATCACAAGGAGAAGAACTCATCCTTTATTTCACTTTCAGATAAAATTCAGTACATTTACATTTGAGCCAGCGCTTTTACATATCAGACTACACAATCACAGCAGTACAGTGCAAAAAAATAGGGTGTGAATGTTAGCGACGGTGATGAGTGATGACGGAGACTGCCCCCCCTTCTCTCTCCTCTATTTTTTACCCACCGCTGAAGCACCATCTGGGGCAAAGAGAGAGGTGTTACCGGGAGCCAGCCACTCACGATTAGCATAGCATAAAGAACAGGCTCTCGCTAACCATGGGTGTGCGTCTATTATTAAATCATACGCAGGTTGTGAGCGATGTAATGGTATTGTCACAAAGAGCTTGTGCAGTCAAGTGTGGATACATTCTGTGCATGTTTACTTATTGATGTAATGTAGTACATCAATAAATTAGGGATGACTGAATATTCATATCCCTGTATATTTCATTGTATTGTATAGTACTTCGTGTATTCTATTGTAATAAAGGGTGTGTGTAGTTGCACTCAGTAGTAGACGTAGACCGATATGGGTCAAACCAATTTTCGACTGATTGATTGATTCATTTTTATTTCAAGTTTGTGCCAAGAGAGAAACAATAATCATACACATACAACATATACATTATAAACAACAGAAAAGCACATTTCTCGAAAAGGAGTGGGAAGAAGAAAAACTTATATTAACCTGTCCCTTTTCATGACATAGTTTCAAAAATTATGTGGCTGCTTATCACAAAACTTTACAAATATTTACTTACAGCAAAATAAATTACACACTATGCATACTTTATATATATATATATATATATATATATATATATATATTATATATATATATGTATATATATATATATATATATATATACACACACACAATTAGTCCATTTTAAATTATATATATATATATATATATATATATATATATATATATATATATTTGTATTGTACTGTATTATGTTTTATAGTTATTATTTTATCTGTATCAAATTCTGCCATTTCAGTTTACTACAAACTCACAGACCCTTTTTTTAAGCATAAACCTTTAAGAGAGCTGTGTAGTCTCACTTTGTGTAGCATCTCTTTGTATTAAAGTGTTAAAATAAAGCTTTGTGTGTATTTTTAGGCAGCAGATGTGGCTAGCAGCAAGGAAGGGCATCTGGCGGAAAAAAAAAAAAAAAGTGAAATCAACACGCTGGTTCAAAACAAAAAGATGATTTTAAAACGTGCTGCATTCTTAACAGTGTTCGTTTTGCTTAAAGGCACGGTACCTGATTTTTACAGTCATGAAAAAGTGAAACACAATTAGTCCATTTTAAATTATATGCATGTTACTGCTTATTTTTCTAACGCATCCTTAGCCTCCTGCTAACAACTAATAGCATGCTAACAGCACACCAGCCTTACTTCCTGGTTCGTGGACAATAAAAACACTTTTATGATATATCTGTACTGGGGCAAAACAAATGTACTTTATTACAAATGCAGCTCCTTTAATATAAAAATGCATCAATATTTTGGTTCTATTTTAATAACTTTATTTGTTTTTTTCTTAATTACGTTTTAGATATTACACTTGTTAGCCCATAAAAATAGTCATGTTATAAGTCATTATTAAATGTCTATGGAATATGGAAAACTGACTTCATATCTCCAAACCTTCTTGTATCTGCTCTATCCTTATTATCTTTGTAGCAGGAGCGTGATTATCAAATGTGCCAAAAACTGACGTAATTTCCAGAGTGACGAAGAAGGGCCCTTTTGTGTTTCCTGATTTAGCAGCAGCCTCCCGAACCTAAATACATGCACGAGAGTCTCATTAATTTGTCTTTTGTGAAGGAAGCGCGGTGCTCGGAGCGTGACATCATCTGTGGAGCTGCGCCATGGCGACCGGTTACCATAGAAATATTCCTATCATGGTAAAAAGATGAGATGTTATTGTACAGCGAGGGTGGAGATTTTTGTGGGTTTCTCAGAATTAGCACTGGATTTGTTTGAACAATTCTGGAAAAATCTGTTTTGTGAGCTTAGGATGGCTTTTTGTAGTTCATAGTTTAAAGGTGCATTGTGTAACTTTTCTGGTGGAGGGTCCGTCAAATGCTTTTCTTCATGAAGATGTTATTGCTTTGTCTGGAATGTTTCACAGTATGGCATTAAACCTTTCTAGGTATTTTTGAGCTACATAACCACCTGCGATTGAATAAATGTACGTTAGAGTGGTGGATGACGTACTCACTTTTGTTACTAAAGTAAAAGTACAGATAAAAGTAAAAGTATCACATGAATAAATCTACTTAAGCATAAAGAATTAAAGTACCTAATTAAAAATAAAAAGTAAAAGTATTTTGCAGAGATTATTGGAATTTTAAAGCATCAAATATAGTTATTTTGGTAAAGAATTTTGCTTATTTTAAGTGATTCAATTGGTTTCTTAAATCTTTTAGCTGTTTTTGTGTATTTGTGTATTTGGTTTGCTCGAAATTGGGATTTTAACTCAAATTAAATGTGATAAAAATAAGTCAGCAGGTCTCAAACCATAAAGAAAAGTACTTTTTATTTTTCAGTCCAGATCTAAAATGTAGTGGAGGAGAAAGTACAGATACATGTTCTCAAATGTAGTGAAGCAAAAGTAAAACTCACTTAAAGTACAGATACGTTAAAACTGTACTTAAGTATTGAGCTTTTAGTTTTGTACTTCGTTACCTTCCACCACTGTCAGTTCCGCTCCAACTTCTAACTTCTCTATTCTCCTTACAACACTGTATTTTTGATCCTCTGTCTCTGCGCATTTTAAAGCCACAGTCTGCGACATTATGTCCGTGTCCACCAGACCATTTCATACACAGTAGTTCAGCCTCCAGCTCAGTGTGTCCGACAGTAACGGCTACAACACACGTGACCCATTTTGTTTATGTTGAACAAGAGACTGGAGATAAATTTCCTTTGCTGTAACTCATGTGTTTCGGTGCTGTTCAGTAGGCCAGTGGGGGAGCGGGCGTCAACCCAGCCCACTGTGCCACTGTGCCGGCCGCTGTCAGCAAGAAGGGAGGAAAAACAGGATCGCAACCTCCATGAATTTTTAAAACAAAGCCAAATGGTGTCTAGGAAAGTGTCTGAGCTTTGTCTGTTTTTCAAAAGTGACAGCTAGAGATGTGAAAATGTAGTGTTACAATTATGATGACAAGAAACAGCTTAGTTTGAAGTTGCACTATGTAATTTTTGGCCTGGGAATCTGTCACCTGCTTTTTTCTATGGATATGTCGTTGCTCTAGCTGGAATGTTCCATAATATGACATTAAACATCTCTACTTTACATTTATTCAATTGGTTTTACTGCTCAAAAATACATAGAAAAACAGGCATTCTGACTGTGAGCAGGGCCATCTTTCCACAGATCTGACCTGTAACTTGGTATGGTTTGGTCTCCATGAAGTTAGAAAGGTTTAATACCGTACAGACAAAGCAATAACATCTCCATGGAGAAAAGCAACTGTTGAAATCTCCATGGAAACAAGCAAATAGTGTACCCTCCACCAGAAAAGTTACATCATTTACCCTTAACTCCAAACAGATTTCTCCAGCAGTTTTGAAGAACGGGTCGAATGCAGAGAATATTTATACAGTAGCTACAGGGACAATAAAATGTACATAATCCGATTGCTAAAAGATATTAATCTATATAATTTTTTGTTGTTGGAAGTTCTAAGAGGTAAATATAAAGTACATTTTTGAGGACCATTTTTTTATCTAAACAAAAAAAAAAGCACTTCCAAACTTATGTACAAAACTTTTCTTAAATATCTGACTAAAAATCTGCCTACACTTATGTTCTTGTGGGGCATATATTTACAAAGGAGCACTTTTGTCCTTAGGGGTACTAGGGACTTAGGCTTTAAAACCAAGCCAGTCTAAAATCTCCTGGTGGATCTGTCAGGACTGAGCCAGATTATCCTGCTCTGATCTCCGCACAGCTCCATTGCACCAGAGGATTACGCTGGCTGGCTGCTTTACCATCTCCTTTGAATGTACCAGGTCTTCAGTTAAACCATGTGTGTGTGTATGTGTGTGTGTGTGTTTGTGTTATTTACTGAAGTGGTACGTTAGACTGTAGAGTTTGACACTGCGAAGTTGTCAAAAAACTTCATGATATCTTGCATTTGCAGCTCTGGATGAAGTGGGGCACAGCAAAAGGTTTTCAGGTTGTGTTGTGTTCTCGCTTGGTGTGGGTGCTATGGGTGGTACTCAAGTTTTTATAGGTCCTAAAGTACGCATAATTGACACTTGTGAGCTTTAAAACATGTTATATTGTTGTTATCTCATCAAAAACAGACCTGGGGCTGTGTTTGGTTCATTCACACATGTTTGAGTAATCCTCTATTATTAGTGTGTCTGCATCTCTAAACTTCAAAATGCTCTGTTCCTCCATGTGATGTCATGTAGTTTAAAAACACAGTGGAGCACTACCTATGTTACCACATGACGTTACAAATATACAGTGTTTGGGTTTTAAACATGTGTGAATCGAACAAAACTCCAGGTATGTTTATGATGAGGAAACGTCATTATAACAGATCAGAAAATAGTGTAAAATGGACTTTAAATGTGTTTATTGTACAATCTTAAAGGTGCACTGCGTAACTGATGGAGGGTCTGTCTCCATGGAAATGTGACTGCTTTGCTTCGAATGTTCCACAGCATGGCATTACATGTTGTGCCGGATTTTGAATCTGGCTTTGTATAGGTTCTGTTGGTGGTACTCAAGCCTTAAAATGTGTTTAATCTATAATCTGATGGAGGGTCTGCCACCTGCTTGTCTCCAAGGAGATGTCACTGTTTTCCTGGAATGTTCCACAGTATGTAAAAAAAAATGCATTCTTACTGTGGGCACACTTGCTTCTCCATAGATCTTAACATCTGCTTGTCTCCATGGAAAAAGATATACTGCAAATTCAATGCAATATCGTAGAACATTCTGGGCACAGCAATAACATCTCCTAGGAGGTCGCCAACAACTGCACCAGAAAAGTTACACAATGCACCTTTAACACAGCAAAAAGTTAACCTTGTTTTCCCTGCCTCACCCTGTCTTACTTTGCCTTACCACACTTAATGACTTTGAGAGCAAAATAAAGCCACACAATGACTTTATTGTTTTCTGTTCTTTACAAACTGTGGCGTGTGCATGTATTTGCTCACCTGACACCACGATGAAAGCGCGCAGTCAGCCCAGGGTGCCGACCCCGATTAGGTAACACGCGGCTCCCTTCCTCTGTGTATGGGACCTTAGCTGTCGCCGCGGTGATCCCCACGTGAGGAGCCGCTAACACTATAAAAACCCTGTGAACAAAGGATGGTGTCAACACTCGATATGCCCCACTGTGGAGGCTGCAGAGAGAGAGATGAGGGAAGGAGAAAGGGAGAGAGAAAGAGGTAGGGAGGGAGAGAAAGGGAGATAGAGAGGGAGCGGGAGAGACAGAGAGAGGTACACAGAGAGAGTGGAGGAGATGAGAGACGGAGAGCGGCAGAGGGAGAGGAAGGTAGGGAGAGAGAGGGAGAGAAAAAGAGAAGTAAAGAGAGGGAGATGAGAGAGAGAGAGGGAGAGGAGGCTGAGGGATAGAGAGAGAGGGAGAGGAGGGCTTTGTTTTGCCATATGCTTCTTTCTCTAGACAAAATACACAGACAACATGAGTGGTCCAAAGCAGGGCTGCTCAACATATCGCTATGAAAATCACAATTTGAGTTGGCACATTTGTAAAATCGCAAAGGCTGCAAATGTTTTGAGAATAGAATATCCTCTGCAAAGAACAAAATATCCAGTCTTGTTATAGAAGCCTTATTCTTGTAATTAGGCCTTTACAAACATGGTACAGTGGCACACGTACTGGTACATTGTGTTAAGACTAAAAAATACACTTAATGAAATCAAATTATAATCATCATCAATCCAATATTTATGTGTAATGTATTTAAAGGTGCACTGCGTAACATTTCTGCTGGAGGGTTTGCTGCACGCACACTGGTCTCCATGGAGATTTTAATGCTTTGTCTAGAATGTTCAACAGTATGGCCTTAAACTCATCCATCTTCCTTTAGACAAACAGTTGGCCAAGTTATGGGTCAAATGTTAGGAGAGGTGAAGCCACTCACAGTCATAATGTTTAATACCATACAGTGTGGAATATTCCAAGCAATAAAATCTCCGTGGAGACAAGAAAAGTGATGTACTGTATCTTTAAATGTTTGTATGCATTCAAACTTATGTAAAGGGCCCATATTACACTATTTTCTGATCTGTTATAATGTTTTTTCCTCATCACAAACAGACCTGGAGTTGTGTTTTGTTTCATTCACACATGTTTAACACAAACCCTGCAGATTTAGGCTTGAGTTCTTCTCTCAAATAGAAAACACTCTGTTCCACCTTGTGATGTCATGTGGTAATACAGGAACTGTTTCACTGTGCTTTTAAACTCCACACACTTTCATAAGAATCATTTGGATAATTTCAGCCCTCTCTGCTGAACCAAAGGTAAAAAAGAGCTGTTTAACTTGAAAACTACCACCATGTGACATCACAAGGTGGAACGGAGCATTTTGAGCTTTGGCGATGTAGACAGACTAATAATAAAGGATTACTCAAACATGTGTGAATGAAATAAAACACAACTCTAGGTATGTTTTTGATGAGGTAACAACATAGGACCTTTAAATGTTCACACAAGAATTCTCTACTACATCTACTTTACATATTGTGCACCTGTACGCTTCTTCCAGTCGGATTGAACAATTTGTAGCTTGTTGCTGTATCCTGAGAGGAGACAGCCGGCTCCCTGAACAAACCATTAGTTCACTAATTAGAGCTGAGGCTCATTTAACCAGCAGCACAAGTGAAGGGAACAGTGCTCAGAAGGCTGCAGTCAAGTTAAACAAAGACACCAACTCCTCTGCATGTGTCTGGAACCTTTAAAGAACATTGTTTTCTGATCTATGTTGTAATGTTGTTTCCTCATCAAAATATACCTGGAGCTATGTTGAGTTATGTTTAACAGTTCTTCCTTCCCCTCTTCCCTTCCCTCCCTGAAAACACTCTGTTCCACCTTGTGATGTCATGTGGTAATACATGTCCCACTGTGTTTTTCAACTCCATTCACCTTCACTAGAATGTTTTGGATGATTTTAGCCCTGGAATTGTCAATTTCTACTGAACTAAAGGTAAAAGGTGGCTGTTAACTGCTGCTTCATGACATCACAAGGTGGAACAGAGCATTTTGAGCTTTGGAGATGTAGACAGACTATATAAAGGGTTGCTCAAATATCTGTGAATGAAACAAAATACAACTCCAGGTCTGTTTTTGATGAGGTAACAACATTCTAACATGGCTTAAAGCTCACAAGAGTCAATTTTGTTCAGTATAGGACCTTTAAGTGAATCTGATGCAATGATCATATCCTCTTTTCACACTAACAATCTGAAATGTTCCGCAGTAAGGCTTTCAACTCCATGAAAACAAGCAGGTGACTCCACTAGGTCGTATCTGTATTTGTTTAGCAATAGAACACTTGTAATTGAATGAATGCAAAATAGATAGGTGTAATACCATATTGTGGAATATTTCAGATGAAACTATTACGTTTCCATCGAGCAAAGGAAGTGGCAGACCCCAAACTAGAAAAAGTTTAATTGATAATGTTATTTATTATGAAATGATAATAACACAATTTTATAATAAAAAAAACATCTTACATATTTTTATTATTAAATATTATATATTTTTTTACATTTAAAGGTGCACTGTGTAACTTTTCTGGTGGAGGGTCCGTCAAATGCTTTTCTGCATGGAGATGTTATTGCTTTGTCTAGAATGTCTCGCAGTATGGCATTAAACCTTTCTACCTTCATGGAGACCAAACCAGACCAAGTTACAGGTCAGATCTGTGGAGAGGCGACTCCGCTCACAGTTTTTCTGTTTTTCTAGGTATTTTTGAGCTCTAAAACCACCTGTATTTGAATAAAAGTAAGAGCTGTTTAATGTCATACTGTGGAACATTCCAGGCAGAGCTATGACGTATCCATAGAAACAAACAGGTGACAGACCCTCCACCAAAAAAGAACACAATGCAACTCACAAATATACTACAAACTGCCATGTACCATAGTCTTCTGATGTATAGCTAATATTAAAAGTGGCCAAGTTGAGTATCATTCAGCAAACTGTATCAAGGTTTGCTGAATGTCTCTCCCCGCTCTTCACCCTCCCTTTCACATTTACATTTGTTCTGTCTAATAAAGCCTCCAGGCTAAAAAATATGGAAAAACTGTACTACTGAGTGGCCATCTATCATTCTAACTTGGCTTTGTTGTTGTGCAGCTTGTGACTCATAGGAGAATACACTGATTAAAAATACATAGTTTCTCTCAGCCTTGAAGTACAAAGATGTGGCATGAAAAGAGGAGTCCCTGTGATGCTGGGTTTTTCCACTTTCACTGAAGAATTCTGTGAAGATGCATCTGCCTTCTGTACACTGTTCCTGTTTCAGCCTCTCCTAACACGAACTCTTTTATCCTTGTTTCAGGTGAATGTTGACGACACCATTGAAATGTTGCCCAAATCAAGACGAGCTCTGACCATACAGGAGATAGCGGCGTTAGCGAGGTCTTCTCTGCACGGTAAGCTCACGGCTCAGGTTAAGTAGACTCCACTGCCATCTCTCTTTGCTACAACCAGAATGAACAGGTTGTACAAATTAAACAAAAAACAAAATATGTGTACCTTGAAATTGCTGCTACTAGTACAGGTGTTTTTGTTTTTTTTGTTTTTTTTGTATTTCCCCAAAATATCTTAAAAAACATCAATTCTTACTGTGAATGGGGTCACTTCTCCACAACTCTAACTTGTAATTTGGCTTGCAAGTCATGGGGACTTTTAAGTTTATGGCCATACTGTGGAACATTCTAGGCACATCTTCATGGAGGCAAGCAAATGACTGGCCCTAAACTGGACAAGTTGCACAGTGCATCTTTAAAGGTATACTATGTAACTTTTCCTGATGGAGGGTGCACCACCTGCTGGATGTTATTGCTTTGCCTGTTATGTTCCACAGTATGTCTCTAAACATCTACTTTGCATTTTTCTATAGTTTGTATTGCTTAACAATACCTAAGGAAAACTTGAATTCTTATTGTGAGGCTTTCCACAGATCTGACCTGTAACTTGGCCAATTTGCATCATCATCTTGTTTCAATATGGAGTTTCATACTCCATATTGACTGTCTAATAGCAACAACATCTCCATGGAGACTAACAGGTTACAAACCCTCTTAAAGAAAAGTTAGAGTCTGTTTTGTTTTCGTCTAATTCTAGTCTTGTTTTGGTCCTGGTTTAATTTCAGTTCTGGTTTAGTCCAAGTCACAATTTTGATGTGGTTTGTATGCAAATGTGAACACAATCATTGAGATTAAATACAAATATATAAATTCAGTGCCATATTGTAGAACATTCCAGGCAAAGCTATAACATTTCCTTACAGGTTGCTGACGGCTGTGCCAGAAAAGTTGCACAATGCACCTTTAAGTTGACCTTATTTTACCTTCCTCACCTTATTTCACTTCACATCACTGAGATTAGATTACATTCACATTAAAAAAACAAGAAAACAAAAAGTCCTTGCCAAATTTTCAAAACATTAAAACAAAACATATCTATAAGTTGCCTCAGAACATATTCTTTGCTATATTATGCAACAGGGTAACGTGTTTCCTTTTCACAGTAAGTCTAAGTATAATTTATTTATAAAATACTTCAGGAATCGCACGTCTCCTATGTAACCCAATCCATCACTTCCCACCTCGAGCCACAAGCTTACATGATCTAACCTTACATGTTTAACAGCGTATGCGTCCTCATGTTTCTCTCTTTTTTTGTCAGGTATCTCCCAGGTGGTGAAGGACCATGTGACCAAGCCCACCGCCATGGCACAGGGTCGCGTGGCTCACCTGATCGAGTGGAAGGGCTGGTGTAAACCCATGGACACGCCAGCTCTAGAGTCTGACTTCAACTCCTACTCGGACCTGAGCGAAGGAGAGCAGGAGGCACGCTTCGCCGCAGGTAACACCACACCTATCGCTGCTCCATCATTAAGGATGGGATGAGATACAATAACGTACGAGCAGGTAGTGGAAGAAGTACTCAGTTTTGTGACTTAAATAGAAGTACTGATACCGTGTTTATTTTATTTAATAGTTTTGCATGGGAAATAGATTTTTTTATCCACCAATTTTCTTTCACAAGATCTTCTCCCATTCCTATTGGTCTGATGTAAGATTAATGTGTGTGTAACTACAAAAGCATTTCCCCAATATAGAGCCTTTAAATGAAACGTAACACATCATTTTCTGACACCTTCCTTCATCAACCAAAACATGTCCAATAGATAAAATCCTCCAACAGGTTTGTCATGTTTCAGCAGCCAATCCTGCACTAAAACATCCAAAAAAAAACATCCAAAATGCACCAAAATACAACTGTATTTACACTACATTTGTGTGAGACCAGTGCTCCTTTCGACGACACACACAAATGATATAAGAATAGAATCGCCACAGAGCACTGATGGTTTTAGATATGCAGATTATCACCAAAATTCAGGATTTTCATTAGGAGGATTCTAAAAGTAACACATTTTTACACAGAAATTAGCCCTGGCCAAACATGCTGAAAACATTTTTCAACTGCTGCGACTCTTAAAAATCTGTGGGAAATCTACAGCTTTGGCAGCACTGTCCTCCATCAAGGTATAGCCGTACCCATACCTCACTAAAGATCTGGAGATGGGTCACTGTTGTCACCCACTTCTCCTGACAGGCTAGCCCATGGGTCAAATGCAGAAGTCTTTATGATGATGTTGACTGTACCTTATCTCATCTATCAGAACCGGCATTAACTCCTCCCTGTTTATATGAATTATCAGCTGCTCCATCTAAGATATTACACTTGTGTATTAGCCCTAATAAACATAGAAGGGCAACTCCTAATACTCCCTCATCCAAATAGATGAATGACACTAATGTCCTTGATAGTCATTAACTTTATACAATTCAAGATAAAAGACAGACTTTCATATATCTCTCTCTGAATCACTCCTATACCCTCCAGACCAGTCTCATGATCACACTCTGATCCTCTTTGACCTCCTCCTCTACTCTTCTATCTCCTCTATTATTCTGCTTGTTCACTCTTTCTGCACTTCTCTCTCTCTCTAGCTCTCGTAGTGTTCTCTGTTCTCCCTCTCTGTCTCTCTGTCTTTCTCTCACTCTCTCTCTGTCTCTCTGTTCTCTCCCTCCCTCTCTCTGTCTCTCTCTCCCTCTCTTTTCTTTTTCTCTCCTTCTCTCTCTCTCTCTTTCTGCAGACTCCCAAGGTTAATTTGCACAGTAGGGTTTTGCTCCTGGCTACAGCCACCATGACGGAGCACTTTTTCTGTGTGCACCACCTCTGCTCTGGGTTATTCATCTTTCAACGATTCCTATAGCTTTTCAAAGACCTTTATCTCTGCTCTCTGATGACGTCCATTTTACTGCAGCCGTTTTACAATTGCGCTGTAGTCTTTTGGAGTTCAAAACTGCTTAAATTTTTTATTCATCATTGCTATGAAACGTGCGCCTGAGGTCAGAGGGGCTGATGACGCAGATTGGCAGCCTCTCTTCTATCAGTCTGCACCAGGGCAAGTGTAGCGACAATAGGAGTTTACCACCATTGAGTGTGGAGTGAATGAATAATACATTATAAAGCCTTTTGGGTATCTTGCAAAGCTTTATATATATCCAGTACAGTATTAGTATCATTCAGTTATGAGCTGAAAACATGAAAAACAATGGCTGGAGATGAATGAGTTATGATTGTGGTTGTTTTTCAGTATGGAGTTCACATGTAGGCTTGTCACGATAACAAATGTTGAAGCATGATATATATTACGACTACTTTATGCCTCTGACACAAAGCAGGATAATCCCAGTAAAATTTTAAATATCCTGTATCTTTATACGGCATGAGCTGCAACAAATAAATACCTAAATTAACTAATAATTGCCCATAGAAGTCATTTATTCTACTCTCTACAGCTCCAGTTTTATGTTATTGCATAGAAATGGCAAAAAATCTTCCCCCAAAAAGAAACTGTACACACAATAAATATTGAACCCCAAAATAAACTGTTCCAGCTTTAGTCGATATAGTACTTATCGTGACAGGCCTAGTCCCTCCTTTTGTAGTTGCTATATCCCTCAATCTGGGGATTTTTTACCTAGCTTCTGAAGAACTGAAGAATGAATAAAATGGTGAGAATAATTAACTGTTATTAACTTAACGTTAACCTCTCCAAAACTATAGTGTGGGTGGTGTTCCTAGTCCAAAGTGTCCAAGGAAGAAATATTAGTACATTTCTCAAGTCTCTAAAGACGCTGTCATAAACAAAGAATAATACTGTACTTAAAAGTGCACTGCGTAACTTTTCACGTTGGGGTCCACCACCATAGAGATTCTATTACTTTGCCTGTAATGCTCCCCAATATGGCATTAAACTTATGTAAGATGCATTTATTAAATTATGGGTGTTTTTATAGCTCAAAATTATTTTTTAAAAACATGCATTTTGACTGTGAGTGGGGTTGCCTCCTCACAGATCTGACCTGTAAATTGGCCTGGTGGTGTCTCCTGCTTATCCTCTATAGAGATTGATAAGCTTAATGCCATACTTTGGAACACTGCACACAAAGCAATAACATCTCCATAGAGACATGTAAATGGTGGGGCCTTTACCAGAAAAGTTACATAGTGCACCTTTAAACTACTGAAGTTAGTTAATATTGAAAATGCTAAGAAAAATGCATTATAGTTTATTACATATGGCAGATAATAATATAAGGATTATGTCAGACACTTACACATCGCAGACGCAGCACGTGAGGCCAGTTTGTGAAGTCAAGGAGCTTTTAATATTTTATAACACCCCTAAAGTGCTACGCATGCTCTGAATCTCCAAAACACTCAAGTTGGAATGTGCAAGGTCCAAAAGCCGTAGTGGAGGATGAATGAGCGGATCAATGGCTCTCTATGGGGCCATACATGAAACACTACAGGGACACACTGCACTGGAGAGGAGAGAGAAGAGAGAGGAGAGAGGAGGGTTTAAATCAGAATGAGGAGGGAGAGAGAAGAGGAACAAGGCAGCAGCGGACCTAAAGATGTCAGGGCGCGGTGTCAGTCAATGCAAAAGGCTCGATAGCAGTGAATGAACAGCTGGAATACAAAACAGACTGAGAATGGTGGGGCATCTGCACAGAAAACATATACTAGTGCTAGGGCTGCTTCAGTATGGGGTAAAAACTGAAATGACAATTATTTTGAAGCAGCCTATTGGTAAAGTGTTACCTTAAAGGTGCTCTACGTCGTTTCTCTGGTGGAGGGTCCGCTTACTTCTTGTCTCCATGGAGATGTCATTACTTTGCATGGAATGTACAACGGTATGGACGTGTCTCTTTCCATAAAAACAAGCACGTGACACCACCAAGCTAAGAATGCATGTATTTCAAGGTAATTTTGACCAATAAAAACAGCTTTAATTGAATGGCTCCGTTTAATGCCATACTATAGACTATTCCAGACAAAGCATCACAGAGACAAGCAGGTGGCAGACCCTCTCACAGGAAAGTTACGTCGTGCACATTTAAAGTACTGACAAAGGTTAATCTATAGAAGAAGGTATTTACTTATCATGTATTGGTAATGGGTTTCTACTCTTTTTGGGGACATTACATTGCATACATTACATACATTACATTGACTTACATTTATTTCCTGGAGACTGGTCCTGTCCTAGGCTGACCAGACGTCCCCATTAATCCAGGACAGTCCCAGTTTTGAGTCCTGTGCCCCTTGTCCCAGCAGATTTATCCAAAACCAGTGATTTGTCCCAGTTTTATAGAAGAAAAGTCCCATGTGTCCCTATTTTTGACCAACCTGATGCCCGCCAACGGTAAAAAGGGGAATATACTGTATTGTCATTAGTTTAGCTAAAATACAGAAAACCGTGCTTGAAAGTGACCATAAGGCAGGTCCCTGAGATTATGACCCACAAGTGAGTCAAAAATGGACAATGTTACCCACTCTTTATTTTATTTATACCAACCGTCCCAACCCAGGTGTGTCCCAGTTTTGAATTTTGAAAATGTGGTCACCCTATCCTATCCTTAAAGGTGCATTACGGAACTTTTCGGGTGGAGGGTCCATCACCTGCTTGTCTCCATGGAGATGCTATTGCTTTCTCTAGAATGTTCCATGGTATGACATTAAACACATCTATCTAGGATTTATTCATTACAGGTGTTTCTTTTGCCCAAAAGTACAAGAACCTGACCTGTAATTGTCGCCCTTGTGATAGATAGGTTTCATCTCTACCGTGGAACATTCTAAACAAAGCAATAACATTTCCATGGAGACAAGCAGGTGGCGGACCCTCCACCAGAAAAGTTGTCCTGTGCACCTTTAACTAACTACTAAAATGGTAAATGGTCACGCTTTTTCACCTTCAAGGCACTCAAAGCGCCTTACAACAAGGAACCACTCTCCCATTCACACATTCATACAGGGCAAGGTGGGTTAAGTGTCTTGCCCAAGGACACAATGACAGCATTTATCTGTGGGAGCTGGAATCACACCAGCGGGATTCGAACTGCCAACCTTCGGATCAGTGGACAATGGCTCTCGCAACTGAGCTACTGTTGCAACTACTACTCACTACTACTACTACTACTACTACTACTACTACTACTACTACTACTACTACTACTACTACTACTACTACTACTACTACTACTACTACTTTACCTAACCTTTACCCTAGCCTTAACATATTTTCCCATCTGAATCATGTTAAGTAATAATATATTTACGTCATGGTGTTCTGATCTTTGTCCATACAAATCCCCATGTTGTGTGTATGTATAGATTTGAGTGTCCACATTGTAATAAATACCCGCCCGCACGCTCCTTTCACATGTTGATCTTTAATTAATTCAGTGGTATGTTACAAGGGTGTTACACAGCACCTCTGACCTTCACACACATAGGAGGCCTTTGTGCAGCAGCTCCCAGTGTTTGTCATAAGTTAGCATGCACAGATGGTAATGTCACACGTGTCACCCATATCAATGTACAGGAGCACGCAGGCTAATGTCGCTACAGGCTATTAGCATAAATGGCTGTAACTGAGCCCATCATCGCACATACAAGAGAAATGAGGCTTTTTAATGTTAATTCTAGTTCTAACGTTGTCGGCAGTTTATCTTTTGCTTTTCCAAGCATTAAGCAGATCTACTCATATCTCAAACTTACTATGAGCTGCGTTGCCTCTCCACAGATCTGGTGGCATTACCAGCTTGTCTCCATGGAAATCAATGAACTAAATGCCATACGTTGGACGATTCCAAGTAAAGCATTAACATCTCCATGGAGACAAGCGCCTGTGAAGTTACATAGTAAAAGTGCAATTCATGAATTAATGCATTTTTCACAATATTGACTGAAATGTGAACATCCAGTTTTGATTCACCCCTGTGCACTTAGCATCATAAACAAACAGTGAGCCACCAGGCTGAAAAATAGCATCATGACCTGACAACCCGACCACAGCCCATCTTTGCCTCTGCAGCTTGTTTCTATGGCGACCCCATAGTCACCGCTTCCTGTGGCTCTGTTCATTTGTACTTAATGTTGATTTGTTTGTGTTGGCGCAGGTGTGGCGGAGCAGTTTGCCATCGCAGAGGCTAAGCTCAGGGCCTGGTCTTCTGTGGACGGAGACGAGTCCAACGATGACTCATACGACGAAGATTTTCTGCCTGTCAACGAGCCATCCACACAGAGCACAGGTACAAGCCAATGTCTCCTCATGTGTTTGTAAACAGAGCAGCTTCACAGGGAACAAGAACAGAACATTTTCTATGGAGGATTTAACTACTGCACTACAAAAATCAGTATTAAGGTAGAAGTGCCAAATAAAGATACATTTTGTCACTTTCTGGTCTTGATGGAAATGTTATTGCTTTTCCTGGAATTAGATTAATCTCAAATTTATTCAATACCTGCCTGGTGTCATCACATGCCATTACTGTAGAACATTCCAAGCCATTGTGGGATTTGCTGTTTTAACAAGTCTTATCAAGCATACTACGATTAATGTAAAGTGTGTATGCATTTCTCAATTAAAAAAGTATTACAGTATTACAGCTTTATTCTTCAGCTTTATTCTTCATCCCCACTGCCTCCCCTGGGTAGAGCGGACCACAGCATTGTCCATCTGCGGCCTGTGTACCAGCCTATTGTGCACAGACAGCCTGTGGTGCCCCGTGTGGTGAAGAAGTGGACTGCTGAGAGTGAGGAGGCTCTGAGAGACTGTTTTGACACCACAGTGTGGACAGAGCTCTGTGACCCACATGGGGAGGACATCAATGCAGTGACAGAGTGTATCACGGACTACATCAACTTTTGTTTTGAAAACATCGTCCCCTCCCAGACGGTGCGGTGTTTTTCAAACAACAAGCCGTGGATTAACCCTGACATAAAAGCTCTGCTGAAGGAGAAGAAGAGAGCTTTTAGGTCAGGGACCAAGGAGGAGCTGAAGGCTGCACAGAAGAGGCTGAGGAGGAAAATCAGGACGAGCCAAGCCAGCCAAAAGAGAAGGATGGAGCAACAGCTGCAGCAGAAGAACATCCAGGGGGTGTGGAGAAGCCTCAAGACGATCTCAGGCTTCAAAGCGCCTCCTGCCCAGACGGAGGGGGACCGGCAGTGGGTGAACAAGCTCAATTCTCACTTCCTGAGATTTGATCAATCACCCACCACTCCCCCCACCCAGCTGCCAGCTCTCACCTCCCCAGCTGGACAATGGGGAACTCCTGCACCTCTTCACACCTCTGCCTCTGCTCTTCAGCCCACCACTACACATGGACTCACCCATCCCCCCAGCCTGCCACTGTCATTTTCTACAGCCCAGGTGAGACTGGAGCTCAAGAAGATCAGACCCAGGAAGGCAGCAGGACCAGACGGCATCAGCTCCAGGCTCCTTAAGTCCTGTGCAGACGAACTGTGCGGAGTTATGGAGCATGTCTTCAACATGAGCCTTAAGCTGAGGGTGGTACCACAACTCTGGAAGACCTCCTGCGTGGTACCAGTGCCTAAAACACCGCACGCTAAAAACCCCAGCAGCTTCAGGCCGGTGGCTCTAACATCGCACCTGATGAAGACACTGGAGAGACTGGTCCTTGGCCACCTCCGCTCCACCGTGAGCTCAGCGATGGACCCGCTGCAGTTTGCGTACCGGCCTGGCATCGGAGTGGAGGACACCGTCATCTACCTGCTGCACCGCTCACTGTCTCACCTGGAGAACCCCGGCAGCACTGTGAGGATTCTCTTCTTTGACTTCTTCAGTGCTTTCAACACCATCCAGCCACTGCTCCTGAGGGACAAACTGGAGACCGCCGGTGTGGACTGTGACCTGGCAGACTGGATCCTGGACTACCTCACAAACCGGCCCCAGTTTGTGAGAGCCAAGAACTGCGTGTCTGACCTACTGACCTGCAGTGTGGGGGCGCCCCAGGGCACTGTCCTCGCGCCCTTTCTTTTCACCCTTTACACTGCAGACTTCAGACACAACACGGACAGCTGCGTCCTGCAGAAGTTCTCTGATGACTCTGCCATAATTGGCTTCATTAAGGATGATGACGATGTGGAGTACAGAGGACTAGCGCAGGACTTTGTGGTCTGGTGTCAGCAGAACCACCTCATCATCAATGCAGGGAAGACCAAGGAGATGGTGGTGGACTTCCGCAGACGCCACTCTACTGTCACCTCAGTGAACATCCAGGGAAGGGACATTGAGAGAGTGGACTCTTACAAGTACCTGGGTGTTCATCTGAACAACAAACTGGACTGGACTCACAACACAGATGCACTGTACAGGAAGGGCTAGAGTCGGCTCTATCTCCTGAGGAGACTCAGGTCTTTTGGAGTGAGGGGGCCACTCCTGAAGACCTTCTATGACTCTGTGGTGGCATCAGCCATCCTGTACGGTGTGGTCTGCTGGAGCAGCAGCATCACAGAGAGGGAGAGGAAGAAGCTGGACAAGGTCATCAAGAAGTCCAGCTCCGTCCTGGGCTGTCCTCTGGACTCGGTGCAGCAGGTGGGGGACAAGAGGGTCCTGGCTAAGGTCATCTCTATGCTGGACCATGAGTGTCACCCCCTGCAGGACGCCCTGTCTGCTCTGGAGAGCAGCTTCAGTGACAGACTGATTCACCCTTGCTGTGTGAAGGAGAGATTTCGCAGGTCTTTCCTTCCTGCTGCTGTCAGACTGTACAATGAACACTGTTAACACTGAACATGTGAACACTGTTAACACTGAACATGTGTCATTCAACTATATCTATGTGCAATACTGAAGACCTCTGGTACAATTCACTCATGTCACTTTACTGATATTTATCCTGTCTGTACATAAACATAGTCATATTACTGTAAATAACATAATATACTGAAGTCACTTTACTGAGATTTACTCTGTTCATATGCTGCACTGTTACTTTTATTGTACATAATAGTTTTTTTTTGGTATTTTATATTTTATATTTTGTATTTTGTATTTTATACTTTTGCTCCACCGGAACAAAATTAGAGTCTATCTTTAAGTCTATTTCAAAATTTTTTAATTTTTTTTAGCCATTATCTATTATCTTGTTTTATTGCATGTTCCATTTTCCTGCTGTTCTTGAACTGTGCGTTGCAACACTGGAATTTCCCCATTGTGGGACTAATAAAGGCATATCTTATCTTATCTTATGTTATCTTATCTTATCTTTAAAGAAATAAGTCCTCTGATTTCTGCGTTAGAAAACTACAATGCCCAATGAGAGTTGACGTCTTCGTAAACATGACCACAACACAGCTGCAGATCACACTAGCGAGTAGTGGATTTTTGTTCATTTGTACCAGAATGACTACACAACGATGCCAAATCCTACTTGTATCACAGATTAAGAAAAATAACATTGGAGTTGATCTGCTTTATGGCTTCTTGAAAATGAGTGATTAAAGATTGCTCAAACATGCACAAATCACTCCAAATACAACTTTGAGAGGGTAAAAGAGAAGAGGAAACAACTGCAACACAGTTAAAAGCTCAAAAAGTTAATTTTGCGTAATAGGTCTGCTTTAAAGCACAGTTCACCAAATAAAGAAACAACAACCCTTCATAGTGACTTGTATCTTATTGTGTTTCATTTCCTTCATGAAAATAATGGGTCAAGAACAGATCAGAGCCTTATGACTGCTAAATAAATCTTTCCAAAGCCACAACAGTGCAGTACATCATGTTTGTCTGGTCCACTCCTCTGTCTCTCACTCCTCCTCCTTCTCTTCCTCTTCTCTGTGGAGCTCCCATTGTCCCAGTGCCCTAGTTTTCATCCTCTGTTGACATTTTTTGTTCCTCAGCGCAATTTGATATCCCTCCTGCAAGTTTAATATGATTTCCTTTGCAGAGACAGACAAGGAGGGTGTGAGCATGTTATCAATGCGCTGTGAGGCCCAAGCGTGTGTGTGTGTGCATGTTTACCAAGTCTTGTGGGGACTTAAAGAGCCCATGTTGCGCTTGTCTGATCAAATGTTCTAATGTTGTTTCCTCATCACAAACAGACCTGGAGTAGTGTTTTGATTCATTCACATGTTTAACACACAAACCTGCATATTTAGTTTGAGCTCTTCTCTCAAACAGAAAACACTCCCACCTTGTGGTAATACAGGAAGTGCTCCACTGTGTTTTTCAACTCCAGATACCTTCAGTAGAATCATTTGGGTAATTTCAGCACTGGAATTGCCATTCTCAGATGAACTAAAGGTAAAATGCAGCTGTTAACTTAAAAACTACCTCTTCATGACATCACAAGGTGGAACAAAGCATTTTGAGCTATGGAGATGTAGACAGACGAATAATAAAGAGTTACTCCAACACATGTGAATGAAACAAAACACAACTCCAGGTATGTTTTTGGGGAGGTAACAGGATTATAACATGGCTTAAAGCTCAGAAGAATCAATTTTGCATAATATAGGGCAAGGGAGGAAATGTTATGTCTTTGTCTACAATGTCCCACAGTATGGCATTAAACATATCTATTTCCATGGAAACAAGCCCACAATGCCTGTATGCGAGGTTACAGGTTAGATCTGTGGAGATGCTCACTCACTTACTGTAGGAATGCATATTTTTTGTAGTATTTTTGAACAGTAAAACACCTGTAATTGAATAAATGCAACATCAGTGAATTAAATGCCATACTGTGGAACCTTTATAATGAAGAATAATGATCTGGTAAGCCTCTTTGTGACATATGTCTGTGAAAATATAAATATATATAATATAAACATTACTTACTTACTTACTTTCAGGCAAAGCAATAATATCTCCATGGAAACAAGCATGTGGCAGACCCCCTACTAAAAAAATTACACAGTGCACCTTTAAACCACTTCAGACAGGCAATTACGTGGGCTTGTTTTCCTTACATACCATGTCTCAGTCAGGTTTACAACATCAACAGCATGTTTTAGATTAGAAGTACATAAAGAATCACAACTGAGGCATAAAAGCAATTTGAAGGGTTGTAATTTATAAATTGCAAATGAGGCAATTATTTAGGCGTAAGGAACTCTGCATGGAACAAAATATCCAGATTGCCGTCTCCTTCAGGTCTTATTATGTAATCTCTGAAATGCTCCTGGACGTGATTATCTTATAATTACCTCCCAAATCGAATTGTAATTGTGATATTAGTCAAAATGCATATCATATTAAGCCTATATCCAACTGTATTTTAAAGTTCAGTCATGTTAAAGGTGCATTGTGTAACTTTTCTGGTGCAGGATCCATCAAAAGCTTTTCTCCATGGAGATGTTATTGGTTTGTCTGGAATGTTTCACAGTATTAAACTTTTCTGTCTTCATGAAGACCAAACCAGACCAAGTTACAGGTCAGATCTGTGGAGAGGCGACCCCACTCACAGTCAGAATGCCTGGTTTTTTTGAGCCTAGGTATTTTTGAGCTGTAAACCCATCTGTAATTGAATAAATGTGAGGTAGAGCTGCTTAAAGTCATACTGTGGAACATTCCAGGCAGGTGACGGATCCCCAACCAAAAAGTTAAACAGTAGTAAGTAGGTAGTACTTGTAAGGCTCCAGAAAATGAATGTGAGGCTATGTAATGTCCCCACAAACCTGCAGAACATGGCGTGTGTGTGGTGTTTGTGCAGAGGGCTTTCATCTTGATTGCACTGACACAGCTAATATTCAGTCCAGTCCATTTAGCTGCCTCCACACAGACCAAGGCTCCACAGTCTCCTGCTAAACGACTCTAAACGGATCACATATAACACAGAGAGAGCGCCATGTTTAAAAGGGCCACATCAAAGTGTCAGAATACTATTTTGTAATTTCATTTTGCACATTACTGCTACAATATCTGATTTCCATGAGCCTATGAATCTTGTATTATCACACTTGTATGTTCTGTATTAGCTCTCTACAGTTAAATTACACTGGACCAAATTTTAAAGAAATGGTATTATAATATCCTTGTTGTGTGTGTTGCAGATGTGCCCTCGTACCCTCCGTACCTGAAGGACCTGATCCACAGTCAGATCTGTCAGCAGCTGGGTGTGAGGGGCCCATGCTGTGAGGGGGCCGGGGGGGAGGGGGCCAGTGCGGAGCCCTCCCCCACAGCGGGCTCTCCAGACACTCTGTGCTCCAGCCTCTGCAGTCTGGATGAGCACCACCCACTGCTCCGAGACCTGGGGAGCAACCGCGGCAACAACTCCCACAGCAACGCAGCCGAACTGGCCGCTAAGATCCTGTCCGCACTACAGGGGGGCGAGGAGCTCCTGTCCCGTCTGCAGAGGGCGGGGCACACCTGTGGAGGGGGGCGGAGCCTGAGAGCACGAGGGGGACAGGACTCTCCTTTCTCTGTGTCCTACTCAGAGACGTACCTGTCTCCTGGAGAAGACGACGACAGCCCCTGTAAAGACTATGACAACACAGTGTGTCCCACAGAGACAGAGGGGGACAGAGCAGGGGACAGTCCCGCTGAGTACGCCCTGCGCCGAAGGGTGTCAGACGTGGCCTCCTCCGGGGTGGTGTCTTTAGACGAGGAGGAAGAGGAGGAGGAAGAGGAGCGTGGGGGAAACCCAAACAGCCAATGAGAGTCCAACTCTTGTCTGTGGCTCAAAGAGGTGTAGAGACATTTGAACATTGTGCATGTTTAACTTTAGAGTGAACGTAACTCATCCGTCTTTGCCTTACTTGGAACATTTCCACTTCCTGATTGGTACCTGCTTTGTCCATATTGACGTCAGTCATATTTTTCTTCAAAGCGTTCAAACAATCTTTTTTATCAATGTGAAACAAGAACACTGGCCTCTTTCAAGTCCAGTGACTTGCTCCGTAGTCTTAGTACGGCAATGATAGGTTTTTGTGCCTATTCTCAAAGACTCCCAAAGTGAGGTGCCCCCTGGAGGCCGACTGAAGGACTGAACTGTGAACTCTGACTTCTCTCTGCATGTGTTTGCAAGTGCAAATGATGGGCTGACCCAGTCTTAAGCACGATTTGTATCATGTCCCAGTGTGCCCCGGGAGAGGAGCAGGTGACAAAGCATCCTGGAGCCTGCAGCCTCTCCCTGTCCGACTCCTACAAGACAAACGTGCATCTTGTTGGCATGGCTTGCTGTATGCCAAATCACCTGTCACTTCTAATTATGAGCTAATGCTGGAATGTCTTAAAGTGACAGGATATAGTATGTATTTTAAATATAAAATTCAAAAAGATTTGTCATAAATTGAACAATGGAAAAGGGTATGCTTTTACTGTTCTAGTTTTCTATCACTGACATGTTGACATTATTCAGAACCACTGATTACTGACTGGAGGATGTTTAAACCACTCTTGCAGCAGCCATGGCGACGCAGACAAACACAGAATGTCCCTGAAGTGGTCTTTAGTGCAGTTTGGCGGCGCGTGATGTGAAAGACTTTTCTGTGAATGCAGCGTTGGAGATTTTCTATATTTTTGTATGCGTCGTCTTGCTTTGATCTCTTGCCTCTCTGGCGTGCCAGTGTATGTGGTTTTTGCACGAAGCTAATGTGGCCGTAGATTTCTCCTTCTCTTCATTATCACTGTGTGATATTGTCTACTGAGAAAAATGTGAACAAGTTTTGATTTTTTTATTTCAAAAGAGGATACTGTGATGCCATCTGTCATAATGCTGTCTTCATGCTGTCGGACTCCTGAAAAGCTTTGCCTTTTATTCTACACATTTGGTTTGGAGCATGTTCATAAGCAGAGGTGGGTACGAGTGGGTCACACAAAAAAAACTAAAATACCTATCCTTGGTATGTGTTAAAGGTACAATATGTTGCTTTTTGATTGAGGGTCCATCACCCATCAGCTTGTTTCAATGGAGCTGTCTTTGCACTGTCTGGAATGTTCCACAGTATGACATTAAACAGCTCTACTTTACATTTATTCAATTACAGGTGGTTTTATAGCTCAAAAATACCTAGAAAAACAGACATTCTGACTGTGAACAGGGCTGCCTCTCCACAGATCTGACCCGTAACTTGGTCTGGTTTGGTTTTGATATGGTTTAATACCATACTGTGAAACATTCCTGATAAAGCAATAACATCTCCATGGAGAAAAGCCTTTGATGGACCCTCCACAGAAAAGTTACACAATGCACTTTTAAATGGAAGTAGCAGTAGTTTTTACTGTAAGAATTCCAGTGTTAGTCATGTTAATCAGTAACAATATCTCTCTGATGACAGTTTGAGAAAATTGCAATGCATATTCAAAATTGTATATCTAAAGCATGCACATTATTTTATGCATTGTCCGTTTATAGAGAATGAAGTAACAGTCTATCACTTTAGTACATTTCTGACTGTTGTACCCACCTCTGTGTTTTTCAACATGAGCTGAGGTTCTCTGGAGACTCATTCATAAACTCAGGAAACCCATGGACCATCTCACCCACTGTCCCACTGTCTCCTGTACATTCTTTTCTACAGATACTGAAAGCACAGACATGGTCACCCCTCCTCTGTCCATGTGTAAAACCTGTTTCTCATTGTGGGTCAGTTCATATTAAAGATGTCAGCGAGCTCTGGGCTTGCACTGTACAGTATCATTCCCTCTGCAGCACGTCCCTTTAACTCAGCTTGGTGTCGCCCGGAGATTCTGAACGTTTCATTGGTGCTTTTATTCAAATACAGACAGAGTGCCATTCTAAAAGGTTTGTGGAATAAACTTACCAATATGTTGTTTATCTTACTTCATTAAAGGTGCACTATGTAACCTTTTCTGAGGAGTCCGCCACATGCTTGTCTCCACGGAGATGTTATTGCTTTGCCTGAAATGTTCCACAGTATGACATTAAACATATCTACCTTGATTTTTTTATCGCTCACTACCTTGAAAAACACACTGTGAGCAGGGTCACCCCATAAGATCTGACCTGCAACTTGTCCTGGTGCTTGTCTCCATGGAGATAGACAAGTTTAATGCCATACTGTGGAACAATCCAGCAATAGCAATCTCCATGAAGACAAACAGATCAGAAAAGTTACATAGTGTGGCTTTAAACACATTTGAAAGATTGTTTAGGATTCTCTCCACTGAAAGTATAGGCTGTGAGTTAGAATTGTACAAGGAATTTATTGTCTGAAGTTCTAGGGGCAGTGGAAAGCAGTGAGAAATCGTTAGTATAGCTCAAACCAACTATTTTTGATGTTTTTGAAATACAACTGTCTATTATAGTATTAGGAGAAGTTCTGTTTGTTGCTACATGTAGCGCTGCAACTAAAAGTCCTGTTGTGTGCTATGATAAAATTCAGATTAATTATACACAGTACACAGTTCTCACAAGATTAGGTAAAGGTTGTTGGCAAGGACAACTCAGGGGGAACCATCAAAGTTGTGCCTTTCATGACATCCAGGCTGTATTGTTGTCAACGCTAAGTCCCGCCCCCTTCAACGCAGCTGTCACTCAAACTCCAGGTCTCGTTCTGATGATGTCATTGTGCCCTTGTCCTACGTAGAGACAGAAACGCACAGATCACAGTTGTACATGTTTTGAATGTGAGTCGCAATGGTGGGCCAGAGCTTTTAATTCATGTATTCTAGCTTGCTGTTTATAGAGGCAATTTGAGTATTTTTCTCTATTCATAAGATAATAGTTTTTGTTAAATTGTTAATTGCTATGGAAACTGTGCACATTTTTCATCCCTCTAAAATCAATGGACATTCTTAATACAGGATAAACATAGCCAGCCATAGACTACCTACAGGTGCATTGTATAACTTTTCTAGTGGCGGGTCCGTCAAATGCTGTCTGGAATGTTTCACAGTATGGCATTAAACCTTTCTATCATCATGGAGACCAAACCTGACCAAGTTACAGGTCAGATCTGTGGAGAGGCAGCCCTGTTCATAGTCAGAATGTCTGTTTTTCTAGGTATTTTTGAGCTATAAAACCACCTGTAATTGAATAAATGTAAAGTAGAGCTGTTTAATGTCATGAATGCGGAACATTCCAGGCAGAGCAATGAAACAAGCAGGTGACGCACCCCCAACCAAAAAGTTACATAGTGCACCTTTAACCAGAGACTCACTGAGACTCACTCTAAAACAGGTCAAATGTAATATCTGCAAATAAATATTGGTCCAAAACAAATTTGAATAAACTATAAAAATACAGTTTGTACATTTTTTCAGTTCATTTTTAAAGAACGATCTACTCAAACCCTGTTAAATGTTACCCGTGTCTCTGTGTCCACTGGCTGTAGCGGTAATGTCATATTTTTGCTTACCTCCTCTTGTTCCCTTTTGTCCTTCGTCCACAGGGGCAGGTTACATAACTAAAAGGACATGAGAGCGCTCCCTTTGCCCACAGCCTGTCCCCTCCATTTTAAAGGCAGATCAGCCCTCTGTCTATGTCTCCGTCCCATACAACACCGGGACATCTGTGGACGTTTGGTGCCATAGACAAGTTCAAATACGTGACGATGAGCCCAAAGTGAAACGTTTGTGTCAGTTCTCATTGTGTATTGAGCGATTTGAAGTGACTGCTACAGACAGTGCTGTGTCAGACCTGGGTGCAATGTTTTCTCTTACATAATATGCACAGTTACATGACTAATAATGTATTCAGTTACAAGTACTGCTGCTTAATCTGTACTTAAAGACTTAAAAAATGCAGAATTACTTCATTTTAAACGGTTTGCAAGGGTCCAAATAATTCCTGACTTACTTTATGCATTCAGAGCATCCTAATTATTCATCGCAATGGGTTTATAGGCGCTTTTCACAGCTTTCAGAGGTCAGAGAGGAGTTTTGCTGTCACGATAATGCTCCCAACAACAAGCATGCTAACCATGCACTTCCTCATTATCAAGGAATAAAATGCTTGACATGCAGTTGACCTATTTTGACCTAAAAAGCAGCTTTTACAATATATCTGTATAGGGGCAAGACAGTGGTTTATTCAGATACATGGGGGGGGGAGGAGTACAGTAAAAATGAAAAGTACACATGAAAAATATCATCATTTTGAAAGCAATTTTGGATCACGCTTTTATACAAAACTTGACAAATCCCAGACAAAACAATAACATCTCCATGGACACAACACAAGCAAGTGGCAGACCCTCCAGCAGTAAAGTTACATAGTGCATCTTTAATCAGAATGTTTACTGGATCATAATTATGCAATTAGAAGCACAGTCCAAAAATAATGTATGTGTTTTTTTCCTACTACTTAAGGACAAGGCCAACCGCAATGGTGCGTATGGGGACACAAGAGGGAACACTGCTCCAGGACTTCAATTAAACCTAAAGTTAATTTGGCCAGCAAGAGAAAGACAGAGAGAAACAGAAGGAGAGAGAGAGAGTTTTAACCCACTTTAGCTTCTGTCTTAATTAAAATGTCCCAGAGTCCTCCAGGGGCACACCATGAAACTCAGAAGGGCTGAAGAGAGCAAAGAGCAAAGCCATACAAGCCACAGTAATGCATGATACACCCTGATACAGCAGCATACACCATGGACCATAGACCAGGATACAGGACTCAGCAGTGCAATGAAATGAATGTACCATCTTCTACATGTCGGCCATCTCGTCACAGTCATTCTTCTCAGACATGTCTTTCTTCTTTTCCTCTTTTTGGCTCTTTTGAATGTAATTATTTGAATATTGCCACTTTGAATTTGGAAATGGATTTCTCTTTGTTTGCTGCATCTGAACTTATTTGGAGTTAATAAAATATTGGTATTGTTCCTTAAAAAAGCACAAAAAGCTGTTGTGTGATTTTTGTGTGTTTGTGAAGGGTTTAAAGGTGCACTTCTTCAGCCACTTGCCTGGAATGTTCCACAGCAGGGCATTAAAATAATCTTATGTTGCATTTATTACATTTCAATATCTTTAATACTTAGATACCATAAAAAAAAAAAAAAAATGCATTCATACAGTGAGTGGGGTTGCCTCTCCACAGATCTGAGTTGTAACTTGGCCTGATGAAGTCACCTTCTTGACTGGATGGAGTTAGATAAATTTAATGCAGTAATGTGGGATATTCCAGGTATGCAAAAGTTGAACACAGGTCTTCATATGTTATATATACCTAGGCTACTTTTATAGTACTATGGTCATTATTGTTTACAGTTACAACCTATATAGAAACATCTACAACTCAAATATAAAGTAACAGTACTTCACAGCCTACCACTGTTACTTCTATAAATACTATGCAGTTACTTCTACTTCTTCAGGCCTATATCTGATTTCCACACTTTATCACTTATATATTAGTTGCCAACCTATTTTGAATTTTATATAATGCCTTGTCCAATAATATTCACACGTAACACTCATGATGCATGAAGTATGATAGACTGTGCTGGGTAATTTGCTCTGCACTGGTGGGAAGTGTCTATTCATCTCCATGTATTTCATTTATAGTAAAGGGTAGTCGTTACCTCACATCTAGGGGCATAGAGTCTATAAACTCTGCAGTAATTACCATGGCGACATCATCATCAAGAAGATTTTGACAGGTCGAGGGTCGGCGGTCACATGACGAACAGCGGTTGAGCTCTGACAGGGGCTCTGCCTGTGATTAGTCTTTCACTTTTCCATGACGTCATCAGGCCTGGGCGAGGGGGCTGGCCCAGGGGAGAGGGACTGGATTCAAACTTTGGTGTGGTACTGTGGTCATGTTTGTCTTCTTTTAAAGGTGTTTTACTGAACATTTCTGTCAGTCGCTTCCTTGTCTCCATGGACATGTTATTGCTTTGCCAAGAATGTCCCACAGTATGGCATTAGACTTATGTATGGAGACCAGTAGGTTACAATATTACCAGGCAAAGTAACATCTGTGGTGACTCACACTCCCTCTCACGCACTCCCAGGAAACATGTTTTTAAATGCATTTATGCCACACGGTGAAACATTCCAGACAGTGAGGCAGCATCTCCATGGAGACCATCAGGTGTCGGATACCCTACAAGAAAAGTTACATAATGCATCTTTAATTTACTTTGTATTTTGGGGGTTTGGCAGTATACTGAAGTGGTTAAAATGATATCTGCAGGTTTGCTGGTTCAAGCCTCAAACACATACTATACTGTATTGTTGTTGTGTCTTTGAGCAAGACACATCCACATTTCCTATTTCATGTGAAAGGTTGCGTAAGTAAGGAAGGGCATCTGCTGTAAAAAAAAAAATAAATAAATAAATAAAAAAATCCTTGTAAAATTTTACACACCACTGTATTTGACAAATTTCTAACTTATGAGCGACATGGGACTTACCAATGGATTAATTAGTGAAAGTGGCCATAAAAGGAAAAGGAAAACCTATTAGCTGTGGTGACAAATAGCTGAAAGGAAAAGCTTGTTGTTTGTCAAATGAATGCCAAAACTCTTGAATAGTGTGCTTGTGCTCTTGGGCAAAACACTACACACATTGTCCACTGGAAGATCTTTGAACATAGAAACCTCTCAAATCACCAAGATAGTTAAAACAAACAGATCATATAAAACCTTGCATTTTGCCGTATACTCACCACTTTTATGATCCATCTGTCAAAGGTCTGGACTGAAACTGGACTCTGGGGACCTACGTGATCCTAACCAAGACCTGGTTGAGTCCCAGCGGATCAAAGAAGACCACTTTACCACTGCACCTGCGTCACTGCTTCCAAGGCCTTTTAAAGCAGCCCAATAAAACTATGAATGCATAATATTTTCCACAAGGACGTCCACAAGTGCTTCGCCTGTACGCTGAAACCGGGACTGTCACCGTGATGTATGTTACTTTTACCGGATAGATTTCTCTACTTTTATGACTCTCATGAAGCGTCCGATCCGTGATGGGAGAACAGAAGATACAAGGTTAGTCCAATGTCCCGCTTTACATCCTATTTGAAAAGGCGTGGGCAAGTAGCGTAAAAGTATTTATGTGACAGACATGGGTGACGCCGATGACATGGAGCATGAGAGAGGGAGCGGGCTGTCCAGGCAAATGTCAGGGCAATTAAAGAGAAACAGGAAAGGTCAGACTACTGCCTCATGGAAAGTACATCATGTGGATTTGTCTCTCAAGGAATAGAGTATATGGAGGAAATTGAAATTACGCAATACCGTATGACCAATCTGCACTTTTCACGGAGTTGCCTGGCTGGTTCCGGTTCTCCATTCGTTGTGTATTGGTAGTTAGCCGAGTCTTGCTAAAATTAATCTATATTTAAAGGTGCATTGTGTAACTTTTCTGGTGGAGGGTCTGCCAAATGCTTTTCTCCATGGAGATGTTATTGAGATGCTCGTCTGGAATATTTCACAGTATGGTATTAAATCTTTCTGTCATCATGGAGACCAAACCAGACCAAGTTACAGGTCAGATCTGTGGAGAGGCGACCCCGCTCACAGTCAGAATGCCTGTTTTTCTAGGTATTTTTGAGCTATAAAACCACCTGTAATTGAATAAATTTCATACTGCAGAGCATTCCAGGCAGAGCAATGACATCTCCATAGATACAAGCAGGTGACAGACCCCCACCCAAAAAGTTCCGTAATGCACCTTAAATATCAGACAGTGGACAGCAGGTTCCAGATAGATAATTACAGACAGCATTTTAGGACATTGTAAGCACTTCACCAGAGGAAACTTCTGTGTTTATATTATACCTTCCTTCCGATCTATATTATAATGTTGTTTCCTCATCAAAAAAACATACCTGGAACTGTATTTTGTTTTATTTAATACACAAATCCTGACAATTTAGGCTTCTCTCATGCAGCAAACACTGTTCCAGTGGACCCGGGGGTCCCAAGTGTCCCTCTCCCTACAGCTGGCACAACCACTCCTCTTTTGGCAACTCAGGTAAGAGACAGGACGCCTACATGACAAAATATAAATGCTTTGTATCAACATGTATAGAGAGAAAACATACAAGATCTAGACAGTAGAAAATACATAACAAATAACATTGTTTTCCTGGTTTAAAGTTGCATTATGGAACTTTTTCTGGAGGATGGTACGCCACCTGTTTGTCTCTATGGAGATGTTAATGCATTGTCAACAATCTATGGGATCTATATGTATTAGTACATGGAGATGATAATACAGGACGTGCTCCATGGTGTTTTTAAACTCCACACATTAGAATCACTTGGATAATTTCAGCCCTGGAATTGCCAATCTCCACTGAAGAAAAGGTAAAAGGAGCTGTTAATTTGGGAACTACCACTTTGACATCGCATTGGAGATGTAGACAGACTAATAATAAAGGATTACTCAAACACGTGTGAATGAAACAAAACACCAAACTCCAGGTACATTTTTGATGAGGTAACAGCATTAGAATATAATTTAGAGCTCACAAGAATCCATTTTGGTTAATATAGGACTTTAAAACTTTTTCTCTTTGTAATTTGTCCAAACATTACCCCATAGACACCCACAGACCACGCTCTACATTTCCCCTCTCTGTTTGTCCATTGCAGATCAGTGGCCCTTAAACTTCCTGTTCCTGTTTGAATTATTGATAAAGTTTTATGAATGTGGTCGGTCAAATGCTCGGCTGGCTGACCACTACACCGAGCTATTTCTGACCCCAAGCCTCTCCTCTTCTCTCCTTCAGGCCTCGTCACCTTATCATCCCTCCTCTGTCCGCTGAGTGGGACCTGCATGGACTTTATCAGAGCAACCGTCACATTCTTGGCTCAAAATATCAGGCCAACCAACAGACAGGTCCAGTAGCTTTAAATCATACTCGAGTAAAAGTACAGTTACCTCTAAATAATGTCAAAATGTAAATATCCTTATGGGAGTAAAAGATACTGCGGATTGACTTCTTTATGGGAACAGAAATTAGGTCCATACATACTGTACATTCAATATTAGATGTTAAATATCACGCAACTTTTCAGGTAGAGTGTCCGTCACCTAATTGTCTCCATGGAGATGTTACTGCTTTGCCTGAAATGTTCCACAGTATGCCATAAAGTATACGTATCTTTTATTAAGTAAATTACATTTTTTTGCATCTCCATTGTCAGCGTTGTCACCTCTCCACAGATCTGAACTGTAAATAACTTGCTTGTTTCTTATAATAGATAAGCTTAATGCCGTGCTGTAGGAAATTCCAGGTAAAACAAAGACATCTCCATGGAAACAAACAGCTGGAGGAAAAGTTACCCAGTGCATCTTTAAAGTTGAAAATGGTTAAAGTTAGGGTCTAAGTTAAGGACTGAAAAGTAATTAAAAGGCTGTGAAAATTGGGCATGAAAATCCAACATGTGTGGATGTGTTTTATTTTGTTTTATTATTATTCAAAAAGTCACTTAAGTAAAGTAACTGTTACTGTACTACCCGCCACTTCTGCCCACGACCATTTATGGCAAGAGGAAGGACTGCTCCACTGACCCACAATGCATCTGGGTCCTATATATAAATCCACAACAATGAACCTGTCCCATATGAAGCACAGCGCTCGTTTACACACACTTTAAATTAAGAAATCTTTTATAATGTCTCTCTTGACTTCCAGCAGGTCCTCATCCTCCTTTCGTTCCACAGCCCTGTACAGCAGCTCGTACAGGGCAGAGGACTCCATGGACCCCCTGTGTGGGGCCTACCTGGACTCTGCGGAGCACCCAAGTCTGTTCCAGGACGAAGGACCCGGGGGACCCAAGTGTTCCTCTCCCTACAGCTGGCACAACCGCTCCTCTTTTGGGAACTCAGGTAAGAGACAGAACACCTACATGACTAAATATAAATGTTTTGTATCAACATGTAAAGTGAGAAAACATACAAGATCTAGACCGCAGGAAATAAATAACAAATAACATTGTTTTCCTGGTTTAAAGTTGCACTATGGAACTTTTCTGGAGGAACTTTTCTGCAGCTTTAAAAGAACAAAATTATTTTCACCAGTCTACCAAAATACAGTAATACTTATTCAGCACTTTGGAATGCTTTGGCTGTTTTAAAGGCGCTGTACCAGATTTCTGCTGTCTTAAAAACCAAAATATTTGAAATGGTTTGCAGTGGTACAGCTGTTCCTCACTTACCTTATGCATTCAGTGCATCCCTGTTATTCACTGTTTTTCTGAGATCAGTGTGGAGCCCTGACATTAAAAGTAAAACTAACAACTAGCATGGTAATCACACACTTCCTGATTATAAGACATTAAAATATATACATATATATATATATATCAGATGTTTTAAATATATCTGATATAAATACATGATTAAATACGTGAGAAAATGTACTTCTGAATGTGCTTTTAAAACAGTTTGATAACTGCATCAGCAGTTACAGATATGCAGATGGAGACAAAACCCATTAGAATCAATCATTCCATCGCCTTTATGCTTCAGCTGCAGATTATAAATTAGCTGCTTCATGATACATACATCTCCAGATGCCCTCTAGACATTTACAGTCTGAGCCCATGTTTACATTACCATACATTCTCCTCCTTCATTGATCTTTCTCTCTCTACTCCTCTTTTCCTCTCCCTCTCTCTCATTCTCTCTCTCTCTGTCGCCCTCTCTCTCGCTCTTTCTCTCTCCCACTCCCCCACGCTCTCTCTCCCTCTCTCTCTCTCCCTCCATCTCTCTTTCTCTCCCCTCTCTCTCCCTCTCCCTCTCTCTCTCCCTCTCCCTCTCCCTCTCCCTCTCCCTCTCCCTCTCCCTCTCCCTCTCCCTCTCCCTCTCTCTCTCTCTCTCTCTCTCTCTCTCTCTCAGTTTCCCTGGGCAGTTCACTAATGGGACGTCCGAGCAGTATCAACAGTCCGGGTGCAGAAGGAGGGGTGCGTTGCCGTGGAGACATGTACTTTGTGTCTGTTGATGTGAGTCAGTTTGAGCCCCAGGACGTGGTGGTGATGGCGTACCACCAGCACATCGTCATACAGGCCGCAAAGGTGAGAGAGGGGGAGGGGACAGGGGGCTGACGAGTTGAATAATTAAAGAATACTGTGCTTTATCAGTTATTTAGTATTATACTATAACATATGTAGATTTAGATTTGATATTTTGTTCATTGTAAACCACAATAATGATCCAAAATGGCTTGATAATAACAAAAACAGGTCCATTCACTTCTTGTTCAACACTGCAGAACTGAAAAACCACAAGCAGCTGATCTTAAATTACTTTGTTTGTTTGTTTGTTTGTTTGTTTGTTTTAAAGGTGCACTGCATGACATTTTTAGCGGAGCGTCTGCCACCTGCTTGTTTCCATGTAAATGTTATTATTTTGTCTAGAATGTTCCACAGTATAGATTAAACTTATCCATCACAAGAGAGACAAGCAGGTTACAGCACTAGGCTACATTACAATTCAGATCTGTGGAGAGTCGTCCCTATTCACAGAAGGAATTGCTGTATTTTTTGAGCAATAAAAACACCCGTAATGAATAAATGTCATATCATGGAACATTCCAGGCAAAGCATTAGCATCTCCATGGAGACAAGTAGGTAGCAGACACCCTCCACCTGAAAAGTTGCGCAGTGCACCTTTATGTCAGATTGTTTTTCTTTTTTTTAAATAAATAAGTATAGTACAGAGAAGTAGGTGATAGAGGGTAGGTGAAAACTGAAATTTTCTGCCACACAATTGGGATTTTTTTTTTTATTTTATTTTTTTTTTTTTTTGCAACATTTACAAGAGTAAAGTGGAACTTTGTTGGTTAGTTAGTATATGATCACTGACGACTATTTTGGTTTAAAAAGGTGCACTATGTAACTTTTCAGGGGGAAGGGCCGTCATCTGCTTGTCTCCATGGAGATATTATTGGCTGGTCTTGAATGTTCACAGTATGACATTAAACTGGTTACAAGTCAGGTTTATGGAGTGGTGACCCTGCATGTTTTTCAATGTGTTTTTGAGCATAAAAAATCAGTAATAACAAAAAAAAAAATAAAAAAAAAAATGCAGTAACATACATCTATTGCAATATTATAATTTAAAGAAAAGCACAACATCTGCAGGGAGATAAACAAGTGGCGCACCCTTTGTGTAATGTTTAAATGTCATATTTTGGAACATTCCAGGCAGAACAATGACATCTCCATAGAAACAAGCGGCTGACGGACCCTCCACCAGAAAAGTTATACAATGCACCTTTAACCTTTTGCTTACCTCTCACATAATCCCATCAAAACCTGTCTGCATCTGGACAAACAAGCATATACCAACCCTTTCTCTTTCTTTCCCTCCTCCCTTGACAGTCAGTGGAGTGTTCTTCTCGGTTTGATGGTAATGAAACATAAAGGGTGGTGTTGGGAGCGGGGTCTGGTCTCAGGACGGGCACAGCAGCTTTTAATGGAGGTCAGAACATAAATTGGCTGAAGCTGTTGCCTTAAAGCCTTGTTACAGAGAGAAGTGTCTGCACAGAGGGCCGGTCACTGCTCGTTTAGCTCTGCGCAACACGTCTCTGGCTCTAATCAACATGGCTCTCAGTCTGTGGTCAGGCTAGCGCTGGTGGTACATGTGACTTTTTTTTTTTACCATTTATGTGCCATCTGTTTAACCATGGTATCCAGCAATATTCTTTGGCTTTGATAAGTTCCGGTACAGACCTTGTTTCATGTAGTTTAAAGGGCCCATAATAATGTTGTTTCCCAATCCAAAACTTACTTGGAATTTTGTTTTGTTTAATTCGCACACGCTTAACACACAAATCTTCTGAGTTCGGCTGAGTTCTTCTCTCAAACTGAAAAGACTCTGTTCCACCTTGTGATATAATGTGGTAATACAGGAAGTGCTCCACTGTGTTTTTTAAACTCCAACCTTCACTAGAATCATTTAGATAATTTCAGCTCTGGAACTGACCATCTCTAATGAACGAAAGGTAAAAAAGTAGATGTTAACTTGAAAACTAAAGGTTCATGACATCACAAAGTGGAACAGAGCATTTTGAGGGGTTTTTTGAGAAGGTATCAACATTCTAACATGACGTAAAGCTCACAAGAGTCAATTTTCCATAACATGGGACCTTTAAACTGCATGGTTTGGTCTAATTATCATCATACTACATCACTTTTCTGGTAGAGCCATCACCTGCTTGTCTCCATGGAAACATATATTTCTTCATAAAGACAAGCAGTTACAGATCATATTTGTGGAAAGGAAATACAAATTTTGAGCAATAAAAGACATGTAGCTGAATAAATGCAGGGTAGTTTAATGCTATACTGTGGAACATTCCAGGCAAAGAAATAACATTCTAGATGGGGGACCAGTTGAGACAGGAGTTGCAATTGCAATCTTTTTTATTTTTCCTTTTTTTCCTTGTCCATGTTAAGCACCGATGTAGTTGGTTTAAGTTCACGTTACTGGAGGGGTTTACTTTGAAACAATCAATGCTATAGACTTCTTTTAATGGCTTTCCTCTGCACTTTGTCTCACTGTCCTTCAGGTTTTGGATGACGGCAGAGTGGGTGACACTTTTACCCATAAGTCATTGCTCCCGGAGGACATGGACCCCCTGTCTGTGAGCGGAGCGGTGGACTCAGATGGACTGTTGGTCGTCAGCGTCAATAGAAACTGCTCTGGAGCCAAATGGAGCCTCCTGGGCCCTATTCACCATGATGAGACTGACCTTTGACCTTTGCTATACTTCACTATCTGTCTCTCTGAAGAGGAGCGCGCGTTCACTTTTATTAACGTGATTATTGGTTTTCCACTTTGAAATAATAGAGTCAGTGAAAGGTGAAAAGTTTTATTTTGATTTATTTTTACTTTTTTATGTCTCAAGCTAATTTATCCCAGTGGAGTAAGCAGACATCATTTAAAGGTGCATTGAGTAACTTTTCTTGTGGAGTGCTTTTCTCCATGGAGAGGTTATTACTTTGTCTGGATGTTCCACAGTATGACATTAAACAGATCAACCTTACATTTATTCAATTACAGATGGTTTTATAGCTCAAGAAAAGCGGGGTTGCCTCTCTACAGATCTGACCTGTAACTCAGTCTGGTTTCAAGTCGTAGTTTTCAAGTTAACAGCTCCTTTTACCTTTAGTTCAATAGAGATGGGCAATTTCAGGGCTAAAATTATCCAAATGATTCAAGTGAAGGTGTATGGAGTTTAAAAACACAGTGGAGCACATGACATCACAAGGTGGGACAGAGTGTTTTCTGTTTGAGAGATGAAATTAGCCTAAATATACAGGGTTTGGCAGATGAACAAACACTAAAACATAAAAATCCACATCCACATCCACAGATCCATCCATTTCCACTCAAACTCTTCCACTCTTCCAGATTCTTCCAGTCTTTCATTTTAAAAACATCACACGCCACATTTCCACATTCAGTATTCAAAATGACTCAAGTACTACATCAGAAATTACCATATATGCGTACATTAACACATGCAAATACAAGATCGCTGACAGAGTAAGCTTTTTTCTGGCTCTTAGTGTTGAACTTCAGCATAAATCACCATTTTACATTTCACTGTAAAATACAATATTGATCTAAAACGGCTTAGTAATAGAAATGAGACTTCCTGTTCAAAACTGTGTATGCAGTTGCTTCTGTACAGTTCAACAAAATTTCAACACATAAGCTGCTTTAACGGTGTAATGTATTAAAGTGCGTGTGACAGGTTCTGATGATTCTCGAATTTTGACTTAATTTGGTGGGATAATACTTGGTGTAAATATAAATTATAGTTTTACACCAATCAAGAAGCAATTTGCGAAGAAAAGTTGAAGTAGAGAATTCTATTTTAAAAGGAATTCGGTTCCAATTGATGACATTACACTGGGGAGAATTTTGTCCAAAAGTTTAGGCACAATTTACACGTGAGAAACATTTTTTTTTGCCCATTATTAAAAAAAATGCAACAAAATAACAGTGTTTTCTTAGATTTTTATTCGTCAAGTATCAATTTCTGTGTACATGAGAGGAGTTTTGGCTCTACATAGTTGCTATAACAGTTATGGAATTCCTTAGCGTGATCATTTGAAACCAAAAAAATTGCGTAAATGGGGAAAAAAGTTCAAATTTTGGGGTAAAATCTTGTGTTTTTTAATTAAATAAGTAGTCCAACCTGTCATTTGCACTTTAAGAGAAAGATATTTTTATGAATGAGAAGAAATACAAGTCATTTTCGGGCCTTTTGTAAGTGGTGGTACAATGACAAAATGTTAAGCACTTGAGCCTCACAACGAGAAGTTCTGGGTTCAATTCTTTGACTAGATCCTTTTATCCTAGATTCCGTCTCTACCGTCATAAAATGCCTGGAAACACACTTATTTTGCTATTATGCCTTTCCCTATCTCTTTGAACACATTTTATTGCACTTTCTATAATTTTGTAATGTTGTATTTTACTGTTAATTCCATATTTATGAGTTTTTTTAACTGTTTTACGACTCTTGAGGCCCTTATGAGTTTTGTGAGAGGCGCTATAAAAACACACTTTACTCACTTACTGATATCTGGCCTTCAAAACACTGAAAACGGCTCACACGAGAACCACATGTCAATAAAATCTTGTCTTTTTTATTACTGCTGGAAAATTCCTTATTACGCTCAGGGAATGATATCAAGGTAGTCGAACATCAGCTGTACGCTACGACCCCACCGCACCAGATTTAAAAACAAATAAATAAATAAAAGTATTGGCATGAGTCCAAAGAGATTGCGGACACGGTGAAGTGATTTGAAGCGTTATTGTGCACTACATCTGGGAGGGACCACAACCCCCCAGGAGCTCACAGATGTTAGACACAAACACGAAAAACAAGAGTCAGTTTGGTTTGTTAAAATCTCCTTTATTCATTCTTGAAAGAGCATTTTAACATCTGGGGAATGGTCCTCCTGCGTCAGTCATTTTATTTCAAAGGTGCACAGTGTAACTTTTCTGACAGAGGGTCCATCAAACGCGTTCCTCCATGTATTTTTGAGCAGTAAAACCACCTATAATTGAATACATATAAAGTAGAGCTGTTTAATGTCATTTTATGGAACATTCAAAGCAGAGCAGTGACGTATCCATAGAAACACAACGGTGACGGACTCCAAAGCGAAAAGTTGCATAGTTTAAGGGGGACGTAATATGCTGAAAAACATCTTGATGAATTAAAATATGGTATGAATCCATTTAAGGTGGCAGTGGTGTAGTAGATTTGTTGTTTGCCCATCAACCAGAGGAAAACCAGATTAAACAACATGCAAAGTGAAAAAAAAGTGTGGCAATGCAGGACTAGTTTGCTATGGCAACACCAAAGGACTAAAAATATATGCTAAAATAAATTAAAAGTATGTTGATATGAAACATTATTGTCATTCAAAACAATGAATGAAGATGACATTTGCAATATGTCTGGTTTTCAGATGATGAGACATTAGCGGTCCTCAAAATGTTGCATATAACAGGAAACTGAAACCTGTGAGTAGAACTTTTGTCTCTAAAGTATAAATCAGGAAATATTCATAAAATAGTTGGAAAATGTGATGTGGAAACACTGCATAACTATCCAAATAAACTGACACTTACATCAGTTTTAATATTATTCCTTCGACCCTTGGGGCTTACCTTAACAGAGGCCTGTATGTACAACAGTGATCCCTGGACCCAGAGGAGGGGATTACAGACACCCCTTGACAAGCATGTGAGGACCTGGTCTTATCAAAAGCCCCAGAGAAGTGCAGGATTCTGGGTAAAGGGGTGAGATAAGAGGCCTGGAGCACAGAGGTGGGCTTTGGGGGTCTGTCAGCCTGGATTAAGACCAGACAGGAAACGAGTTCTAATGAGAGACAAACATTTGGCTTCTCAGACACTTCTTATGTTAAACAAGTGCACTTTATGTTATAGACTGTGAGGGGTCGAGGTCATACCAGGTAACACAAGGAACTATTTGTCCATTGGAAATACTATAAAGGATCTAAACATACACATCTCTGTAATGGGATCACATACTAGTATTAGTATATAGCTACAGTTCATTTGAATAGTGTATGTCTGTGTCTGTTGTGAGGTTCAATTCATTAAGTGATCGAGTCTATCCGGACTAAGTAGCTGGAGGGTTGATGGTTCAATTCCCACTCCGAAACATGCCAGGCGCTTGCTTTTTTCTAGTTTGCAAATGAGGGGACTGCAGTATAACCAAAATCATAAAAATGATAGGAAAAAACACATATGTATGACAATATTGATGCCATCTAACAAATGTTTTGAAGGTGCATTGTGTAACTTTTCTGGTAGAGGGTCCATCAAATGCGTTTCTCCGTGGAGATGTTATTGCTTTGTCTGGAATGTTCCACGGTATGGTTTCTATCATCATGGAGACCAAACCAGACCAAGTTACAGGTCAGATCTGTGGCGAGACAACCCTGCTCACAGTCAGAATGCCTGTTTTTCTAGGAATTTTTGAGCTATAAAGCCACCTGGAAGTGAATAAATGTAAAGTAGAGCTGTTTAATGTCATACTGTGGAACATTCCAAGTTATATAGTTAAATAGTGCACCTTTAAATAAGAGGTGGGCTCTTAAATTAAAGGTGTAAGGTTTTTTGTGAGGGGTCCACCACCCGCTTATCTCTACTGAGATGCTGCTGCATTGCCTTCTTGCTAAAAAAATATATATATATATATACATTGAAAAAACAAATATTTTTTATAAGAGCTGGTCCCCGTAGAGACAGATAGTTTTATGTCATGCTGTGAAACAATTTAGGCAAAGCAATAATGACTCCATGGAAACTTTAATTAGTTTAGTGATTTATTGACGTCTGCGTTGTACATTCTTTTTTGCCATTTTCATCTGAAGAAGGTTTCTTCTTCATCAATCAAACCGAGATGTAGAAATATTATTATTCCACAAATACATTTAGAACAATGTACAGTGACATTTGATTAGAACTGACTATAATAAATACAGTGAGAGTGTGGAACAGGGAGCGGAGGAGCTCGGCTGGTTTTGACAGCGCCGGGCCTGTTTCCATGGTGATAATTGCAGACCACGTTGACATACTTCATACTTCTCTGTGCATGGGGAGAAGAGTATTACATGCATTTGCAGGTAAAGAGTTTAAAATAAAACCGAGCAGATGGTGCAGGCACTTGAGGAGTGGAGAGATGGTTGGGGAAAAATAATAAACTTGATTTTTAAATGACAAATATTGTGGTTGGAATTAGACCGGTAATGTAAAGTAAAAGTACAGATAAGGGGCAAAATATTTCTCAAGTAAAAGTAAAAGTAGCACCTGAAAAAATATACTTAATTAAAATTGTACTTTAAGAGTAAAAAGTAAGTATTTTGCATTTTTACATTTTTTTAGAACTATAAAACCAACAAATGTAGTGATTTTGATAAATAATTCAGCTGATTTTAAGTGATTCAGTTGAGTTCTTATTTTTCTAGCTGTTTTTGTGTATTTGGTTTGCTCAAATTGGGATGTTAACTCCAATGAAATGTGCTAAAAATAAGTCTCAGAAAAGTATTTTTACTTTTCAGTCCAGATCTAAAATGTAGTGGAGTAGAAATCACAGATACCCTATCTGCTCTCAAATGTAATCAAGTAGAAAGTATCCACTGAAAAATATACTTAAGTACAAATACCTACAAATATTACTTAGGTATTGTACTTTTACTTTTGTACTTTGTTACCTTCCACCACTGATTAAACATATGATTCTAATTTGCTGATATTTTTGCAGTAACCATAAACTGTATAAAGGAGTGTGATATCAACCATAGCGTTCAGTTCCAGTCAAATGAAGCTCAAGAGACTAGCAGTTATAGGAGCAAATTTGGAGCCAGGTCGATACTGGGAAGAGGAATTTATTTACAGACAAAATAGAAAAATACAAACACCAGGATCATGTAGAATGGGTTAATACGAACATTTTAAGACCAAAATGACGAAGCTCACTGCAGCAGTTACAGAGAGAGGGATGACAATTTTGCAATGTAAAGTCAATTAGAGCCAAAGTTGATGGAGCCGGAAAAGCCCCCTTGCTCACATCCTATTTGGAACGGGGCGGCAAGCAGGTTAGCTATGTCCATTTATATACAGTCTATGGTAGAAACATTTGAGAGACATTGAAATATGAACAGCTAAACAACAAGATGCACATTTCAGAACATGTTTGTAGAGGAGAACAGGGATAGCAGGTCTAACGCTAAGACTCGAATGAAGACGGGTTGTTTATTTGCAGGGTACAGTTTAGTTTTCCATAAAACGCTATTCTTTATGTTAATTTGCCAAGTGGGATTTTTCAACATCATTTTCCCTCAAGCTGCATTATATGTTGTTTTTCTATTGTGTCTTGTGTGAAAATGCAAAGGTGAAGCCAGTCATGTGAATTTATTGATTACTACTACTACTACTTCTACTACTACTATGATGAATGTTTTTAACCAGCACATACAGACATCTTTCCAATGTCCATGATCTCCTATTTTCTCATGTTTAGTTTAGACTGCTGTCTCCTATAACCAACCCTACTGCCAAAGTGTTAACAATTTATGAAAAAAATAAGTCCTTTAACTTCTTGGGTTCTTTTTAAAGACGATACAGTAACGTGTATTTACCTTGTTGACATGTTTCGGCTGCTGCTGCTGCATCTTCAGTCTGTCTCCGGTGTTGGTGGTGACGTGTCGTATAGCAGCTGTTGTTACTTCCTGTAGGCGTGGTCAGCTGTTGTTATTTCCTGTAGGCGTGGTCAGTTGTTGTTACTTCCTGTAGGCGTGGTCAGCCTGATTGACCTGGCAGGTCGCTCAGACTGACCACCTCCCGTCGCCCGGTGCTCTCTGGAGGAGGGTGTCCCAGGTGTGTGAAAGGAGGAACGCTCCGTCATCACGGTTAATTCTGTCCGTGCCTCGTTTCCTGTTTTCAGTGGCCTCCCTGAACTTGTTGTTTTCCGATCCAATGACCCGCGCCCCGTCCCAATCCATAATGTGGTTATTTCTTTTACACTGGTCTGATATGGTGGAGTTTAGGTTTTCCTGCAATGCTTTGTCTTTTTGTGTTCTGGTGAGTCGCCCTGATGTTTCCTTTTCATATTCCATTTTTTCGGATGTGAAATGCCTGGCCCGTTTCCCCCATGTATGATTTATTGCATGATTTGCATTGGATTTCGTAGATGGCATTGCATTTTTGTTCTTTCTTGTTAATTTTATCTTTGAGGTGTACTAGCTGTTGGTGGAGTTTTGTGTATCGTTTTGTTTGACTACAGGGCTTATGTTGTGTTTTTTCATGGCTCTCTGGACGGGTTCAGTTATTCCTCTAATGTATGGTAGTGTGACTGTGTTCTTGTGATCCTGCTGCCCTCTGTTGATTTGTTGTGGTCAGTCTGAGCGACCTCCCAGGTCAATCAGGCTGACCACTGTTACAGGAAGTAACAACAGCTGATACACGGGTGTTGTTATTTCCTGTAGGTGACCGGTGACAATTCTGAAGATGGCTTGGCGAAACATGTCAACAAAGTAAATACATCTCCTACTGTATTGTCTTTAAAAAAACAACCTGAGAAGTTAAAGTACATAAGACGATGATGTTGAAAATAAAGTCATTACATTTTCTTGTATGGCACTGGTCATTTTAAGGTCCTATATTACGCAAAATTGACTCTTGTGAGCTTTAAGCCATGTTATAATGTTGTTACTCCATCAAAAACAGACCTGGAGTTGTGTTTTGTTTCATACACATGTTCGAGTAACTCTTTATTTTTATTCTGTCTACATCTCCAAAGCTCAAAATGCTCTGTTCCACCCTGTGATGTCATTAAGTTGTAGTTTTTCCAAGTTAACAGCTACATTTTACTTTTAGTTCAGTAGAGATTGGTAATTCCAGGCCTAAAATTATCCAAATAACTCCAGTGAAAGTGTATGGAGTTTAAAAATACAGTGACGCACTTCCTGTATTACCACCTGACATCACAAGGTGGAAGAGTGTTTTCTGAGAAGAACTCAGCCTAAATCTGCAGGGTTTGTGTGTTAAACATGTGTGAATGAAACAAAACACAACTCCAGGTGTGTTTGGGATGAGGAAACTACATTAGAAGAGATCAGAAAATAGTGTAATATGGGACGTTTAAAACCAATAATATGAAGCAAATTGTCAAAATTTGCCAGATTAATACATAAAAATCTGGAAAAAAAAACAAACAAAAAACCCCCCAAAACCTCACGATAGAACAGTTGGCTAGCCTATGAGGCACACCAGCTAAAATGTGAGAAGTAAAAACAAAATCTTAAACCAATGAATTTTAATTGTTAATTTCAGACAGCCAAAAGTGCAAAAAAACAAGACAAAATCAATTATTATTAAAACAATTTTATAAAACAAAAGCTCAAAATCTCTAAAAACAATTTAGTCAGTTACATATTTACATGGATTTTATTTTACAAGCATGATGTTAAATATATTAATTTTTGAGAACCCCGACCCCATTCGTAAATCACAAGATACTGGAAGAAACATTAAAAGGTGCGCGATGTAACTTTTCTGGAGGATGTAAAGGATCTGACACGTGCTTGTTTCCATGGAGATATTATAATGTCCCACAGTAAGGCATTAAAACCGTAGAAACAAGCAGGTGACACAAATATACATGTTATAAGTTATCAAATAGGTTTAATGCCATACTGTGGAACACTCAAGGCAAAGCAATACAATTTCCGTGATGACCCCTCTCAGAAAAGTTACACACTGCACCTTTAAAGGGCCTATTTTATGCTAAGTTGACTCTTAAGAGATTTAAGAGATGTTATGATGTTACCTCATCAAAAACATACCCGGAGTTTTGTTTCATTCACACATGTTTGAGTAATTCTTTATTATGAGTCTGTCCACATCTCCAAAGATCAAAATGCTCTGTTCCACCTTGTGATGTCATGTAGTGGTAGTTTAAGTTAACAGCTCCTTTTACCTTTTGTTTAGCAGAAATTGGAAATTCCAGGACTTAAATGATCCAAATGATTCTTGGAAAATGTATGGAGTTTGAAAACACAGTGGAGCACTTCCTGTATCATCACATCACAAGGTGGAACAGAGCATTTTCTGTTTGAGAGACGCCAAAATATGCAGAGTTTGTGTGTTAAACGTGTGAACGAAACAAAAGAACTCCAGGTATGTTTTTGACGAGGAAACAACATTAGAACATAGATCAGCAAATAGCATAATACGGGCCCTTTAAATGTCCTGGTGCACAAATACACTGCACGTCTCACTTTGTCAATGAGAAGTCAAGCTTTTTGGTCCATAATGATATTCACAGGCGCTCTCATGCAAAGTGGTGCTGTCTCAAAGTGAAATCACAATGATAGTGGAAAAAAAGATGATTGTTACGTTATCCGAAAAATCGACAAAATTGAGATTACAGGTTGTGAGACCCCATGTAGCAGCTTGGCCACAGTGTAATGTTGTGTAATGCATGAATTATAATAATGCAAGAGCTACGAGTCTGGCTTAATTCATGGCTACAAAATGTAAACAACTTAAAAAACTCTCTCCAGTGGCATAGTGTAATTTGGCGATATCATTAAAACATCTGTTACTAAACTGTTTGAAATGTGAAAATCTGCTGGTGCAAAGATTTTAACCAATAACCTCCTAGTTAACAGGCAGGGGTTCTAACCACTGTGCCACCATGAAATTAAGTAGTTTACAATGTCAACTACTGTCCAGTTAAAGGTGCATTGTGTAACTTTTCTGGTGGAGGGTCTGTCAGATGCTTTTCGTTATTGCTTTGTCTGGAATGTTTCACAGTATGGCATTAAACCTTTTTATCTTCATGGAGACCAAACCAGACCAAAATACAGGTCAGACCACCTATAACTGAATAAATGTGAGGTAGAGCTGTTTAATGCCATACTGTGGAACATTCCAGGCAGAACAATGACATATCCATAGAAACAAGCAGGTGACGGACCCCCAACTAAAAAGTTACATAGTGTGACTTTAAATAGAGGGGTAACCTATTCCAATACAATTTTGATCATATGGTTTAAAAGGAATTTCACCACATTAAAATCTCTATAGGATGTTTACATGCATATAGCGGCATAGCATGTAACATTGGAAACACTGAATCACATTTATGGTTTAAAAAACAAAACTGTATTGCTTTAAAGGTTCACTATGTAACTTTTTTTGTTGAGGACCTGCAACCTGCTCGTCTCCATGGAGATTTTATTGCTTCGCCTGGAATATTCTACAGTATGGCAGCTCCCAGACCAAGTTACAGGTCAGATCTGTTTAGAGGTGACCCCACAGTGTAACTACAGTAGGATTTTCAAGTTTTTTGAGTTATAAAAGCATCTGTTATTGAATAAAGATAAACACGTTCATTCAAAGCAATCGCGTCTCCATATGGAAGCAGGTGGCGGACCCCCTCTTAGAAAAGTTACATGTAGTACCATTAAAATACTGTACCATCTTATGCAACCGATGAAAGTCTATAATCTCTCATGTCTATTCTCTCATCACTTCAACCCCACAATGCTCATTTTGCATATTTAAGGCATCTCAGTCCAACATGAGGTGCAAAGGAATGTACAAACAGAAAATGGGTCATAAAAGTTGGAAGACAAATCTGTGTTATTCTGTCTGGAAGCACTGCAGTGACAAGCCTTAAGCCCATATGGCAGCCATGAATAATTAAATACACAGTATTCATACATCATGTTAGCTTGGATCTGATCTAAAGCAGCGTGTGCAAAGCAGAAGAGTTGCGGCTCACATATTGATGATGCAGCAGTGATTAATGAAGTTGATTTGAAATGGTTGATTGCACGTGTCCTGCAGTAATCCCCAAAGAAATGCTATGGATTTCCTATACTGTTTTTACGCATTGGGTCTGAGCAGAGAGCAGCTCTCTACATTAGTTAAAATGACATGAATTCAGATTTTTCCAGTCCAGTCCAATTTTATTTATCAGATTTGACTAGTTTCTTAGTTTCTGTTAGTTGAGATTCCTTATTTGTTTCACAATATTTTTTACTTTTAATAAAACTAGATTATGGGAGTATTAAAATAACTTTTTTCTGTATAAAAAAACTGTATAAAAAATGCATGGATTCGGAATAAATTTAAACAAGTTATCACTTTCTGTCTAACAAATTAAAGTATTCAAATTGAGATATATATTTCTGAATCAAATCTTTTTAGGGCCTATATTATGCAAAATGGACTCTTGTGAGCTCTAAGGCATGTTATAATGTTTCCTCGTCAAAAACATACCTGGAGTTGTGTTTTCATTCACACATGAACAACGAGTGAGCCTTGTATTACTGCACATGTACATTTCCAAAGCACAAAATGCTCTGGTTCACCTTGTGATGTCATGAAGTGGTAGTTTTTAAGTTGACAGCTTACCTTTACCTTCAGTAGAGACCAGAGCCAATCAGATCCAAATGATTCCAGTGAATGTGTATGGAGTATAAAAATACAGGAGAGCACTTCCTCTATTACCACATGACATCACATCACAAGGTGGAACAGAGTGTTTTCAGTCTGAGTAAAAAAACACAGCCTAAATATGAAGGATGTGTGTGTTAAACGTGTGTGTGTGTGTGTGTGTGTGAGAATGAAACAAAACACAACTCCAGGTATGTTTGTGAGGAAAACAGCATTATAACATAGATCAGAATATTGTGTAATATGGGCCCTTGAACAAATATTAGTGTTTTTTTGCAGTGTGTGTATGTGGGAGTGGGGAAGCAGGGTTACATCATATCAGCAGCGTCATTTATGGGGCCAATGTGTCTGTGTGCTAATGGAGGTTAGCGAACATTGTGATCAAAGACAGACTGATGCGACGGCCCTGAACAGCTGTGGAGGTAATAATGTCTTCATGTTTTCTACGATCTCTCTCCTCTTTCGCCTCTCTTTCCCCCTCTCTCTTTCGTCCCTCTCCTTTCCTCTTTCTCTCCCTCCTCATTCCCCCTCTTCCTTTACCTCCCTCTTTCTTTCTCTCTCTCTTTCCCTCTCTCCCTCTCCCCTCTTTCTCCTCCCTCCCTCCCACTTCCTGCCCTCTCCATCCTCACAGCATTCTCCGGAGCGCTTATTACCAGCTATATTTAGATGGGCTGAAAACCTGGTGTTGGAGCCATGTGTGTCCATGTAATGTTTATGTAATGATTTGGCTCTAAAAGGAGTGCTACAGGTGACTACACTAAAACATGCACAGTGGGCTAATAGGATATGGGTCCCCGGGCGCTGCACTATAGTCGCGCCCTCCTCCTAATGTGAAACACAAGTGGAAAAATGGACAAAGGACACATATTATGCATTTTTGTATTGTTTTTGGCCTTTAAACATGCCCTTGAGTGCCTTTACTTCGGCTATGTTATGTTTAAGAATTTCAAATAATGCCTAGGTAGAACAAAATCACAAACTTGCATCAGTCTGTGCTTCCTCATTACACTACATCTACCACGAAAGCAACAATTTACCATGGAAAAAACAAACAAAAGCTAGGTATTATGGCAGCGTAGCCAGTATGCTATTAACCACACAATTGTAATGAGCACGATTTGATGAGAGAAATGCTCAGAACAAGTCTGGTGTTGATTTATGGACTAAAAACAGCACAGGAGACTTCAGATTTCTACCTTTGACGTCACAATCCTGGTGAAATTTGTGTGTATAAAACTAAATACAGTCCCTGGTATGTTTTTGATGAGGGAACAACATTATAACTCAAAAAAGTCAATTTAGGATAATATGTGTCCTTTAAACCAGGAGTCCTTATCGACCTCGGGGCCTGACTGTTTCTGTACAGATGAACCAGGGGCCCAATCACATATTAAATGTATTATATTCTTCTGATTGTGGGGCCCTCAAGGAGATGCTTATGGCCTTACACCCCTATGGTTAAGAATCACTGTTTAAAATTTATGGATGGGTCAAATGTAGGGGACTAATTCAGTGGGACAATGGAGTCTATATTACCCTACCCAACAGGCACAACTTGCATAGGTCTTAGTGTTGCAGTAAAAATAGAAATTGCCATAGCCTTAAGGAAGTATGTACATAATAGAAAGTTAAAATCATGCTCCAGTTGTGTATATAAGGCAAGCGTCACTGTGTGGTCCATTGCTTGAGAAGAAACTACAATCGAACAAAGTCAAGTCCAGTTAAACCCAGTGCATTTGATCAGTTAAAGATAATAAAAATACTTTGAAAAGTAGTTCTACGCTTTCCTCAGACAAAAACATGCAGCTTCAAACATACAAGACGCACAAACATATTTCAAATGGAAGACTCATTCAAGACTTTTGCAGATTTGATCAAACCAGCTTGACATAATATAAAGTCAGATAATAAAAACATCCCTTCTTGAATACATGAAGTCCCTTGGAAGACCCCCCAGCGCTCCAATCACAGTCTGCAACAGTGGAGCCGGGAGGTGTGGAGTGGGCTTTTAAGAAGGAGAAAAAAGAGGAGTTAGGATGGATAAAATAGGATGAAGTAGCTGGGAAACTCATAGGATTAAATGTAAATCCTAAGCCCTGAGGAATTTTGCATGTTGTGTAGCTTTGGGAGATTGGGAGACCTAACTTCCTTCCCCTTTCCTCCTCTTCTCCTCCTTTTCCTTTTGCGTGTGGCGTTTGTTCTTTAGTGGGATTTCTCGTCCGATTCGGAGGAGGTTGTGTTTTCGCGAGGCAGGGTCATGGTCTTGTGGCGGTCCCAAAGTTTGTGGAGCTCCGTGGCTTCGGTCTCGCTGCTGCTGGTGCCACTGTCTCGGAAACTGGCCAGTGGGGGGCGCACTTTCACCCCCTTCACTGTCACGGAGCCCTCAATGGCTTTGCGGAGCTGTAGAAAGAGAAAATAATCTGCGTTAAGTGAAAGTTTGCAGGCAGGGCTTTCAAATGCCATAGTGGTTACCAACAATTGCTCGGTTTTCAGATAAAAACAGTTTACTTTGCCATAACAATTAGCTTAAGTCCTCAAAATGGCGCCCATGACTGAAAGTGGTTAATTGAAACAGGCAGGCAATATTATCAGATAGAAGGGGAGTAGCGGAATTAAAGGCACTTGACCTGATTTTCACTTTTACTCTCTAAACAAGAAAAGTAGAAGTTTATTCCACAACTTTCAGAAGCCAGAGTGGAATTCTGAGATTACGGGGCCCATATTACAAAGAGCCCATATTACACTATTTTTTAATCTATGTTCTAATATTGTTTTCTGATCAAAAACATACCTGTGTACCATACTTGTTTTGTTTAATTCACATAAGTTTAACACAAATCCTGCATATTTAGGCTGAGTTCTTCTCTCAAACAGAAAACACTCTGACTGACCTTGTGATGTCATACGGTGATACAGGAAGTGCTCAACTGTGTTCTTAAACTCTATACACCTTAACTTGAGGAGGTAACAGCATTGTAACAGCTAATAAAGCTCATAAGAGTCCATTTTGTGTAATATAAAACCTTTAAGGCTAATAACAGCAGCATGCTAAACGGAGAACTTTATAGACCTTGGTGGACAAAACACTTTTAGAATTAGATGCAGACAGTACACAGTGATCTTCATTTCAGACCTGCTTTCACAGTACTTTGCCTTTAGAGTACAAAAACACCTCAGTTCTTAGGTGGTAGGTATCCACAAAAAATAACTGTCACAACATTGCCAGGCCCCAGGTCAGCAGTGTAACTTATTTTGGGAAAGAACAAGCTGTGCACTTTCTGAAGTTTTGTACCTGCTGTCAGCGTGTGGCATATGTGACATTTTGTAAATAGTGAATTGTCCAGGGAAAAGTCAGGGAAACAACAGCTTAACATTGAGTAATATCTCGCTGTACATCTCCTGTGGTCATTATAAAGAGGGATGGCTGCCATGTCCCGCTGTGAGCACTGGAGTCAGCTTTGTAAATAAGCCAAAGTTATTAAGAAAGCAATCTTTGTGCAACATTCTAGACTGAATTATAGACCACTTATGGGGCTTTATGAGTTTGTGAATTCAAAAGTTGTGGTACAGTGGAGTTATAAATGTTTTATGTCATTATACTTCTGAGAAACAAGGGACTAAAGAAAACAAAAGTTCCTACAAGTTAATCAAAAAGCAAAGTATGTGGGTTGTACATTCATTGAGATATTTTAATATTTTAGCCAAATAAAGGTGGAAAGGTCAAACTGAAGGCTTCTAGATTGATACTGTTTTCATATAAAGTGTATTACTGATAAAAATCACAAACTGTTTATTGTTTTTTGACATTATGAGTTCATAATGCTGCCGTCTTTGTTATAAAATGTCTTTTGGTATGTGTTTTAGAGCTCACTTAAAGGGCCTGTACCGAAATTTGATTTATTGTCAAGATAAACACTCTTCACCTCAGGCATTGTATTGTAAAAGCTGTTAAACAAGAAAAAAAAAGAGCAAAATATAATCTATTTCACAAAGCATTTCCTCAGGTAATAACTAACACAGAAACACCTCACAGGGGTACCTTCATTGTTCTGTCAGACATGTTACTAAGAATTATGGGAAACCAACTGTATGACACTATCCCAGACACTTGAGTCTCTGTAATAGTGCAAAAAATATATATTATGCAGAGACTGAAAACTATAAAGAACGATCTGCCCGAGATAATTTGTTTCAGTGTCATGGTGGAACATCAGGGTGGCATGAAAAAAAAATGGGTGGTGCTTAAAGTTCTAAATAAAACACATTCCGGACACATGGTTTGAAAGAAGACACAGGCCCTTAACGATTATCAAAATACTATTATGATTATTGGTAACAGTCAACTAGTCACAATTTTTCCAATTAGTTGTTGAAGCCTCGTTTGTGTGCCATGGAGACAGTCCGATGGAATATATGTTTGGCAAACACATTTTAGGTCCTGTTTTACACAAAATGGATTCTTGTGAGCTTTTAGCCGCGTTATAATGTTGTTACCTCATCAAAAACAAACCTGGAGTGTTTCATGTTGTTTCATTCACACATGTTTGAGTAACCCTTTATTATTAGTCTTTCTACATCTCCAAAGCTCAAAATATTCTGCTCCACCTTGTGATGTCATGTAGTGGCAGTTTCCAAGTTAACAGCTCCTTTTACCTTTTGTTCAGTAGAGATTGGCAATCCTGAGCTAATATTATCCAAATGATTCTAGTGAAGGTGTATGGAGTTTAAAAACAAAGTGAAGCACTTCCTGTATTACCACATGCTATACCATCTATTTTTGTTACTCTCTGTCTCTAAGTCTAAGTCTAAGTCTAAGTCTAAGTCTAATGACATCACAAGGTGGAACACTGCAAAAAAAAAAAAAAAAAAAAAAAAAGCTTGGCCAAAATTTAAGATATAAACACTTAAATCTATCAGAAAATGACTTAAAAGTTGTGAAATTATCTGTCCATGCAGCAACATAATTTTACTTGACAAGTTATCTTAAAATAAACTACCTATAAACTAGAATTAAGCAGTCTCTGGTCTAGTAAGTAGATAATAAATCTGAAAATAAGATGAATAACTTGACAGAAGTTTTAAAATCTTGGCCAGATCAGAGAAATTTGCAGTGAACAGAGTGTTTCAGTTTGAGAGAAGAATTCTAAATAGCTAAATCTGCAGGGTTTGTGTGTTAAACATGTGTGAATGAAACAAAACACAACTCCAGGTCTCTTTTTGATGAGGAAACATTATAACGTAGATCAGTAAATAGCGCAATGTGGGCTCTTCAAACATAGAGACTCAACTTGTAAAGCATATCAGTAGAATATTAGCAAAATTCTCTCTTTATTGCCAATTTGTACTTCATGCAACATTGTACAGTGAACCAAATGCACTATAATGGCCCCTCTTTGATAAGACCAAGCCTGATGTAACACAGTGTTTGTGCGACAGGCTGACACTGGGAGAGGACCGGCTTTTCCTGAACAAAAGATGTCTAAATGTCACAGATGGATGAGTGGCTCTGCATTTCCCGTCTCATTCACAACGGTGGAGCCGCTAGCCGTTGTTTGTTAGTTGCCTTTGCTTCATATAGACACAATAGTGAAGAGACAGCAGTATTAAGCAGCCTATTGTCTGTGCCAGTACATAAGAGGCTGAGGGGAGGGGGCAAAGCTGTCAAACCGAAATGTCTTGTGCATGTTGTATTGATGATGTACCCTTTTGTGGGAGTGACAGTAATTTTACAGTTATGAAAGCTCTAACAACGCAGGCTGCTTGTTCACGCAGTTTAGAATATGAACGATAGAGAATTTGACAGCGGTTTTGTACCTCTTTTAGAGACACTACTCCGATGAGACGCCCGATGCTGGTGACGTAGGCGTGGTCCAACCCGAGCAGAGAGAAAATGGTGTGTGTCTGGAAAAACAAGGGAAAAACATAGTATAAATACTTGGAAACTATATGAGCGAAATATTTAATTACACATTGAAAGGTGCATTGTGTAACTTTTTGGGTGGAGGTCCGTCAAATGCTTTTTTTTCCCCCAGGAGATGTTATTGGTTTGTCTGGAATGTTTTACAGTATGGTATTAAACCTTTTTGTCTTCATAGAGACCAAACCAGACCAAGTTACAGGTTACACAAGGTGTTTTTGAGCTATAAAAACACCTGCAATTTAACAAATATAAGGTAGAGCTGTTTAATGCCATGCTGTGGAACATTCCAGGCAGAGCAGTGACAAAAAAGACATATTGTGCTTGTGTCTGCTACATGGTTATAATCCATGACACCCGTGGACCATTATCTTAGCATTTAGACATTTTAAACAGCAATATTTTGTAGCAAATAAACATCACAACAAAGAGCCGTACCGTTGTCAGCACCTCTGATGGTTAACTGCAGATCACACTAAAGAGCAGAATTTTTTATCTTATTTTTTACCCGAATACTATGCCATTCTGATGAATGCTACACGTAACATGGATTAAGAAAATAAAATTGGAGAACAAAGTAGAGAGCTGTCGTATCTGGATGTCGGTGGCGGTAAAACAGGAGTTGATCGACAAAATGGCGTCTTGGAAAAAAGTGATTGTTCAAACATGCACGAATCATACAATCATACAATCATTTACTCACAATAATACAACTTGTGAGTAAAAGGTGAAGAGGAAACGACTAACATGGTTAAAAGATTTAAAGTGATTCTGCAGTATAGATCAGCTTCATTTTTTTTTTTTTTTAAGATAATAAATAAACAAAAGAAAACGAATAACTACAAAATGTCTTGAAATCTGATTGAGATCCAAAAGCAAATGGAAATCAGAATTCAGTCAGTGGCTTCATTCCTTATCTTGACTTTTTTATGACATGTTTATGTCAGAGAGCTGTCAGATAGTGAAATATTTGGTTATTTACATTAAAGGTGTAACTTTTGTGGTGGAAGCTCAGCCACCTGCTTGCCACCATGGATATATTTTTGCTTTGGCTGGACTGTTCCACTGTATAGCTTTAAACTTATCCATGTCCATGGAAACAAGCAGGTGATGCCACCATTCCAAGTTAAGGTGAGATCTGTGGAGATGCAAGTTTGCTCACAGCATGCATGTTTTTCAATATAATTTTAGCAATGAAAGAACCAGTAATCGAATAACTACAAGATAGGTAGGTTTCATGACATATTAGGGAACATTCCAGGAAAAGCAACATCATCTCCATGGAGACCAGCACATAGCTGATCCCAGCCAGACAATTTACATAGTTGTCCTTTAACAGCAATGCTATTTTATTTATTTATCAACTAAATAAAACAACCCAGGAAGTTTAATAGTCTGACTGTGGTTTTACTTGCTCTTCTTAATAGAATCTCTCTGCTCTGGATCCTTTAAAGCCTTTCATTTGCCCATTATCACTATTGCTTTTAAATGGTGCTGAACCGACTGTGATGAACAAAATGGCCATTAAAAGTGCATAGAAAACAGATTTTATAGGTTTGTTTGTTTGGGAGCCGCTGTTAGCCAAAGTCTGTTTACTTTGCCCAGCTGCAATGCATGAACTTTGACCTCTGCAGTCCCACATTAACCTCGTACAGCTGCCTCGTAAATGGGGTCAAAAACAGGTCGGACATGACGGACAGGGGAAAGTCAACACGGTGCTCAGAGGAAAGCTTCACAAAATTTACATGAGAAACTATTACAACTACTATGGAAATGATTTTGGAATATTCTGAGTGAAATTTCTCCAAATTTGGACTCAAAGCTTTAAGTTTTATATTGAAATAGCCTAAAAGATGCACTATGTAACTTTTTGGTTGGGGGTCTGTCACCTTCTTGTTTCTATGGAGATGTCATTGCTCTGCCTGGAATGTTCCACAGTATGACATTAAACTGCTCTACCTTTCATTTATTAAATTACCGATGGTTTTACTACTCAAAAATACTTAGAAATACAGGCATTATGACTGTGAGTGGGGTTGCCTCTCCACAGATCTAACCTGTAACTTGGTCTGGTTTGATCTCCATGAAGATAGAAAGGTTTAATACCATACTGTGAAACATTCTAGACAAACCAATAACGTGAGAAAAGTTACACAATGCACTTTTAAAGCCAGATTACGCAGCTTTTTATCCAACATCTAAACTAAAATGAAACCAAGTATTTGCTTTCATTTTGGTTGTTTATTGCACTGAAAAACATGCACCTTTAATGTGAGCGGACTTGCATCTTCACAAACCTGACTCCTATTTAGCCTTGTTTCCATGGAAATGTTGTTCCTCTGGCAATAATCTTCAACAGAGTGGCATAAAACTTAACTATCTCCATAGAGAATATTCCGAAGTATGGTTTTAACTTTGTATTTCCATGGAAACATGAAGGTGACATGCCAAATCCAGAAAGTCATGGAGCTAAGCTATGTATTTAACTTAACCCCCATATGCAACAAACACACCGACAATGTAAACACTTTCATTTATCAGAACCACAAATAAACCATCTATCCACCCATCTATATCCATAATGTGCATCTTTTTATTTGTTTATTTTTATTGTATTTTTTTTGCGGTCAGGATTCACAATGCACATTTTAAACTCAGAGAAGACAGAGAGAAACTGAACTGCTAAACCTGTTTGTAGAGGTCCAAAACTATAATGGGCTAGCAATTTTTCCCTAAAAAGACATTTGAGATTTGAATGTTTTCAGAGAACATTCCATTACCTAAATAATGGCTCAACAACAGCTCAACAGCTCAACTCAAATCAAAGCAACTCCTCAAATTGTGATTTCTATTTGATTTCAGTGAACCATCCAATCTAAGACGCCATCCATCCATCTCGACCACTGATTGAGATGGGTTATAGCGTCACTCTGATGAATTCTCTAGAAGAGGACGACTACAGAGGGACAGAGGAGCTCATTCTCCAACAGGCTCCAACAGCTCCGTACTACATTCATACTATAATACTCCCTACAACTGTACAACAACTCATCCTGATGTAACTGATAATATTAATAATACAAATACTACTACTACTACTAATAATCATAATAAAGTCTGCCTAAGTCTAAGATGGTGGAAAGATTGTGGTAGTGAAAGAAGAATTTTGGAAGCTACTTATTAGTGTTTTTCCGTCCAAAATCAATTGCATCATTCCCAGCTTTCCTCGGCTTGTTGTTCTCAAATCTCGGGTCTCTCAGTGTTGTGAAGCTCGGATGATGCATTTCCTGATGCAATGGATCCGTTCTCTCACACACAGGTTGTTAAACATTCACTCTATCTCCTCCTGTCCACTATGCCCATCTCCCCATCTCCATTTAATGTAACGGCAAAACCAACGGGCAGGGCTGTGTTGTGAGTCAGATTTTAATCGAGATGGAGATTCTGTCGTTTCTAATCGCCAGAGATCAATTTGAGTCTTTATGAAGAGGTCTCCAGCCAATTCTCAGTCAGTGAAAGCATTTGGTTTGGAGGTAGAAATTTGTGTGTTAAATGGCTCATATCACCATATTTTCTGATGTTATAATGTTGTTTCCTCATCCAACACACCTGGAGTTGTGTTTTGTTTCATTCCACATGTTTAACACACAAATCCTGTATATTTAGGCTGAGTTCTTCTCTCAAACGGAAAACGCTCTGGTCCACCTTGTGATGTCATGTGATAACACAGGAAGTGCTCCACAGTGTTTTTAAACTCCTTCACTAGAATCATTTGGATGATTTTGACCCTGGAATTGGCAATCTCTGAACTAAAGGTAAAGGGTGATGTTAACTTGAAAGCTACCACTTCGTGACATCACACGGTGGAAAAGAGATGTAGACAGACTAATAAAGTATTTACTCAAACGTGTGAATGAAACAAAACTTCAGGTATGTTTTTTGAGGATGTAACAATGTAATAACATGGCTTAAAGCTCACAAGAATGCATTTTGTGTAATATAGGATTGTTATTGTTTAAGAAAGTTATTTTGAAAGCACTATTATTCACTTTTAATAAGACGATCAAATCAAAACAAAAAAATCTATGAGTAATACATTAGGGGTATGAATCTTGTGGTTTAGAAAAGAGTTCAGATTTTCAGTTTAGAAATGTGTCCTTTTTGTGTCAAATGATTAAAAAGTCTGTATTGTTTCCAGTCTGTATTGTTAAGGGAATGAATACTGAAAACATTTTTGTTTTTTAAAAAGACAAAATCAAATCTAAATAAAAAAATGGAAATGATCAATATGAGGGACAAATATCGTGATCAAAAAACGTGAAGCGTGAGGTTTGGGGGACAGGAGAGTTCAGACTTTAAAGGAAAAACTTGTCATTTTTTGTTTTAAATGGTAATTCTTAAAAGCCTGTATTGTTTAAAGATGCACTATGTAACTTTTCTGTATCTGTTTGTGCATGTAAATGTTATTGCTTTATTTAGAATGATTCAAAGCATGAGATTAATGTTATAAATCTTGCATATATCCAATTTGTGTGTTTCTACTCATTAAAATACTGAAAAACATGTATTCTAACAGTGGAGCAGGGTCACCTCCAAAGCAGAAATTAGAAAAGTTACACAGTGCACCTTTAAGTGTAGGAATTAATTTGTTTTTGATAAGACAGAATAAAATAAAGCATAAAACAGGACTGATCAAAATGTGGGGGAAAATATAATTGTTTTATGATATCGTCACGCCCTTATAACAGGTCAAAAACATGAGACGGCGAAGGTTGAGTGAGGAGCTTCACTTTTGTTCTCGGAGCCTTTTAGTTTTTAATGGGACTTTGTGCTTTGCTAAAATGGCCGCCGGGGACATGTGAAATTGATCCCAGAGAGACAGAGAAAGAGAGCAGTGCCCAGGGGGACGCAGGTGTAAGTGTTAAATCTGGGAGCGCTGCAGTGTAATCTGAGAGACATGTCCCAGTGGAGAGAGGACACAGAGACGCAATCACAAACTCCAACCATCCAAATCATGACTTTAAGAACAAGTAGTGGCCCTAGATACGCAATTATATTCTTATGTCTGTGTTTTGGAGTAACTAAATACATTTAACGAAAACACACACACAAAAATATAATAACAAAAGGAATACAGGACGAGGCCTTTGAATATGTGAATGTTACTCAACTCCATTAATGATAAAAGAAGTAGAACTCAAGAATACCAATTTCACAGTGGTTTTCAAATTCATCACAACTAAATTGTGCTGTCCGGGTCTATAACAGGTCTATTTCAAGTATAAATTAGCTCTAAACTAGTGGAGCCCTTCTGTATTACCACATGACATCACAGGGTTGAGTGTTTTCAGTTTGAGAGATGAACTAAATAAATATGCTTAAATATGCTGGGTTTATGTGGTAAACATGTGTGAAGGAAACAAAACACAACTCGGGGTATGTTTTTGATGAAGACTGCACATTATAACATCAGAAAACAGTGTAATATGGGCCCTTTAAATAGAACTACACCACAGTAGTTCTAACCAAGACCAAAACGTAAATAAAAGGTAAATAAGACTCACTAGTAAACACGAAACAAAGTTTGAGGAACACAGCTCTTAAACATAGTAAATAAATGTTAATCTATTTTAGCCCTAGGACGTGGCAATTTCAAACCATTTCGAAACTTGTGTTCATGTTGAGAAGATTAAAATCACACTCATCACCACAGTTTTCTCATCTGTCTGCTACAAGAAGACTGGTGGACAAAAACAGCTCTCCAAATGGGACAGATGGCTGGATTCAGGTGTGGGGGAGAATGTATTACAGAGTCTACATGAGCAGGTTTTACGGGGTACTGCTGTTTAATATTCTGCAGGAGAAGGAGCTTTGTGTTGGCCTGGCTGTGGGAGGGGAGCTGAGATGGATTGGCGCAGAATTCCTCTCTTAATAAATGTTTAAAACCCATTCACACACAAAGAAGAGAGAGAGAGTGAGAAAAGGGAATCGCACAGAATGAGTGATGCAAATAAACGACAATAGGTGGTACAACTTTCGAAAAATCTCTATCCCCTCGGAATCAGAATTGTATGGTTGAATTTGCTGTTGAACTGTCAGACTGCAGATGTTTTCACCTAGTTTATGATTAATATCTCAAATTACTGGGCCTATCCACATGAAACAAAAACTGGCACAAAATCCAACATCTTCTCGGTCAACATAAATCAGCTCAAGTGAAATGATTTTTGCACAATGACTTTAGAAACTATTAAGGCCAACGCACACCCAGATGCTTTGACGGATGGAAAAATTGCCGCCTGCATTGTTTTCTCTGAGCATGCACACACCGGGCGCTCTGCACACACCGGGCGCTCTGCACACACCGGGCGCTCTGCACACACCAGGCGCTCTGCACACACCAGGCGCTCTGCACACACTGGGCGCTCGACCCTGCGCCTGAAAACACATTCTGCACTTGTGCGGTGAGTACAGACATGTCTCTGCTCTGTGACCAACAAAAGGAGTGATGTAAACTTTGAGGAGAAGCACAGAACTGTAGCAAAGGGCAGGGAAAGCCCCGGTGTTCAACTCAGCAGAACACCGGCTTCTCTCTGTGTGGGAATATCTTGTCTCTCGCTAAACTCAGCAACTAGCACTTTAACACCATGTTGTGTTAAAGCCTTTTTAAGAGGCGCAGCCTTCAGTGTGTGTTGACATGTGCCGATGTCAAATGGCGTGTCGCATTGTGCCGTACTCCAGTGGGCGTTGGCCTTTATGCAACCCAAAAGATGTGGTTGTACATTGAAAGCACTTAAAAACATTGATAAGGTTCAACATTTGTGAATCAGAAGTTTGCATATTTCTTCTAAAAACAGGAAATCTCCCATAGACCCTGACCTTGTCTGAAATGATGATCAAAACATGAAGCCAGCCTATCCAAGGGTTGTAGAATGATGAGGAGTTGGAACTGTTGCCATATCAATTTACAATTTAAATGTATTTTCAAATGGGAAAAAGTCCTTAAAATGTTGCATATACCAAGAAGCTGAAACCCATGAATTAATTTTGAAGGACTAAAGCCATTCAAATAAAAATATTATATCTTTTGAAGGGGGAAAGGTCTTCACAAATCCTTCAAAATGAAGGACTAGTTTGCCTAAAACCTATGGATAAGTGAGATGGTTCTTGGGAAAGGCAGGGGAAAAATCCAGGTTTCCTTCAAATGGAACAGTGAAATGTGTTAATATAAATCAACATCAGATCCCAGGCTTTCTCCCTGTACCCATCAAAGAGAAGGGGAGAAAGTGTGTGGTTCGTATGAGAAAATACAGCTATTCCCACAGAGACTTGCCTGTAATGGCTTGACATTTAGTGTAATAGTATACTTTAAAGGGCATTAGTCTTTCACTGTAACAGGCAATGTTCTTTAAAGAGCACCAGGACAGCAGAACATGTACAATTAATATTCTTATACATGATGGCAGTTATTATAGAAAATGAGTCCGAGATGGGACTTAAAGGTGCATTGTGTAACTTTTCCCGTAGAGGGTTCACCAATTGCTTTTCTCCGTAGAGATGTTATTACTTTGTCTGGAATGTTTCACAGTATGGCATTAAACCTTTCTATCTTCATGGAGACCAAACCAGACTTACAGAATTACAGGTCAGATCTGTGGAGAGGCGACCCCGCTCACAGTCAGAATGTATTTTTCTCAATATTTTTGAGCTATAAAACCACCTGTAATTGAATACATTTTTGTTTAATGTGATACTGCGGAACATTTCAGGCAGAGCAATGACATCTCCATAGAAGCAAGCAGGTGACTAACCAAAATGTCACGTAGTGCACCTTTAAAGCCTGTCCAGAGGTTGGGACACAGAAAAGACACTGTTTATAGATAATGTTAGGAAGTAACTGAATACATGTACCAAAAATACATATTCTGAATACTAATTTTGAGTACGTGTATTCTGGTACAGTTAATCTTTCATACAGTTACTTTCCTAAATTAAAAGGAATACATGATAGTACTTCATCATGCAATTTTGGCTTTGAATTGTATTATATTAGTGAGGAAAAAAGAAAACAGATTTTGCAGTGTTTGCGTGTGCCATTTATCATCTCTAATTAGACATAAATGAATGCATAATAACAAAAATAAAGTTATTTGTAATTATATGTCTTGTTTTTTACACTATAATATAACGCAACTGGGTGTAAAAGTATAAAAAAAAGTAAACCGTATTCTGGAATATGTTATAAAATACATTTTAACTTGGGTATTCAGTATTCTGTAACTAAAAACATTTTCATTTCTTCCCATCAGTGTTTGTAGATCTGTACACGTGTGTAGGTTTAGAGACGTGTTTCGTATCAGACCTTATGCAGAGACGTGCGCTCCACCAGCTGGAAGGGGGCGGGGTCAATCTTACAGTTGTTAAAGTTGACCTGCTCATCAAGTTGCATCTCCTCCCACTCTGCAATCTGGAATAAAAAAATATACAAATACAGGGATAAGAAGAGGTGGGCAGTACTCAGTTACATTTACTTGTGTTGTTTTAAGAAATTGTACTTTTCACAGTACATTTCTAGCATTTCTTACTTCGTACTTGAGTAATATTTTTACTGAAGTAACAGTACTCTTACACCAGTGAACTTTTGGTTTCTCTTTCCAGTGTGAGTAAGTTTAATGTCGACAATCTGAAATGATTTGAACATTTGTGTTTCCTGCACCATTTATTCAGATATAATTTCGTTTTTTTCAAATGTTTGTGTATATCCTTTGAAAATACCAGATTCTGTGGATTATTTAATGCTTTGTCCTTCAAATTACAGTTTCCTGCACCGTTCATTCAGATATAATTGTAGACTTTTTTTCTATTTTTTGTGTCTATCCTTTGAAAATACCAGATTCTGTTCTGTCCTTCAAAACGTTAAGATGTTACATCCTGATAGCTGCTTTTTGAGTTACTTGAGTAATTTCATGGACCACTACTTTGTACTTCTACTAGAGTAATATTATTTTGTAGTAACATTACTCTTGAGTCCACTTTCAGCTTACTCTCCCCACCTCTGGGAACAAACAGAAGGTAGCGCTGGATATATTATTACATCTAAAGTGTTCAATAAAGAGGTTCAATTTTACTTTTAGCAGATTCAATATAATAAGTTAAAAACATCCCGAGAAAGGTTTATTAGACTTTGATTCAAGGGAAGCAGTTAAGGTTAAATTAAGGTTAAGGTACACTTTAACGTACCCGTGGGGAAATTTATCCTCTGCATTGAATCCATCCTTACACAGCCTACATTAGGAAATATCTATCCTTTATACACTAAGATGGTATAAAGGAGTTTTGTACTGTCAGAAGGAAGAAGCAGATTGGTTACTACACGTTTGGTTCACATTAAACTTAGCTCACCTCTGATAAGACCAGCTATTTTGCCCGTCAAATTATGTTACCAACTTCTCAGTATACTGCGATGACATTTTTTCTGTGTGTGCTTTCTAGTAAGTAACAAAGGGGAGAACAGCTTGTCTGGGGTGTGGATGAGTGCAGGAGAGGAGGAGAGGGGCTGACAGAGCGGAAATGAGAAGTGCTGTTGATGGATGAATTATGAATGATACGAAATCCAAAAATATGAGACCGCCGGCTAATCTGTCGCTCTGGAAATATTGAGAGCCGTCAGTCACAGGTGATGTCATCAGATGTGTGCCTCGAAAAGTGCCAGTCAGAGCTGTACAATGCATATACATAATAAATCTATTGAAGTTTGGTAGTCATAAGCACAAAAAGTGTACTAAGGGTATTTATGGTCTGGACCAAAATTGTGATGTAATGAAATACTGTAAATTCACATTGTAAATCATTAAAGGTCCTATATTACACTATATCTGATCTATGTTATAATGTTGTTTCCTCATCACAAACACACCTGGAGTTGTGTTTTGTTTCATTCACACATTTTTAACACACAAACCCTGCAGATTTGGTATGCATTATGTATTTTTTTTTTTTACTTGTCGCCATGGAGAGGTTATTGCCTGAGATTTTCTATAGTATGGTATTAAATTAATCAATTTTGCATTAATTCAACAAGTTGCGCACCTTTAAACCTTTTTTATTCTCACATATATACTTTTTTCTTTTAAAAGTTGTTTTCTGAAGTGGCTCTCCAATGCTACAAATCCATCCGTGAACCGTGTAACCTTGTGGAGTCTTGAGCGGTGGAAAAGCTGTAGTCATTTTGTTGTACATCCTCAACCTCCTAAAAGAAATTGTACTTTTCTATTGGATTTCTGTATTTGGACGTATTGTATGCTGTTGGCCCCTGTCTCTAAATCCAGTGGAGTCTGTGGGTGTTTGTGTATCTGTGTTTAAAGTGGAGCGCTCACCTCTCTCATGGTCATATCGTCCTCCACATCTCCGCCATCCTGTACAAAAAAAAAAGAACAAACCATGAGAACAAAATATGGAAAAGCATCAAATCAACTGCACAGGAGCTGCTTCTATCTATCTTCTCAGAATGTATTTGAACAGTGAGGCTAAATCTTGTATCTTTTTCTGTTTAGAACAAACTTTTCTGACTAAAAAGAAATCTCAAAATTATTTAAAGATGCTCTGTGTAAGTTTTCCGGTGGTCTCCAAGGATATATTATCACAACCTAAAAGTTAGAATCTAACTTTGACAGTGTATCGATTTATAGATTAGTCCATTTGAAGATGGTCGTGTCCCTTGACCCTGGAGTCTCCACATTAGTGCAGAGAAAGTCAAATGAAACAGTGGGGCGACATAATTAGACTGGTTTAGCTGTGAGTGCTCAGAGACAGATGGGCAGAAGTGAGTGAGTGAAGAGGAGACTCCAGTACATGTAATGAGAGCGGGGGCGTGATCCACGACACAGAAGACGGTCGTTAGGATGATGGAGCTACAACACTTTGCGGAGTGACAAGCCAAGACTGGGATCTAACTCGCAACCCCTGGGAGGAATAAGTGTGGAGTTGTTTGGACAAGATGCTGTTGTATTATTTAAGCTCATACATTACGCAAAACTGACTGAGCGTTAAGTCATGTTAGAATGTTTTTACCTCATCAAAACATACCTGGAGTTGGTTTTGTTTCATTCACAAATGTTTGAGTAAATTTTTATTTCAAATTTGTTTACATCTCCAAAGCTTAAAATGCTCTGTTCACATTAAAAGTTTTATTAACAGACATGAGGCTAGCTGGAGTCAGATTTTAGTCTATGTCAAACTGAAAAGACAGAATCAAACAAGAGCAACAAAACTTTAAACAAAATTGAACAATAATCTGAATTTTACTGAAACTGGTCCAAGCAAGTAAGCAATTTACACAGCAACTTTTATACAGAGAGTCCATGTATTTTTATTTCAAGTCCTCAAGGCTCTTTTTTTCCTTTTTCAAATCATTTGATATGTCCCCTAAGAATTATATTATAACATTCTATCTTACGTTTTTGTCTGTTTTGTCTTCATATATTCTTCTTCCTGAACACCTTCTGTACACTTTTATAAAATTATATGAGCAAATAAACATCCTGATTACACTGTGTTCTATGAGTCAAAACGTGAGAACCCAGTGTTTAAGAACTACCCTGAACACAAGATAGAAACTTAGAAATATAAGGGGGATAAAATATTAACTGAATCTTCAATCTTAATTCTCCAGCAAGGTCCTAACCAAAAGTAGAGCCAACAACCTGGAGAAGGATCTACTGCTCCCTTTAGTCTCATTGATAGATAAAATGTAAAAGGCATTTTCTTTCTCAACGAAATTAACTGTATAAACCAAATTGATTATTCCAGAGTCCTAAACAGTGACACTTTAAATGGTAAATGGCCAGTTTTATATTGCGCGTTTTTCCACCCATTCACACATTCATTCATACAACAATAAACACAGACTACCTGATATAATTAGGCTGGTAATATTGTATTGAAACAAGTCACTAACATTTGAATACATCTTGTCAAAAGTACTGAAACTTAGATTAATATCCTGAATTTAAAGTAAGCATCTAACTGAAGCGAGGCTGGTTATCTTGCCCAAGGACACAAAGACAGTATACACCTGTGGCATCGAACCGCCAACTTTCAGATCACAGTATGAACACTGTACCAACATAGCTACTGTCTCCCTTAAAGGTGCGCTGTGTAACTTTTTCTGTTGAAGGGTCCGCCATCTGCTAGTCTCCATGGTGACGTTGTTGCTTTGCCTGGCATGTTCCACAGTATGGCATTAAACAAACATATCATGTATTTATTCAGTTAGGTGTTATTATTTCTCAAAACGACCGTAAAATCATGTATTATTATTGTGAGCAGGTCCACTTCTCCACAGAGCAGACCTGTAACTTGGCCTGGAGATGTGGCCTGCTTGTCTCCATGGAGACAGTTAAATTAAAAGTCATACTTAGAACATTTCGGGGGGAAAAAAACAAAATGGAGTCAAGCAGGTGACGGACCTTCTACCAGAAAAGTTACACATTGCACCTTTTCTCCATGAAGATGTTATTGATTTGACTGGAATGTCTCACAGTATGGCTTTAAACCTTTCTATCTTCACCAAACCAGAACAAATTACAGGTCAGATCTGTGGAGAGGCAACCCCGCTCACAGTCAATACCTGTTTTTCTAGATATTTTTGAGCTTAAAACCACCTGCAATTGAATAAATGTAAGGTAGAGTTGTTTAATGTCATACTGTGGAACATTCCAGACAGAGCAATGACATATCTTTCAACTGAGGAGAAGAGCTGTGTAAACACGAAACCCATTGCACAAAAAACACGCAGTAGTAAATAGTGTTCCCATTGTACAATCCAGCGGTGACGTCTCAGTAAATAGAGTTGAACACCACAGACTCACTCTCCAGGGTGTGTGTGCTGTGAGGGACGCTCAACTGTGAAATACTCCCTCAATGTGTTTAGTCATGTGCTCCGGTCCAGATATTTAACCTATGAGGACTTAAGCAGCACCGCAGAAAGAAGGAGGGAGATGGAGGGAGAGAAGGAGAGAAAGAGGGAGGGAGAGAAAGAGTCATGTGCTCCAGTGCAGCAATTTACCCTCTGAGGACTTAAGCAGCACCTGAGAAAGAAGCAGGGAGAGGAAGAGAGAGAAGAGGAGAGAGAGGAGGGAGGGAGTATAGAAAGAGAGAAACTTAAGAAGCATCTGAAAAAGATGGAGGGAGAAGGATGAAGAGGGAGAGAAGGAAAGAGAGAGAGAGAGAAAGAGTGAAGGATAGAGGGAGAGAGACTTAAGCATCCCTGAAAAAGGAAAACGGAGATGGAGGAAGAGGGAGAGAGACAAAAGGAGAAAGCGAGGAAGAGAGAGAGGGGGGATGAAGGCCAGAGAGACTCTGAGAAAGATGGAGAGGAGAGAAGAGAGATGGAGAGAGGGAGAGTGATGGATAGAGAGAGAGAGAGGGAGAGTAAAGTATCAGGAGAGAGCAAGAAAATGAGAGCGTGAGGGACAGAGACTTAAGCAGCACCGGAGAAAGAGGGAGGAAGGAAAAGAGAGGGGGAGAGAGAGAAGGAGGGATGGAGAAATAAAGAGAAAAAAAACCTCATGTGCTTCAGTCCAGGTATTTACCCTCTGAGGACTTAAGCAGCACCTGAGAAAGAAAGATGGAGAGAAAGAGGGAGAGAAAGAGGGAGGGTAGGAGGGGAAGGAGAAAGGCAGCGTGCCCCAGGGGCTGATGGGAGCTCATTTATCCTCATTGCACTGGTGGCCGACCTGTTGGTAACCTCGGCGACTGCAGCTCAGGGAGAAAAAGGTGCCCTACTGTAGCATTATGCACGCACAGGCCAGACGTGCACTGGGTTGATTAGACTAAACTCTACACACACTTACACACACACACACACACACACACACTCACACACATCACTCTTTCTAGGGGATTTCTGATTTAAATAACACTTTTTTAAGCTTTCTGCACCAAGCACCAAATAAAAGAACATTTGGCTTTCCTCAATTCTCAAATGGTGACTTAAAGCTAATCTGCAGTAAAGCTAAACAAAGGTGTACTGCACAACTTTTATAATGGGGGTCTGCCGTTTGCTTGTTATGTTATTGCATCGCCTGTAATGTTCCACAGTATGGCTTTCAACACATTGACGTCCATGGAGACAAGCATCGTCAAGCTTGCTCACTGTAGGAATGCATTTTTCCCCAGGTATTTTGTGCATTTTAAAACACCAATAATAACAAAAAATGGTATAGATACTGTATATTCAAAGCCATTATATCATTACATAACATTTCTGATAGCGATAACATCCCCATCGAGACAACAGATGACGCCAGATACCCGCCAATAGGAAAGTTACGCAGTACTGAAAGGCAGCTGAAGGTAAAAGGCAGCTGGAAACTACCACTTCACGACATCACAAGGTGGAACAGAGCATTTTGAGCTTCGGAGATGTAGACAAACTAATAATAAAGGATTACTCAAACATGCGTGAATGAAACAAAACACAACTCCAGGTCTCTTTTAGAGGAGGTAACAACATTATAACATGGCTTAACGTTCACAAGAGTCATTTTTAAGTAATATTAGACCTTTAACCCCTAAACTAGTCAATTCAACACTATGAGGTCAAAATGTCCCCACCTTCCAACAGGTCCCATGATGAAGAGATAATCTAAGTCGTTTACTTCACCTGTTACCATGGCGATCAATAAAACCCGTGTCATACTACATAAAGCGCACATAACATAGATTGCAGTATCGAGCCGACTACAGGGCCCGCAGTTTTGTCCTCCTCTATTACAGTAAGGACTCACTTTACATGCAGTGGCCTACCCCATGTCTCTGTCTACATGGGCCCTGTTCCCCGGGCGCTCCTCGTCATCCCGATCTGATCTCTTTTTGATGCGTTTACATAGAAGCCCTCCAACCACGTCTCATCCATACGGCATTCGCACTGCCCTTGTATTGTTTGACAGGAGCAATCATCAGTTAGACAGCCCAGAAGATAACAGGCTCTGTGGGCTCGGACGTGTCTGTGGCTCCAGCAGAAATAATCCAAATACCAGTGGTGGAAGTAAAAGTAGTACTTAAAAGGTGCATTGTGTAACTTTGTCATTGCTCTGCCTAGAATGTTCCACAATATGACATTAAACAGCTTTACTTACATTTATTCAATTACAGGTGGTTTTATAGCTCAAAAATATCTACAGAAACAGGCATTCTGACTGAGCAGGGTCGCATCTCCACAGATCTGACCTGTAACTTGGTCTGGTTTGGTCTCCATGAAGATAGAAAGGTTTAATGCCATACTGTGAAACATTCCAGACAAAGCAATAACATCTCCATGGAGAAAAGCATTTGACGAACCCTCCACCAGAAAAGTTACCTTAAAGTAAAAATTTAAGGTATCTGTACTTTAATTTTAAAATAGATACTTTTTGCTTTTACTTTAAAAAATTTAATTTGAGAGAAAGTATCTGTACTTTCTGCTCCACTACATTTATAACTTAAAGTAGTTTTTATGATAGTTTGAGACCTACTGAAAAGCCTGCAGGGTTTATTTTCATAAAGTTCATAGTTTGAGCAAAAAATATAAAAATAAAAACAGCTAGCTATTTCAATTTTTTTCTCTGTCAAAACACTACACTTGAAGCTTTGGATCTCAAACTCTGCACAAAATACTTACTTTTTACTCTTTAAATACATTTTACTAGATACTTTTAAGTAGACTTTTTTACTTTTACTGTATTTTTTTGCATCAGTATCTGTACTTTTACTCAAGTACTAAAATGTAATACTTCTTCCACCACTGCAAAACACAGCCTATAATGTACAATAGAATTCAAAGACGCCTCAGGGGCTGTGTTTTCTAGGACAACTGTTAATCCCGTTAGTGGTAACCAGGACAAGTGTCATCACACACTGAGCAGCCCTAGTTTTTTTTTCTTCCTCTATATAAAAATCTCCATCTCCAAAACCTTTTCAAACGTGTCCATACAAATGAAACTACTGTAGATGTGTTTATGTATTACAGCATTTAAAACTGCACTATGTAGCTTTTCCCCTGGAAGGTTTGTCGCCATGGAGATGTTATTGCTTCTCTGTAATGTTCTACAATATGGCAAGAAACCTGTCTGTGTTTGGTTGCTAAAGAGACCTTGAAAAGCAAGTGTGAGCCGGCCACCTCTCCACAGACTTGACCAGTAAGTTGACCTGGTGAAGTCAACTGCTTGTCTCCATGAAGATAACTCTAATCCCATACCATGGACCATTCTGGGCAAAGCAATAACGTCTCCATGGCAACAAGCAGGTGGCGTACCCTACACTAGAAAAGTTACATAGTGCAGCTTTGAATTTATGATAAAATTATAGTCAATAATAACATTTTATCACAGGCCTCTATGTCATTTTGCTCTAGTTTGTTTCACTATTACTACTTGTCTCTGGCTTGTCTCCATGGTGATGCTATGGTCTTGCCTAGAATATTCCACAGTAGGGCATTAAACACATGTATCATTTATTTATTCACATACACATCAAATCTAAAATAAACATCAGATCTCTCCTGGTGTTGCCCCCTGCTCATCTCCATGAAAATTAACAACTTTAATGCCCCACCGTGGGACGTTCTATAACATCTCCATGGCAACAAGCAGGTGGTGTACCCTCCATCAGAACAAAACAATACAGTTTAATACAAGTCCATGGAAATTCTGTTTGCAAATGGCATAAAACAAGAATAAACACACAGTTTACACTTTTCTAATTACGTCCCTTCAAAGCGAATCTACACTGAAATCATAACAGATTGCAGTAGTTGTAATGTTCAAATGAGAGCCAGAGTGAATCCAAGTCCACATTAACTTTATATTAAGTCTTTCTACTCTTCTGGGGATTTCAAAACAAGCAAGCCCCAAATAAAAGAACATTTGGCTTTCCTCCCTTTTCAGATCGTGACTAAATCTGATGTAAAGTAAAGCCAGGCAACGGTGGACTGTGCAACTTTTCTGTTTGCAGGGTACACCAACTGTTTGAAGATGTTTGTGTTTGTCTGATATGCTCACAGAATATTTCACAGCATTAAATACATGAATCTCCATGAATAAAGGCAGATGGTGTCACAAGGTCAAGTTACAGGTCAGATCTGTGGAGAGGCAAGCTTGCTATGAGTACGAATGCATATTTTTCTAGGTAATTTTGAGTACGACCCATGGAAATTGTGTTGTTTTCAAATGGCATTTAAAGGTGTGTAAACCTGCTTGTTTCCATGGAGATGTTATTGCTTCGCCTACAATATTCCATGGTAATCTCCACAGATCTGAACCGTAATGTAGAGTAGTGCTGTAACCTGCTTGTCTCCGTTGTGATAGATACTGTAGGTTTAATCTATGCTTAGCAAAACATTCTAGACAAAGCAATAGCATTTCCATGTAGACAAGCAAAATGTTACGGAGTGCACCTTTAACAAAAATAAACACACCATTTAAACTTTTCCAACAGGTTGCAGTAGTTGTATTGTTCAAATGGGAGCCAGAGTGAGTCCAAGTCCACATTAACTTTATATTGAGGCTTGGGAGTGCTGACAACACACCAATAGAGCTGTACTGCTTGCTTTGCTGTTTCACGGACATAGATTAGAAAGACCCATTGCTCTTGCGAACCACCTCTGTGCATCTCCCATAGCCATCCATCTTCACTTGTGTCCAGCCACAGCATCACAATCCAATGGCAACAATCCAAGCAAACATCCGATACACACAAGCACACTAGCGCGGCAGCAGCAGATTCACAATGACAATTCTCCGCGCCTCTGGTTAACCGGCTTCTGTTGACGCAGTAAAACACACAATTAAGTTTATGTCCTTTGCGCTTGTTTGTATTGATGGGGCAGTCTGCTGTTACATATAATAAACAAGAGAGAAGGCAATAATCTCGTAATGATGACCCCACACTCGCAAGACGCACAGTGGCCCCGGCTGCTTGGGTTAGCCGCTGTGCTTTATTGCTTTCACTTCACGTTACTGAAGAGAAGTAAGGAGTTCTTCAGAGACCGCCTGAAGTATGAAGGGTCACACTGAGATATGGGGTTTCAAATATAATTGCTATAGCTGCCCGGTCGGTCAAGAACGGAGATACTAATGGAAATCTAAATAAATAATAAACTACACTGTTCCTCTACTAATGCGTCACTTTCATCTCGAATTCAGATGGTGACAAATGACAGGTAGATAAGCTAATCAGAGAAAGGCATGGTCAGTCCGTATTAAAACCAACATGGCAGCCTTCAAAAGTCAAAAAGACGGAAAAAAAACAGAACTGAAAGAGTAACAGAACTGAAAAACATGGCAGACTTTTGCTGAAGTGAAGTCCCACGTTCAGCCCAGAGGTAGTATGGACATTGTTATTGATGAAAATGAAGTGATTTTCAGTCTGAAGGTACTGAAACTAAATTCTTTATCGGGTAGTATCAGACAGGCATCAGTATCGGCCAGGTTAACAGCTGTGAGGGAGAGGCTAGCAGGTAAACAAAAACAGAGCTGTTCAGGTTATAACTCCTCCTATAGGGCAGGATGGCAGTCGAAATATTTCAATGACTACCTTTGAAACCTTTTCAACCAACAAGGGAAAAGTTAAGCGGTGTTCAGTGGTCAACGATCACATTTTTAATGCTTTTCCACCTTCAAGGCACTCAATTTTCGGCTCAGAGGACGAAAACTGTACCAACTAAGCTACAGTCGCCGTCAATTATTTTTATTACATTTTATTCATATAGTGCTTTACAGAACACATATTAAAACAGTCAAAAGAGCAATAAACAAATAATACAGTAAAGACAAAAACGGTGAATCTTTGCGTTGTTTATTGCCAAGCTGTACGTTTTTGTTATGATTCAATGATCTCAAGTGCAAAACTCAAATGGAAATGTATGGTAAAAGAAAGTATATTTTTCATTTTAACTTTCAAGAGGAGATGTCTTATTGTCACACGCATTGCAAATAAATAACTGATTGGATCTTCCTTATAACGGATGCTTCTCTGATTCGCTTCTGCATCGAAAACAAAGTATGAGGACCTGGCTCACTGGGCAGTATTGTCACCTCAATAAAAACTCAACAAAGTCTTTATCATTTTCATAGTACTCCAAGGAACGATGAATACCACAGAGCAATATCTCTTGGCAGATTTGTCTTCTGTAAAGTACTGGGATGTGGAGCAGATTCGTCACTCGGCATAGATTCCATATCAAGCCAAAATCAGCTCCAGTCAAAATGAATTACAGCCATCTGCAGTAGATAAGTTCACTGTGTCTCCACAAATGATTCAGGAAATGAGCGTTTCATCTCCTCCTCTGATTATTCTCTATCAGATCCACAAGGACGCTGTTCACGGGCCTCCTCTGGGCTTTCACTCCGCTCCAACACGCAGCACTTGACCTCTGACGAAAATGTCAACTTATTTTGACTGACTGTATACATACACTGTATACAAACTGTACTTTTATTGGGAGTTTGTTTTGTTTCATTCACACATGTATATTTAGACTGAGTTCTTCTCACAAACAGAAAACACTCTGTTCCACATTGTGATGTCACGTGGTAATCCAGGAAGGGCTGAAAACTATCGCTTCATGACATCACAAGGTAGAACAGAGCATTTTGGTTTTGGAGATGTAGACAAATAAATCATAAAGGATTACTCAAACATGTGAATGAAACAAAACACAACTCCAGGTATGTTTTTGATGAGGTAACAACATTTTAACATGACTTAAAGCTCACAAGAGTGATCTTTATAAATTTAAAGATATTGAATTGCTTATTTTATATTATAGTATACAGCAATATGTAATTTGGATTATCTCATTAACCATGCATATGATATTTTTGCAATCCATCATAAATGCATTATAATTTGAGTGGATCTTGAAGTTTTATATGATTAAAATAATGCATAAATTAACCAAAAAAATGTCACTTTAAACTAAATACTACATCATAAAGTGAAAATATTTGAATGGGAAAAAGGCTTCAAAATGTCGCATATAACAAGAACCCATGAATATGCAAGGGGGATGAAGTGCTTTGCCCAAGGACACAACAACAATATGTATTACAAGTTGAATCCCAAGACATCGTGTTAGCGGTCTTTTCCAAATGCGCTACAGCTGCTCCTTCTTCATATTAAAGTATAAGAAAGCATCAAACAATATTTACACAGACTGAAAAATCTACACTCACAATACTGTTTTACATTCAAACTCCGTGCTGTTGTCTGCAGAGTGACATAAAAAAATGGAAAATGAATTAAATAAAAAAAAAATAATAATAAATAAACAGAAGACAGAGGAGTGGTGCCAAAAACTTCAGCCTGGCAGCAATCATAAATAACAGATCGCAACAAAAATACAAGATGGTGGAAAATAATGAGAACAGTACTGAGACAGGGAGACTTGGAGACAACATCACTTCTACTATTCTGATGTCATTTGGGCTACATTAATATTTCATACATGAAACCAATGCTAAACAAAGAGGAGCTTTAGAAACATGGCCCAGATACAAAAAGGAAGGACTGAGGATTAGGATGGAAGTTGTCAAATATAAAGTAAAGGTGCACTATATAACTTTTTGGTTGGGGGTCCGTCACCTGCTTGTTTCTATGGAGATGTCATTGCTCTGTCTGGAATGTTCCACAGTATGACATTAAACAGCTCTACCTTAGTTTTATTACAGTACAGGTGGTTTTATAGCTCAAATATGCATAGAAAAACAGACATTCTGACTGTGAGCGGGGTCACCTCTCCACAGATCTGACCTGTAACTTGGTCTGGTTTGGTCTCCATGTAGATAGAAAGGTTTAATGCCATACTGTGAAACATTCCAGAAAAAGTAATAACATCGCCAAGGAGAAAAGCATTTGACAGATCCTCCACCAGAAATGTTACAGAATGCAGCTTTAAAGGTGCCCTGTGTAACTGCGTATTTCTAGTGGAGGGTCCATCAATGTTTTTCTCCATGGAGATGTTATTGCTTTATCTAGAATGTTCCACAGTATAGATTTAACTCGTCTATCACAAGGGAGAAAAGCAGGTTACAGCACTACACTACATTACAATTCAGATCTGTGGAGAGTCGTCCCTATTCACAGAAGGAATTATTGTATTTTTGAGCAATAGAAATACCCATAATGAATAAATGATAGATGAAAATGTTTAAAGTAAAGCAATAACATCTCCATGGAAACAAGCAGGTGGCGGGCCCTTCACTAGAAAAGTTGCACACAAAAAAAAAAAAAAAATTAACCCCAATCCAAAACACAAGAAGAGAAATGTTTACGTTGCAGTTTGTCTGAAAGAGAGAAAAAGACAGGATGGAGTGGAGAAGGAGGAAGAGAGAGGTAATAACTTTATTTCAGTGTGGCCCCGGGGAAGAGGGGGAAATATAAGGAAAAAAATGTTTATGGGTTTGTTTGTCCTGCAGTGAGAGAGAGACGACTGAAATGTGGAGCAGAAAAGATTTGATTTGGACTTAGGAGAAAAGGGCCAAAAATAAACAAGGTCACGGTGATGTTAGATAAGATGCATCAATGAAACAATAAACTGCACCAGATTGTAATAACTACTACTTTAAAGGTCCTACAGTACACAAAACTGACTCTTGGGAGCTTTAAGTCATGTTATAATCCTGTTACCTCCTCAAAAAACAGACCTGGAGTTGTTGTTTCATTTACACATGTTTGAGTAACCTTTTATTATTACTCTGCCTACATCTCTAAAGCACAAAATGCTCATGTAGTGGTAGTTTTCAAGTTAACAGCTACATTTTACCTTTTCTTTAGTAGAAATAGGCAATTCCAGGATTGAAAACATCCAAATGATTCTAGTGAAGGTGTGTGGAGTTTAAAACCACAGTGGAGCACTTCCTGTATTACCACGTGACATCACAAGGTGGAACTGGGTGTTTTTGGTTTGAGAGAAGAACTCTAAAGATGAACTCCTAAATATGCAGAGTTTGTGTGTTAAAAATGTGTGAATGAAACAACACACAACTCCAGGTATGTTTGTGATGAGGAACTACATAACATAGTCCTTAAAGGTGTACTAGGCAACTTTTCTGGAGGAGGGTCTGCTGCCTTCTTATATCTATAGACATGTTGTTACTTTGCCTGAAATGTTCCACAGTATACTATTTAACTAATGTATCTCCATGGAGACAAGCAGGAAGCAAGTTATAAGTCTGATCTGCAGAGAGGCATGTTTTTCAGGTTATATTTGAGCACTTGTAATTGAGTATTTGCAAGATAGTTTAATGCCATATACTGTGGAACATTTCAGACAAAGCAGTAATATCTCCGTGGATATAAGAAGGTACAGGTCCCTCCACCAGAAAAGTTACATAGTGCAACTTTAACTTTGCCATTCAGTGGAATAAATAAGGTTTAATGTGTATGGTGGTAGACTACAATAAACGTGCATTCTATCCTTCACAGATTGAGTTTATAAAGAGTCCATATTACGCTATTTTTTCCACATCACAAACAGACCTGGAGTTGTGTTTTGTTTTGATTCACACATGTTTAACACACAAAACCTGCATAATTAGGCAGAGTTCTTCTCCCAAACTGAATACACTCTGTTCCACCTTGTGATGTCATGTGTTAATACAGAAAGTGCTCCACAGTTTGTTTGTTTTTCCATGATCTCAGCCCTGGAACTGCCTCTCTAATGAACTAAAGGTAAAAAGGTAGCTGTTAATTTGAAAACTACCACTTCATGACATCACAATGTGAAAATATATGGCTTAAGGCTGACAAGAATCCACTTTGTAATAATAATAATAATACAGGACCTATAATGAGTCCAAAAAGACGATGTGACCCAGTTTCCCTGTGGCGTGACGACGTCCTTCTGCCACGTGTTGGGAGTCACTCATGACAAGCAGAACAAGCCCACGGGATGGTCATACAGGGGGTCTGCGGGGGTCCCACATTAATTAGCTCAGAGCAAGGCAATAATGATAATAATAACGGCCAATATGGAGCTCAGCCCACTTAACATGTCCCAAAAAAATACCCACTAATAATGCACCATCTGCTCTCGCGCCCGGCCACAACCAGCACCTCGTGGGTAAGCGTTACCATTAGCCATCAGTGGGACGTGTGTGAATAATACGGCAATTAGGGGTACATACTTGTTATCCAAAATAGTTCAGTTATGTAAAAAGAAAATGCAAAAAGTTATATCGGAGTAAGTTCCTATTACTCAAATTCAGAAACTTTAACTTGATTTGAGTAGATTTCACTTTCACAAGTAAAATTACCTACCAAAGGATGAATTATTTTTTTCTTAATTCAAACAACATATGATTTAGTTTGTTCTTTTAAGCACAAAGAGTTGTCATTTTTCTTATCTTATGTGTAATTACGGGTATTTTCCTATTTCAGCTACAAAAAGACTTTAAGAAGAAGAAGGTTTTAGTTGTTGTAGTGTCTCTCAAATGTCAAACTTTATTTTAATAGAGGAATGGCTTGGTACTTGATAACATGATCAAATGTAATTCAATCTTATCACGTTGTCTTATACTAGTTATAAAGTTACTAACCTAAAAACTATTATGAGCTGTAATCTAAAACATATTTTTTCAGTAAATTGCCAGAATGAGCTGGTTTTGACAGTAATGGTCATATTTTTTATACAGCACTTTTCCACCTTCAAGGCACTCAAAGCGCTTAACATCAAGGAACCACTCACCCGTTCATCCACCAGTGTACGCAGACACTGTGAGCGAGGTGGATTAAGTGGGCAACGACATCTGCCGCCAACCTGACCACTCAACCAATGATGTTTCTGTTGAGAACGCTCTTACCAACTGAGCTACTGTCGCCAGTAGTTTGATTAGTATCGGAGTATCACTTATTTAAAAACCCTTCACTCTACTACAGTACTTCAAACTTTGGCATAAATTCCAGTTGTGTAAATGTATCTAAATAGATCTTTGGTAAAGTCCCTATGTTTTGCTACTAAACAAACAATATGGGAGAATGCAGAGAAATACCAAAACTTCAAACTTGACGTCAGTACTATAGCTGATAATTCACAAATAATCAAAACACTTTTATATATATTTCAACACAAAATTATGTAGTACTTTCCAATCATGTGTATTTCTGTGTCTGACATATTAAAACATTTGTAAACTATTCTTTACAGATCAGTTTTTGTCTCAATTTCTTCAGTATCAATGAGAGAATATAGTTTTAGTATTGATTTGTATCGGGATAACGAACACTAAGGAGTACTGCACAGAGAATACTACAGTTCTGATGTTCAGTGGAATCACAGTATAGTAATAAACACATAAAAGTCATAATATCTTCCCTATCTCTCCATTCACTACAGTATACAGTGTATTGTTGTGTGTGTCTGCCAGAGGGACCGAGTTTTATGGCCTTAATCACAAAAAGTCCCACTGGGCCTGGTCTAAAGCTCATTATACACTTCTGTAAGCAACTACCCTCCACTATAGATGGGTTCAGCAAAGAGGCAAAATATTCAACTACAATTAGAAAGGAAAGCAATTATCTCTGTGACTTTGTTTATGCTCAAAGTTGTAGCATACATCGCATCACATAAAAATGTCTCTATCTGTAATGTTATATCATTTACAGAGTGCAGGTACAAAAATATACTCATACAAAGTGATGTTTTTGTTTACTCCAGGACAGCTGTGACTGCTTTATATCGTTACGGTAAACACAGCTATTCATTAATACTAAAATTGGTATCAAAACTGGATTCTGATTTGAGCAGGTATTAATATTGCAAACTCTTCACTGATCTGACCTGTAACTTGTCCTGGTGGCGTCAGCTTGTCTTGACGGTTTAATGCCATACTGTGGAATATTTCAAGCACACCAATAACATCTCTACAGTGGAAGAAATAAGTATTTGCCCATTGACAAAGAAACGAACAGTCTATCATTTTAATGGTAGGTTTATTTTTAACACTGAGAGAATATCAAAAAGAAAATCCAGAAAATAACTTTAAATATATAAACTGATTTGAATTTCATTGTGTGAAATAAGTATTTGAACCATCCAGCCAAAACAGGCTTGTACTTGGTGGCAAAATCCTTGTTTGCAGCACAGAGGTCAGACATTTCTTGTAGTTGATGTCCAGGTTTACGCACATATCAGAAGGAATTTTGGTCCACTCTTCTTTGCAGATCATCTCTAAATCTTTAAGGTTTCGTGGCTGTTGCTTGTTTCCACTTCCATGCTTAATGGTGGGGATGGTGTTCTTGGGGTCATAGGCAGCATTTGTCTTCCTCCAAACACAAACTTCAGGCGGGCCTGCACATGTGCATTCTTAAGCAGGGGGACGTTACGAGCACTGCAGGATTTTAATCCATTGAGGCATAAAGTGTTTCCAATGGTTTTCTTAGTAACTGTGGCCCCAGATGCCTTGAGATCATTGACCAGCTCCTCCTGTGTGGTTCTAGGCTCACTGTTCTCATGATCACTGAAACCCCACGAGGTGAGATCTTGTGTGGAGCCCCAGACCGAGGTCGACTGATGGTCATTTTGTATTTTTAAAATTTTAGAACAGTTGCACCAACAGTTGTCTCCTTAACACCAGCTTCTTGCTTATGGTTTTGTAGCTCATTCCAGCCATATGCAGGTCTACAGTCTTATCCCTGAAATGTTTTGACAGCTCTTTGGTCTTTCCCATGTTGGAGAGTTTGGAGTCTGATTGACTGATTCTGTGGACAGGGGTCTTTTATACAGGTGACTAGTTAAAACAGGAGTCTAATTCAGGTGATGAGTTGATTAGGAGTGTCTAACTGGTCTGTGGGAGCCAGAACTCTTAATGGTTGGTAGGGGATCAAATACTTATTTCACACAATGAAATGCAAATCAATGAATATTTTCTATAATGTGATTTTCTGGATTTTCTTTTTTAATATTCTATCTCTCATTGCTAAAATAAACCTAACATTAAAATGATGGACAGTTCATTTCTTTGTCAGTGGGCAAACCTACAAAATCAGCAAGGGATCAGATACTTATTTCCTCCACTGTATGTAGACAAGCAGGTGGTAGGCACTCCACCGTGGAAACTGTATAGTTATACTTTTAAGGTATCCACCACTTGCTCGTCTCCATGGAGATGTTTTTAGTTTGCCTATAATGCGTCACAGTATTCATCTCCATCTTGGACTTATTTGATTGTTTTTATTGCTCAAAAATAACTTGAAAAGCATGCATTCTGTGAGTGGGGTCACTTCTGATTTGTAACTAAACCTGGTCTCGGCACAAGCTTGTCTCCGCGATGAAACATATTTAATGTCATATTTTGGAACATTCCAAGCAAAGCAATAACATCTCCATGTTGACAAGCAAGTGGCAAGCTATCCACCTGAGAAGTTACATAGTTCACTTTTAAATAGCTCTGCTCTTTGGTACCTCTCCTTGAATATAATGTAACCACAGACCAAGACAAACTTTATTTAGTTTATAAGAGAAACTATAATAGCAACAGCTCACACATACAAAGAGCAAATATTAACAAAGAGCAAAGAATACATAAACTAATGTAAGTACCCAATACTTTTACTTTAGTCTTGCTTTAGTATTTCTTGAACCACTCTGTAAGCCCACCATTATTACAGCGAGACATCGATCAGCCCATAAATCTGCCTTCTATGTACACATGTGTATACGGTCATTTATCAGCCCCTGTTTTCCACACAGGCCTCTGAGGGACACAAGAGAAATGTCTCATGCTGCACTGGGCTCTGAGCGATGGAAACTGGACAAACTTCAATAATCTCCACTGACATGTGAAACTAATGGAGCCCTTAAGTGAAGCCTGTATAAATCATTAATACAGCTAATAGAGTCATAGAGAGGGACAGAGCATCACAGAGAAACAGTGTGTTCACTTAATGGGCTATTGTTCACATTAGAGACAGGCTAGACTTATGTAACTGCCAGGGTACAATAAATGACTGTGCGTGAGTCATTTGCATTATGTTGTTAATGGTTTTGTGACCAATGTTTGTGTTATATAAAATGAACATCCTGTAATTATAGAAAATGTGTAAAGACAATGTTAAATCAGCTGTCACGAAGCTTGTATAGTCGGATTATGAGATACAGAGGTGGGTAGCAGTACCTTTTGAAGAAATTGTACTTTTCAGAGCAGTTGTCTGATACCATACTTTTACATATACTTGAGTAATATTTTGTTGGAAGTAACAGCGCTCTTACTTAAGTTTGGGTTACTCCTTCCACAATATTAAATTCTTTGAACATTTGTGCTTCTAACACTGTACCATCAGATCATTTGTTTTTGTCATTTTTGTGTCTATTTTTTGAAAATACCAGTGGATGTGCATGTTTTAATCTTTTGTCACTTTTTTACATTACATTTGACATCTAAATTACTCAAGTAGCAGTTTTTCCACTTTATTTTTTTTTTTTTAACTTTATGAGATGTAGTTCTAGTCGTGCTCAAATGTATTACGATTTCACCTGTTCAGTACAAGTTACTATTACTTGTCTAGCCCAAGTTCAGTTTAGTTTAGTTCAAGTTTGTTAAATCCATCTACTATTTAATGTCTTCTTAATGGTTAGTTCAAGTCCCCCTTGTTGCAGAAGATTAAAATAGCAATTTCAAATTTTAATTCAAACATTTCTCGAAAAACCAACAATATAAACAATGCGCATCATGTTAGAAAGACGACACAAAGGCTTAACCATAGACTGTTTATATAAATGGACATAGCTAACCCGCTATCCACCACATTCCAAATAGGAAGTGAGCGTGGGCGCGCTTCTGGCTCCATTGACTCTGGCTCCCCCTCTCTCTGTAACTGCCAAAGTGAGCCTCGTCATTTTGGTCTTAAAATGTTCGTATTAACCCGCTCTACATGATCCTGGTGTTTTTATTTCGATATTTTGTCCGCTATAAATTCCTATTCCTAATATGGAACTCCGCTCCATATTCGCTCTTAAAACCGCGAGCCTCGTGAGCTTAATTCATCAAATGCTACGGGTGACATCACACTCCCTTAGTCCACTTCTTTACACAGTCTATGGGCTTAACTCAATACAGTAAAACCTGGTTATTTCAAAATAAATTAAGAGTTGCAGAACCAATGTAAAACGCTTCAATGTAAATACAAAAAAAAAGTAATAATAATAAAAGAAACTACAGAATTTGTTGAGGAAAAGGCCAAGCTTGTGTGTGGTTAGCCAGGCTATCTAGATGCCTCAAAAAGAACTCAAACAAAAGCCAAATCAGTCTCGTTATTAAAATTGAAATTAGCATACAAATTCAGCTTAGTATGACAAGAAATTTCAAAATAAAGCTTAGCAGAGTGGTAGGTGCTCACCGGAGAGAAAGACTTTAAACTGGGTGGAGGTTCCTACAGCAAAGGCAATAAGATAATATGGTGAGAGAAATGACTGAAATAATTGAGATTAATAGTGAATCATCGGCGACAACAAACGATGGGGTGTATCTGGGAGTAAAATCAGATTACCCATAATAGGATTTGATTTTCTGTATAAACCGTGCTTCATCATTTGTCCAACATTTTTCTGTGTGATAATTCGTCTTCATTTACAATCACATTTGCCGTCTATTGATTGTCATGCATCGGTGAAGAAGTGCGCATGCTGGAAATTGGACATCTGCCTTTAAGCTTGTAATCTCCAATATCTCAGAGAATCATTTTAAAGGTCCTATATTACGTGAAATTAACTCTTGTGAGCTTTTAATCATTTTGGATCTTGTTACCTCATCCAAAACAGACCTGGAGTTGTGTTTAGTTTCATTCACACATTTGAGTAACTCTTTATTATTAGTCTGTCTACGTCTCTAAAGGTCAAAATGCTCCGTTCCACCTTGTGATGTCATGAAGCTGTGGTTTTCAAGTTAACAGCTCCTTTTGCCTTTAGTTCTGTAGAGATTGGCAGTTCCAGGGCTGAAATGATCCAAATGATTCTACAGTAGTGAAAGTACTGTATATGGATTTTAAAAACACTTTGGAGAACGTCCTGTATTACCACATGACATCACAAGGTGGAACAGAGTGTTTTCAGTTTGAGAGAAGAACTCAGCCCAAATATGCAAGATTTGTGTGTTAAACCTGTGTGAATGAAACAAAACACAACTCCAGGTATGTCTGGGATGAGAAAACAACATTATAACATAGATCAGAGGATAGTGTAATACAGAACCTTTAAAGTAATGCAAAAATAAGATTCAAAAAGTATAAAGAGATAAGAAGGCCCTATACCGACTTTAATACTGAATAAAAAGGATTTAATTTCAAACAGTGCAATGATGGGTAAAACTGATACATTTAAAAAGTTTTTAAAACAGCAAAAACTTAAGAGGTTGAAAATATTGTTACAAATTTATGAAAAAAATTGTTTTTAGCAACAAGTAAGTCTATAAAAGTTGTGATTTGTTCAAGCCACACAAAATTTCAAGTTACAACTCAAGCAAATTGTCATACAGATATTTAACTGAAAGCTTAAAGGTACATTGTGTAACTTTCTTGCATGTTGAAGGGTCCGTCAAATGCTTTTCTCCATGGAGATGTTATTGCTTTGTCTGGAATGTTTCACAGTATGTTATTAAATTTCTATTTTCATGGAGACCAAATCAGACCAAGTTACAGGTCAGATCTGTGGAGAGGCAACCCCGCTCACAGTCAAAATGTCTGTTTTTCTAGGTATTTTTGAGCTATAAAACCACCTGTAATTGAAAAAATGTAAAGTAAAGCTGTTTAATGTCATACTGTGGAACATTCCAGGCAGAGGAATGACATATCGATAGAAACAAGCAGGTGATAGATCCTCTACCAGAAAAGGTTTAACAAATATAAAATATATAGCCATTATATGTGAATTTCATACTATTGCTTCTACCCCATTTGCAGTTGCAGATATCACATTCAAAAGTGAAAAAAATATACAGGTTTTACTGATCATTGCATTGTTTTCATATTGTAATATTTTCTGGTTCATTTCTATTGCCTTCCGTATTTGGCACACAACTAACAAAAATATCTATCCATGAATTTCAGCGAATGGAGAGGGTTTTCCAGAGTCACTCCAGAATCTGGGTGGGGCTAAGGGGTCCCGGGCTCTGGGAGGCTTCACTGATTGGACGCCTCGGGTGACACGGTGATGATGTCATGCTTCACTGAACAACCTTGTCCTCATAGACCACTTACCAGTTACCAGTAAACCACTGATTCAATGTTTCTAAAGATGGAGATGTGAATAGAGAATTTTGTATCTATAATCTGATGAATGGAACAATTTCTGTACCTTAAATGCATTAGTCTCGTAAATAAACATACGTAAATAAATATTTTTGAGAAGGTAACAACATTCTAACATGGCTTGAAGCTCTAAGAGTCCATTCTGTGCAACTAAAATCACTATAGTTAAGATTTTACTAAAAAGTTTAAAATTTGTTCTCAGTTTGGCCATTTTTTTAGGTTTCAAATTTTACTTCCTGGTGACATCACACTAGGGAATTCCATAACTATTACCTAGCAACTATTATATACACAGGGTCAAAAGTCCTCTAATGTGCACAGAAATTATTATTTGATAGATAAAAATATAAGAAAGCAGTTTTATTTTGTTTGAATAACGTTTAAAGTCTCAGAAAAATGTGTTTCTTGTGTAAATTGTGAATTCTCCCTAGTGTGATGCCATCCATATGGAACTCTCTAAAATAGAACTCTCTGCTTCCTGTAATTTTCAGCTTTTTTTTTTTTTTTTTTTAACATTTCTTCACAAATTGATTCTTTATTGGTGTAAAACTATAATTGATATTTACAACAGGTTTTATTCGAAAAAATTAAGTGTACTTCAAGTTAATCTGATGCCTAGTGAATCACAATAGTCTGGTCAGTATGGTCAGTAGGTGGCGCTATAGGTCGGACAAGATTGTTCAGTTCTCTATGGCATGATGGCATGGACTGGCTTAGACTTTCACCCAATCACAGTTGAAATTAGCACGAGATGAAATGACGATAATGACCATTGGCTGATTTCGATGAACCTGTTGCCGGGCGGATTTGGGGAGTTCGACAGCCCCAAAATGGCGGCTCTTACCACAACAGAAATCCGGACTCGTTTGGATGGTCTCCTTTGCTCTGGAGATATTGGGACTTCCAAAGTGTTGTTGTTTTTCTTTACAGTGACATAAGACAAAAGCATTAAGAATGTCGGTGTAATTCTCAGGACAGAGTTGTATTGAATTTCACTGCAATGTTTTGGGAAATATGAATCATTTATTACAGAAAAGTGCTGGAGCAGAAAAAAGGGTTTTCTTTTAAGCTTTGCTGGGAGCTGAGACAAAGTAGGAAGGATTTAAAATGGAGGTCAAATCCAAAAGAGAATCTAGGAGGAAGTGCACGGTAAAACACACTGTATATAGGAATTTGCATGTAATTATCATAACGATAAAAGTTCTAAAAATTGTTTAGAGTCAGTGCTGTGGAAAAGTTTTAGTCATTAGAGAAAACATTAGCCAAATAAAGCTAAAGGTGCACTGTGTAGCTTTTCTGTTGGAGGACCCATCAGCTGCTTGTCTCCATGGAGATATTACGGTTTTTGCCCTGATTATTATTCCACAGTATGGAAATAAACTTGGTAATCACAATGGAGACAGGTTAATGGTCAGATCTATGGAGAAGCAAGCCTACGCATGTAAGAATTCAAGTTTTTTAAGTATTTTTGAGCTATAAAACACTACTTTTGAGCTATAATGCCCTACTGTGGAACATTCCAGGCAAAGCAAGTAGTGGACCCTCCACCTTAAAAAGTTAAACAGTGCACCTACAAATTTGTTTATAAAATTGTTTGTATTTACATTCTTGTTGTTTTTAGAGGTTTTGTGGATAAAATAAATGCTTAGATAATGGACTAGCTTGGAGAAGGTGTGCCATTTTTTGTATAAAAGATTTCTACTTCACAAAAAAGTACAAAATGACACTGATATTTAAAGGTGCATTGTGTAACTTTTCTGGTGGTGGGTCTCCCAAATGCTTTTCTCCATGGAGATGTTATTGCTGTGTCTGGAATATTTCACAGTATGGTATTAAACCATTAAAACTTTTTATCTTCATGGAGACCAAACCGGGCCAAGTTACAGGTCAGATCTGTGGAGCGGCAACTTCGCTCACAGTCAGAATGTCTGTTTTTCTAGGTATTTTTGAGCTAGAAAACCACCTGTAATCGAATAAATGTAAGGTACAGCTGTTTCATGACATACTGTGGAACATTCGACACAGAGCAATGACATATCCATAAAAACAAGAAGGTGGCGGACTCCCAACCGAAAAGTTCCATCGTGCACCTTTAAGCTTCAATCGTACACATTAGCCTAGTTTAAATGAACCAGAGGGCCAACAAACATATGGAGCACCTTAGACCCTGTAAAGCTCATTATGAAATAGAGATTTTATAGCTAAATCATTTTGCACAGTACTGTATTTGTGTGTGTGTGTTTAGTAAGTCCTGTCTCACCTCTAAAGCCTCTGCGTCTGGACTGGCACAAAACAAATCCTTCAAAGCAATTCCTGAATGATCGTGTTGACCTGCAAGACAAAACGCAATGTTACAATACAAAGAATAAACACGAGTTTTCAGCTTTCTATTTGATTGCACTGTTTTGTTCTTTTTTCTAACATAAAAATTCACCTCACACACGTTTACATGCATTTAAAAGTGTACTGTGTAACTTTTCTGGTGAAGGGTCTGCCTTTTCCTAATTGCTTTGCTCAGAATGCTTCACAGTATAGTATGAAACTGAAACATCTCCATGGAAACAAGCAGGAAATGCCACCAGAGAAAGATACCAGTCAGATCTGTGTAGAGGATGGCAATACCCATAACTGAATGATTGGAAGATGGATAAATTTAATGCCACACTGTGAAACATTTCAGACAAAGTAATACCATCTCCACGGAGACAAGCAGCTACCTGAAAAGTTACACAATGCACCTTTAAGTCTCCCAATGCACACACTTGGCTGCAGGAAACTAACAATACATCTTAATATGCTTAAAGGTGCACTGCGCAACTTTTCTTGTGGTGGGGGATCTGCCATGTTCTAACCTCTAAGGAGATGTTACACATTAAACTTATCCATCTTAAATTTATTCAGTTACAGGTGTTTTAAATGCGGAAAAATACCTTGAAAAATGCATTCTTACTCTGAGTGGGCTTGCCTCTCCATAGATCTGAACTGTAACTTCACACCCGCTACTTTACTACTTGTTTTTATACATACAGAAGATGTCAAATATATATGAAGTAAGATATATGGAATTATGCAGCAAAAAATATATATATATATTTGTATATGAAATGTACATATAGAAAAAGAAAAGTTTAAGTTTAATGCCATACTGTGGGACACTCCAGGCAAAGAAAAAGCATATCCATGGGAACAAGAAAGTTGCAGACCCTCACAAAAAAGTTACACAGTAAACCTTTATCTATTTCTATAATTAGAACTCTTCAGTGTCTTTTTATTGTGTCTATTTTCTTAACAGAATTCCCCTCCAAAAAATCACTTGTTAAAACAGATGGTGCCCGTTTTCAGACAAAGGGGAGAAGTTACATCAGACCAGCATATGTACGTGTAACATTTCATAATAAATTGAAAGCGCTGACCTCTTTGACCATTATTCAACTGAAACTGTTTGTGATGGGGGCCGCTTTGAAGTAGATAGAGCTAATGGTGCTGCGTTACATAACCACCATCTCCTGGTATCTGCACCAAATGTCTGGGTTCATTTCCTCTATTCAAAAGCCATCAGAGTTTGGAAATTACATCTTAAAAAACCAAACACAATACGCAGGACATGAGGCAAATGTAAAGGGGCAAGACTCATAATGTAAGTTTTGTATGTATGTTTTAATAGTAATGTTCAAAGTTCAGATCAGTTGGTTACCTTTATTTTGAAGTTCGATATATTGCTGAAGTAAATATAAATGATAAACAATAAAACTGAAACTCATTTATGCCACTGACACAAAAACCTGGCCAAGTTCTCCCATTGTGTCCTTAAGCAAGACACTAAGACAGTGTTGGTGATGACTGGTCAAGTCTATATACTGAAGTATTTATTGTGAAAGGCCTATTATACTGTTTTATGAGAGATGCCCTTCCACACACAACATTGTTATTGAATACTATTAATATAATTACAATTTAATTTCAACATTTCATCAAATCGTTCAAAAAATAAAAATAAAAAAAAATAACTATGACAACAAATCACCCACAAATGTTTAGTCATGATTAAAGGCACACTATGCAACTTTTCTTAAATAAGGGCCACAACCTGTTTGCTATTGTTTTGCCTGAAAAGTACATTAAATTTGGCATTAAACTTGGTTCCATGAAAGCTGGTGATGCCACTAGGGACGGCCATGTTACAGTTCAGAGCTGTGGAGAGGCGTTCCTGCTCATAGCAAGAATCCAGTTTATATGTCTAATGCCATAGTGTGAAACATTACGGGCAAAGCGGTAACATACTGTATGTCTGGGTTGTTCAAATCAATTAGTTGAAGCTGAAATATGTTAACTAATGTGAGTTTTGCCTTGACAAGAATAACATGAGTCCAACCCAGTCCGAATGTCCACTAATAGTGACGAGTCTGAAACCTGGCAGGACACATGGGACAGATTGTGTTTCCTCTGTGCCAACGAGTGGACCACTCAACACTTCCTCTGATACCACAGGGAGAGAGGGAGAGAGGGAGACAAGGAGTGAGACGGAGAGAAGGATGGAAAGAGAGAGAGAGACAAGGCGTGAGACGAAGAGGAGGGAGGAAAGAGGGAGGAAGGGAGGGGGAGAGAGAAAGGAGAGGGAAAGGGGAAGAGAGAGACGAAGAGGGAGAGAAGGAGAGAGAGGGAGACAAGGAGTGAGATGAAGAGGAGAGAGGAAAGAGGGAGAGAAGGAGGGAGGGAGAGAAGGAGGGAGGGAGAGAAAGGTAGAGAAGGGGGGTGTGACTGAGGGAGAGAGAGAGAGAGAGAGAGAGAGAGAGAGAGAGAGAAAGAGAGAGAGAGACTGAAGGAAAGAGGGAGAAAGGCAGGGGGAGAGAGAGAAGGGAGAGTGGGAAAGAGGAAGAGAGAAACGAAGAGAGGGAGAGAAGGAGAGGGAGCGAGAGGGAGACAAGGAGTGAGACGAAGAGGAGGGAGGAAGGAGGGAGAGGAGGAGGGAGGGAGAGAGAGGTAGAGAAGGGGGTGTGACTGAGAGAGAGAGAGACTTAAGGAAAGAGGGAGAAAGGCAGGGGAAGAGAGAGAAGGAGAGAGAGGGAGAGAGGGAGACAAGAAGTGAGACAAAGAGGAGGGAGGAAAAAGGGAGAGAAGGAGGGAGAGAGGGAGGGAGAGGGAGCGAACGGAGGGTGTGACTGAGGGAGAGCGAGAGAGAGAGAGAAAGAGACTTAAGAAAAGAAGGAGAAAGGCAGGGGGAGAGAGAGAGAAGGGGGAGAGTGAAAGAGGAAGAGAGAGAGGAAGGGAGAGAGGGGAGAAAGAGAGGGGGGGGGGGGGGCGAGAGAAGGAAAGAGATGGAGAAGAAGAGAAAGGGGGAGAGTGAAATCCTGCCACTATGCTTGGAGTCTGAACAAAGAACTGATCCAAGGCTCTGGCTGTGAAAGACAGAACAGGTTTTTACACAGGCCATGGATAAAGAAAGTGTGAAGTAAAGTGGGCACAAAACAAAGACAAAATGTAAACTAGTGATTCTGGCATCTCGAAAATTTTACATACACAAGTGCCCACACATTATACTATCAAAGCTGCTATTTCAGGGTTATTGAAATATAGAATTGGTTATTGCTTTTTATTGAATGGTAAATCTTGTGACTCCATAATTTACATCATACTGCATTTTTTCTTTTTTTTTTTTTTTTGAAACACCATGCAGATTAAAGAAGGCAAGCAGGTGGCAGATTTTCCACCAGAAAAGTTTCATAGTGAACCTTTAATAAAGCACTTCAGTAAATGCAGTTATGACTAAATCTCACATCATCTTACTTACTGCAGTACTGCATATATACTAGTAGAGTGATACAGAATATGAAGCCTTACTTGTTGGGAGCTCAGTTGGTCGCTCCGCCGTTGACGATCTTTTTAAGGCAGGTTTGAGGGGCTTCTGGAGACTGGTGCGAGAGGGACTGATGGATGACTCCTCGGTGGAGATCTGAAATAACAAGGAGAAAATATTCACTAAACTACAGTGAAATAGCGGCATGAAACTGTAAGAAGTATTGTTAGTAAAAGTACTCAAGAGGATGTATATATATTGTAACATATCAACATGGCATGAGCAAATTCATTTTGAATTGTTTGCAGCCATCCTTATTTATCTTCTTAAATCTTTCCTAGCTAGGGATGGGATAAGACAATTTTCACAAGATGAGAAGAAACGCAAGAAACAAGACAAGATGAGATTTTGACATTATGGTGCAGTCCAATTTTGGCCATTTTTGACTGACTTTATTTAATATATTTCTGTGATTGTAGCACTGCTTTTTGGATCTAAAGCTTCTGGGGAAAAATAACTGACTTGTGACCTGTTTTTTTCACCTATACCCAGGTCCATCAACAGAAATTTGGAGGGCCGGGGCAAGAAGGCTCACATGGGTCCCGCTTTAATATAAATGAATAGGAAAAGGGTCCAATTTTGGGCCTCTAAAACCCTTAAAATAATGTGGAAAATACTAGAGAAGCCATAGAGCAATAATTGAGAGAAACAGTCTACTCTAGCTGGAAATGTACACGGAGCACCTTTAAATGAACAAAAAAAAAAAAAAAAAAAATTATAAAAAAAAAAAAAAAGTCCACCCAAAGTTCACTAAAATGGCTGTATCTGGAGAGTATTTTCAAACTGGTAAACTTTCATTAAAAATTTGGCAGGCCAGAGTAAAGTGCTAGAAGAGCAAAAACATGTGCCCCTAATTTATTCTAATACTATTATGTAAGCCAAAACACAAAAACGATTAGTGAGGGCTTCTGGAGTCTGAAAGCCATGTTTTGTTTTGTTTTCACATCACCAAATTTCCGCCAAAAAGCTCCTGATTTCAAATGCACATGCTGATACCAACCTTGAATCATGTTGCCTTCATCCTCTCTCCTCTGACTTTTATGTGTGATCTTAACAAATCTGACACAACTAACAAGACGTCTGACCTTCCACGTGTCAATTTTCTGAACACTCGAATTGAAATTGTGAATCATTTTTAAAGAGACTGTGTTGGCGTTCTAGGATGTTGTCAATGACTCAGAAGGAGGGCAGGGTCACAGTACTGCTTGGATTGCTTCAAGTTAAACTTTTCAAGCCAAGTACCATGAAAAATACTTTTGGAGTACCATCAGCTCTAAATCAAGTATATAACAGGACTATTCCAGGTCTAATGTAAGGCTAAACAAGGTCTAAACATGGATTACATTATTCCCACTGTAGTTCTACAAAATACATGAAACAAATATTAAAAAGTGCCATAATTAAGGGTTCATTTTACCCAAACTACTGAAGAGATATCAAAGTGCCCGAAAGAGCTCGCCTACCGCCATTTGAGAAACACTGCCATAAACTGCCAAACAGATTTTGAGAATACATTTTTAATATACATTGGTTGATTTTCTAATTAAAAAAACTATGGCTGCAAAGTAGAAAGTGAATAAGCCACCCAAAAGGAACGCGCATAAATGTTGATACTTGTTTACAATGGATTCAGAAAGTTTACAGACAGCCTATAATTCCACCAGTTTTCAGGGCAGTCAAATAATACTAAATCTGTAAACAACTTAAAGCTGGACTGTGTAACTTTTCTGGTGGAGAGTCTGCCATCTGCCTGACTCTGTGGAGGGGATGTTGGTTGGTCTGTAATGCCCCGGTGTGGCATTAAACATATCCATTTTGCATTTACTCAATAATATGTGTTTTTATTGACTTAAAAACTTGCATTCTTACTGTGAGTTGGCTCGCCTCCCCACAGATCTGACATATAACTTGGCCCTATGGCATCTCCTGCTAGCTCCGTAGAGATAATTAAGCGCAATGCCATACTGCAGAACATTCCAGACAAGATTTCCAAGGAGAGAAGGTGGTGACGGACCCAGAAAAGTTACACAGTGCACCTTTAATCGCCATGACTACTGTGATATTGTACCTGAAAGCGGACTTCCTGGCTGGCGCGCCGGCTGTGGTCCTCGCTGTTCTGATTGGACTCCATAGACAAACGTTTCTTCTTCTCTTCGTTGGTGCGCTCCCTGATGTACTCCATTCGTCTGGGGCGACCGAGTTGCTGTGAGAGGAGGGACTGGAGCTGGGCGCGCTCGATGGACCCCAACAGGATCATAGACTCTGAGAGAACAGAGTCGTGCAGTTTAATATAAGGTTAAAGAAGTGTAAAGGTCGAAGTTTAGAAGTGGCACAGTTTATTCAACTCAAACCAGAATTTTACTAGCATCTAAACAAACCAAGATTAAATAAAACAGGACTGGACCAGGACCAAAGCAACCTCAACTTTATCGAAATTAAACAAAAGCAAATTCAACAAAAGCATTAAAACCTAAGCCAAATTCGGAAATACATTGTGACTAGTTGGCTATTAAAGATATGACAGATGGCTTTTATAACACAGGCAGCAGAATTATTGGATCAAAATGTCAAGAAAAAAAACAACAATTTTCACTTAGTAAATATGTTTGGAAATATTCTATATCCTGAAGCCTTCCATCACCACATTTCAATATTTATTTGCTTAAAAATGTATCCAAATGTAAATGCATAGTAGAAATAATTGTTGGATCAAATTGTTAGTTTTGATCCGATCTGAATATATTGTGTAAGCCTTGATTTTGCTTTTTGTTTTGATGTTCCCCATTCAAAGTGACTCTTTAAGATTTAAATGTAAGTCTCTGTCACTGTTGCAGGTTACATAAGCTCACAGTGTGTAACAAACATGCCTCACTGGAGTGTGTGTGTGTGTGTGTGTGAGAGAGTGTGTGTGTGTTTGTGTGTGTATATATGTGTGTATGGTGCAGTTTGCTTTAAGTAATTGTCTTTGTGACAGTACGTGCCGATTATGTATTTGGCTAAATGCCGTGGCTAATTGTTCCTGCACCATTGCATAATTGAGACGCCCCTGGAATACTAAATGTGCAGTGAGAGCTGTGTGGAGAACAGCCATCAGCACATCAGGATCAGGGAAAGTTCGTCAATCAGGCTTTAATGAGCTCACAACGCGGAGGAGGCTTTGTTTGGGTACAGACTGGAACGGACGCGGGGTTCAGCACAGTAATGTCAACGGAAACTCCATTTAGGGTCTAATAATAAACCACTAGAAACGACTTAAATACACTGTCATATTAAACTCTGGAAAGGCGGTCAGGAACAGGTGTCTTTTCTGTCTTTAAAAGCATAGTAAACTTTGAGAGAGGAAGGGCATCTGGTGTAAAACAGAGGCTAAATTAAAATGGAATCAGACAAACCCAACAACAAGATCTGTACTGATGTCACAGAACCACTATTATTTAGTTTTACAGTAGATTTCAATAGATTGCAGCTCAAAATTACCACAAGCTTCAAGTCATGTCAGTTTTTCAATTAGGAATTAAGGAAATTACCGTATTTTTCGGACTATAAGTCGCACTTTTTTCATGGTTTGGGTGGTCCTGCGACTTATACTCAGGTGCGACTTATATATTACAATATATAATTTCACATGTTCGTTATTTTCACACTGACAGCCGCTAGAGGGCGCGCTAGGCTTGTGTGCCAGTATCTGCTACTCCTAGCGCGCTATTACTCCTGTACCACTGGCAGTTGGCGCTCTACGGCGCATGTCTCCTGCAGAAAGAGCCGCTGTCCTGTCTTGTATCATATCAGTGTCTTGTAGGATTTCAGCAGATTTCAGACTCTCCCGGGGGTCGGGGTTAGTTGTATCGATCATGTATGAGTGGATGTCCGGCTACTGAAGTTTGAGACATTTGTTCTTGTCATTTAAGCACCACCTGCATTGAACACATACGAGTCATTAAGACGTATCCCACTCACTAATGTTCATTTAGCATCATGACTAATTTTATCACACGGCGATAAAGTGTTAATCATATTCTGCGGATTACAAGCTGCAAGTAGTGAAATATGCAGCCGAAAACAGTAATCGAGCAGCGGAAAGAAAGTTTGGAGTGAGCGAGAAACTTGTGAAGGACTGGTGAAAAGTGGAGGATACTTGAACTGCAATGAAGAAAACAGAAAAAGCTCATCGCAGGCTAAAAGCTAAATTTAGCTAGAATTGGTGGAGTTGATCAGAAGTGACTCCGAGGTTGAAGAATCCAATGGATTTAGTGATTTTGAGTGAGATCCAGAGTTTGGTAAACTTGTTCTGTTATGTTGTTTATGATATATTTATCTGAATAACTGTTCATATGTTACGTTAACAAACTAGACACATATTCTCTATTCTATTAGTATTACTATAACTTGCCTTTCAAGATGAAATGTCTGTTGTTGGGCTGTGATTTTATAAAATAATTTCCCCCTTAAAAATGCGACTTATATATGTTTTTTTCTTCTTCATGATGCATTTCTTGGCTGGTGAGACTTATACTCCGGAGCGACTTATAGTCCAGAAAATACGGTAGTAGCTGGGAGTGTGGGCGGTCACTGTTGAGCTCCATTGTGTGGTTAAAATAATTATTATTATAAAGTCATTACCAGCGGACTCGACCAGAGCCAGAGTCTTGAGGTGGCCGGTGAGCAGGACACTGTGCAGGTCTCTGTAGGTGCAGTTCAGAGTGATGTACCTCACATCTCGTACCATGATGTCCTCCACACGGATGTTGTACTTTCTGCAAACGTAAAAGGTGGAAATTAGAAACAAGACAGCAGAGTATTGGTGACTGGTTTCTTTATAACAATAGCACATTTCTGTATTTTTGGGCATGTAAACAGCTTTAGAACTGCTTTTTCAGAGATGTTAACAAGGTGCCCAATGCTCTCATCCAATAACATAGAGGCTACCATGGCCTGGCCCGTCGTGAAAAAGAAATTCTGAATCTCAATCTTAAATAAAAGCTAAATTAAGCAAAAATATATATTTTGGTGATGTACAAGGATTTTTATTTTGTAATCTGATACATTCTGTTACAATTAGATGTAGACAGAGGCAATGAGGCATGATTAAAAGTGGGTGTCACTTGGGTAAACCTTTTATTCTCTGAGGAAATGTAATTACTTTGTCTGGAATGTTTCACAGTATGGCATTAAACCTTTGCATCTTCATGGAGGCCAAACCAGACCAAGTTACAGGTCAGATCTGTGGCAAGACAACTCCGCTCACAGTCAGAATGCCTGTTTTTCTAGATATTTTTGAGCTATAAAACCACCTGTAAATGAATAAATGTAAGATAGAGCTCTTTGTGATACTGTGGAACATTCCAGACAGAGCAATACCATCTCCACAGAGAACAGCGTTTGACGGACTCTCCATCAAAAAAGTTACACAATACACCTTTAAATTTGCAGTAAAAACATCTGCCTACGATGAGCTGAGGCAATACAGCAAAAGGCTCCATAGTTTACACACCCCTGCTCTGGACAATACATCAGCAGCATTTTCCCCCCAATGCTGACCACAGCTGAGCTCCATCTTTACTCGAGGTGACCGGGCACACATCCGGACAGGTCCTGACCGGACACTGCTCAGGTGGACTCTGCCTCAGCAGGACAGTGGTCTCTCACAGTCTGTATTTCCTGTTCATTCTTGGCTCAAAACTGCAGATGCCCGTTCCAATGCCCCCCTCGAGCCAACAGTACCCCTCGTGCCAACCCTCCTCTCCGCTTCTCAATCTGATGACAACTCAATACTGCGACCTCTCCACAAAAACAAAGTAAATTCCATCAACTGTATATTCCTCCCTGCGAGTATACAGTATGAGAATGCCTTGTTGTTTCAGTGGGTAACCAAACATGAAGTATCCATGAGTTTCAGAGTGATGAGAAATTAGGACAGTTGCCGTAGTGATTAACAATTTTAATCAACATTTATAGCTTTTGGAATGGGAAAATGTCCTCAAAAGGCTGCATATAACAAAAAGCTGAAATCCATGAATATGCATAGAGAGGTTTAGGACATTAAATTAAATGCACAGGTGTAAAGTAGAGATGGGGATTATATGGAAATATTTATAACAGCATAACTGTTATTGTTGTGAGTACCTACTGTAATGAAATATGTAGCAAAAGGTTGCAAAAAGAGCAAATTGTTAGTGTAATATTGTAAACAATGGTATAAGGTGACATGTCTGCAATGTTGTGGTTAATCTTGTATTTTTTTCTTTTAAAATGTAAAGATTAGCACTTTTAAAAGGTCCTATATTATGCAAAATTGACTCCTGTGAGCTTTAAGCCAGGTTACATCCTCAAACACATCCGGAGTTGTTTTATGTTTCATTCATACTTATTTGAGTAACCCTTTATTATTATTTATTAGTTTGTCTACATCTCCAAAGCTCAAAATGCTCTGTTCCACCTTGCGATGTCATGTAGTAGTAGTTTTAAAATTCAGAAGTTCATTTAGAAGAGATTGGCATTTCCAGAGCTGAAATCATCCAAATGATTCTATGGTGTTGTGTGGACTGTTAAAACCATAGTGGTGCACTTCCTGTATTACCACATGACATCACAAGGTGGAACAGAGCTTTTCATAGTTGTGAGGCAATTATCAACAAAGTCCAAAATGGAGTATATTGTGGTTTTGACTGTTGTGCAAAAACAAATTATTATTAAATGTGCATTGTGTTCTGGTGGAGGGTCCATGAAATGCTTTTCTTCCTGGAGATGTTATTGCTTTGTCTGTATGTCTCACAGTATGGCATTAAACCTTTCTATCGTCATGGAGACCAACCCAGACTAAGTTACAGGTCAGATCTGTGGAGAGGAGACCCTGCTCACAGTCAGAATGCCTGTTTTTAAGCTAAAAACAAGCATTTTTTTTAAGCTATAAAACCACCTGTAATTGAATAAATGTAAAGTAGAGCTGTTTAATGTCATACTGTGGAACATTCCAGGCAGAGCAGTATATCCATAGAAACAAACAGGTGAATGACCCCCAACAAAAAAGTTACATAGTGCATCTTTAAGTATAAACCTGCCCATTGAGCTTTCCTTGACTTAAATCTCTTCTATTTAAGTATTAAACACTTATTTGAAGCAGTGGGTAAAAGGTTAACATTCTACTTTGTTCCTGATGCATAAATGTATTAAAAAATCCATCACAAAGCCACCCACGTAGTCCGCCTTCTCCGAAGCCGCTTTCATTTGCGCTACGATCAGAGAGAATAAGGTAATGCAGGTTTCTGAACTGGCCACAACCACTGACAGCGCTAATTTCCCCCGGGATACAGGAAGCGCTGATCAAATCTGATTGGTTCTCCTTTTAATTGAGCCTCTCCTCCCTCAGGGCAGGGCCATACATCTGATCACCACGAGCGATCGAGCCAACGCAGAGGATTATAGATTCACAGTCAAGATATACTCGTGTACTGAGAAATGCTACCGTGCGTTTTGTTTATATGGTTCTCAAATGGTGGTTAAAGCTCTTAGATTTTAATAAACTCTTACAGAAATTGATTGCTTAGAATTTAACATGTTGTCAGTGACATCCATCCGCAACTTGCTGCATCTTTTAGGTGCATTGTGTAACTGTTTGGTTGGGGGTTTGTTGCCTGCTTGTTTCTATGGATATGTCATTGTTCTGGCTGGAATGTTCCACAGTATGACATTAAACAGCATCTACTTTACATTTATTCAATTACAGGTGGTTTTACACCTCAAAAATACCTAGAAACACAGGCATTCTGACTGTGAGAGTAGTCGCCTCTCCACAGATCTGACCTGTAACTTGGCCTGGTTTGGTCTCCATGAAGATAGAAAGGTTTAATGCCATACTGTGAAACATTCCAGACAAAGCAATAACATCTCCATGGAGAAAAGCATTTGACGAACCCTCTACCAGAAAAGTTACACAATGCACCTTTAAATAGTCCTTTATTCATTTTAGTGTGACTCAGCCGAAACCTCGTCGAGACACTAACAGTGAGGTTGTCGGGTGCCGGTGAGCACAGAGCCAATTAAATTTTCAACAAATCCAACTTCACTTTAAAACCATTACCATTTCTGAGGTGGTTGGTTTGTGTAGAAACTTGAGACAATTTCTGCTCTATGCTTTACTTTAGCTGCACACACATCTGCCTCTGCTGTGTTTGTTTACAGAAAAAGCCAATAAAGTTCTGTTTGAAACGATGTGGAGAAAACACAAGGATCTCCCATGTGCCCTCTCTGCTGTCAGGACTGCAGACTGCTCAGCCAAGTCTTAATTGGCCATTACAGATGCAAGGACCACAGCACCCCCACACCAGTTATGAGCTTATGTAATTGTCCCCGCACTGGTTTAAATGCCACTCCACTGCTGTCAATGGCACAGGCGGGTTTCATAACAGATCAGATAGAGATGATGGACATGTGTACGGTGATGTAAGCTGCCTCAAAAGCCTGTTGCACTGTGTCTGTATGGATTTTATATGGATTTTTTCCTCCTGCTCTGTTGATTCTACGCTAAAGAATGAGATAATATCAATCAGGGCTGAAGGGAGCGTGGCAAAACCATGGCAAATCTCTATGTATCCGAAACACTGTACCCAAACTGCACTCACGAGACTACACCTGCACTGGAATTCATGCAAAAACAAATGTATATGTTAAATGATATGTTCTATTAGTATCTGCACATTCCCTAAGTCCGTATGCAAGAGGTGCCTGTATTTTCACTTTTATTTATTTTTTTATATACTACTCTCCTGTACTGAAAGCATGCATTTTGTTCCTAGGCAAGGTTAACCTTCACCTGTTCTCACATACGCTAATTTTACCAGTTGTGGAAACACTTGGTTGCAACCAATACTTCTCAAATTCAGACCTTGTCAACTGTCTGGTATTTTTGGCTCACAAGGAAGTCCAACAACACTCCATATATGTAACACACTCTGGTTGTTTATTTTTCTTCAGCATATATAAAGACCGAACTGTGACCTCTAAGAGGTTTGCTTTTCTATCCTCGCATGTCTTCTGTGTATCTCCTGCTTGTAACTCCCTTAAATCTGGCCAGATAAAGAACTTCTTTTACGACTCTACCTGGTCTATTGTCTCTTACTTTTTCCACCCGACTTCATGTACTGTACCTGTAAGAGGAGATCCAAAGTGTGATCCAGAGTGATTAGCATTCGAGTTTGAAATCTTCCTTACTAAGATGGAGGGAGGCACAATATGTCTTCCATAATCTATTTGCTTATTTAAATTAATATATCTACAAAGAGAATTGAAGCAAAAACAGCTATAATGATCCGTCACATTTAAATTTCAGTATTACTATAGCTCAGTGCAGAAGTAGTTGACTCATAATAGAGCAAAAGAGTTAAGAGAAGTGGTATGAGGTCAATTAAAAGCAAAAAGTTATTATAGAAATATCCTTAGTCCCCACGCTTTAGACTTCCATTTTAAAGCCTGAGTATGTAACTTTTTTCCATCCATTTCATTATGGATGCGTTTATTACACTGAAAAACATAGAAAAACATGCATCCTTTCTCTAACTTGTCTCTTATTTGGCCTCCTCTTGTTTTGCTACCCTGGAAATGTTGTTAGCTGTAACATTCCACAGTATGGCATAAAATTTATCCATCTCCGTGGAAAATGTTCCAAGATATGTTTGTTTTCCCATTTCCATGGAAGCTGACTTACCAAATCCCAGAAAGTTACACAGTTGCATCACTTTACGTTGGAGAAAATGTACTAAAATTCAAATAAAATCAGCAATAGTTGATCTAATTAGCTTTCATTTTCACAGCATTAAATAGATGTTTAAAGACTTGTCCAACTGTGCACAGCTTGTTTATAAAAGTCAAGGCAAAATAGACCGTGTATGTAAATATTTTTGCAATAATCAAAGAACTTCTGCCACTCAAAAAGTTTTCCCCAAACTTTGTGGATGATGTAATGATCGATCAGCTGTCAAACGAAAAGCTATGGCGCATTTGTTTATCTTTGCATTTTGAATAGTAACCTAACCATCGATCATATATCACATTATCTTTGCTTAATGACAGCGTTTCACAAAGTCGTACGAGCGTGAAAAATGATGGAAGAAGTGTCACCGAAGCTCGTCAAATCACAACCAACTCACCACGCCACAGAGAGGGAAAAAGTCATCTCCACTCATCTATATTTAATAACACGCAGCTCTATGAAGTGTGCCCAAAGACGCCATTCCAATCCATTTTTCATTCATTTTTTACCTTTTATTTCTCCCTTTACCGCCGGTGCATATTAGAACCAAACAGGCACCCAGGGAATAGGGGGAAATGAGACTGTATCAAGGCCCCCTCCGAGCTGTTTTTTTTTTTTTTTTTTTTCCCAGGCAGCAAATGATCCATCTCCCACCCACACACCCGCATCCGCCTACCACCCATACTGAGGCTCTGGTATAGCAGTATAGCATTTGTGAAACTCCAGCCAAGCTCCATACATACACACGCATGTATCAGCCCACGGCAACATGGTGCAAATCTGATTTAGCTCCTCTTAGCGCTGTGTTGTGTTGTGTCAGGGAGGAATGCCAGAAAGAACAGACACTTGTTTATGGTGCTTGCTATGGTAAAAGATGGCTTCCTTCATATATGCATGATGAAAGTTAGTGAAATGTTACCAAAATGTATTCAGAGTTACTTCAAATCAATCTAGGAAAGTATCTTACAGCAGTTCTTGAAGGTGGGAATGGGTCTACTTTCATTATATTTGGTCAGTAAATACATCTCCTGGTAAAACCTTGAGGTCAGGATATGCCATTTTTCTCTGCAAATGACTATACTGTTTCCAACATTAAAGCTGACGTGCCCAGTTTTCCAGCCATAAGAGGGGGTATTGAATCTTTAATGTAACTCGTTCGAAGCTTTGACAAATTGCTAATATTTAAATGCGTGCAATTTCAGCCCAGTGCCCAGCAAAGATTCATTTTTTCAGACGACAAAGTGAAGCAAGAGTGAAGTAAGAGTGGACCTCCAATACTAGCAATGCTTATGGTTCCTTCTTCAGGGCTTGCAATTGAGAAAATGGTTCATATATTTGCAGTATATCAGACAGTATACAGTACACCAACTTATTTTACTATCTTCAAGAGAAAAATATGTAGTATTATATGTAATAGTAGGTAGTACAGATGGTTTGGACAGGGGAGGGATGAAGAATATTTGGGTGAAAGGTTCAAGCTGAAGACCAAAGAGGAGATCTATGGATGTAGTGAAATATGGAGGGTTAGTATATGGAAGAAAAGCTGTGGCAGTTTATGATTTATTCCGATATATTTTTCCTCAATCACTTCACATTTTGCTTTCAAGGTGCACTGCGGAACTTTTCTGGTGGAGCGTCCGTTACCTCCTAGTCTCCTCCATGGAGATCCTGTTGCTTTGCCCAGAATTCCTCCAGTACTGCATTAAACTTATCTCCATGGAGACAAAAAAGTAACACCACCGAGCCAAGTTACACGCCAGACCTGCTCATTAAGCAATAAAAACACTTGTACCTGAGTAAACGCAAGATAGACAAGTTTAATGGTACTCTGGAATATCTCTATGGAAAAAGAAAATCAGATGACAGACCCTTCACTGGAAAAGTTACACAATGCACCTTTAAGTATTAATATTAGTACTGATTGTGCGTTTTGTACCATGTTTTATTGTTGATAGCAGTCCTTTTGTATTGGTTTGCAACTGAATAATTTTCACTTTGGCTCACTAAAGTATATCGGATAATTATTTTTCCAATTTCCTAATTATGTGATTAAATTTGTGTCTGCTGTTAACAATCACCATTGAGATCCAGAGTAAAACTTTGCTATTTAAATAATAGTGGAACAAAACCGGAGCACAGGGTTTCAGGCGGGGATGAGGAAACTGCAACAATAATGAACAGATGGAGGATGAAATTACATTTTTGTCATTACTCCCAATTTGTGAATGATGCATCTGAACTATTATTTCCAGTTAATGGTCTGCCAATGTCAATAACAACAAGCTGTGCTCAACAGTTACACAGAAACATGTGTGTGGGTCACTGTGCACTGCAGCTGCTGTAACAGACTAGTCCAACACAACAGGCAAGAAATTAAAGCACCGTTTTCTGATCTATGTTATAGTCTTGTTTCTTCATCAAAACCATACCTGGAGTTGTGTTTCTTTTACCCATGTTTAACACGCAAACCCTACGTATTGATGGTGCACTGCGTAACTCCATGGAGATGTCATTGCTTTCCCTGGAATGTTCCATGGCATGACATTAAATATATCCATCTAACATTTATTCTTTACGGTTGCACAAACATTTTCTGAATAGCCTCAGTCCACAACCACACTGTTAGAGTCACTACTTCCTGCTCAGGTTTTTGCTGAGTCGTCCTAAAATGAATAAATATGTAAATATAAAGGGACTGGACAGGGAGCTGTGGGTGGAGGTCACTGACAACCGCAGACTGTATAAAAAAGTGGACTAAGCGAGTGTGACGTCACCCATAGCGTTCAGCGGTTACGGGGGTGAATTTGGAGCCAGGCTTTATATTATGAATAGGATTTTTTTGACAGACAAAACAGCGAAAAAACAAAAACCCCATCAAGATCATGTAGAATGGGTTAATATGAACATTTTAAGACCAAAATGACGAGGCTCACCGCAGCAGTTACAGAGCGGAGTGACAATATTCCAATGTAAGTCAATGGGAGCCAGGGTCAGTAGGAGCCGGAAGAGCCCCCATATGCATACTTCCTGTTTATATATACAGTCTATGGTTGAGGCATAATAAATACAGTATTAACACCACAAACTGAAGTATTCTACATATACAAATAATCGGGTAGTCTTTATTTTACTTTATTTGAATTTTGGTTGTTTATTTTATGTTTTACGAATTTAATTAAAGTGACTGTTCACTTTGAGACACGGTGAGGTCGCTAGTGTGCTGTCGGGACCCAAAAGTGGGGATCACATTCAGGTATAGTACATAGCCAGTTTATTATGATGCACCTCTAAAACTACGCTCCTCTCACTTCCGTCAAACTAAGTGGACCCCAAGGAGAAATTTGCTGGATTTGATGAGAAAGCTTTGTGGATGGGACTTGCTGACTCCACCACAAAAAGTAACATGTTTGCAGGTAAACACATGAAACTGCAGCCCACTAGAGATACTGGTCTATATCAGCACATTATATAGGCCTCCAGTTTTATGGCCTTTTATTAGCCTATGTAATGTGTGCTCTGTGCTTTCTAAGCATCTGGATGTTGCTGAGGTAGAGGAGAATACATCTGAGTTTGGTTTGGATCAATAAAAAGATGTAACAGCATCCGTGCATGAAGCAATTAAAATAAAGGCTGCAGATAGTAATAAACATGTGTGCTACGTCTAATACTGAGCCTATTATACTGTAATGAATTCCACTATCGCAGTATTTAGTATTTTTGTACTAAATGAACATATAGAACCAACCTTAAAGAAGACATATTGTGCTTGTGTCTGCTCTATAATTATAATCTGTGGCACTGGTGGGTCATTAGGTTAGAATTTGGACATTAAAAATCTCAATATTCATGTAAAAGGACTTAATAAAAGAAACAACTATGCCGACTTCCACATTAGAAAACTGTGGTGCTCAGTGGGACCTGACGTCGCCATAAACAACATCATAACAAAGAGCAAGCACCTCTGATCGAGCCGTGGATTTTTAAAAATTTGTACCAACATGAAAACTACTGCTATTATCCTCTATTATTATTATGATTATTTTTTTTTTTTTGTAGAGGCTCATCATTATAGGGTTCTCTATTACTACTACTAGTACTAACAGTAGTAGATACTTATTTGAGTATTGTGTTGTTGCTAAAACAGAATCACAAACAGGATAAAACTGAACCCTTCCTGAATATTTTTAGAATTCAGAACTAGTGTAAAACTTTTGGGTTTGAGCAAAGCTGCCGAATCCTGCGTGTATCTGGTCTGCTTTAACCCTATGCCAAGTTAATAATAATAATAATAATAATAATAATAATAATAATAATAATAATAATAATAGGTTCACATTGTGGGCTGAAAAACTGAATGACTGCTAATCTGTATCTCTTCTTCTCTAATCACTGCTTATTCACGCATTTACTCACTCACTCACTCATACACCACATGGGCCGCATCTCATTTCTCTTTCCTCGCTTCCTTCCCCTTGATTCCTCTTCTCAATCCTCCATTTTTCAGCTGTCAATTGAATGTGTCATATTAAGTGAAGTCTCCCTCATGTTTACTTCTTCTTTCCGTGATTTTCTTTAGGGAGACTTCAGGTGCAGACATCAGAGAAAAAAATCAAACTTTCTTGTTCTCAGTGAGGAGTTTATATCCTCTCTCCTTCCTGTGTCTCCTCTGTGGGCGGGACTTCCTTACCCATTTCCCGCAGAATTGAGGAGAGGAATCAAGGAGAAGGAAGCGAGGAAAGAAGTGAGACACAGCCACAGACAGGGTGAGTTTCATGCCAAAGGACACAACAGTATTTACTGACTGGAGATGGGATTCAACTGCCAACTTTTGGATTTGGGCAAATGCCACTGAGCCACTGCCACCCATGTTGGTTCACTTAACAAATCACGACTTTCATTGTTTTGGCTACAGCCCTGTATGAAATGTCAAAAAGAAAATGGAATATATTGTAGAGGTGTTGTACCCAATTTTTACTCTTTTAAAAACATAAAAAACAGCACCACTTTAGACTTCACACTGCAACAACACAACACAATCCTACAATCTATTCACAAACTATTCACCACAATGAGTTTAGAAGCTCTTTTCACAACTTTCAGAGGCCAGGGCAAAGTTTTGCAGTCACTGTAAGTATGCCAACAAAATAAACTAGCATGTTAATCGCGCATCAGCCTTACATCCTGGTTCGCTCTCACCTTTTTTATCGCAAATCAAACACCTAAGCAGGACCATGAAAGCTCGTATTAATGACCAGCTCCTGAAAATCTGCAGTTTAAATCCATTTCGTATTTTTTCTCATAAAACGTTTTTGACAGCATTTGCACTTTAATGCGTCCATCGTGTCACCACTGTAACTGATGAACATTCCCCCAGTAGAGAAACATGCAGAACACCCCCTCATTGCAAAGTATCAATAATGAGACGCAAACAGCACGCAGACATTTTAACCCTAAGAGCTGCTTTTACAGTATATACAGTATATTTGCACTGGGGCAGGACTAATTTTACTACTACTTTATTACTTGAACGCAGTGACCCATTCTCCGTAGGGTATTGTACGTACTCGTGGTGTCCCCAGCCGAGCTCGGGGAGGTAGGGCAGTTTCTTGATCCTGATGATGGAGTCGTACAGAGAGGGCTGGAGGGCCTGAGCCACGGCGTTGGCCAGGATGACAGCGATCATCACCGGGAGGATGTGAGAAATCTGACCCGTCAACTCAAAGACAATCACCGCCGTGGAGACCGTATGGGTGACCGCTCCAGACAGGGCCGCAGCACCTAAGGGAGACACAGGGGAGAAGGTGAAGGAGGGCAGAGGTGAGGGAGACGGGAAGAGGAGTCAAGCTATAATGAAGCAAAGTGTGGTTCAGAGGGCAGTCAGGGTGGACTGAGATATTTGGTCTTTTATGAAATGTGTTCTTGGCCATCACCCTGTGTAGCTACTGTACCACTCAATCAGTAATCAACTACTTAAGACATCTTCTAAAGAACTATAAGCTTCTGTCACTTTTTTGTTTGTTTCTTCTTTTTTTTTTTTTTTTTTTTAAGAGTCTGCCTCAGTTATTTGCACTTGTTTTTTCCTAATCTATGAAATATGTTATTTTATTGTTGTCTATATTGTAACTATGCCATTTTCAAGGACTCCCATGAAAAAGAGGCTTTTAAAGTTTTTTTTTTCCTGTTTAAATAAACTTTAGGTTAAAAAAAAAAGAAAACTGCAATATGTAACTTTTTGTTAGGGGTGCGCCATCTCCTTGCCTAAAAGTGGTCTCTTTGCCTAGAATGTTCCACAGTATGTCATTAAATGAATATTGCATTTATTCAATTATAGGTGTGGTGTGGGATCGCTTCTCCACAGATCTGCCCTGTGACATGACATGGCCTGGTGGATTCACGTGCTTGTCGCCATGGAGATGGATACATTTAATGCCATAATGTGAAACAATCCAAGAAAGATGATATTCTGCTTATCGATTTAAGATCCAGAAATAACTGATTGGGCAAGTGACCTGATATCTGTAATAGGTAACGCTTTTATTATTGGGAAACACTGGAGATGAAGATTTTAGAGGAGACTATGGTGGCCCCCGTTGTCCAATTTTCACCCCCACAGTCTAAGAACTAGCTGAGCAAAAAAATGGTAAAAACAAATGATACTTTCTGCTTGTAGTGTTATCATAAACATATAGAAGTAACTATTTTTAATCTCTAAGCAGTGCCTTTTTGTTCACATTTTACACACACACTGTGTAACTTCTCTTGTGAAGGGTCTACCAACTACTTGTCTCCATGGAGCTGTTATTGCTTTGCCTAGAATATTCCACAGTAAAGCATTAAACTCATCTGTCTGAGCAGAAATGAAACTAGGCCAAACTACAGGTCAGATCTGTGGAGAGACGAGAGATGCCTCAATGTATCGTAAGATTTTGTTTTACAAGGTATTTTTAAGCAATAAAACACATGTAATGGAATAAATGAAAAACAGACAATCACGTCCCCATGGAGACAAGGAGCCAGAAAAGTTACACAATGCACTATTAAATAAAATAATTCAAATATGGATCACTTGTGCCATCATAGTCTTATAAACCTGTGGGAAGCACAAATCAACTTTTCACTTAATTTAATCCAAGGAACTGCAATATTTTCACATCTCCTTCTCTCCAATAAAGCAAGTGAAAATCGCTCTGAAAAAAAAAATGGTAGCACCACACGGGGAGAAGAAGTGATTGCTGAAAACAGATGAGTTCAATACCACTAGAATAAAACACACCGCGATGAAAGCCTATAATCAAGTCAGACAAAAATGGAGGCGCGTGGCGGAGGCAGGGAAAGCATTGTTCTTCCCAGTATTTTAATTAAGATGGCATCTGCTTCCCCGGTCTGACATTTAGTGCTTAAAGCCAGCTCCACATGAAAGATGCGAAGCTGGAGGAAAAATCTTAGTCATCAACTACCTCAAAACAACATCACAGCACTCCCCCCAAACACTGCCTGCTCCAGTCTGTAACAGGAGTTTAATCAGAGTGACTGTAGACACGCTACTCAGAGCTGGTTACACAAGATGGAAACAAGACACTGACAGCTCACACACTGAAAATCTTTTACTTTTGACTCCGTAAAAGAGTAAAAATGAATATATTGTTAAAGGTCCTATATTACGCACATTGACTCTTAAGAGCTTTTAGCCATGTTAGAATGTTTTCTCAACAAAAACATACCTGTTGTGTTTTGCTTCATTCACACATGTTTGAGTAATCCTGCATTATTAATTTGTCTACATCTCCAAAGCTCAAAATGCTCTGTTCCACCTTCTGATGTCATGAAGTGGTAGTTTTCAAGTTAACAGCTACAGTTTAGTTTTGTTCAGTAGAGATGGTCTGAAATCATCCAAATGACGAGAGTGAAGGTGTATGTAGTTAAAAAATACAGTGGAGCACATGACATCACAAGGTGGAACAGAGTGGAACCCAGCCTAAATATGCAGGGTTTGTATGTTAATATAAAAATGACACAAAACACAACTCCAGGTCTGTTTGTGATGAGGAAACAGCATTATAATATACAGTCCCTGACAAAAGTCTTGTCGCTTATCCATTTTGTAGAAACAAAAGCTTATAACCTGACTTTAAATTAATCGATTGGTTTTAGAAATGTCTCATATGAAAGCTAAAACCCTCCCAAATTATGCTCAATATACTAAAATAAATTTGCTTCACTGAAGAAAGATTGATCATTTAATGAACACAGAAAGGTCAGATTTTGGCATGACAAAAGTCTTGTCGCCTTGTCATATGATGCACCCAATCCTAGATTACAGCCTCACCTGTGATCAGTTACTGATCAGTCAGTTAGTGGGTGTGTATAAAAAGAACCCCAGCACACCAGACCTTCACATCAACTGCAACTTGACCTCTGACAACATGCCTAAGATCCACCCTGAGACCAAAGCGTTAATTATCAAGAGGCTGAAGACCAGATCCACTGCTGAGGTGGCTGACACCTTCAATGTGTCTCAGCGTCAAGTACAAAGAATAAGAAAAAGATCTGAAAAGACTGGAGATGTTTTTGACAAGCCCAGGTCCGGCAGACCCCACAAGACAACTGCTCGGGAGGACCGTTTGTTGATTCGAAAATCCAAGGCCAGCCCCTTTTCCACTGCAGCAGAGCTCCACCAGGCCTGGTCACCTCAAGTCCCTGTGTCAACCAGAACAGTTTGTAGAATTCTGTCTCGAAATGGCCTCCATGGTCGAATCAGTGCACAGAAACCAGCACTAAACACAAGGCAATTAAAAAAACTGTGTGGCATTTGCCAAGGCCCACAGCCTGCTAAAAGGATGGACACTGGAAAAGTGGCAGAAGGTGGATTTCTCAGATGAATCCTCGGTTGAATTACATCACAGCTGCCGCAAATATTGCAGGAGACCTACTGGAGCCCGCATGGATCCAAGATTCACCCAGAAAACAGTTAAGTTTGGTGGCGGAAAAATCATGGTCTGGGGTTACATCCAGTATGGGGGTGTGCGAGACATTTGCAGGGTGGAAGGCAATATCAATAGCCTAAAATATCAAGAAGTATTAGCTACCTCTTACATTCCCAACCATAAAAAGGGTCAAATTTTGCAGCAGGATGGTGCTCCATCGCATACTTCTATCTCTACATCAAAGTTCCTCAAGGCGAAGAAGATCAAGGTGCTCCAGGACTGGCCAGCCCAGTCACCAGACATGAACATCATTGAGCATGTCTGGGGTAGAATGAAAGAGGAAGCATGGAAGGCAAAACCAAAGAATCTTGATGAACTCTGGGAGGCATGTAAGACTGCTTTCTTTGCTATTCCTGATGACGTCATCAACAAAATGTATGAATCATTGTCGAACCGCATGGATGCAGTCCTTCAAGCTCATGGAAGTCATACAAGATATTAAATATGGATCTCACAGCAGCACTACTTAATTCACTGACGTTATGCAACATATTTTTGTATTTGAAGTAAATTATTTGTTCAATTTTCTGTAGGCGACAAGACTTTTGTCTTGCCAAAATCTGACCTTTCTGTGTTCATTAAGTGATCAATCTTTCTTCAGTGAAGCAAATTTATTTTAGTATATTGAGCGTAATTTGGGAGCGTTTTAGCTTTCATATGAGACATTTCTTAAACCAATCGATTAATTTAAAGTCAGGTTATAAGCTTTTGTTTCTACAAAATGGATAAGCGACAAGACTTTTGTCAGGGACTGTAGATCAGAAAAAAGCAGAATATGAGCCCTTTAATTCTTTGTTCCCATAATGTACACTGCATTACTACACCAAAACGTTGGCATGGTGACTGAGTGGCTAGCAGCAAAGAGGGTTGACCTTTCTGTGTAGAGTTTGCATGTTCTCCCTGTGTCTGGGTGGGTTTCCTCAGGGCACTCTGGTTTTACCCATCAATCCAAACATGCACTATAGGTCAAATCCTCCATATAAGGTAGTGTGACCAAGACTAGTTCTAGATCTAGAGATGGCATAAAACCTGTAAAATTACAATTTCGGATTAAATGTCCAGCACTACTGTGACTGGAGAACTCAAAGTGGATGTCTTGCCCATAGACACAACAACAGCGTTTACAGTGAGGTTTCAGCTAACCTTTTGCAAACTGGAATACCATTTTTGCTCTCTACAGATAATTTGTTTTGTTGGAAGAAAAAATATGATAAACATGAATTTCCAAAATATTACATGGTTTTGCATTTTAAAGGTGCACTGTGTAACTTTTCTGGTGGAGGGTCCGCCACCTGCTTTTGTCCATGAGGAGGTGATTGTTTCACAGTATGGCATTAAACCTTTCTATCATCAGGGAGACCAAACCAGGCTGAGTTAGAGTTCAGATCTGTGGAGAGGCGACCCCGCAATAAAGCAATAAAACCAGTTATTGAAAAAACAGTAAGGCTGATCTGTTTAATGTCATACTGCGGAACATTCCAAGCAGAGCAATGGCATTTCCAACAAGAAGTTGACGGACCCCCAAGCTACACAGTGCACCTTTAAACAAGTGGCAATTATTTTCATCTACAGTAGCTTTGGCCAAATCCCCTTCAGACATTTTGAGTAAACACTAAAACAAAATCTTGTTTCCAACTTACCCACGACAGCGTACCCTCCTGGCACTATGTTGTAGATGGTGCCGTCCATGTGAATGCCATCTGGGAACCAGGCTGCCATGCTCTCACCCACTAGACGCCCAAACGCCGCCCCTGGAACAAACAAACACCAGAGTCTCAGATCAGCTTTACAGACTCCACTTCTGCTCGTCTCAGACACCAAATGGACATGTCTGCTACTGGTCACACAAACACAGAGAGGCGTAAATATACTGGGGAGAACATGACTGGTACATGTCAATAGCTCGCAATGTGTGTAAACGTACAAAAGTCAATCACAATAACAAACTTTCACTTTTCAAACTTGCCCCAACTAGTTAGCGAAAAATAATAAAAGTATTTCTTTTTTATTTTCATTTTAGACTGTTTTTATTGCACCAAAAATGTTAAAAAATCACTGTGAGTGGGCTGACTATTACTTGGGCTAGGAGACGGGCCTTCATTGCATTGTCTCCATGCAAAAGGCTGTTCTTTTTGTTATAATATTCCCCAGTAAAAGGCATATTCTCCATGAAGTACTGTTTTAACTTTTAATTTTAAGACTCCAGTAAGTTATTCAAAAACACAGACTGAAAGAGAATCATTTCTATAGTGGGGTATTACAAGACAAAATGTATTTCAAATGATTTTTTTCTAGCTCCAAATAGTCGCCAGCCAATGTAATCTTTGCAGCAGTTCCATGCCTTGGAAGAACCTGAAAACATGATGCCAGCTCGAAATTTTAAATCAAAGTACATATCTTATTACACACATTCATTTGTTATTGGAATCTTTGTAGTTAAAATCTCCAGACCTTTATTACAACTAGAAATTCTGATCTGACCTCTGTTATAATGTTGTTTTGCCATCACAAACAGACCTGGAGTTGTGTTGTGTTTCATTCACACATGTTTAACACACAAACCCTGTATATTTAGTTTTTCTCCCAAAAAGAAAACACTGTTCCTCCTTATGATGTCATGTGGTAATACAGGAAGTGGTTCACTGTGTTTTTAAACTCAACACATTCACTAGAATCATTTGGATCATTTCAGCCCTGCAATTGCTAATCTCTACTGAACAAAAGGTAAAAGGAGCTGTTAACTTGAAAATTACTGCTTCATGACATCAATTTTTGAGCTTTGGAGATGTAGGCAGACTAATAATGTGTCAATGAAACAAAACACAACTCCAGGTACGGTTTAAAGGTCCTATATTGCGCAAAATTGACTCTTGTGAGCTTGAAGTCATGTTATAATGTTACCTCATCAAAAACAGACCTGGAGTTGTGTTTTGTTTCATTCACACATGTTTGAGTAACACTTTATTATTAGTCTACATCTTCAAAGCTCAAAATGCTCTGTTCCACCTTGTGATGTCATGAAGTGGTAGTTTTCAAGTAGAGACTGTCAATTCCAGAGCTGAAATCATCCAAATGATTCTAGTGAAGGTGCATGGAGTTTAAAAACACAGTGGCGCATTTCATGTATTACCACATGACATCACAAGGTGGAACAGTGTTTTCTTTTTGAGAGAAGAACTAAATATGCAGGGCTTGTGTGTTAACCATGTGTGAATGAAACAAACATAACTCCAGTTAAGTTTTTGATCAGAAAATAGCGTAACGTGGGCCCTTTAACACCCACGAGAGTCAATTCTGCGTAATACAGCACCATTCATGGATAAGAGAAAAAGTAAATAAGTAAATGCTTCAGTCTTAACTTACCAATGACAAACACTGGCATGAAGGCTCCACAGGGCACTGGGATGGTAGTGGCCAGAGCCGACATCCAGAACTGAAAAACAACAGACAAAAGAATAACACGGCATTTCAATTAGCTCCATATTTTACGATAGCCCTTGTGTGCGATTGTGTGAGCAGCGGAGAGGAGCCAGCCACGCACAACCTAATACAGAGGTTACAGTTGTCATTGAGTTTCTCATTTGGCTCCGACCTGAAATACATCCCAGCTAATAAGCGCGGTGTGACGAATGGGTGACATTGTTCATGACGAGAAACAGGATGGTTAATTAGGAAAAGACAAACAAAAAAGAAAAATGTCCCCGCTGACAACGTGACAGTCATAACTGCACCAGAGCTTAACGGACCTGAAAGATCTGTATCTCCAGGACGGCGTTCAGAAATCTGACTCATTTACTGTTATCATCGTCACCTTATTCAAACCAGAGCGGTGAATCATTTATTAACAATTTGGTTTCTGAACAAAGGTAATTTCACTGTTACTCATTCTTAGTGTTAACATACCTGGTTTTATATATTTCTCGTTAGGTTCTCTGAGGTTATCCAAGTGGCCTCGTGTCACCCGTCTGTTGCCGGGGTACTTTTTACGGATGCACCAATCCAGCTTTTTCAGTTCCGATACCGATTCTGATACTACAGCTTTAAGTCGATACCCGATATCAACCGATACCAGAGCAGAGACATTTATTTTTTCTTTAGGCAAAAATCAAATAAGACGGAACTGATCCAAATGTGTTATATGGCTGTTATTTATCTGTATGGTAACTATGGGAACCGATTCAGCTTTTTCAGTTCTGATACCGATTCTGATACTACAGCTTTAAGTCGATACCAACCGATACCAAAGCAGAGTCATTTATTTTTTCTTAAGGCAAAAATAAAATAAAAAGACTGATCCAAATGTGTTATATAGCTGTTATTTAGTATTTCTATGGTAACTACAGAACACATTTGTATAAATAGAAGTTATGTTACATTATAAGACTTTCTGACCAGTAAATAGTCTTCCCACATCAATTCATATGTCCAACCAGGATTTCGATTGAACCAGTATTTGGAGGCCAATATCCAACCCAGTTAATTTTTCAACATCAGCGCATCCCTACTTTTCTTCTCATCCAGTCCTCTCTCATATTAGAATTGTCAAAAGTATTGAAAATCAGATACTCACTGATACTAAAACTAGTATTGAAACTCATTTGAGAAGGTATCAATTCTAAAAAAAAAAAAAAAAAGTCACATTCACAGGACACAAATTAAGCTTTCCTGAATGTCTTTAGAATGATCTTGAGCTGCATCAGAACAAGTATTACGGTTTTGTGGTTTTTACACCAATATAAAACCACAATTTGTCCCTCTCTCCCCTCCATTGTCTGGTACAGCAAAACCACGAACCACCTCTTCCTCTTCATCTCCTTCCATTCAACACAAAGCCCAGAGCTACATTTCCATTGCATTGTGGCTACATGCTGTCTGCGAAGTGCCAAATGTCTGTACAAAATCAAACTGAACCAATTTGTGAGTGCTAAAGGGGCATTGTGTAACTTTTCTTGTAGAGGGTCTGTCATCTGATTTATTTTTGTTCCATAGAGATGTTATTGCATTGCCTGAAATGTTCCACAGTGGCATTAAACTTATCTATTTTGCATGTATTCAATTACACTATTACACTATTACTCTCTGTATTACTAGCAAAATTACAATAAGGTGTGAAAAGTGTCCTAAAAATGGCTTGAGATTCTGGGTAATCATGAGCTAAATCTTTAATTGATTATACAAGGGAACAGGGGTGGAACGTAACAAAGTAAAAGTAGTAAAGTACTGTATATATCTTTATATAAGTAGATTTTAAAGTGGATACTTTTTACTTTTACTTCACTACATTTGAGAGCAGGTATCTGTACTTTCTACTCCACTACATTTTTGAACAGGACTGAAACAAATCTATTGAAGCAAACAAAAATATACAAAAGAAGCAAACAAAAATATACAATGAAAAACAGCAACTGATTCAATTGTTTCTACTGAACAAAATTCAGCCCAAATCTGTATCAAAATCAGCCTCATAAGACGTCAAAATACGCGCAGAATACCTTTACTATTTACTCTTAAAGTACATTTTTAAACACATACTTTATATGTTTTACTTAAAGAAGCATTGTGTAACTTTTCTGGTGGAGTGTCCGTCAAATATGTTTTTTCATGGAGATATTACTGCTGTATCTGGAATGTTTCACAGTATGGCATTTTTCTATCTTCATGGAGCCCAAACCTGACCAAGTTACAGGTCAGATCTGTGGAGAGGTAGCCCTGCTCATAGTCAGAATGCCTTGATGTTTTTCTAGGTATTTTTGAGCTGTAAAACCACCCGTAATTGAATAAATGTAAAAGTAGAGCTGTTTAATGTCATACTGTGGAACATTCCAGGAAGAGCAATGATGTATCCATAGAAACAAGCAGGTGATGGACTCCCAATGAAAAAGTTACATGGTGCACATTTCAGTAGATTTTTTCACGTGATACTTTTATCTTTTCTTGAGTATTTTTTCGCACCAGTATCTGTATTTTTACTTAAGTAGCAAAACTGAATACTTCCTCCACCACCGCAAGGGAAATTCTAACCTAAAATAGATAATAAAAAAGTTGCAGTTTTGCAGTAGTTCCATGATACAAACTGAACAGAATTGGACACATACGGTTTGACAGTTGTGTAATCTGACACTACATGATGACAAGACGGAGGCAAGACTCGCACTGGTTTACAATGAGATGAATAACACGCCATTTGTTCAAAAGTCATTAACATCGTACAGCTATTGTAGTTTGTGGGCGGTGGTTGGAGTCTATCCCAGGCTTCCCAGCTATGATGTACCAATTCATCTACTCAGGTCTGTTTCTAGCTTTGTTAAGGCTTTGTTGAGGAAACACGTTAAATTTGAAGGTGCATTGTGTAACTTTTCGGACAGAGGGTCCGTCAAATGCTTTTCTCCATGGAGATGTTATTGGTTTTTCTGGAATGTTTCACAGTATGGCATTAAACCATTCTATCTTCATGGAGACCAAACCAGACCAGATCTGTGGAGAGGCATATAAAACCACATGCAATTGAATAAATCTAAGGTAGAGCCATTTTATGTCATACTGTGGAACATTCCAGGCAGAGCAATGACATATCCATAGAAACAAACAGGTGGCGGACCCCCAACCAAAAAGTTACATAGTGGAACTTTAAAGGCAACTGTGCACTTCTGTCAATGTCCCTCTGATGTTTACTGCTCATTTGTAATACAATAAGATATAAGTAATAGAACATAGTGCGATTCATTAGATAAACTTGATCAGTGTTTCAAATAGACTTTTTAATTATACTCGTTGGTCTCTTTCCTCTCCCCTTCTCATCTTGTGAAGCAGTGACTATAGTTAGCAATAATTAAGGCTGGCTGGTGTAATGGCTCTCCTTGTGTAACCCTACCCTCCGCTGCGTTCACAGTCACATACGGGCGTAGGAGTTCTCGCCGCTCCACGCTTGCAGCAAGAAGGAGCTCCAGACATGAGAAGGAGACAAAACGCCACCAAAAACGATTCACAGACAACACAGAAGATTACATAAAGAAACATGGACAAAAAAGAAAGACTTGTTTTGTTGTTGTGTAAAATAATTATACAATGGGAATCTGAGGTTATCTGTTATGCAGTAGTCAGTCAACACTGGGTATCACTGGAAGTACATTTGTATATTTGTATATTTGGCTTTTTGCACAAGATTTAACCTAGGTCTAAAACAGGACTATAACGTTCTAGGACCAACTTGTAGTACTTTGACAAATCCAAGTACTAGGTATTTCCAAGTAAAGGTTCAAATTATTTAATTATTCTTCTTATTATTAATTTATGTTATTATTATTCAAATATTTTGAATGGAGGACAACAAGCACACACGTTAAAGTAAGTAGGCGTAGTAGGTACTTTACTTAGACACAGCAAAATTAAAGCACTTTGTACTGCCTATAGTTATAGTAACAGTGAAGTGAGTTACTTTTTACTTCTAATAAAGTAAATGACAATAATGTTCCATATTTGTGGATTTCAACTTCTTGTTTCTAGGTGGCATTTTGAGGATATTTAACCCTTCAAATGTTCTGTTTTGAATTCCAAAGTGCAATGGCAACAAGGCCAAATTTCCATTTCCTATTTATATTTTAAAATAAATTAAAACCAGACAATAAAAAGCCAAAGCCAAAACCAAAATACTTATATAGGCTAGCCTGTAAAATAATAATTTTTCAAGTACCCATTTGTTAATATTACAACTTGTAGTACTTTGACAAATCCTTCCCCTGCAGCCTTTACATCTGCCCCTAGAGTTTTATAAATTTCATTTTTATGTTTGAGAAAATGTACTAAATATCTACTGGTGAAAAACAGCTTTTACTTTACACCTCTGGCCATGGCTGTAATGAAAAACTTTGACACAGTTGAACATTGTCAGCTCACTGATAACTAATGCAAGTATAATAGCTTGTTCCAACACCATTATATGCTCCACTATACTTACACTAGCCTGGCCATCACTAGAACAGTCTTCTATCAGCCCGATGACTCACTACCCCACAGGAATCATCAAATTTTCATCTCATCTGATCTAATGCAATTCACTAAGTATACAATCTCTGAATGCATGACCTCGGATATGTGGGTAAGGCAGGAGAGTGGAGAGAGGGCCTAAGGGAAAAGGAAAAGCTAGAAATACTTTAATAATGGTTTGTCAGTGGAGCTGCTAGAAATGGTGGAATAGGCTTCAACCTGCAGGAAAGTTAATTAATAGGAAGCTAATGAAGAGCATAAATTCAGACTTTGGCGTGGTTTTAATTAGACTAATACGTAACAGACCTGCTCTAGGGCCGGGCTATTTTAGGTGAACAGAGAAATACATGATAAATACATGTGGTGTGTGTATTAAAGATTCTAGAAAGATCGTTGAAAGGAGTTTGCTGTTGAGTAAATCCTTTTGAAGCTGCAGCTGCCTTTAGGGACACTCAAAAAATCAACACACTTATGGTAATGTGGCATAAAAGTCAATAAACTAGAATGTATTCAGATTAAAGACACAGAAGAGGGAAATATCAGTTTAAGAGTGATTTAAATGCATTTGAATAAGTAATAGCAAAGGGGAAATTCAATTCTGTCACTGGACAGAATACGTTTCACAGCTCATCCAAGCTGCTTCTTCAGTTCTGATCAGACGCTGGTGGACACTGCTTTATATCTGCCTGAAGGGAGGAGCCGACTACACTGAAACTACTCTGAAACTAACACCTGCGTGTTTACAGTTTCTGTTTGTTAGCTCGGTCTATTGAACTGCACTAAGTGGGGACTGAGCCTGAGTCTTATTTGCAGAGTCATTCAGGCCCCTGATGGGGATTTCATTCCCTTCAGGCTGATGTAACGCAATGTCCACCAGCACCTGACCAGAACTGAAGAAGAAGCTTGGATGAGCTGCGAAACGTATTAATAAAAAAAACAAACAAATAAACTGTTAGTTAACAAACTGAATTTCTCCTTTGCTATGGATCCTGCATGGACCACTGAGGGATTACACAGACATTTGAATAAGAAAATCACAGCGTGAGGGTGGCTTTACACTGTACACTACCAGTCAATAGTTTGGACACAAACATTTATTTTCTGCTTTATTTCCAGGATTATTTATAGTGTAGAATCTCACTGAAGGCATCAAAGCCATGAATGGACACATACAGAATCTTACAAAAAATAAACTCAGAATAACTCCAAACCTGTTTTAGATTAAAAAAAATACCGTAATCTAAAGATATTAAAATAGCCTTTACGGGTTTGCAGCGCTGTTAACAAAGCAAAGGCTGGATACTCTAAGGACTTGAACATAAAATATAAAAATATTTAGTTGAGTTATTTAACTTTTTTTGCTACATAATTCCATACATCTTGCATCATATATTTCATGTCTTCTCCATGTACTACACACAAAATGTAGAAAGTAGTAAACATGAAGAAAAATAACACTGAATGAAAAGGTGTGCCCAAACTTTTGACTGGTAGTGTATATTTTATGAATCGCTCTTCTCTGGTGTACTTCACATCGGCTCATAGATCAAAAATGCAGGGAATATTTTGTGTAAAAAATATGGATTGTCCAAAGAAGGTGTTTTATGGCAGTGAGTAACTCCAGCAGTGGACAGGAGACCCCAATGGCCCAATATTTCACATCAGGAAGGTTCTTCATTTATGAGATATATATGGGGATTTTGGTGTAAATCGTTCCTCACTTCCTTCAGAATGGACATTAGTACTACAGTAGAAGAACACTCCTGACTGAATGAAGGATTACACCAATATGTTTGACTAAGAAAATCTCAGGTAATGTCTACTATTCTATGCAGGTGTACACTGTGCCTTGATTTCTTTCTTTCATTAAGGAAAAATGCAAAAATCCTGTTTTAATCACATTATAATGGTTTTTCCTATCATTAGATAACTCAGAATTGTTTTGTAATTTTCAAAACTAAAAACACATATATGCTGTTTGCTGAAGTGTCACTATGAAGAGACATTTTGCACTGAATAGGAAGTCAGCCAACCCATTTCTATTGTTAAATTGTTTTGGATCAGTATTGCAGTTTCCAACATAAGAGATGTTAAATAATATGTATTTTGTATAATGTATTACTAGAACGAGAAAAATAAACACAGCAACAACATGTCCTTTAAAGGTCTAATATTACACAAAATTGAGCCTTGTGAGCTTTAAGCCACATTAGAATGTTGTTATATCCTAACCCTAACCCTAACACATGTTTGAGTAATCCTTTAGTATTAGTCCGTTTACATTTCCCAAACTCAAAATGCTCTGTTCCACCTTGTGATGTCATGTAGTGGCAGTTTTCAAGTTAACAGCTACATTTTACCTTTAGTTCAGTAGAGATGGGCAATTCAGGGCTGAAATCATCCAAATATATATCATGTATTACAACAGGACATCACAAAGTGGAACATCTGAGAGAAGAACTCAGCCTAAACATGCAGGATTTCTGCATTAAACATGCGTCAATTAAACAAAACAGGAAACTATTATAACACAGATCAGAAAATAGTAATATGGGCCCTTTAACTCTACTGTCCTCCGTTCAACTCATAGCATAATCCAAAAACTGAATGAAAATCTCCAAAAATGATTTCAGACCTGACAGGACAGAGGTGATTTGCGGTGAAGGGCTGCATCAGTGACGCAGTATATAGGCCGTGTGTAGCCTCCATTTCACCTGTCAGTCACCTGGGACCACTGTACGACAATGAGGAGGACAGCCTATCGCCCCGGGGGCCCTCAGAAGACCCCAGGGGCCCTCAGACTAGTCCCAGTCCAATTATGCTATAGGACCATGTCTCCACTACACACTCAGGTACACACTGTAATAATAAACTCACTGAGACCCATCCATGGATAATGAACATGACTTTAAATAGCTCCACCTAAAACTGAAGTCTGTCGAGTTTGGATGTGTTGGAATGACACCTCTGTCACACATCTGCAGCAGCGCCTTCAAGTCGCTGTGACAGGTTAGATTCACTTCACTAAAACACAGTTAAAGGTGCATTGTGTAACTTTCCGGCTTGTTTCCATGTAGATATTACCGTTTTGCCTTGATTATTCCACAGTACGGAAATTAATTTAGTAATCACATTGGATACAGGTTAGTAGTTGGATCTATGGAGAAGCAAGCATGCACATGTAAGAAATCATGTTTTTTAAGGTATTTTTAAGCTATAAAACACCTGTAATTGAACAAATACATGGGAGATATGTTTAATGGCCTACTGTGGAACATTCCAGGAAAAGAAATAACTTCTCCATAGCGATAAAACACTATAATGTATATTTAAACAGGTATTATCCCATCTAGATTAACTGCAAGTCCCTTCTACAGCAAGTCCCTTCTACATTTTGCATGAATCCAGAAGGGACTGGGACTTGACCACAGAGAGTGAAAATTCTCCGTCCAAACTAATTTGTATCACGTGTCTCTCAAATGCAGAAAACAGCTCTTGAAAATTGTCATAACTTTCAGAACAAAATATATAACTTCACCTGAGATAAACGGGTCTGGAACTTCAGTGGTTGATTCTGTAAAAATCCGCACTGTTTCTCAGTCCTTTATGTAGATTTTTCTCTCCTGTTTTTTTTTTTTTTTAACACGGAAGTGTTTGTTTTTGATGTGAACGGAGCATGCGTCTCTCCGATTGGTTAATCCACCTGTCCATCACGCCCTCCGAGAGACTCACAGCTCCAGACCCACACGTCTTTGTAAAGTTTTTTTCAAAGCGTGTGGTTCTGGTTGGACAAGTAACCAGATTAATATTGAGAATCATCTGAACCTGTTATACGCACTTTACACAAGAGCAGGAGCGTAATATTTCTTTGGTTTAACTGGCCGCAGAGTAACTATAGCACTCTTACCTCACAGCAACAAAGTTTTGGGTTCGACAACCAGGCCACCCGAGCCTTTCTGTGTGGAGTTTGTATGTTTCTCTCTGTCTGGGTGGGTACTTTCAACCCAAAACGCACGCAATAGTTAAAAAGTCAAAGCCAATGAGACTTTTGGAAGCCAGTGCCACCTTCACAGTTTAGATGAAAATAAGCAAACGGCCAATAAAAACTTGGATGACTTGCTTCTACTGAAACCCCAGTGAAACAAAAGTTCAATCTTCGAAATCCACATCCTGGATCTACAACATCTCACCACGTTCTTCACATGTGCAATTTCAGCTCCAAGTAAAAGATGAATGAGATGGCCAGCGAGAGGAGACACCAAACCCGCTTTTTCTGTGCATCCCTTCAAAATGGCTGCCACGTTAAATAAAGAAAACATTCATTACTGGAGAGGAGGAGAGGGAGTGCAATCTGAGCTTTGAAAATCACCCGTTTGAATCCAGCTGAACTCTGTAAGGCTGTAATTATAGCCGGAGTGTGTCATGTGACCACAGTGAGACCACGTCGAGAGAAAGATGGAGGTCTGAGCAGGTGCAGGGCCAATTAAACTCCAGAAAAGAACAGTGTAGGATGTGTCACAACAGGGAATGACTGCTTAAGATTACATGTTTAAATATTCACATTGACAGCACTTTGAAAAATGCAGTACTTATCACAGGGTTTCAGATTATATCCAGTTTTAATTAGAATGGGGTTTTGATTATCTCGAGGGACATTCCTGCATGGTAATAGTATGTATGACTATAGACTACGTGTGATTTTGTCTTTTTCTCTAGATAAGAGTGATATTCAGATCAAATATACTGTAGCTCTGACTGATAACAACTGTAATGCTGATTTTAAATTACAAAAACACTGGAAAACGATGGCCAAGCTGCTTATATTATTTTGTGTTTTGGTTCTTAATGGAGCTCGCTGATATTTTTGGGCCAATATGGACGGCCGTTTTAGATATATATATGTTGTTCTTTGCACTAAAATGTTCAAATAAAGGTTTATGGGTTGATGCATGAAGGGTGAAGTGTCTTGCTGGAGGACACAATATGCTAATCTTATATTTAATGTAAAGTGATAAAAGTAAATATAGATGAGATCGGGTACCAGCAGTAGTAGTACAAGACTTACTTTCTCCCTGTAAGTTTCTTAGCCTACAGATTTTGACTACTTTCTCAGCTCTATACAAAAAAATGGCACAAGGCGTTGCAATTTTAGCGATGAATATTCATTTGAGTGATTCCAGGAAAACAAAAACGTTCAGATGTCTTGCTACTTTGTCTCAACAATGAGCTCTTGTCCGTGATGGCAGCCCAGACGGAGGCCTGGAGGGTGCTCGTCACTTACATAACAGTGACACTTAGCCTCTGGAGTGTTGGATTGTCATTTCACTGCAGTAGGTGTTCTGAACAAATAGTGTGATTTTAGCTGTAAAAAGACTGCTGCCGTCACTATTCATGGCTATAAGTCAGGGAAACTATCCTCTTTTTATTCACGCAATCAAACTTTGATTACAAAATTGCACTGTGTAACTTTTCTGGTTGGGAATAAACCATTTGGAGATGATTTTGCTTGGAATGTTGCACAGTATGGCATTAAACATATCCATCCAAGTTACTTACAAGCCAGATTACTAAATGTTCCCTGGGTGCACCATTCATCAAAGAATATTCATTTTTTATAACAGTGTGTTGACAAAGAATTGGAAAATAGTATAACTAAAGGTGCAATAACATCTCCATAGAGGTTATTGCTTTTCCTGGAATGTTCCATGGTATGACATTAAACATTTCCATCTAGCATTTATTCATTACACGATCCAGACTCAAAATTCCAATTACTCTAAAGAAAGAGAACAAAAGAGACAAAAGAGTCATTTGTTTCCCTGGTTTAAATAAAGAAATTTACTTTTTTTTTTTTTTTTTAAACATAATTCTTCCATTTGAGCTTGTAAGAAAGTAGTGCCTGCTTGAGTTTTGTGTTTTATAGGACACTGTATTTATTCATGCCGCAATAACTCCTTTAAAGTTGCATTGTGTAACTTTTCTGATGGAGGGTCGGTCAAATGCTTTTCTCCATGGAAATGTTCACGCGAGAACATCATCATGGAGACCAAACAAGACCAAGTTACAGGTCAGAATGTCTGTTTTTCTAAGTATTTTTGAGCCATAAAAGCAAATGTTATCAAATAAATCTAAGGTAGAGCTGTTTAATGTCACACTGTGGAACATTCCAGGCAGAGTATTGACATATCCACAGAAACAAGCAGGTGACGGACCCCCAACCAAAAAGTTACATAGTGCACCATTAAGCGGAAGACTTCCTGTTTATGGAATGATCTTGGTGCCATTTACGTAAAGTGGATTTCAATTTGGCATTTGATCAAAACTGTCAAAGAGAATAAGCGACACATAAAACCAGACTGTAGGATGTGTCACAACAGGGAATGACTGCTTAAGATTACATGTTTAAATATTCACATTGACAGCACTTTGAAAAATGCAGTACTTATCACAGGGTTTCAGATTATATCCAGTTTTAATTAGAATGGGGTTTTGATTATCTCGAGGGACATTCCTGCATGGTAATAGTATGTATGACTATAGACTACGTGTGATTTTGTCTTTTTCTCTAGATAAGAGTGATATTCAGATCAAATATACTGTAGCTCTGACTGATAACAACTGTAATGCTGATTTTAAATTACAAAAACACTGGAAAACGATGGCCAAGCTGCTTATATTATTTTGTGTTTTGGTTCTTAATGGAGCTCGCTGATATTTTTGGGCCAATATGGACGGCCGTTTTAGATATATATATGTTGTTCTTTGCACTAAAATGTTCAAATAAAGGTTTATGGGTTGATGCATGAAGGGTGAAGTGTCTTGCTGGAGGACACAATATGCTAATCTTATATTTAATGTAAAGTGATAAAAGTAAATATAGATTTTTTTTTTTTAAACATAATTCTTCCATTTGAGCTTGTAAGAAAGTAGTGCCTGCTTGAGTTTTGTGTTTTATAGGACACTGTATTTATTCATGCCGCAATAACTCCTTTAAAGTTGCATTGTGTAACTTTTCTGATGGAGGGTCGGTCAAATGCTTTTCTCCATGGAAATGTTCACGCGAGAACATCATCATGGAGACCAAACAAGACCAAGTTACAGGTCAGAATGTCTGTTTTTCTAAGTATTTTTGAGCCATAAAAGCAAATGTTATCAAATAAATCTAAGGTAGAGCTGTTTAATGTCACACTGTGGAACATTCCAGGCAGAGTATTGACATATCCACAGAAACAAGCAGGTGACGGACCCCCAACCAAAAAGTTACATAGTGCACCATTAAGCGGAAGACTTCCTGTTTATGGAATGATCTTGGTGCCATTTACGTAAAGTGGATTTCAATTTGGCATTTGATCAAAACTGTCAAAGAGAATAAGCGACACATAAAACCAGACTGTGAGTTAAACAGAGACGACAAGCTGGAGTATCTTGGCTCCTGAAATGTAAAGCTTGTTCCCACCGCCATAACTTACTTTGAGAAATAGCATATTGATAAAGCTTCTGAGAGAACTTAATCAATACTGGACAATATTTCTGCATTTTTTATCATTTCAGAGTCAACTTTCAGTTTCATAGTACTTAACTTCACTACACACCTACCACAAATCAAAAGCTGACAGAGACTGCAGGTGGAAATAAGCAAAAAAACACAAACTACGACAGAGGAAAAATTGGAAAAGTTGAAAAATGAACCCATAACCAAAGTCTAAGTCTTTAGTCTGTGTGTATTTGGCTCAAACTTAAAGGTGAATTACGTAACTTCTCCCATACACGGTCACCTGTTTGTCTCCACAGCTCAACAGAAACATTACAAACAAAAGTGCACCTTTCAAAACTTCAAATATTAATAAAATATCAAAAAATTAAAGTGCTAAAACAGTCCTTCCTTTATAAAGAGCAATAGCGACAAATTGTAACTCTAAATTATTCATTTTTAGGTGCATTGTGTAACTTTTTTGGTGGCTCATCAAACACTTTTCTCTGTGGAGATGATATTGCTTTGTCTGGAATGTTTCACAGTATGGCATTAAACCTTTCTATCTCCATGGAGACCAAACCAGACCAAGTTACAGGTCAGATCTGTGGAGAGGCGACCCCGCTCACAGTCAGAATGTGTTTTTCTAGGTATTTTTGAGCTATAAAACCACCTGTAATTGAATAAATGTAAAGTTATAAATGTAACCTCTCCATAGAAACAAGCAACCTTAAAGTTACATAGTGCACCTTTAACTAACCCATCACTTGCTTGTCTCCATGGAGATGTTATTGCTTTGCTTATAATGTTCCACAGTTTTGCAATAAACTGCACTGTCCCCATGGAGACAAGCAGAACAGCACAGTGCTCTGTTACAGGTCAAATCTGTGGAGAGGTGACACGGCTAACAGAAATAATACATGTTTATGAATGAGTTTTTTTGCACTGAAAATACATGTATTTGAATAAATGTAAAATAGACAAGTTTAATGCCATACTGTGAAACATTCCAGGCAAAGCAAAATTATCTCCTTGGTTAGGTGGTGGACAGCTCAACAGAAAAACTATATAAAAATGCACCTTTAAAAACTTCAAATATTAATAAAATATCAAAAAACAACAATAATCTAAAATTACAAATTACATATTTTAAATTATTCATCTTTAACTCACCTTTAAGATCTTTTTACAGTGACAATCTACATAAAATCCACATCTCACACATTTGGAGACACACACAGGAGTTTTACCTTCATGACGATGAAGATGACGAGGGTGACGAAGACGTTGACCTGTGGGTGCTGCCAGGCCTGGGCGTTTCCCATGTAGTCGAACTCCTCTGCGATGCCCTGTTTGCACCATGTGCGATTGTCCAGCAGAGTGACCAGAGACTCCTTCTGGGTCAGCTACAGGGCACAAGGAAAAGACAATAGGTCATTATGGAACAGACCCAAGCAAATCAATCTTAAGGTTTCATGGGAAATGTTTTTAAATGCAGATAATAAACATACATCTATATTTTAAAGGTCTTACATTACATAGATTGACTCCTGTGAGCTTTTAGCCACATTATAATGCGGCTCCTTAAAAACAGACCTGGAGTTGTGTTTTGTTTCATTGACACATGTTTAATCCTATTATGAATCTGTCTACATCTCAAAGCTCAAAATGCTCTGTTCCACCTTGTGATGTACTTTTCACGTTAACCACTCCCTTTTACCTTTTGTTTAGGAAAGATTGCCAATTCCAGGGCTGAAATCATCCAAATGATTCTAGTGAAGGTGTGTGGAGTTTAAAAACACAGCGGAGCACTTCTTGTATTACCACATGACATCACAAGGTGGAACAGAGTGATTTCAATTTGAGAGAAGAATTCAGCCTAAATGTGCAGTGTTTGTGTGTTAAATGTGTGAATGAAACAAAACACAACTCCACGTCTGTTTGTGGTGAAGAAACATTAGAACATAGATCAGAAAATAGCGTAATATGGGACCTTGTTCATGTTTTACCTAAATACAAATATAATGACAAAACACAATGACTTGAACACACAAATCCTGCATATTTAGAGTTCTCTCAAACGGAAAAAAGGCTGTTCCACCTTATGATGTCATGTGATAATACAGGAAGTGATGTGTGTTTGACAAACTGATTTGTAACCAAAGCTGGCTATGTGATCGGCTGTGAGCTGGAGACATTTGTCACAGTGAGGGACAGGAGGACACTGGACAAACTGCTCTCCATCATGGACACTCCTGCTCACCCACTGCACCAGACTATAGAGGGACAGAGGAGATAATACTCCCTACAACTGTACAACAACTCACCCACTGCATCGGACTATAGAGGGACAGAGGAGCTCATTCTCCAATAGGCTCCTACAGCTCCGCTCAAACAGTGAGAGATACAGGACTACATTCATACCATACTCCATACAACTGTACAACTCACCCTTATGTAACTGATAATACTCCCTACAACTGTACAACAACTCAATCTTAAGTAACGGATAACCTTATGCCCTGTCAATCAATGTATCATTGCACTGCCATTTTTGTCTCTTGTATATAGCTGTGATTTTATAGTTTATTTTATATTTTATTACTTATTATGGCTATACCATCTATTTTTTGTTACTCTCTGTTATTATATTCTGTATTATATTATATTATGTTCGGTTATATTATATTGTGATGAGTGAGCTACTGTATCCAAATAATTTCCCTTGTGGATCAATAAAGTTTGTCTGAGTCTAAGTTTAAACTCTATACACCTTGACTAGAATCAGATCTGGAATTGCAAATCTCTACTGAACAAAACAAAAGATAAAATGTAGCTGTTAACTTGAAAACTACAGCTTCATGACATCACAAGGTGGAACAGACATTTTGAGCTTCAGAGATGTAGACAGACTAATAATAAAGGATTACTCAAACATGTGTGAATGAAACAAAACACAACTCCAGGTCTGTTTTTGATAAAGTAACAACATTCTAACATGACTTAAAGCTCATAAGAGTCAGTTTTGTGTAATATAGGAGCTTTATTAATCCGTATAAATAAGATCAGGGGAGGTGTGGCTCACTAGCAACTATTAGAAGTCTGTGGTGAGCATTCATGCAGAAGATTGATGAAGCATTAGTCTTCTTCAATCTGTACAGACCGAAATCATCATTAAAGTGTTTTATGGGTTGTTTTAATTGGAGTCAGTTGGAAGCAGACATCCTCAGTATAAAGATGAAACATGAGGCAGTATGAGCCCTTTTCATCTGTCACATAAAACTAATACGAATACTGAAGGATTTAAAAAGCGCCGTCAGTGTCAACACATCAACGCTAATTTGGACAAGATAGCTGATCTCTGGTGGGGCAAGATTAATGAATAATGCGATAAAAAAAAACAAAAAACAAAAAAAACAAAAAAAAAAAAGCTAAATTAGTCATTTAAAGGTGCAATATGCCAGTTTTTGGTTGGGGGTTCGTCACCTGCTTGTTTCTATAGAACTGTCATTGCTCTGCCTGCAGTGTTCCACAGTATGACATTAAACAGCTCTATCTTGCATTTATTCGATTACAGGTGGATTTATAGCTCAAAAATACCTATTCTGACAAAGCAGTAACATCTCCATGGAAAAAAAGTTGTACAATCTACCTTTAAAGTAAGTCTTATTATGCAGTTTCCTGATCTATGTTATAAAGTTGTTTCTTCATCACAAACACACCTGGAGTTGTGTTTTGTTTCATTAACACATGTTTAACACACAAACCCTGCAGATTTAGGCTTATTTTCCTCTCTCAACCTGAAAACACTCCATACACCTTCACTAGAGCGATTTGGATAACTGGGTCACAAACTAATCAAAAGAAGAAAGAAAGAAATGAATAATAAGAATAATTGTGATAATTTCTTAAACAAAATTTTTCTCATTTCAATTAAAAGGTCCTATATTACGCAAACTTTACTCTTGTGAGCGGTTAGAATGTTGTTATTTCATCAAAAACATACCTGGAGTTGTGTTTTGTTTCATTCATATGTTTGAGTAATATTTTATGTCTCAAAACTCAGAATGCTCTGTTCCACCTTGTGATGTCACGAAGCGGTAGTTTTCAAGTTAACAGCTACATTTGCTATCAACTTAAAATAATAATAATAATAATAATAATAAAAAAAAAAAAAAATCTTTTCACCTTAGCTAAAAATGCACAAGCACAAATGTCTTAATGCAATAAAGGTGTCAAGTTACATTTAGATTTAAGGTATACTTAATTGTAAAGAAATGTCTTCTTTGCATTTGACCCGCTCAACCTGGCATCTCATCACTGAAAAATTAGCCTATAAAGTGCATGTTTTAGGCTGATTTAGGTACATAAATTGAAAAAAAAAAAAAAAAAAAAAAAAAAAATCAACTCCTTTCCTGATTTAAGTATTATATTTTAATTTCAATTATACAACCACTTTCTGAAGGCAGGGTAAATACATTTAGAAGCCACTGCGGATGTGACCTTTTCAGATGGACCTGACTCAACCCTTTATTAGGAAACAAGCCCAAGTAAGTATTTTCACCGGGTCTGAGGACACTGTTCCACTTTTAATTCTGATAATTAGACCAGATGAAGGGCCTATAATTGGAGACAGATACGACTCATCCCTGAAGCAACAGCCAACAGCTCAGTCCACAGCGCCCACGGGGACATGTATTTAAAACCAGTGCTGGGGGAATTACAATTATCAGGACTTCATTATGATATGGCGTGTATTGCTATTGTTTCGGTGATCACAACACTCTAAAAGGACAATATTGTTTACATTTATACCATACGACTTCTTGTATATAGCTGAGATAGATTTGTATTACTATATTTCTATATTTTATTTTTATTTGTACATATGTTTTATAATTATTCCTTATTGGACATGAGTCTATTGTTATTTTTGCTATTTGTATTACCATTTATATTGTTGCTCTTTGTTATTATAATATATTGTGATGTGCGAGCTTGTGGATCAATAACGTTTGTTTAAGTCTAAGTTTAATACAAATGGGAGGCAGCTAAAATAAATTTAGTTAAAATGAAGATTCTTGTTGTAATACAGTAAGTTCTACAGACACACTTTCTCTTCTGACTTTAAACCATGTTATGGATGAAGAAGGCCTAAATATTTCTTTGTGGATCTTTTTCAAACAATGTTAAAGTGTGAAAAACACTGCATGCCTCGCCCTGTTTGCAGGTGAATTAGACACGCGTATATTTGATAATATTATTTCGCGATCTTTGGTCCTATCGCTACGAAATAAAAACTTTTTGAGTTTGAAGTGTTTTCTGTGTGGATATGTGAGCTACGTCCCTGTGTGGATGGAGTCCTTTAGCTACAGCTGCTCAAAGATACACAACTTTCCAGAGTTTGAGTGAGGCATAACCATTTCGTGCCTGTGCCAAATGTAAAGACGGAGGATAAAATCTCTTGAGACTGTGCGCGCATGGGAAAAACAGTCTCGAGGCAATTTGATCTCATGGCATGTTGACTAGTTTGTTGACTGTTTTTGAAAGAAATATACAAAATAGAAATGCACAAATGTTGAGCCTTATCATTAAGCCCAAAATCCTGCGATATTAATCTCATGTATTAAAGCTACCATCTGTAATTAGGCTGGCTGACCCGCCCCTGTTGTATTCTCACACTTCACCACTACAGGAAGTGCTCAAATGTGTTTTTAAACTTCATACATCTTCACTAGAATCATTTGGATAATTTCAACCCTGGAATGTCTATCGCCTCCACAAAAAGTAAAAGGGAGCTGTTAACTTGAAAACTACCGATTTGTGACGTCACAAGGTGGAACAGAACATTTTGAGCCCTCTTCCAACTATCAGACTGAACAAATTAGCAATCTGATAGTTGAATGTTGAATTCTACCACAGAATTCTGCTTAGGGATTCTATAATGTCTTGTGATGTGATTTTCTGGGTTGAGCGCTCACCTTGCCGGCCATGAACTGTCCGAAGCCTGGAGGGAACGTCAAGGTGGAGATGAGTAAAGTGACCAGTGCGGGGTATAACAGACGCCTGACGAGAGACAAAGTAAGAGAGGGTTAGCAGGAAAAATATGGACAAATATAGATATCAATATATCAATACCATCCAGTGTGTATTTTAAGTAATTTCATACAAACAGTATAAATGGACCCTATCAATCCTTACACTTCTGAATTAGTGGTGGGTAATATAGACAAAAATGAATGTGGATTCTTGGTTTTTTTTTTGGTTTTTTTGCAACATCTTGATAACAATAATCAGATGACATTAGGATATTATTGAAATCCAACAGAAATGTGTGAAATTTACACACAAGTGAAGAAGACAGATCACTTTATACCCTTATGGGCTCTATTCACGCTTACATCACAAAACCGGCAGACGTTTGGAAACATGCGGATGGCGACTTCCGTTGGGTTCTGTTGGAAATGGCCCGTTTTTTTTCATCTAGATGTCATTGTATTCTTTCTTGTTTTCTTTTCTAAATTCCCTATTCATTAGTTTATTATAATTTGTCTAACTTAATTAAAAAAAATTAATAAAAATGCCATTGTAGCGTTCCGTTATGTTTGGCAGATCAACAGTTCCAACCAGCTGTCTGTAAGTGACACTGAAGACGTGATTAGAGTCCCATCCCTCGTGGAAAGCTTTGGCAGGTTGTGAAGACGTTGCTGCTGAATCCACGGTTTTATCACATGCCCAGAGTCGGTAACTCCATCGGAAGTCGCCATCCGCATGTTTCCAAGCGTCTTCCGGTAAGCGTGAATAGAGCCTATTTGTAAATTTACAACAAGCTCATTTGTAACACCTTTTTTTTTTGCAGTCTTTTTTGCGAGTTCATAGCTAACATCAGATGAATCAAAAATGGTAATTCATATTTATAATCTCAAATTTGCTACGTCAAGGCAACTCAGAGCAGTGAGGAGTTATGTCTTATGTATGTTTTTATTTATTATTTTTTAATTATAATAAGATACTTACATGTTAATATAAGTTACAGTCGAACTATAACTTTCACATTAATGCATACTAAAAGCCTTCAGCCCCTTATATGCATTATTCATTCATTATATTTAAATAGGTCAATTAGGCAGGTCTATATTAACAATAGCTGCGAGCAAGTCTAAAGCACTATAATGTAAGTACAGCAACAGCTTTGCACTGGTGGGATTATAATTATCGCCATGGCAACTCACTTTTTCATAAGGAATTTGTTGATAGTCTTTTGGTTCCTCATGAACTGGACAATCAGACGGTTGAGGTAGACGAACAAGGCCCCGCCAAATCCACTGGCAATTCTGCGGAAAAAAGTTAAATCAGGATTTAAAATATTTTAAAAAATGAAGGCAAGATTTTAAAAGTTTCTCGCTCCAGGATACAGACGGATTTAGTATTCCAAAAGCAAATAGAAAAGTTAAGTATATTAATAAGTCTGCTGTGTTTTGTCAGCATCTAATAATAAATAAAGCATTCTATAGTCCAATAATCAGGAAAAGCGTTAGCATGCTAGTTGTTGTGACCTTTACTGTCACGGCAAAACTAAAATCTGGCCTCAGAAAGTTGTGAAAAGCGCTTATAAACTCATCGTGGTAAATAATTAAAATGCTCTGAACGCATAAGGTAAGTGAGGAAAAACTCAAAATCCGCTACAGTGCATTAAAGGTGCATTGCGTAACTTTTCTGGTGGAAGGTCTGTCAAATGCTTTTCTTCATGGAGATGTTATTGCTTCATCTGGAATGTTTCACAGTATGGCATTAAACCTTTCTATCTTCATGGAGACCAAACCAGACCAAGTTACAGGTCAGATCTGTGGAGAGGTGACCCCGCTCACAGTCAGAATGCCTGTTTTTTTATGTATTTTTGAGCTATAGAAACACCTATAATTGAGTAAACGTTAGGAAGAGCTGTTTAATGTCATACTGAGGAACATTCCAAGCAGAGAAGTGACATCTCCATAGAAGCAACGAGGTGATGGACCCCTAAACAAAAAGTTACACACAAAAAGTGCACCTTTAACTTGACTAGATATTGCTTTTTGCAGTGTAGTTCTGTTTTTCATGTTTTTAAGACAGTAAAAACGTGATACAGCGCCTTTAACAAAACACGTAGGAGGATAAAATCAACATCAAGTAACGAAGCATAATCAAAACTAAAGATTCTGAATTATAGACCACAGGCACTGGTGCTTAAGAGGATGTATTTAAAACCATTGCAGGCTGGGAGGACAGTGTGGGGGAGTGAGTCTGAGAGAGAGAGAGCAGGTTTACATAAGTGTAGTTTAAAAGCGCAGTAGGAGCCCGCTGTATACAGAGAAAAGTACACAGTAATAAAACAGGCCCAGACCGAAGTGCAGACAACTCAATGCTCATAAAAGTCATCTGCATGCATTATTAATGACATCAAACACTTTGAATTAATAATAAGAGATTTGATGGGGCCGTGCAGCGGGGGGACACTGCATGGGACGATTTTCATTTAAAACAAGAGCTTCAATTAGTCTGGGCTCATTAGAATCCAATGAGAGATTAGGAGACAATACATACACTGAAATATATGGTAATTAATCTATATTGAAGAATTTGTCTTGTCTGTTTATTGGTATTTTAGATGTTTAAGCGCATATGACTATAAAGGTCCTATATTGGATTCTTGTGAGCTTTAAGTCATGTTACAACGCTGTTACCTCATCAAAATCAAACCTGGAGTTGTGTTTTGTTTCATTCACACATGTTTGAGTAATCCTGCATTATTAGTCTGTCTACATCTCCAAAGCTCAAAATGCTCTGTTCCACCTCGTGATGTCATGAAACGGTAGTTTTCAGGTTGACAGCTACATTTTACCTTGAGTTCAGTAGAAAATGGAAATTATCAAACTGATTCTAGTGAAGGTGTGTGGAGTTTAAAAACAAAATGGAGCACTTCCTGTATCACCACATGACATCACAAGGTGGAACAGAGTGTTTTTGGCTTGATAGAAAAACACAGCCTAATATGCAGAGTCTGTGTGTGTGAATAAAACAAAACACAACTCCGGGTGTGTTTGTGATGAGGAAACAACATTATAGCATAGATCAGAGAACAGTGTGATATGGGAAGAAAAGTGTGAGGTTTTTTTTTCTTCCTTTTTCTCTTCCTGCATTTTTGTACTTTTCAACTTTTTTTCACAAACTGCCACTACTGATACTTGCAGTGGCATCACGCTGGGGACATTCTACATGTATGGTTGTATGAAAACTCAAGAAAAAATACAAAATGAATTTAAAACATTTTCAAAAGTCTGATCAAAACGAGTGTTCATTGTCCTGTTTAGGAGTTTGATTTTCAACAAAAAGGTGAGCGTGACTTTTAACAGCACAAATCTCCAGCCAAGTCAACTTTCTGGTCAGATTGTGTTAAAACAAAGCTCAAATTAAAGTCTAATTTGAGTAACAGAGCTTCAGACAGAGCAGTGCCTACAGTTAACACCACACCCCAGAGAATGTTGATGACATCAGCTGCAAAGAATCAAAATTGATGTAAAACTATAATAAATATGTACTATGACACCAAACAAAGTAAAGTCATATGCCGTTTATAAAAGACGGACGAAATGCATGAATATTTTGAACTGTGAATTTGTCAAAAACAAAAAAAAAAAGTCTGGAAAGTTCTAATAGAAATGCAGCCATACGCCTTCAGATTGTGGGTGGATTCTGTTCTCGCTGCAGAAAATGTCATCTATTAATATCAAGCAACTGCATTCCGTGATGACGCCCGCGATGACCCCCTCAAAGTGTTGACCGCACCGCCGAATGTTACGCCTGTAATTTTGCGACGAGCCCCGGTGGCCCCCAGAAACACTCGGGGCCCAACGCGCTGTGTGTAATGGGGAGCGACGGTGCTGTTCATTCACACACGTTTAACACACAAACCCTGCATATTTAGGCTTCATCTCCCAATCCGAAAACATTTTGTTCCATACAGGAAGCGCTCCACTGTGTTTTTAAACACTATGCACCTTCACTATAATCATTTTGCTAATTTGGGCTTTCTCTACTGAACAAGAGATAAAAGGTAGCTGTTCACTTGAAAATGATCACTACATGACATCACAAGGTGGAACAGAGCATTTCGAGTTTTGGAGATGTACAGACTAATAATACAGGATTACTCAAACATGTGTGAATGAAACAAAACACAACTCCAGGTCTGTTTTTTGAGGAGGTAACAACATTCTAACATGGTTTAAAGCTCACAAGAGTCCATTTTGCATAATATAGGACCTTGAAAATCCAGGAATAAACGACCCCTGAGCTTGTCCTTACGTCCTCTGCAAACAAACTGCTCACATTAGTATTCACACACACACATATGCCATAGAGACAGTGTGAGTGATTCTGTGTAGGATCCAGCTCGTGTAGTGCTCCTTGTGTTTCAATGAGCGGCACTCGGTCTCAACAAAGCCTGGAGCTGTAAACTCCAACTCACTCGACGCCCTTGGAGGAGGCAGCTCTGACCCAGATCACTGTCAGACTGACCGACTTCATAAACCTGACTGAGATTGGCGTGGATGGGTGGAGGGAAGGGTTCTCAGACTGTGGGGCAGGTATGCGGTTTATAACATTTAGTTTGAATCCAGAAGGGGCTTGAATCGGACCATAGAGCGTGAAAAACCTGAGACGGTCCAACCACAGCTGTTAATTTGTAGCACGTGTCTCTCATATGCGAAAGACATCTCCTCTGCAAAATTCTTGTAACATTCAGAACAAAATGTATAACTTCTTTTACCAGAGATAAGTCATAGTTTGGTGCTTCGATTGTTGATTCTGTAAAACGTTACACAATGCACCTTTAAGATTTGGTTTTAAAATTGTAACTGTTGCACATTTCTTGAGATCTTAGGGTGAAAAGTTGAAGAACACTTGCTAAATCTCTTTCTGATTCAAAGTGGATGTAGGACAGCGCTGGTGCTTTTCCGGAAGCTCAGATAAGTGTAATGTCAGTGACGCAGCAGTGGGCGCTAACACCAACGCAACGCAAACCTGCCAAGAACACAGAATGAAACATGAGGAACAGAGGGAGAGGCTGCACCAAAGGGATGAAGGACTGAGAGAGATAAAAGAGACAACTGCTCTGCATGTCTTTGGTGTGACAGTGTCTTAATAAAAAACAAAACACTGAAGCAATAAAGGAACCGCAAGGAACATTTTGATTTTAAATTCCTTAAAAATGACGTCTCTGTGTTCCGGATATGAGGTAGACATGTTCAGATTAATCTGATTACAAAAACAATGGATGTGATAGCCAAGTTGTTAAGTTATAATTTGCTGTTTTAGTTCTCAAGATCAACAGAAAGCAGAATGAGTCTCACATGAGCCTCTCATTTGGGTTCAGTGCTGAAGTCCAGTTGGTTTAAACCTAAAATGTCTTTTTCTGATCTGAACGGTCTCTACCTAAACCCCAACACCTACAGCCGATCATGACTCAGTGCTAGTGCAGCCTCTGCAGCTCAGGGAGGGAATTCTGGAGGTTCGGAGCTTCACATGAGCCATGGTCTGTCCATATACTGAGAATGAGACAAACTTACATATAACTGTGGTCTGTCTGCAGGTTAAGGCACTGGCAGCTGTGGTTCAGTTGTGATTCTAATACCTGAAACAGCACAGGCTACATACAGTCCCTTTAACATTAAGCATTAAATCAACTAATTATATATTGTATATTATATAGGTTATTTATTATATATTGATATTTTACAAGAACTGGAGACCATTTAGTTCTTGATACAAATACAAATTTACACTTGTCAACGAATCACATAAGAGAAAAAAGGGAGGACTACTCTGGCAAAGAAATGCAAACTTGTTAGAAAAAGTCAATTTGAAAGATTACCCCTCCCTCCCTCCCTCCCCTGCTCTCCTCCCACCGTTGCATCTCTTCCTGTCGTCCAATTCTGTGGCGGACAAGCCTGGAGGCAAAGACAGGATAAAATAAGACGTCCCCCGGTGAGAAGGCAACTGTTGCTGCTAAATTACCCATGTAGAGAGAGACACACGCCCTGCTCATGATCACACCTTTGAGAAGACAGCAGGGCCCCCTCACAAGCCCAGAATGTACAAGACATAATACACACCCACAGAACACTTTGTACTCGGGGATATTCAGGGCTAATTAGACTAACTTTGAGTACATAGATTATACTTCTACCCGTAGGGCTTTTGTTAGAATGGTAATGTGAAATTGTTCTGGAAATATCACACATCATAGAAATGACTAGAGCTATTTAACAATGGCATTTGTGTTTATAGAATAAGGTTACTGTTTTGTTTTGGGTTTTTTTGGGTTTTTTTAATGCTGCCGATAGCCTGGACCTGAGTAAAGTGTTTTGTTTATGTGTATTTTTTTATACTGAAACGACAAATAAATTCTGATTCCAGTGGTCCAAAGTTATTCCTGTCTTACCTTAAGCATTCTGAGCATCCCGCTGATTCAATTAGATTAGATTATAAGTGATACTCACAACTTTCACAGACCAGAGTGGAGTTTGCTAACAACAAGTAGCATGCCAAGAATGCACTTTCTGATTCTCGGACAATAAAATGCTTTAGAAGATGCAAACAGTACACAGTGGACTCAATAGGCTGGTTCTTTAATTATACTAAATAGAATTAAGTGTATACTATTACGTGAAAAGTATTGTAACACTAATGAACAGTAAGTAAGTATATATTAAGTTTGAGTGCTGATATTGCAAAATACTACCCATTAAGAGTATATTAACAGTAAGGTGTGACAAAACTACTCTTTTTCTCATGTAATTGATTGCCATTACTACTTCTGCATTTATTATATTGGGTATGTTAAAATGTTTAAAAACTGAGCACAAAAGAAGTAGTCTTTAGTTTAGTCCTGTAGCACAAAAAGTAGTTGTGAAGTTGTGGAATTAAAAAAAAAAAAACTTGTGATGTCCAGAATGCATAAGACAAATAAGGAAAAACTTTGGACCACTACAAACCATTTGAAATGAACTAGTTCTGTTTTTCACATTTTTAAAGACAGTAAAAATGAGATACAGACCCTGGCCTACAGTTTTGAACTTTGAAAAGAAATCAGCTGTTTTTCACTGTATTATGGAGTAAGAAAAGTACGAAAAACAAAGAAAAGAAAGCAATAAAAGTAAGCAAACAAAAATATAAAAAAAGAAAAAATAATAAAAATAATATTTCTTCATAAAAAGCTGCCGAAATGTCACAGAAATGTCAGATGAACACTGGAAACACAGACTCATTTTGACTCATACCCAATAACTGCAAAAGCCGGCAGCTCCTGGAGGTCAAAGGGGAAGTCCAGGCGAAATCTGGTTTTGAACAAAGCCGTGATGGTTTCTGCAAAATGAACAGACTCAAGTTAAAAAGAAATGGATAAATCACTGCACCCACTGAAAATCTGTCCACAAACTGTAAACACTGGCTCATTACTTGGTGTTTTTGTGTTTTTCCTGCTGGATTTTAAAGAGGCGTACGCTTGTTGCTGGCACAGACAGATAATCTAATATTTAACAAGAGTCAAAGTTCAATGTTGAGTTATTCTAATGGGCACCAAACCAAGTGATGCGTTTAGAAAACCACTAATGGGTTCGCATTTTCACAGCTCACTAAAACTTTTCCACATAACTGTACTGTCTCCTGTGTTATGTAATCCTTCTACTTTGTGGTTTTCAGATTGTTGAATGAGCTCGTGTCTCTGCATTAGATGGGGCACAAGAAAGTATCTGTGTATCAATTATTTTGTATTTTCAGAGACTCGCATAAAAAAACAGCACAAGTGTCGTACCGGACTATTTCCAACATTAACACAATCCAGAGAGTGGGCAAGAGCTGCGTTGGTAGAGCGTTTGTCTACTGATTCGATATAAAGAATTATTTGTCAGTTTGGAGGTGCAGTTTGGGCAAGACACTTAACCCGCCTTGTCCACAGTGTCTGCGTACACTGGTGTATGAATCAGTGTGTGAATCTGATCTGACCAAGATACAGGTCAGATCTGCGGAGAGGCGACCCCGCTCACAGTCAGAGTTTTAGTTTTTCTAGGTAATTTTTGAGCTATAAAACCACATGTAATTGAATAAATGCTAGATGGAATTGTTTAAAGTCATACCATGGAACGTTACAGGCAAAGCAATGACATCTCCATGGAGACGATGGAGATGTATTTGCAGCAGCTCTGTCTATTTAAAGTAGTTCCAGTATTATACATTATCGCAGTATATCTCTGTATCTATATATCTATGACAGGCCTACTAACACTAACAGTTGACACTTACCTTCATCTTTATTCCAAACAGCCAAAACTCTGAAAATGAAGGCACTGAAAGTAGCAGCAAAGAACCCTCTCCAGTAGTTTCTCACGGCGAAGAACGTGGATGTTACTTCAATACTGAACAAGACACCTGCGATACACAAAATGACAGTTTAATAAAAAAAAAAAGACTATTTATAAAGCAGGATTTAGCTGAGAGGACGCCTGCTGTGACAGATGTGGCAATGACAAGTTTGAGGAGGTAATTTCTGATTCTCCATGGCACCCTTTAGATTTATTTACACACACAACATCAGGTGCAAACTCACATCCAGACAATGATAAGCCTGAAGATGTCAAGATTCATTGGAGTGAAGGCTGAAATGAATTGCTTCTGTAACTAATGGGCAATATATGGAAGCATATGGAGTAAACATACAGATATTTGCAGTAATGGGACTGGGAAGATCATTTGAAAATGTATTTAGTTACAGAATACTGAATAACTGCATTAAACTGTATTTTGTAACGTATTCTGAAACGTGGGTCAACCGGAGTACTGTATTCTGAATACTTCGAATACTTTTACATCGGCTTTATTATTGTCACGCTGTTTGTTAGGCATTAATTTATGTCTAATTTGAGAAGATAAAAACTGTGCTTTCTTTTTTATTACTAATACCATGCAGTTCAAAGCTAAAATTACATGAAGTACTGTCATGTGTATCTTTAAGTAACTGTATTCTGAATACCACTAAATGAAAAAAATAACTGTACTGGAATACAGTTACTCAAAATTAGACATTACATCCTTCTGATACTTTTATTATATGAAGTGAAAAGGGAAAATCAAAAAATAATGAAATGGATAATTACATATACTATCATAATCACATATACTATAATGAAATAAACACATTACATATTCTATTATATTTTGACAACTGACACTAAACAAGAGTTATCATACTTTTATTATAGTTTGGCAACCGGAATTCCCACTGGTTTCCACAGTGCTCCTCCTTAGGCAAGACACTTCACCCCCACTGCCTAGTATGAAAGTGGTGTGTGTGTTTTTGTGGTCAGAGGGGCTGATGACGCAGTTTGGCAGCCTGTCTGCCCCAGGCCGGCTGTGGCTACAATAGTACCTTACCACCACCAAGTGTAGAGTGAATGAATACTGCTCTGAAAAGCGCTGTGTGTGTCTTGAAAGGAGCTATAGAAATCTAATGATTAATAATCATCATTTCTCGTCTATGACGCGTGTAGCTGGTTACTTTTTGCAACATTGATTTAAAACAACTTCATACTTTATATAACCATAATCATCATGACAACAAAAGGCTGCCCTGGACAGCTACAGTTCACAGTATCAGCAAAGTGTTTATTTTCATTTGTGACTAAATAAATGGGAAATTCAACACAATGGTGAATTCAAAGGAGTATAAGGATTAGTCATGCATGAATCACTCAAAATGCAACTTGGAGTGGGTAAATAAGAAGCAAAAACAACCAAGCTATCAAAGCTATTAAGTGTTTTTTTGCGTAAGATGTCTCCTTTAAACATAACTAGTAGAAAACACCACAAATTAAAAGTCAAGGGTCAAGTGTTGAGTGAAAGAAAGTGTTACGAAATACAGAAAGAAAAAAAAAGCACTTTGAAATACTTTGTGTATTGAGTGTTACACAACTAAACTTAGGCAGGCAGCAGATGGTTATTGGGATATGACCTGAAATGGGCAGAGTACAATCAGGGCACAGTGTACTGTCAATGCTCCTGAACACAACATCTCAGAGCTCCACAGAGGTGACCTCAATTCAACATCTATACATTCTCCTCAGAGTGAGCTGCCGCATAGAAGACAGACCTGGGTCACTACGATTCATCTATACATAGCAAACCAATAACCCAGTTTAGTGTACTTTGACTTACCTCCTATAGGGGCAGCGAAGCAACAGCCCACCCCCACGGCACAGGCAGCTGCCAGCATCTCAATATTTCTGGACTCATTCTGAAACAAAAATAAAAGATTTTTGTCAATATAATTTAATAAGAGTTCATTTTGGTTTGTAGACGTCAGCTTATTTCAATGTGGTCCATTAGGCAGAGTACACCCAAACAGTGCAAATGTATTATGTGCTATATCATTCATTTTCTGAATACAGAGTGGCCAAAACTGCACTCAAGAAAGAGTTCTGTTACGTTCAATATTAATGAAATATAATATTACTCAAGTAGAAGTAAAAGTAGTAATCAAATTGTGAGTAAAACATCTGGTTCATATTTTGAACATAATCTACCGATTTTAGTACTTCCACAGTTTGAAAAGAAACCTAAATTGTATCTAAAGGTGAAAATCCAAATAATTTTATATTATCCTCTTACTTGTAGAGGTAAGAGGAGCCAAAATATTTACTCTACCAGTCAAAAGTTTATATGTTTTATTCTTTATTTTTACTACTTTCTACATTTGATAAACATACAGAAGACATCAAATATATGCAGCAAGATGTATGGAATTATGTAGTAAAGAAAAAAATGTAGAAAGTAGTAAAAATAAAGAAAAGGAAAAACACTGAATGAGAGAATGTCCAAATTTTTGATTGGTAGTGTACTTATGGTGCTTTTACTTAAAAATATAACTCAAGTATAAGTAAAAAGTTGAAGTATAATGATATACTTCCACTTCTGCTAACACATGCTGCTTTTTGTGAACTGAAATCTGGTATAAACCTTTAGGGAATGAACATACACATTATACACACAATCTAAACTCACAATTACACAAAGGAGATAAAAGTGAAAATTACAGCTTCGGGTGGTGACAAAGACTCAAGGCATCTGCAAGCCACATCCACACACTGTTTCTTTATGAAATATTAATAAACCTTTAATCACAAGACGACTGGAGAAATGAATCTACAGGATACGAGAAGACACTGTTGCATTCTGGGAAGAGGAGCTGCCTGATCCGACTTGCCTTGGATCCTATATAAGAGTGGCTTCTTTTCACAGCGGAGGTGATTCGAGTGAGTTTGGTAAGTACGTGTATTAGTATTACGCGTGAGGTACACATGAAGGAGCTTATCCAGGTTTAACAAACGGAGAGAGCCTGACTTTGATTGCTGTACATCATGACCTGCAAAGTAAGGAAAGGGCTTACGCTGCAAAACACGCTCAACTTCAAGATTAACCTGAAATATTTGGAGTTTGTATGAACTTAAAGCCGCCCTGTGTAACTTTTCTACTGGAAGGTCTGCCACCTGCTTGTCTTCATGGCGATATACTGTAGTTATTGTTTTGTCTAGAATGTTCCACGGTAAAGATTAAACCTAGTCATCTCAAAGGACGCAACTAGGCTACATTAAAGGTCAGATCTGTGGAGAGGCGCCCCTTTTCACAGAGAGAATTATTGTATTTTTGAGCAACAGAAACACCCGTAATGAATAAAAGCTAGATAGATAATGTTTAATGTCATAGCGTGGAACATCTCCATGGAAACAAGAAGGTGACAGACCCTCCACCAGAAAAGTTACACAGTGCACCTTTAAGTTAGACCTAAAATTTGATTAACAAGGTATCTAGAAGTACAAATGAATGTAGTCAAATATGGAAACTTGACCTGGCTGTAACAGGAAGCTTTGAATTCCAAGGCCATTTGCGCAGATTCATTCATTCTCATGCAACTTTCCAGTTTACATGCAGGAGAGGTTTTTGGTTCGCCTTCAGAATGTTCCACAGTATGGCATTTAACTTATCTCCATGGAGAAAACAGGTCAACACACCAGGACAAGTTACAGTGCAGAGTACAGATAGATACTGTACATTCAATGCCATTTTGTGAAGCCCCGAGAGGTGATTTATGGAGTGAAAATGAGCTAATTTTTGTGAATGTACTGAAAATTACCTTTAATATAAGGCTTGGATCCTTCAGGCAGCAGGGGAAACAAAGTCAAGTTAACAGCAAAGTAGTATATATATATTTATGTTGGGATTTTCTATGTAAAACAGTCCCATTTCCTGTTCCTTTACATGTATTCACTATTAAGAGTGGAGCAGAGTTCATCTACGCACATAATGAAGGCTCTATTAGCTCTTTAGCATGTTAGAGTACAGTACTGAGGTCTATGAAGAAAGGGGCTGGTGCACAGGGACACTTCACACACGCTCAGCATTAATGCGACATAAGCTGCAGCAAAGAGAGAGGAGAGAGGTAGAAAGACAGAGAGAACAAAAGGGGGATGAGGGATAGAGAGAGAAACAGAGAAAGAGTAGGTAACAATGGCGCTAATGAAGGCCACAGGGGAGTGCAGTCAAGAGGAGCACTAAATAATAACAAGCGTATAAAAGTGTGTATACCTGTAGCAGTTTTGCGGTTTCGTCAATTGAAATTTAAAAGGTGAACTGCGTAACATTTTTAGTGGAGGGTCCGCCACCTGCTTGTCTCCATGGAAGTGTTATTGGTCTGATGGAAATGTTTAAAGTCGGACCACGGGATAATCCAAGGAAAGCAGTAACATCTCCATGGAGACAAGCAGAACAGTTGCGCAGTGCACCTTTAAGGCTTTGTTACGTAAAATTGTAAATCCGGTCTCTGTTAAGGCTAGAATAACAAGATACATTAAATTTAATTGAGATCATTTGTAAAAGGGAGGTGGATCTGGGGATAAAGTCCAGACCCCAATTAGCCACAGCAGTGAGTGTTGTGAAAGTGATGGTTAGCTGTGAGAGGGTGGCATAAGAACCAGATAATTGCCGTTTTTTTGAAGTTTAAGAGTCTGAACAAAATGTCTAAAGGAGATTCTGAATGTGATTCTCAAACTGAGGTCCACAAAGATTGTCTGCAAAGATTCTGCAGACACTCAACAATGTGTCCTGTTAGTGAAGCTGTCTCTGCATGATTGAGAAAATGCAAAGTAAAATGCAACAACTTAAAGGGCCCATATTAAGCTATTTTCTGATCTATGTTCTAATGTTGTTTCCTCATCAAAAACAGACCTGGAGTTGTGTTTTGTTTCATTCACATGTTTAACACACAAACCCTGCATATTTAGGCTGTGTTCTTTTCTCAAACTAAAACACTCTGTTCCACCTTGTGATGTCAAGTGGTAATACAGGAAGTGCTCCACTGTGTTTTTCAACACCATACACCTTCACTAGAATCATTTGGATGATTTCAGCACTGAAATCTACTAAACTAAAGCTAAAAAAGTAGCTGTTAACTTGAAAACTATCACTACATGACATCACAAGGTGGAATTTTTGAGCTTTAAGGATGCAGACAAACTAAACTTGCAGGTTCACTCAAACATGTGTGAATGAAACAAAACACAACTCCAGGTATGTTTTTGATGAGGTAACAGCGTTGTAACGTCGCTTAAAGCTCACAAAAGTCAAATCTAGAATTAAGCTCTTAAAGGTCCTATATTATGCAAAATACTGGACCTTTAAGAGCTTAATTCAGGAGATAATACTGTAAAATGGAGGGTGGCTTATACGTTTTCTGGTTGGGGTCCGACAAGATATCATTGCTTTGCCCGTAATGTTCCACAATATGACATTAAACATACAATATCTATCCTCCACTCATTCAATTTCAGGTGTTTTAAAATCTCTTGACAAAACTCACTGTAAGCAAGCTTGCCTGTCCACAGATCTGACCTGGAAATACATCAGTTTATTGCTATACTGTGGAACATTACAGGTGAAGCAGGTGAGGCAGAAAAGTTACATAGTGCACCTTTAACTAAATTCCTGAGGTATACAACAATCTAAAACCTATACAGTCTTTACATAATGACAACTAATCTAGCCATTAAGGGCAAACACTGATCCCAAGCTTGAATATTAAAAGTTGGGAGGGCATCTGATTGAACTATTACCTACTAAAATCTGAACATATGAGGAGGCAGAAAGGAAAGATAATGTATAGGAAGTGTTTAATTTTTATCAAGCAGTTGTAATCGCAGATGGACTAACCTGATTGTGTACATTGGAGCTGTAAACGTAATATTTCTAGATGTTATGGATAAAGTACTAGTTTGAAGTCTGGATAAGCAGCGAGCACAGGGTCCTCTTCAAACCCGTCATCCGCCCTCGAGAAACCCGCTCTGAGCTTTAAAAAAGACTGATAAGAATTTCTCTCATCCCCAAAAGATTAAAAAAAAAAAAAAACAACATATCTGCATCTTGCATTTTTACTTTATTTTACTTATGTTTTGCTGATTTGAACATTTACTCAGAACCTTATCTCTCTGAGGCAAAGTTGTTTTTTAAAGATGAGCTGGATCATGTATTTTAACCAAATACACTATTTAAACATTTATGAAAGTGGATTTACTGCTTGTTGACTACACGGGATTGTACTGGAGGGATTTCAATATGGACAGAATTCTGAAAACATGGGCAAAAAAGTTTAATTAAAAAAGAAAAAAAAAAAGTGAAATAAATGATGAAAACCACTGGTGGGTTTGTGCAGAAACATCCAATGATCATTCATGCAGATTTCTTGCTTTTCTCTTTTCAGAGTTACTGAACTCTTACTCTTACTTTTAGAGAGCTTTCAGGCAATTTAGAACAACTTTCAACATCCCAAGCAATGTGAAATTTAAAAATTGGTATTTACAGTTCCAATAAAAAAACAACTGTGTTATTTCCAAGGCAAATCTCCCATTCTATTTAGTGAGACAAAGTTAAAAGTGCACCATGCAATGTTTAATTTATGTATGTATGCATTTATTTATTTATTTCTTAGGGGAATGGACAATTACATTAAGCATAAAGTGAGATGCTTCTACTTAACAGCTCATGTCCATTCAATTTCATTCCTTTATTGTCATTGTCATATAAAAATCATAACGAAATTACGTTAGAGCATCACAACTGCATAGTATATTAAAAGTGTGTGATCGTGTAAAGCACTCGCCCTATAACCCCCCTATGTAAACATCACACCCACTATGTAAACACTATGTAAACATTAGCACACAGTAATAGTAAAAATATCTGTGCAGTAAACAGTAAACAGTAAACAGTGTCAGCAGCAGCAAAGGGGCATATCAACAAAACACATCAAAAGAACTGGGACATCAAGGACGGGGAGGGCATCCGGTCAGATTGTGTTCATCTTGGGGGTGGGGGGGTCATAGTGCATACCATACATAGCGCAGAAAAGGTTACATCAGTGGAGAGGCAAGCTTGCTTAGAGTAAGAAAGTAAAAATGATGATCGTAAAGGTACTTGTGAGTAATAGAGCGCCTGTAAGTGAACAAATGCGAGAGTGTAATGCCATCCTGTGGAACAAAGCAATAACATCACCATGGCGATAAGCACATGGTAGAAAAGTGATGTATTGTACCTTTAAATATAAAATATAAATATTAAAATGATGTCACCATGATGTATTATGATCATTTCTTTAGTTTTAGGTTTAAAACAATCAGAGAAAAAGTCCAAAAAAAGTGTATTTATCCACATTTCCGGTATGTTTCACCGTACACCAGCATGTCTGTAGAGGCATTTTCAAATTTAACCATGGACAGTTTCTACAATGGTAAAAGGAGATAAAAGTTCAATCTTAAAAGAACAGACTTACCTCATAAATCCCTCCAAACAAAGACATGAACTTGCTGAGGAGAGCAGCGCACAGACTGGCTATGTGAACGAACGGCCCCTGTGAGAGACAAAACACAACTGGAATTTAATATCTTTTTTTTACTTTTTATCATTTCTTTTGAAGCTTGTTCCGAGTTCCTGTAAGTTTGGGTTTCAATTCTCACATCTCACAACGTTTTACTCCAAGATTTTTGTACAGAGAAGTCGGGGGGTGGACAAGGTTTAGGTTCACAAATTGCCTGCGGTTAGAACATTGCTGGAAATATCAGGCGCCACAGTGAGGTGGCAGTGGCTCTACCTTTTGTTGTGTCCTTAGGCAAGACACTTAACCCACCTTGTCTTGTATGAATGTGATGTCTGTATGTGGTTGGTGAGATTGGAGCTGCAACACTTTCACCAACATACAAACATTTAATTTGTAAGGAAAGTTGTCTGCATTGTTTCCGATCTAGAGATAGGCAGAGTACCAAGTTGGAGGATAAGCCTATTGTCCATGTTTTAGATGGACGGGGGACACTGAAGAACCTGACAATTGTGGGGACCAAACTTAACACAAAGTCCCTACCAAACCTAGAAAGTATCTGAAATCCAACCAACAAACTGCTATTTTCTGATCTATGTTATAATGTTGCTTCCTCATGAAAAACAGACCTGGAGTTGTAGAGTTTTGTTTCATTCACACGTGTTTAACACACAAATCCTGCATATTTAGGCTGAATTCTTCTCTCAAACAGAAAACAGCATTATAACATGTCTTAAAGCTCACAAGAGTCAGTTTTGTGTAATATAGAACCAGCTACTCCATATACCATAATGGGGCTTTATCTGTAATCAAACTGTATCTGCCTTATTCTCAAAGTAGGATCTTACAGGCATTAAAAAGAACAAAGGATTGGTGTGAATATTAAAACTCAGATAAAGTTTCAAGTGGTGCTAACAGGATTAGAGTGAGTGCATGAGGAGAGTGCTACTGTACTTAATGGAAGTGGAGCAATGCGGGATACTGCAGTACAAAAACTTTTAACACATTTGCACGAATCTCTCCAGGCATCGAGTCTTTTGGGAACGCTGAACCAGCTCCACTGTTTTGGCTTAAAGGCTGAAATAATAACACAACATTTTGTATTCACAACACTCGTCCTGGGAGACACAAACAAGCAAATGCAGATGATTAGAACATCTGTGCAGTTCAAATATACACGGGGCCCGTTTTAATCTATGTCGCTCTTCCCAAAGGGGGTCCTAACCTCATTCTCAATACGAACCGGCAACTTTGGCCCTTTGTAATTTGGAGAATCATTTGCAATTTATGAAATGGAAATGATCTGAGCAGTTGGACTTCTGTTAATGTGATATATTACAAAATGATGTAACTGATGGATCACGTACTTGAAGACACATTTTATATAATAGTATTTGATAGTTGGCATGGTATTCTCCCACATGCTACGCCATCTTAAATATAAATGGTTTATCACTATCAAAATTACAAGGTTATAATAAATATTTAGTTATAAAAAAAATCCTGATCAAGGATGTTAAAGGGCCCATATTACGCCATTTTCTGATCTATGTTCTAATCTTGTTTCCTGATCACAAACATAACACGCAAACCCTGCATATTTAGGCAGAGTTCTTCTCACAAACAGAAACACTCTGTCCCACCTTGTGATGTCATGTGGTAATACAGGAAGTGCCCCACTGTGTTTCTAAAATCCATACACCTTCACTAGAATCATTTGGATGATTTCAGCCCTTGAATTGATAAGTTTTCAAGCTGCATTTTACCTGAACAAAAGGTAAAATGCAGCTTGAAAACTACCACTTCATGACATCACAAGGTGGAAGAGAGCATTTTGAGATTAGGAGATGGGGACAGACTAATAATGAAGGGTTATTTAAACACGTGAATGAAACAAAACAACTCCGGGTATGATTTTGATGAAGTAACAAATTATAATATGGCTTAAAGCTCATGGAAGTAAATTTAGACTATTATGGGACCTTTAACAGTAAAATAACTACTTTATTTTCATTCAATCTTTTCAATATTTGTATTTGTATGTCAACTACAATTTCTTATTTACAATATAATGTAAGTTTGGCTTATGACCAACCCCTAATGCTAATTTATTTGAAACTAACACATGATTGGTTAATATGTTTTGGCCTTATATACTACTCTTCCAGAGGCTCAAAGTCACAGAATTTTGTTGACGCCATACTCGATGGAGGTCAGCTAGTAGCCACAGCCACACTGGGGTAGACTGACCAAAGCAAGGCTGCCAATTTGTGCCATCTGTCCCTCATATACCGTATTCATAAGGACACAATGACAGAATGCACTAGACTAGAGCCACTGCTGCAACACTATGGGACATGGTATTCCCTGATCCCATCCATGTACTAACCAGGCCAATCCTGCTTAGCTTCCAAGATCAGATGAGATTGGGTATTGCCAAGGTGGCAAGATGGTAGGATTCAACGTGCTGTGGAAATAACCGGAATAAAAACTTGGAATTGGAACGGGAATGACGATTTGTACAATGTTTCTTCCACTGGCAGTTCTGCCCGGCAACAGCTTGATGTAAAAGTGAATTACATGGTTTAAAACAAGCGTTATGACAAGCAGCGCCAACAGCCCAGAGACTGCAGAGTGGTCTGTGATAGCTGATAGTGATGTGAACTGAGTGCGCAGACAGTGAATGTACTGAAGTGAGACTGATGGAGGAGACGAGTCAGTCAAACAGACAGACAGACAAGAGCCGAGGTGACAGAAGCCCAAAGAACAATCAGACATGTACTGCTGTTAGTGCAAAGTATAAATTGTAGTACACTGCAAAGAGTGATAAGAAGATTTAACTTGATTTGAGTAGATTTCACTTTACAAATAAAATTTTCTACCAATGGAATAAGCCTCTCCACAGATCTGACCTGTAAACTTGGCTTTATGGAGATAGATATGTTTAAAGCCATACTGACACATCTTGATGAACCCAGCAAATGACGGACCCTCCACCAGGAAATGTACACCTTGCACCTTTAAGAACAAAGAGTTGATGTTTTTATTGGTGTTTTTCCCATTTCAGCTACAAAAAGACTTGTTCCATTGGTAGATCATTTTACTTGTCATGTGAAATTTAGTCAAATCAATATAACATGTTCTTAATTGAAGTTATTTGAACTTTTTTGAGTTTTTGTAGTGTTTATTCTAGTACAGCTACTGTTTCATTTCAGTTTGTGGCCATAGCTCTATAATGTTCAGATTGATTTGGCAAAAGTTCGATAGTTTTCTCTATCCAGATCCAAAACAGTATGTATACAGCAGAAATCAACCAATATGTAGTTCATAGCCAATGCTGATTGTTTAGAATCCAGACAAACCAATAGCCAATAAGCTCTGCCGATATTTTTGGGCCGATATATAGAGCCAATGTTGATTATTTTCCTCAAATTTTGCAATTTAAATTCACTACTAACTCACCCACAGCCTTTTTACCAGGAAACTGTGTGGGCACATGTTTCTCTTCTCACCTTTAAGCCAATTGTACTTCCCATCTGAAATGTATCAGATTAAAGTGGAACTAAACACCTAAACTCCACCAGCAGCCTCAGTACAAACGGGCTGGTAAATTTGGCCACATGGTCACAGTTCTAAAACGTTTTTCTCAAAGTTCTCAAAAACAGATTTGTGTTTAGTCCCAGTTTAAAAGTATTGAATGACTCCTGTGTGCAGCTAGCACACTGAAGTTCATCTTAAGGTTGAAGTACAAACATTTTTCTTACAGTAACTACTCCACACTTCACATCTTGTTGTGTTCACTCTTAGTGAAGTACACACAGACCAATCGTTATTTGAATCTTTCTGTACTACAGTAGTTGGACAGGGGCAGCATATCATACTTTATCTATGAGCACAGAGGGAAACCAGCAGTGCTTATGCTACAGATTTCACTGGACTCTTTCCAACTAATGCAGCAAAAAGGAGGAGGAAGAGGAGGAAGAGGAGGGGTGAGCTCCCAGCAGGCTATGTTTTATCCATTATTCATCGTTGTGTGTGTGCTGCGCTACAGTCTTTAGTCCAATACATACTGGGACTTGTCTTGTTTTGTTAAATTACAGTTCAATTTCAATAGTGATCTAGCCGTTTCTAGCAGTTAGCATCTTTTATATATTGGCCGGTTTTGGGATGCCTAAAGTGGATTCCATCTAATTCTTCCTGCAGCCAAGGCACTTCCTGTCCACTTCCTTTTTAATCACACAAGGCACACTATTGATCCAGCCATTGATTAAACAAAGTGTGTCCTGTGCGTCACGACATCTTTCCCCATCAGTAACCCAGGACACACACACACGTACACAAACACACACGCAAACACACAAAGTCAAGATTCCATGTGTCTTGGGGACATCACATTGACTTGCATTCATTTCCTGAAGACCGATTATAACCGTAGCCACAGTGAGCAGTCGACTAACCTTAAACAATTTATCCCATATCTGAACTTTAAAGCCACGTTTTTTCGTCAAAAAGAGATTAAAATTAGGACATGTTTTTTGGGGATGTGTGTTAATTGCACAAACCACAAACCTGACTCTTACTTAAGACCTAAAGGAGGACCTCTTCTTGCTCGTTTCCAGGGAAATGTTCCTTTGGCTATAATCTCCCACCGTATGGCAAACAATCTACAGTATCTCCAGGGAGAATGTTCCACAGTATGGTTTTAACTTTCTATTTCCATGGAATCACGCAGGTGACAGGCCACCACCAGAAACGTACATACTGTATCTTTATATTATGTTACTGAACTAATAATAAAGGAAGTACTGAACAAATAATAAAGGAATTACGTCATAGGGATCTGATTTTAAGAAAGTGAAGTACTATAAATTGAGTATGTATACAGATTTTAGTCCCACATATACACTGAACATAGTACAGAGAATTAGAGGGGACAGTATAGTGTCCTTACCTCCTTTCCCAGAGGCATCCCACTGCCCAGAGAACAGGTCAGGCCGATCACTTTGGCCACAAACGTTTTGAAGGTGAGGTATTCTTTTAGCACTACTCCTCTCAGGATGGTCTTCATTTCAGGGATACCGGAGCCTAAAAACACACAAACAGGAATGAAAATTAAAGGTGCACCATGTAACTCTTCTGACGGGAGGTCCACAGCCTGCTTGTCTGCATGGAGTTGTTGGTGCTTTGCCTGGAATGTTCCACAGTGGGGCATTAAACATATGTGTATGGGTTATGTTGCTCAAAATTTTCTGTCACCACCAGCCACATTTGTTGGAACTGAGTGGGTGAAGAGTTACGCACAGGGACAAAATGCCAAAGTGTTTAAAAGTTGTTTAATTTCTTTTTTTCTTCCATTAAAAAGGCCAGATAACCATTATTTTCTTTCTCCTTTTTGGATTTTAGGAGATGAGTATTTGCAGCAGAATACAGTACTCAAAATGTATATCCTTATTACGTATTTTCTGTTCAACACCGGTTACAGAAGTATTACAGCTTTTCAGAGAGTAGGATTGTCAAAAATATTGAAAATCAGATACTAAAACTAGTATCAAAACTAGATACTCATTTGAGCAGGTATCAATACTACAAAAGTTCCATTCACAGGACAGAAATGAACCTTTCCTGAATTTCCAGAACAAGTCTAAGAGCACATAGACTAGTATACGCTCATGGACCACTATGGAACCTACAGGACCACTGAGGGATTACACAGATATAAGAACACATGGGGATAGAAAAGAAAGTACTACCATTTAATGTTGAAAGTCACATTCTATTGTGTAAAGAAAGAGTTGAAGTAGTTGTAGAAGTAGTAGTTGAAGAAGTAGTTGAAAAAGTAGAAGAAGTTGAAGAGGAAAAGTAGTTAAAGTTGAAGAAGAAGAATTTTTACCATCTTTGAGTATCAAAATCAGTATCCAGTCAATTTTCCCTGTCTTTTTTCTTTCTTTTTTCACTTTTCAAAGTATAGTTTACAAATGGCTTTGGACAGAAATATAAGGATGTGCGTATTTTGCATTGTACACTGTGTTTAGTGGAGCTGTGACTCTGCAGTCGATATAAATGGATATAGTTTGATACTCTAAAGCTCTCTCGTCTCTTCAGCCTGTGTTAGTGAATGTGAGAAAACAGCTGATGAGACGGACCAAAACAATGTACTGGCTGTGACTTTGAAAGGGCTGCTTTTCTGTCAGGGCTCTTATTGAATACTGCTGCAGAGGGGGCCCCGAGAGAAAAGCACAACCACCAAGGGCCCCAGAACCAGAAACCGAGTCAGAGCTGGAGGGTGAATGCTCACTAGGCAATTTTTACAATCCACTTTGGACAATAACAAAAGAAAACACTCCTTCTTCTATCCACACAAAGTCTTTTCTGTTAGGGGCAGTGGTGGATGAAGTTCTTAATTTTGTTATTTAAGTAAAAGTACAGCTAAAAAGGTAAAAAGTCACTCAAGTAAAAGTAAAAATATCACGAAAAAAATCGACTAAGTAGAAGCATTAAAATACATGTAAAAAGTAAACATATTTTGCTGAGATTTTTAGAACAATTAAAGTATGAAATGTAGAGATTTTGAAAAAGAATTCAACAAATTTTAAGTGTTTCAATTGATTTCTTAATTTTTCTAGCCGCTTTCGTGTATTTGGTTTGCTCAAAGTTGGGACGTTAATGTGTTAAAAAATAAAGTCTCCGCCATTTCAGCAGGTCTCAAACCATAAAGAAAAGTACTTTTTTACTTTTGATGTACAGATTTAAAATATGGTGGAGTAGAGGAGACACGTGATTGACGGGACATAGGATTATCTGTTCCATAAGGGTGAGTTGTTGTATAGCTGTAAGGGCGTATGGTATGGATGTAGTCCTGTATCTCTCACGGTTTTCCTTTCACTAACCACTTTGAGCAGATTAAACGTGGACAGATCCAGGAGGCGCATGCCGAGTGTTGTGTTGACATACCGACAGCCTGTGGGGCGAGGATCTGGGTGAATCCAGCTGAAAAGGTGATGAGGACCACAGGATAGGTGACCCAGGCCAGGTACTGAAGGAAAACGTTACTGTCCAAACCTCCGTACATCCATTTCTGAGCTGTGGAAACAACACACAGCTACAGTCAACATTATGTAAGTTATTCTGATTACGTGACAAAAATGAATACCATGTTTATTTGGCATTGTCCTAATGATAATATTGAGACTTTTTTATTTTAACATCATATAAAACAAGAAGTAAAATTAAAACAAAAAATTAAACCCACCCACGCCCACCCCTTCAATCTGTTGATATTGCTGAGGTTCAAATATACTGCACAAAATGCATTTACCACAAAAAGTACACAGATATTACTTTGTATTGTATTTAAAAGATTACACAGAAAGTTTGTTTTATTTTTAATTAAGAATTTGTCTTTAACAGTTTTTTTTTAGTTTTTTTTTTTTTTTTTTTAATTAGACAATGTACTTGATATTCTTTCTCTCTATTTTTTGATACATGTCCCACTACTAATCTACTTTGGTTAATATGATGAAACTGAAAATACCTTTACATTACTCAAAAAAATCTTTATAAGTTAGCATTTGTTAACGTAGTATAAACTAATGAGAGAACGGTCAAACACAAGTGAATGAAGAAAAAATTATAGAAACTTGTAGTGAAATTTGATCACTGTGTTAATTCTGCACTTTTTACAGTCTATTTTAGTGTTGCCAAAAGTATCGAAAATCAGATACTAATCGATTCTAGATACTTTTTTGAACATATTAAAAAGTATAAAAGCACATAGACTAGAAGACCACATGGTAAGATACAAGAAAGTTCTATGATTTAAAGTTGAAAATGACCTTCTAAGCTCTAAAGAAAGCGTATTTTTTATTATCATCGTGGTATCAGACGCAGTATTGAGTATCGAGTTTATTTCTTAGTATCGCAGTAGAGTTTGAACTTTTAATATTGTGATAACACTATTCTACTAGTATATTGTATAAGATTGCTAAAATATGATATTGTTGTTGGAATTTACGGTAAGGAGGAGAAAAGGAAAGAATTTAAAGATGTCTTACTTATTTTAGCAGCGTGGTGTTTACATTATAATAGGTATGACTAATGTTTAGAATCAAATTAAAGGTAGAGACGTGACTAGGTCGGCTTCACCTTGAGAGGCGCTTAAACACAGAGACTGAAGACTGGAAATCCTTTTGAATTAGTGTCAGTGCTGCAGGTTTCATCTCACCGGTGAGTCCTGCTCCTGGACTCAGGGCTTACCCACAAATCCTCTGTTCACATCATCTCTTTTTAAATCCAACTGCCATCTCTTCAATCTACTCCAAGGTTCTCTTCTCCCACCTCCTCCTACCTTGTCCTTCTCTCTTTCTCTCTCCACTGTAACTTCTCTTGTCTTCCTCCTTTCCCATCCCTCCCTCTCTTGCTCGCTCACCTCTTCCTCCTCTCCCTCCTCTCTCCTCCCTCCTCATCTTCTTTCTCTTCCACCTTGCTTACCATGTGCCTGCTCCTCCTCCTCTCTCCCTACTCTCTTCCTCCTCCACCTCTCTCCCTACTCTCTCTTCCTCCATCCCACTTTCCATCTTCTTCTCTCTCCTCCCTGCCTCCTCTTCTCGCTCCTCATCTTCTTTCTTTTCCACTTTTCTTACCCTGTGCCTGCTCTCGCTCTCCTCCTCTCTCTCTCTCTCCTTCTCTCTCCCTACTTTCTGTTCCCCCTTCGCTCCTTCCTTCTTCTCAGCCTCTTTCTCTTCCACCTTTCTTACCATGTGCCTGCTCCTCCTCCTCCTCCTCTCTCCCTCCTCTCTCTTCCTCCATCCCTCCTACCATATGCTCCTTCTCTCTTCTCCCTGCATCTTCTTCTCCCTCCTCATCTTCCTTCTCTTCCACCTTTCGTACCCTGTGCCTGCTCCTCCTCCTCTCACCCTCACTCCTCCTCTCTCGACTCCTTTCTCCTTCCTCTTTCTCCTCCTCTCTCTCGCTCTCTCTTTCCTCTCTTTCTCCTCCTCTCCTCTCTCCCTCATTCCCTCCTCCCACACTTACCCTCCCTCCTGTCCCTCTGCTCCCCCTGAGCTGGATGTGTTTTCTGTTCTAATACCATTTCCTATCTTTCATACTCCGTGCTGTTGAACAGTTTGTCTGAAAGAGTCCAGCTCCTCGGGCAAAGAATATCTGCAGATTCACAAAGTAGAACAACCTCTGTGGACTTTCATATCTGGCATATTGTGGAGTTTCACAGTCTGAAGTTGGTATTTGGAGGTTTACAAATGTGTCTATCCAGCTTTTTAGTAAACCCACCACTACAACTTTCTAACTCCCTGAAAGCATGGTTTTATAAATGAATTGTTGGTCTCTAGGTATGCAAAAAGTCACAGCCGCCCTCTGTGTGGACCTGTATCTGTGTTTAACTTAAACATGTCTCCCTCCTCTGTTACATTCTTAAAATATATCTGCTGTACTCATTTATTCATATAGGCACGTCCATTTTTATTGTCATGAGCATAAACTCCATAAAGACCAATCCTCAAATGAGCTCATGCCATTACACCTCCCCTCTGATAAACCACTGCGCACAGAAACTCCATACTTTTTAATGAACTTGTACTAATTTGGTTGCCTTGTATTTCCTTTGCATTCTGTTTTTCTTCTTGAATATGGAGTGAATAATGTGTCTGAAATAAAGAATAAATGAAATTAAAAAAAATAAAGGTATATATGTGTGTGACTTATGTGAATCTTGGCATGTAAAGTGGATGTAAATCCTGATCAGCAAACTTCAAATCAAGCATCTATTCAGTCCTTTCTTAACAGTTATTTACGTCGCACCAACAACCATCTTCCGATATCATCCGCCTAAGGCCCAAAGTTACTGGACTTTCAGTTACTCCTCACCAATATCAGTACAGCAGGGACAACAGGAGAGGAGGACGAATGGGACAGAAGAAAACGTATTGCAATAGGGGTGTAACTGGGAATTGTAAACTGGTAAAATAAGAATTGCTTCTCTGTTATTCAACTTTGTACCTACTATAGTCAACCTGAATAAAACATCTCAAAACAGCAGCCAAGTTATAAACCCCGTGCTGGAATGACAATAACATTGCTGGAGACAAGCAAGTGGAAGAACCTCCTCTTGAAAAGTAACATACCTTTAATGACTGAAAAAAGCTTGTCACTTTGCTTTCTTATTGAAAAAACGTTTTAAAAATACATTGTTATTAGGGATGTAACAATATCCAAATCTCTCGGTACGATACTTTCACGATATACATCTCACGGTGCGATATTTATTGCAATACTGTGTAACTTTTGTAAACAAAATTGTGAATATGCTTTTTCTTTTTAAAAGTGTTTAATAACAGTTATTTCTTCATGTACTAGTAATCATTACTGAAATGGAGCCAAGGATCATGGTCTAGTTATTTCTGTTTTTTTAGCGATATTCCTGCTATAACTATTCATTTAAGCAGAGAGAGTTGTCATTCGATATATTGTGACGGTCCACGATGTTATTGTGAGACTTTGGGCGATATGATATCATGATATTTCGGTTATTGTTACATTCCTAATTGTTACATCCATGCATTACGTTCATGACAGATTTCATATATTCTGAGTACAGGACCATGTGCTCACCTTGCAGACAGATGGCGATGCAGTAGTCCATGACCCAACTGACCAGAGCCATGACCAGGCCCAGCAGGATGAGGAAGATCCAGTCCTCCCCGACGCGCGAGATCAGGAACTTCTGACAGCGCACTGTACAGACTGCACACACAAAAGACACACAACTCACATCAATACACTTCTATAACAGTAGACTGGAGGGCCAGGGGCACAGGGGCAGCAAGGAAACACACAAAAGCAGTTTGGTGATAAACAAATGTGGTTAATGAGCGCACAAAACAATATCACAACCAATAACCTTTATCACAGTTGGTAAGAGGTCGAGGAATTGGAAAGTAAGTCAAATTTAATAAAGGGAAAAAATGCTAAAGCAAGTGCCTAGAATTTTGTTCACTGACAATGGCAATAAAATGTATTCTGATTCTTATTTGAAGGAATAAACTGCTGGAAGAAGTACTCAGTTTTGTTACTTAAAGGTGCACTATGTAACTTTCGTTGGGGGTCCGTCACCTGCTTATTTCTATGGATATGTCATTGCTCTGCCTGGAATGTTCCACAGTATGACATTAAACACATGTACCTTACATTTATTCAATTAGTTTTTTTAGCTCAAAAATACCTTAAAAAATAAATAAAATTCTGACTGAGCGGGGTCGCCTCTTCACAGATTTGACCTGTAACTTGGTCTGGTTTGGGCTTCATGAAGATAGAAAGGTTTAATACAATAACATTCCAGACAAAGCAATAACATCTCCATGGAGAAATATATCTGACGGGCCTTCCAACTAAAAAGTTAAACAATATATTAAGTAAAAAGTTCAGATACTGAAGCAAAATAAATTCTCAAGTAAAATTATCACATGAAAAATCTACTTAAGTAAAAGTATTAAAGTACCCATTTAAAATTGTACATAAAGAATTTGAAATCTGAACTGAAGAGATTCAAATGTACTGCTTATGAAAAAACAAACAATTTAATGTATAGTTTTTTTCTTGGCCGTTTTTATTTGTATGTCTTTGTATGCTCAAACTATGAACGGTTATAGTGGATAAAAAAGTACAGATACCTGCTCTCAAATGTAGTGAAGTAAAAGTAAAACATAACCACTTCAAAATGTACTTAAGTAAAGCACAGATACCTAAAATGTATACTTAAGTACAGTACTCTTACACTTTTATATTGTTAGGTTCCCCCACTGGGAATAAATATCCACAGAACCAACTACTGACTAAAATGACTAGTGCATATGGTGACAATATTAAACTGGATTCCAAATGTAAGTGTCATTTCCATTGCTGATGTGTGTGGCTTTTTCAGCTTGTTAATTGTAGATTACACTGGGGCAGAGACTCAAATTCTGCCACATTTTACACCTCACCCAGCACCTACAAATGAAATGGCTCTACTTTACATTTATTCAATCACAGGTGGTTTTACAGCTCAAAAATATCTAGAAAAACAGACATTCTGACTGTGAGCGGGGTTGCCTCTCCACAGATCTGACCTGTAACTTGGTCTGGTTTGTTCTCCATGAGGATAGAAAGGTTTAATACCATATTGTGAAACATTCTAGACAAAGCAATAACATCTTTATGGAGAAAAAGAAAAAAAAAGTGGTAAAAGAATGTTTCCAGTTTACTTTGAATCACACACAAAAGCACAAACCAGATCAAAGTTACATGTTCTGACTAACTTCTGTACTCTACTCGCAAACATTGTACTAATAGTGGCAATTATGTGTGCTGGGGCGGTAGGGGATGTTCAGTACATGCACAGTGTAATCACAGAGACCCCCATTGGCCCCTGCTCTGGGTGTGTCCTGATTTCTCTCTTCTCTGTGGGACGCTCCTCCGGGGACCAGCGGGGCCCCTGGCTAATGACACAGCACTAGCATAATCTAGTCTCTCACTCACCTCCCAAACACACTGAAAAGTACATGTCCCAGTGCAAGGAGGGACTGTAATGTGCATTAGACAACATGTAATGAGGGCCCACCAAGATGATTTGAACCCAGGGCCCAAAATGGTAGCACCAGGTCATGATACTACAATTTCAAACTCATGTTCAATACTTTATCTGGAATGTCTCACAGTATGGCATTAAACCTTTCTATCTTCATGAAGAACAAACCAGACCAAGTTACAGGTCAGATCTGTGGAGAGGCAGTCCCCGCTCACAGTCAGAATGTGTTTTTCTAGGTATTTTTGAGCTGTAAAACCACTTGTAATTGAATAAATGTAAGTAAAGCTGTTTAATGTCACACTGTGGAACATTCCAGGAATAGCAATGACATCTCCATAGAAACAAGCAGGTGACGGACCATACACCAGAAAAGTTACACAGTGCACCTTTAAGCATCGATTAGTATCTGATTTTTGATACTTTTGACTATAACTTAATGTGTACTTGGACTGTGCTGGAGAATAGTAAAAGCAGAGTATTGGTAGTCACAGTGATAAAAGTAAAAATAATAAAAACAATGTGACAATTTTAGAAAAGAATTTAAGTCATTTTCAATTCAATATTTGTGAAAAAGACCTATGTTTTTATTGTGATTATTAAAGATCCCACAAAATATCAAAATAAATAGGTTTGATATCATGTCATAGTAGTATTAGTACAAGTATTATCTGAAGAAGTACAGATAAAGAATATATGTGTGGTACTTTTTTACTTATATTTTTAATACTTTTTAATAGAAACAAAGTACATACTGTAACTACACAACTTGATTTTTTTCTCTAACATTTATGAATCAAGATATTTCATACAGCTGCACTTGGACTCCACATTAGAGCTTTGATTGACAGCTGAGGAGTGATTGACAGGCGGAGGAGGGAGGCGGGGGCGGGAGTTGAGTGAATTCGAAACGATTCAGCTTTGTAACATACAGCAATCAACACCTTTAAGAAGAGTCTAACACGAGCGCTGCCAAACCGTAATGAACCCAAAGCTTCTATTATTACAGACAACAGACATGAGCCAGTGCTGAGAATAAGACTTGTATATTTAGATCTATGTGTTGGTGCATTAGTCGGCTTTGCGTCATCACCCGCGGGCCTTCTGTGCGCTTGGTCCCCTTTTAACAATCTTTCCTGTAGCTATGTTAAAATGTTGTTACCGCCATAAAAACATACCTGGAGTAGTAGTGTTTTATTTCATTCATAAATGTTTTAGTAATCCTTTATTATTAGTCTGAAATAAAACACTCCAGGTACGGTTTTGATGAGGAAATTACATTAACATTATAACAAATTGGAAAATAGCGTAATACCGGCTCTTTAAGTTGGTTATAAGTTGGCTTTGGCTGGTCAAGAAATGTGTTCAGATCTTTGTCATAATTTGATGCTATATGCTTTAATGCTCTCAATGATGGCATTTTGTTTGGGATCCAAGAAATTTGAAAACTTGACACTTCATGTTTCTGGAGATTTAAAGGTGAACTATGTAACTTTTCTGGTGGGGTCTCTATGGAAATTGTTATAGGCATGTCTTGAATGTTCCACAGTATGGTATCAAGCCCATTAATGAGTTACACTTTTTCCCAGTCAATAGAAATTATATTTTGTTTTTAACTGTTAATTGCTATGGCAACAATTTATTCAGTTGCATGTGTTTGTATTGTCAAAAAACAAAAAACAAAAAAAAACCTTGGGGGGCTGGTCTCCATGGAGATACTATATCATTTTAAAGCCATGAGGTGGAACATTCCAGGCAAAGCAACATCATCATCTCTCTCAGAAAAGATGCACAGTATACCTTTGCATTAACTGATTTTTTTTTATGAAACAATTTTCAAATATAAAACTAGAAATAAAACATGCTGATGCATTTTAAGATCTAAGTAAACGTCCCATTCATTTATTTAAGTACTTTAAAAATGTCTTAATATAAATGATATAAGTTCACAGCTTCTTGGTGCTACAGGTGCCAAGGAGAGACAAACTGAGCACTGCAGTGTACAGTCGGCTTGTGACTCACACTTTGCTGCAGACCCCTAGCACCCCTCCCATATATTTCCCATCATGCATCATTCTACCCCCTCTGTTCTTCTGTGGCGCCTTTAATCACATCTTATCTGTTGCTCTCACTTCGGTCTCCTCCCCCCTCCTCCCAGGACGCTCATAAAGCCACATACCTGCTGGGACTAATTTAGGTCTCCATAGATACATGGTGCACCTGATTCACACACAACCCACACAACCCGTGTGTGTGTGTGTGTGTGTGTGTGTGTGTGTGTGTGTGCGTGTGTGTGCGTGTGTGCGTGTGTGCGCGTGTGTGCGTGTGTGCGCGTGAGTGTGTGTGCGTGTGTGCGCGTGTGTGCGTGTGTGTGCGCGTGAGTGTGTGTGCGCGTGTGTGTGTGTGTGCGTGTGTGTGTGTGCGCGTGTGTGTGTGTGCGCGTGTGTGTGTGTGCGCGTGTGTGTGTGTGCGCGTGTGTGTGTATGTATTTATGTGTGTGTATGTATTTATGTGTGTGTGTGTATTATGTGTGTGTATGTATGTGTGTATGTGTGTGTATATGTGCGTGCATATATATGTATGTGTGCGTGCACGTATGTATGTATGTATGTATGTATGTATGCAGTATGTGTATATGTATATATGTGCATGTGTATATGTGTGTATGTATGTGTACGTGTATGTACAGTATAAGTGTATGTGTGTGTATGTATGTATGTGTGTGTGTGTATTATGTGTGTGTATGTATGTGTGTATGTGTGCGTATATGTGCGTGCATATATATGTATGTGTGCGTATATGTGCGTGCATATATATGTATGTGTGCGTGCACGTATGTATGTATGTATGTATGTATGTATGTATGTGTACAGTATGTGTATATGTATATATGTGCATGTGTATATGTGTGTATGTATGTGTACGTGTATGTACAGTATAAGTGTATGTGTGTGTATGTATGTATGTGTGTGTATGTATGTGTTTGAGTGTATGTGTAATGTGTGTGTGTATATGTATATGTATGTGTACGTGTATGTATGTGTATATGTATGTGTGTATGTGTGTGGGCGTGTGCGTAGGGCCCTCTGCATATGCTGTTGTGAGGACTATACTTTAGAAAGGTTTATCAATCAATCAAAGACATTTAAATTGAAATAGAAGTTTTATATTGAGGTTAATATGAAGAGACAGCCCGCCCACACACTGCACTTACATAACACAGGGTAGAAGCCAATGTATGTGCGACGTATACTGTCCTAAGGCGTATGAGAGGAAGGATATGACGCCTGCTTTTAAATGTGTATGTATAATAGATAATGAAAATAAAATTAATACTGAAGAGAGTAGATTGGGGATTGATGTAATTTCACTAGATTTAAATGTGCACTACGGAACTATTTTCAGGCGGAGGGATTCCCATTTGCGTGTTTCAATGGAGATATTATTGTTTGCCTGCAATGTTCCACACCAAGTTATTAAACTCATCTTTCTTGTATTTATTCACTCAGAGGTGGTTTTATTGCTTGGAATTTAAAAAAATAAAAATAAAAATTCATCCTTACAGTGAACGAGTTAAATCACCACAGATCTAAGCTGTAAATCAGCCTGGCTGCACCACTTATCAATTTAATATCATATTGTGGGACATTCCAAGCAATGCAGTAATATCTCCATGGAGACGAACAGTTTGCAGACCTTTAAAAAAATTATTTGAATTTTGAGACAACCTTAAAGAGTTTAATGTATACATTGTATGCAAAGTTAAAAGAGGTTACAAACAAATCAAAACTCACCAAATTTGCTAATAATAATTTGTGAAATGTCAAAAATATTTTTGATATTAAATTATAACTTGCATCAATCAGTAACATTGGCATAATAAGGTATTCTCTGTAAAATATTAAAGGTGCATTTTTTATTGGGGGTCCATCACCTGCTTGTTTCTATGGATACGTCATTGCTCTGCTTGGAATGTTCCACAGTATGACATTAAACAGCTCAACTTTACATTTATTCAATTACAGGTGGATTTATTGCTCAGAAACACCTAGAAAAACAACATTCTAACTGTGAGCGGGGTCGCCTCTCCACAGATCTGACCTGTAACTTGGTCTGGTTTGGTCTCCATGAAGATAGAAAGGTTTAATACTATACTGTGAAACATTCCAGACGACGCAATAACAATAATCTCCATGGAGAAAAGCATTCGACGGACGTTCCCCCAGAAAAGTTACACAATGCACCTTTAACTGACCCAAAATTGCTGAAACCTTGACACAAAATGTTTTCAATGAAAATCCCTAGCTGTGCATACTTCCTCCCACAAAAAAAAACAATTATTCAAATCAGCCATTGGGTTGTATGCAAGCCCACAGTTCTATAGTGCGTTAATTCCCCGATTCTACACAGTCATGACCGTCTCCTTCTCCAGTCTGTGTGCATGTGGCGCCACGCTCGTTATGAAAAAAAGAATCAATTAAAACGCCTGGCTGTGCTTAATACTAGTAGCTTAATTAGAGGGTATAAAAGGAGATAAAGGCAAATCTGTCTATTCAGCTTTTCTGCGTTTTAAACAGGAGATAAGGGGGCCCATGGTGGTATTATACTGTAAATACTGAGGTGTGACTGAAGCATGCAGGGAGGAACTAAGCCTGTGTCATAATTAGTGTATGGATTTTAATGCCGTATATGAGACTAGAGAGTTAAATTTCTTCTATATGGTATTTACAAGTACTTTTTGATATTATTCAGGAGTAATAAAAGTATCTGGAGTTGTGTTTTGTTTCATTCGCACATTTGAGCACTCCTTTATTATTAGTCTGTCTACATCTCCAAAGCTCAAAATGTTCTGTTCCAACTCCAGGTATGTTTGGGATGAGGAAACGGCAGAAAAAAGCGCAATATGGGCCCTTTAATAAACTTGTGTGACTTATTTCAAGTTTACTCACCGTGGCGATACTAGAATTGCATATCAACACAAGTGAAACGCATCTGTGAAGTGAAAGCTCCAAGTTTTGAAGTCCATTAGCCTTAAGCCCCTCAAATCTGTGAAAACTGGCAGAGCTTTTCAAAACAAATGTGGAACTCTGGGTTTTGTTTTAGCTGCAGCTGCCGATTTGTTGGGTTTAAAACTGAGCTAATGAAAGGAAAAAGTCACGAGCCTTCCTCCTTTTTATGTTTTGCTTGAATGGAGAAAGAATTTGGGTGTTTTTTTTTAGAAAATCTACTTTGTAAAACACAAATGAATTTACATAAAAAGGAATAGTGTTTTTCATTAATTAAAGCTTCAGTAAAGTGGTCAAAACTAGAAAGAAAAACACAGAAAGACCGTCATTCAAGCACAAATTCACTGACTTGGCACTTTTAGAATAAAAACGGACTCAGCTAACAAATCATTTTCTTTGAACTGGGAGAGGAAGAAGAGATACAGTAAGTCACAATGAGAAATAGTGAGTAGACTTCCTTCACGTTACAATTTGTCAAAAATCGGTGTTGATTTTCAGCTCTTGAATTCAGTTCTTTACTTGGGTAAATTTTTCAGAATTTTCCAGTTGCATGGTATCAAGGAAATTCCAGCGCAAAAATACTTCAATTTGGTCAGCATCATTGTATGGACATTATTAATATGTTATCATAAACTATGTATTGTTGAAAGTTTAAATTGAACTTTTTCTGGGTCTGCCACCTGCTCATCTCCATAGAGATGCTATTGCTTTGCTGGGAATATCCATCTTGCATTTCAGCATTCAAGATTCAAGATTTTATTGTCACTGTCACAGAAAACAATGAAATTATATTTAGAGCAACAAACACTGCACAGTTATAATGTAAAGTGCAGAGTTTCTGTTTTAATTGTTAAAATAAATAGATTAAAAAATAAATGTGCATCTTTACAGTGAATACAACCGCTCCACAGATCTGATGTGTAACTTGATCTGCCATAAAATCTCCGTGGAGACAAGCAGGTGGTAGATCCTCTAGCAGAAAAGTTACATAGTGCACCTTTAAGTATTTGGAAACAAACTGAACAGTGCCAGTTCTGTGTGGAACTCGGCTTGCTGCGTATTTGCTGACTGCACCAAAAAGTTTCTCCTCCAAACTCGAACACTTTAAAGCGCATTTTTGTGTCCTATCGTCACCGTGGCGATGTGGCTCCAAAGGATTTCCCCTGATGCAGCAGCCTCACCACCGTGGAGTGTTAAGGGCAAATACATCTATATACACATCTATTACACACACACACACACACACACACAGTGGACTTACCCCAGCCTTGTACTCAAGAGGGAGAAGTAAAGGCATAATGAATGAATGCAACTGTATTGTTTTGGGGTTAAAAAGAATGAGATTAGAATTGTCTTGTTTTTGCACTTTTGGATCTTCTTTTTATGGTGACACCTACACTTCGGAATAAACAGAGTTCACTCCAATTTTATCCCTTCAAAACTGATGTTACAATTATTTTAAAAAGTATAACTTCTATTGGGTATTAATTGCTAAGACATAAAATATTTCGATCGCCATGTTTTATTGTTTTGAAAATGGTACATTTCGTTTTCGATGCCCTGAGTCTCCCCGCCCTGAGTCACGTACAGCTAACCATAAGGAAGGTTTGATTTGGGCATGGAAGAGATTGCTAAATGATTGAAACATTTAGCTGGATGAGATCTAAAACCTCTTCAGTCATGTCTTGGATGAGGGAACAACATTATAAAAAGGTAGAAAGCTCCAAAAAGTCAATTTTGCTTAATAACCCCTCTTTAAAACATATTTCTTCCTCCAAAGTTCAGACTCTGCTCACATGTTTTGCCAGAGTTTACCTCTCAATTAAAAAGCTGAATAAGGGCAACAAGACGTGTCAGAATCTCAACAATGTCCGCCACCTTCTTGTTTCTATGGATATGTCATTGCTCTGCCTGGAATTTTCCACAGTATGACACTGAAAAGCTCTACCTTACATTTATTCAATTACAGGGGGTTTTATAGCTTAAAAATACCTAGAAAAACAGACATTCGGACTGTGAGCAGGGCTGCTTCTCCACAGATCTGACCTGCAACTGGTTTAGTCTCCAAGAAGATGGAAAGGTTTAATACAATACTAAAATTCCAGACGAAACAATAGTATCTCCATGGAGAAAATCATTTGACGGACCATACAACAGAAACGTTACACAATGCACCTTTAACTGCAGAGAATGTATATAATAGAACGTATTTGTATTCACTGTAATACATGTTCCAAGGTCTTGTTTTTGTATATACTGAATTTGGGATTTTTATATAAACCAAAAATTCTGGTAGATTTGCCGTTTTCATTCACCATTTTAATCTAATTCACATGGATTGATGAGTTCTGACTTGAAAAACCCATCTACCAACTTGTTGCAAATGAACTTGAGCTATACTTAAACTTATAATACTATAATCAACTGTCACCTCAATAAAGATTATTATTCAACCAGATGTGGCCAGAGCACCCAACAACACCCATCAGCACCCTTCACTTAATCAATTAAAACACACTTTTGTCCAAGTTTGAAGTACCCTTTTGTCTAGCTCGTTAAAACTAAGGGAGCCTGCAGAGGACAAGACCTTACCACTGTCACCATGGCAGCCCTTTTTTCTCCATTAAAATAAATCGATAATGAGTAAAGATGTGAAGTTGGGTAAAGGTGAAATGCATTGATTGGAGGCAGCCACCACGGACCACTGGCTTTGAATATAATTGGGGCTTTTAGATTTCTTCTCATATTATGGCCCAATCTCAATTCTCCCCCTTAGCCCTCTGTCTTAGCCCTACCCCTCTGTTGTGCGCGTTCACAAGAGACAGAGGGGTGTCCCAATACTCTTTTCTGTAAGTGCGAGGGCTAAGGGGAAGGGCTGTTCACCCCTCTTAGCAGAGCTTTTGCAGATGCACCCTTTGCGCAAAGGGGATAGGCGTGGCTTAATGCAAGTTGGAGCAAAAAGCAACATGGAAATCGGGAAGTGTCGGGCAATCGGGAAGTAATCGGACAAATGTGAGTATTTTGCACTCAAGAACCTCATAAAAAGTTGTATAAAACTGTAGTAACTTTTGAAAAGTTGTAGGTATACTCATGGCGCCAGCATTTACGCTTTCTGACATATACGGCTTATCGTAACATGCCCGGTTAGAACTATACGCATGTTACGGTATTACGAACATGCATGGCCTAAAAGAACTATATACGCATATATGTCAGACTAGAATGTGTCAAATATATCGCTGTATCTGTATATGTTTTCATTTCGCTTCATAACTCGTCTCATGTGCTTTTAGAACTATACACATGTTACGATAGAGTGTGTAAAGTATTACGAACATGCATGGCCTAAAATATTATTGTTTCGTTTCGCCTTGTAAATTATCCCCTATTTATATTAAAAATTACATGTTATTAATCACATTTGTATTTTGTTTAGAAATTTCTTGTAGGAGGCTGGACTTGTTGGAGTTGTGTCAGCCCAACAAGCTTCAAAAAAGTGGGAGAATTTGAAAATAAAATATAAGGTATATTACATTCTATAATATTTGTAGGTACCAGAACAACTATATATGTTTATGACTATGTATTCATTTTGTTTTCTTTTTTGTGTGTACCAGGCATCCTCTACAACTCCGTCCACCTCTGCAGCATTTTAATTTTGTGTTACAGTTGATTAAAATTTGATTTACATATGTTGTACAGAGTATAGTAATTTTAAAAAATTAAAAAAAACTTTTGACTTTTTGCAAAGTTTATTTAAAACAAACTCAAAAGGAGCACAATACTTCAAAACTTTAAAAATAATGTCATATTGTTGCGACTGCAAAGGGGTGTCCCATTTCTAAGGGTTTAAAACACACCCCTTTGCCTTACCCCTCTGTTTAAAGACAGAGTGTGAGGGCGAGGGCTAAGACAAAGACAGAGGGCTAAGGGGGAGAATTGAGATTGGGCCTAAATCTTGTCTTCTTAGGCTCTTCTCTCATCATACCAGCTAGCTTTAAAGGTGCACTGTGTGTAACTTTTCTGGTAGAGGGCCCGCCAGTTACTTGTCGTCATGGTGATGTTATTGCTTTACCTCCAATATCCCAAAGTATGCCATTAAACTTTTCAATCTCCCTAGAAACAAGCAGGAGAGACCACCAGGGAATTTTACAGGTGAGATCTGTGAAGCGGTGACCCCACTCACAGAAAGAATACATGTTTTTAAAGGTATTTTAAACACAAAAAAATACTGCGGAATGTTGTATGCACTTGAGCGGTGCACATTTTGAAATTGTCAGTGCTGCAACAACTTGAGATTTTGTTTGATTTGACAATACAGAGTAAAAATTTGGGTGAAGAGTGGGGAAGACAGTCACATTCTTTCACTTGCCTGTGGTGCTTCAAGCCCAATAAATCACAAAACTAAAAAAGAAATAATTATTACAGCTACATTATACCATTTTATCGGTCGAAGACAATAAGAGAACCTCTTACATAACATCATTTCCTACTACAAACACAATATTTATTCATGAAATAGTTTATCCTATTCGTTTCAATGAATGAGTAGGTTAAATGTACTTCTTTGGATTTCTCGCATTGCTGGCCGAGTTCTTGAGTCTAGTCAATACTAGAAATTCAAAGATTTAACATTTGGGAATTTACCTTTTCAGTATTTCTTGGCAGGGTGTATACATACACATTCAAAAATGTGAAATCCACCAATAAGAGACCGCATAGTCGTTACCATGGTGACACCATGGTGACATAATGTATGCAGAATGGTTTCAAAGCTTCTTAGTTAAGTCCATTCCGGAGCTTCTACCATTTCTCAGCAAACCGTGAACCAGAAGACACCTTTTCACAACCTCTCCACGTCTCCACACAGACTTAGCTCCAAACAACATGGACAACCAAACGCCTGAAGACTTGGTCCAGTTTTTAGGTTCTTTCACCGTTGTACAGTGCAGCACCCCCACGCCAGCGGTTGCACAGAGGGTGACACGGGACTACAGGTCCAGCCGCAAAAGACATCTGAGCAGCTCTGAACCTCAGCAGTCTCCAACAGTCTCTTCACTGTCTCCTCCTGCTCCCAAGAGAAGGCCTGAACCTGGTCCTTCACATGCTGTAGTGTACAGCACCCCCTCACCAGTGGATGACCAGAAGGACACCCACGACTACAGTCCAAAGTCTACGGGGTCCAGCTGTAAAAGGCATCTGAACAGCTCTGAGTCTCAGGTTGGTTCACCCACACGGCTGCCTCTAAAACAGCAGGAGCAGGGACAAGCAAGTGCCTCTGACCACCAGGGCTGTGAACAAAGGCAGGATCCACTGCAACAAGTGGTTATGCCAAGTGGACACTACAGCCAACCACAAAGTCCTCAGCCTGGGCACTACCTGCCCACCTCCAACAACGTGACAAATGGGCATCACTACCATCATCCAATGATGCCCCAACAGCCAATGATGAGCCAGCAGTGGTGGCGCTGTGCACACTGTAATGGTCAGGCAGTCTACCACGAGGATGACTGGCACTACCCCTGTGGTCGTGTTAAAGAGGTATGGAAACATGGGCATTATATCAAAGATGATTTTATGTAGATGGCTTTTGGAAACTTTTCTGATGAGATGCTTTTGTTTGTTTAGTTGACGTCACACCACGTGATCAGTGAGGACATGCTGCGTCAGTATGCGACTATGTAAGTACTGCCACTACAAATCTGGCATTGTCAAGTTGTTGAAATCAAAATGATGAGTTATCGCATTTATTCATTTTTTATTTATTTTTCCTCTATAGAAATGGGGAAACATTGCTTGAGGTAATGCCACCTCCTCCGATACCCCTTTCCACTAGTATAGTCAGGCCTTATACTGACTATGCCACAGAGTTAACATCAAGGTAGGCAAACTTTCACAAACTGCTAAAAACCTTTCTTCTGACTCAATCTGGTTGTGTGGCTTCTAATTATTGATTTCCTTCAGGCAACTTCCAGAAGTGCCCACAGGCCCGGTCCACAGGGGGTACTGTACACACTGCGATGGTCAGGCAGTGTACCATGAGAGTGACTGGCACTACCCCTGTGGTCGTGTAAAAGAGGTATGGAAACATGGCACTGTATTTGATGGATTCCTGGTTGGTTGGTTGGTTTGCTTACTTTTCTCATGAGATATTTTGTTTTGTCTAGTTGACGTCTCAGCATTTGATCTCTGAGGACATGCTGCGACCCTGTGACATTGAGTAAGTACTGCTACTTCAAACATGTTCAGCATTTTTTAATCAAAGATGAGTTGTTCCACTAATTGGTTGATTTATGTTTTTCCTCTACAGAGATGGAGAAATTATTTATGATGTTGTTCCTCCTCCACCTCGCCCCATCACTGACTGCGTCATGGACGCAACACCGAGGTACGCAGACCTTCACATATTTTGTGTAATTGATTAATAATCATGACTGTTCTCTTTAGTTATGGAGTTATCGTATCTAACTGTGCACTTACCTGATTTAGGCAAGTTCCAAAGGCGTCCCAACCCCCCAAAAAGCCAAAGCGAACCATCAACCTGGAGACCCTGGAGATACCCACTGGTTTCACCAGGTTCAGGGACCAGAACTGGTTCAAATTTCGGAAACAGCTGGGAACCACAGATTCAAAAGTTATTGGTGAAGCGCTGCAAGAACATGTAAGATTTCACCTCCACTCATCCAAGTTACTACTGACCTGAAGATTCTGGAGGAATATGTTGAATACTAATGTGTTTTATTTCTCTACAGTGGGGGGAAATGTACGCAGCCGATAGATTCAAGTATGAGAAACAGGCCCGAACAGCAAGATCCGTTGCTCGTCAGATAGATCCTGAACTGTGTCCCTCGTCTCCACCGATGGACCGTGAGGTACGTGCAGTAGATGCAGTTATACTAATACTATATACTGAATATACTAAACCGAACAAGAGTATGTGCTGATATCACATGTTCTTCTGTTTATCCATTCCAGATTTATCTTCTCAGCATCTCCAAGCGTAAAAGACGCAGACTGGGTAAGACGATTTTCTATCAAAACAATTCACTTTGAATTTACAGTATTCATCATTGTCTGTTTTTATTTTTACAGAGAAACAAATGAGGCTTGAGAACAATACGCAAATGCAGAACGAGAAAAAAGCGCAGGGTAAGAAAAAAAAGGAGAAGTCACAGAAGAATAAAGAATAAGAAAGACGAGAATCAGGAGAAGAAAAAATTGTCTCGTCTCAGCTCTCATGTCTCTCATCGGACGAGGGCACCGGTGATTTTACTGAAGTGGCGTAGATCAATACATTTTGGCCCCTATCCAGAGGCCATTTAAAAATAAAATCTATGCACACATGAATTTTGGCTAGAATTTAGTGTCTTTGCTATTTAAACTTGTGTTAGTTACTGTGTATTACAAACACTCAGATGAACTTGTTTCTAGAGTAAAATAATAAATGCACTTGTTTTAAAATGCAAATACAAGCAATCTTTCTGTGACATATTTTGCACGTCTGTTAACAGTTAAAAGATATATCCATTTACGACCTTGTATGTACGGTATGCTAAATTAGTTTAAGTCCACCTTCCCCAGTTTAGATATACAGGGAAGCTCCTTTGTAAGACATGCATGCACCTGCTGTGTGGAGCTTCACTATTCTGATATTAGATAAAGGGCTTCTTTCAACTTTCGACCTGGAATCACTTCTTTCACCATTACACTGTACCTTTACTTTATTTGGGCAATGGTTTGTGTTTGTTTTAAAGTATTTCAATTATGAGATAATCAAATTACCGTATTTTCCGGACTATAAGCCGCTACTTTTTTCTCACACTTTGAACCCTGCGGCTTATACAACGATGCGGCTAATATATGGACGGATTATTCGTCTATGAACACAGCGGATGCGCGCGCAGCTTGAGTGCAGAAAGCGCCGCTGTCTGTGCGGTTAACATGGGTTAGGGTCAGTTAGAACACTCGCTAGCGCTGTTGTCAGCACTAAAACAGTTTATCGCTGCGTGATAAAATAAGTTCTGCTGCTAAATGAACATTAGTGAGTGGGATACGTCTTAATGACCCGTATGTGTTAAATGCAGGTGAGGCGTAAATGACGAGACGAAACGTCTCAAACTTCAGTAGCTGGACATTCACTCATACATGATCGGTGCAACTAACCCCGACCCCCGGGAGAGCCTGAAATCCTGTTGAAATCCTACAAGACACTGACATGATACAAGACAGGACAGCGGCTCTTTCTGCTCGAGACATGCGCTGTAGAGCGCCAAGTGACGGGGCGCAAGAGCGAAACAGACAGGTGAAGAGATGATGTGCTGAGGAAGATGCTCGTTTGATTTTGTTTTGAACAGTTATTTTGTGCTTCATGCATACACCCTCCTCATGGAAAACATACGAAGAAATGCATATGATGCAGCTTTGAAGTTAAAGACAATTGATCTGTCAAAGAAGGAAACAGAGCTGCTGCACGTGAGCGCGGCATCAATGAGTCGATGGTGAGACGTTGGCGACGGCAGCGTGACGAACTGACTCAATGCAAAAAGACGACAAAAGCTTTCAGAGGCAATACAAGCAGATGCTCGGAACTTGAAAACTTCTTGAAGACGTGGACACCTGCGGCTTATAGACAGGTGCGGCCTATATATGTACAAAAATAAAATTCTTTAGTTGATGCGGCTTATATTCAGGTGCGCTCAATAGTCCGGAAATTACGGTAAATGTATCTTGTTTGATATGTACCGACAATGTTGTTGTTTTCTAGCATACAACCTTCATTTATATTTATATATATAGTTATATTTAATGAGTATTTGGGCCTATATTTTTATTGGTTCATGTTATATCAATTTAGTCTTTAGTTTGGTTTTCAGCTGTTTGTTGTCAGAGGAGCAAAAGGATGCTTACAACAGCGTTCTATGCCCCTCCAGAGCAACCAGGTCCTCATTCCCTCATGCCTTATACTGCTTCTCGTCAGGATGAGACCACAAGAGCCAGCGTTCAGCAGCTGCAGTCACTCAACATCCAGACCAAGTCTGTAACAAATAATGACCAGCTACCTACAGCACTCGGGTTCTCTTGCTTTCTATCATCACCAGCTGCAGTCGATAAGGTCAGCCAGTGGAACGCAGCACCCCAAGTAAGCATCCAACCCAGCTTTCCAGTTGTGTGTGGAGGCTTCTCATCACCTGGCCCAAGTGGATACAGCATCCAAGAACAGTCATACCTTGCAGCCTATACGGTTCAGCCAGTTAACAGTCCAATATATCAGCAGCGGCCTACTATGCTGCCAGTTACATCGCCTTTCATTCCTTCTTGTTCTGCACAACCATACCAAGCTTTGACGCCATTGGGCCACAGCCAGAGTCAATGTGGCACCCACACCCATACAGCAATGTTGACTTCAAACCCAGAGTTTGGAGCACACCCAAGGCAGCTACTGCCCACAGTAACAAGTGCAATTATGCCACACGTCTCGATGACAGCCTTCTACCAGCCTGCCGATGAAGTGATCCAACTTGTGCCTGCCACTGTGAGTATGGTGGCACAACAGCATCTATGCCAGTCCAGTACCAGGCCACATCAGTTGGCCCAGCCTTTCCAGTGCAACAACCTACACCAACTGTAACAACATCAGTGTACCAGCCCCAAGCTCTACTCACACAGGTCCCAAAAATACGTACCAAATACGTTCATGGATGTACGCAATAATAGATCATTCACACAAAATCATTTCATTAATTGTAATACTACTCATGTTGTACATCGTCATTGTTGTCCTTGTCCAGAAGGTTTTTTCTATATTGGCCGCACTAAAAGGAGCATAATTTTTTAACTAAGACCAGTCATGGTCGAAACATGTTGTATACTTCAAGTATACTTTTTTGTATAAATACTATGAGAAGCCTATACTTATTTGGAAAAGTATTTCGTTTTGATGCAAGCTTTAGAATTGATTAGTAGCTGGGTATACATTTTTTGACAACCCTAGACCAACTCTTTAGGTTAAGATACAACATTGCTGGGTTTCAGATGACATTATAACATTCTGTGATCCACTACCACTCATATTATATCTTGTCTTCTTAGGCTCTTCTCTCATCATACCAGCTAGCTTTAAAGGTGCACTGTGTGTAACTTTTCTGGTAGAGGGCCTGCCAGTTACTTGTCGTCATGGTGATGTTATTGCTTTACCTCCAATATCCCAAAGTATGCCATTAAACTTTTCAATCTCCCTAGAAACAAGCAGGAGAGACCACCAGGGAAATTTACAGGTGAGATCTGTGAAGCGGTGACCCCACTCACAGAAAGAATACATGTTTTTAAAGGTATTTTAAACACAAAAAAATACTGCGGAATGTTGTATGCACTTGAGCGGTGCACATTTTGAAATTGTCAGTGCTGCAACGACTTGAGATTTTGTTTGATTTGACAATACAGAGTAAAAATTTGGGTGAAGAGTGGGGAAGACAGTCACATTCTTTCACTTGCCTGTGGTGCTTCAAGCCCAATAAATCACAAAACAAAAAACAACAAAATTTAATTATTACAGCTACATTATACCATTTTATCGGTCGAAGACAATAAGAGAACCTCTTACATAACATCATTTCCTACTACAAACACAATATTTATTCATGAAATAGTTTATCCTATTCGTTTCAATGAATGAGTAGGTTAAATGTACTTCTTTGGATTTCTCGCATTGCTGGCCGAGTTCTTGAGTCTAGTCAATACTAGAAATTCAAAGATTTAACATTTGGGAATTTACCTTTTCAGTATTTCTTGGCAGGGTGTATACATACACATTCTAAAATGTGAAATCCACCAATAAGAGACCGCATAGTCGTTACCATGGTGTCACCATGGTGACATAATGTATGCAGAATGGTTTCAAAGCTTCTTAGTTAAGTCCATTCCGGAGCTTCTACCATTTCTCAGCAAACCGTGAACCAGAAGACACCTTTTCACAACCTCTCCACGTCTCTACACAGACTTAGCTCCAAACAACATGGACAACCAAACGCCTGAAGACTTGGTCCAGTTTTTAGGTTCTTTCACCGTTGTACAGTGCAGCACCCCCACGTCAGCGGTTGCACAGAGGGTGACACGGGACTACAGGTCCAGCCGCAAAAGACATCTGAGCAGCTCTGAACCTCAGCAGTCTCCGACAGTCTCTTCACTGTCTCCTCCTGCTCCCAAGAGAAGGCCTGAACCTGGTCCTTCACATGCTGCAGTGTACAGCACCCCCTCACCAGTGGATGACCAGAAGGACACCCACGACTACAGTCCAAAGTCTACGGGGTCCAGCTGTAAAAGGCATCTGAACAGCTCTGAGTCTCAGGTTGGTTCACCCACACGGCTGCCTCTAAAACAGCAGGAGCAGGGACAAGCAAGTGCCTCTGACCACCAGGGCTGTGAACAAAGGCAGGATCCACTGCAACAAGTGGTTATGCCAAGTGGACACTACAGCCAACCACAAAGTCCTCAGCCTGGGCACTACCTGCTCACCACCAACAACGTGACAAATGGGCATCACTACCATCATCCAATGATGCCCCAACAGCCAATGATGAGCCAGCAGTGGTGGCGCTGTGCACACTGTAATGGTCAGGCAGTCTACCACGAGGATGACTGGCACTACCCCTGTGGTCGTGTTAAAGAGGTATGGAAACATGGGCATTATATCAAAGATGATTTTATGTAGATGGCTTTTGGAAACTTTTCTGATGAGATGCTTTTGTTTGTTTAGTTGACGTCACACCACGTGATCAGTGAGGACATGCTGCGTCAGTATGCGACTATGTAAGTACTGCCACTACAAATCTGGCATTGTCAAGTTGTTGAAATCAAAATGATGAGTTATCGCATTTATTCATTTTTTATTTATTTTTCCTCTATAGAAATGGGGAAACATTGCTTGAGGTAATGCCACCTCCTCCGATACCACTTTCCACTAGTATAGTCAGGCCTTATACTGACTATGCCACAGAGTTAACATCAAGGTAGGCAAACTTTCACAAACTGCTAAAAACCTTTCTTCTGACTCAATCTGGTTGTGTGGCTTCTAATTATTGATTTCCTTCAGGCAACTTCCAGAAGTGCCCACAGGCCCGGTCCACAGGGGGTACTGTACACACTGCGATGGTCAGGCAGTGTACCATGAGAGTGACTGGCACTACCCCTGTGGTCGTGTAAAAGAGGTATGGAAACATGGGACTGTATTTGATGGATTCCTGGTTGGTTGGTTGGTTTGTTTACTTTTCTCATGAGATATTTTGTTTTGTCTAGTTGACGTCTCAGCATTTGATCTCTGAGGACATGCTGCGACCCTGTGACATTGAGTAAGTACTGCTACTTCAAACATGTTCAGCATTTTTTAATCAAAGATGAGTTGTTCCACTAATTGGTTGATTTATGTTTTTCCTCTACAGAGATGGAGAAATTATTTATGATGTTGTTCCTCCTCCACCTCGCCCCATCACTGACTGCGTCATGGACGCAACACCGAGGTACGCAGACCTTCACATATTTTGTGTAATTGATTAATAATCATGACTGTTCTCTTTAGTTATGGAGTTATCGTATCTAACTGTGCACTTACCTGATTTAGGCAAGTTCCAAAGGCGTCCCAACCCCCCAAAAAGCCAAAGCGAACCATCAACCTGGAGACCCTGGAGATACCCACTGGTTTCACCAGGTTCAGGGACCAGAACTGGTTCAAATTTCGGAAACAGCTGGGAACCACAGATTCAAAAGTTATTGGTGAAGCGCTGCAAGAACATGTAAGATTTCACCTCCACTCATCCAAGTTACTACTGACCTGAAGATTCTGGAGGAATATGTTGAATACTAATGTGTTTTATTTCTCTACAGTGGGGGGAAATGTACGCAGCCGATAGATTCAAGTATGAGAAACAGGCCCGAACAGCAAGATCCGTTGCTCGTCAGATAGATCCTGAACTGTGTCCCTCGTCTCCACCGATGGACCGTGAGGTACGTGCAGTAGATGCAGTTATACTAATACTATATACTGAATATACTAAACCGAACAAGAGTATGTGCTGATATCACATGTTCTTCTGTTTATCCATTCCAGATTTATCTTCTCAGCATCTCCAAGCGTAAAAGACGCAGACTGGGTAAGACGATTTTCTATCAAAACAATTCACTTTGAATTTACAGTATTCATCATTGTCTGTTTTTATTTTTACAGAGAAACAAATGAGGCTTGAGAACAATACGCAAATGCAGAACGAGAAAAAAGCGCAGGGTAAGAAAAAAAAGGAGAAGTCACAGAAGAATAAAGAATAAGAAAGACGAGAATCAGGAGAAGAAAAAATTGTCTCGTCTCAGCTCTCATGTCTCTCATCGGACGAGGGCACCGGTGATTTTACTGAAGTGGCGTAGATCAATACATTTTGGCCCCTATCCAGAGGCCATTTAAAAATAAAATCTATGCACACATGAATTTTGGTTAGAATTTAGTGTCTTTGCTATTTAAACTTGTGTTAGTTACTGTGTATTACAAACACTCAGATGAACTTGTTTCTAGAGTAAAATAATAAATGCACTTGTTTTAAAATGCAAATACAAGCAATCTTTCTGTGACATATTTTGCACGTCTGTTAACAGTTAAAAGATATATCCATTTACGACCTTGTATGTACGGTATGCTAAATTAGTTTAAGTCCACCTTCCCCAGTTTAGATATACAGGGAAGCTCCTTTGTAAGACATGCATGCACCTGCTGTGTGGAGCTTCACTATTCTGATATTAGATAAAGGGCTTCTTTCAACTTTCGACCTGGAATCACTTCTTTCACCATTACACTGTACCTTTACTTTATTTGGGCAATGGTTTGTGTTTGTTTTAAAGTATTTCAATTATGAGATAATCAAATTACCGTATTTTCCGGACTATAAGCCGCTACTTTTTTCTCACACTTTGAACCCTGCGGCTTATACAACGATGCGGCTAATATATGGACGGATTATTCGTCTATGAACACAGCGGATGCGCGCGCAGCTTGAGTGCAGAAAGCGCCGCTGTCTGTGCGGTTAACATGGGTTAGGGTCAGTTAGAACACTCGCTAGCGCTGTTGTCAGCACTAAAACAGTTTATCGCTGCGTGATAAAATAAGTTCTGCTGCTAAATGAACATTAGTGAGTGGGATACGTCTTAATGACCCGTATGTGTTAAATGCAGGTGAGGCGTAAATGACGAGACGAAACGTCTCAAACTTCAGTAGCTGGACATTCACTCATACATGATCGGTGCAACTAACCCCGACCCCCGGGAGAGCCTGAAATCCTGTTGAAATCCTACAAGACACTGACATGATACAAGACAGGACAGCGGCTCTTTCTGCTCGAGACATGCGCAGTAGAGCGCCAAGTGACGGGGCGCAAGAGCGAAACAGACAGGTGAAGAGATGATGTGCTGAGGAAGATGCTCGTTTGATTTTGTTTTGAACAGTTATTTTGTGCTTCATGCATACACCCTCCTCATGGAAAACATACGAAGAAATGCATATGATGCAGCTTTGAAGTTAAAGACAATTGAACTGTCAAAGAAGGAAACAGAGCTGCTGCACGTGAGCGCGGCATCAATGAGTCGATGGTGAGACGTTGGCGACGGCAGCGTGACGAACTGACTCAATGCAAAAAGACGACAAAAGCTTTCAGAGGCAATACAAGCAGATGCTCGGAACTTGAAAACTTCTTGAAGACGTGGACACCTGCGGCTTATAGACAGGTGCGGCCTATATATGTACAAAAATAAAATTCTTTAGTTGATGCGGCTTATATTCAGGTGCGCTCAATAGTCCGGAAATTACGGTAAATGTATCTTGTTTGATATGTACTGACAATGTTGTTGTTTTCTAGCGTACAACCTTCATTTATATTTATATATATAGTTATATTTAATGAGTATTTGGGCCTATATTTTTATTGGTTCATGTTATATCAATTTAGTCTTTAGTTTGGTTTTCAGCTGTTTGTTGTCAGAGGAGCAAAAGGATGCTTACAACAGCGTTCTATGCCCCTCCAGAGCAACCAGGTCCTCATTCCCTCATGCCTTATACTGCTTCTCGTCAGGATGAGACCACAAGAGCCAGCGTTCAGCAGCTGCAGTCACTCAACATCCAGACCAAGTCTGTAACAAATAATGACCAGCTACCTACAGCACTCGGGTTCTCTTGCTTTCTATCATCACCAGCTGCAGTCGATAAGGTCAGCCAGTGGAACGCAGCACCCCAAGTAAGCATCCAACCCAGCTTTCCAGTTGTGTGTGGAGGCTTCTCATCACCTGGCCCAAGTGGATACAGCATCCAAGAACAGTCATACCTTGCAGCCTATACGGTTCAGCCAGTTAACAGTCCAATATATCAGCAGCGGCCTACTATGCTGCCAGTTACATCGCCTTTCATTCCTTCTTGTTCTGCACAACCATACCAAGCTTTGACGCCATTGGGCCACAGCCAGAGTCAATGTGGCACCCAGACCCATACACCAATGTTGACTTCAAACCCAGAATTTGGAGCACACCCAAGGCAGCTACTGCCCACAGTAACAAGTGCAATTATGCCACACGTCTCGATGACAGCCTTCTACCAGCCTGCCTATGAAGTGATCCAACTTGTGCCTGCCACTGTGAGTATGGTGGCACAACAGCATCTATGCCAGTCCAGTACCAGGCCACATCAGTTGGCCCAGCCTTTCCAGTGCAACAACCTACACCAACTGTAACAACATCAGTGTACCAGCCCCAAGCTCTACTCACACAGGTCCCAAAAATACGTACCAAATACGTTCATGGATGTACGCAATAATAGATCATTCACACAAAATCATTTCATTAATTGTAATACTAGTCATGTTGTACATCGTCATTGTTGTCCTTGTCCAGAAGGTTTTTTCTATATTGGCCGCACTAAAAGGAGCATAATTTTTTAACTAAGACCAGTCATGGTCGAAACATGTTGTATACTTCAAGTATACTTTTTTGTATAAATACTATGAGAAGCCTATACTTATTTGGAAAAGTATTTCGTTTTGATGCAAGCTTTAGAATTGATTAGTAGCTGGGTATACATTTTTTGACAACCCTAGACCAACTCTTTAGGTTAAGATACAACATTGCTGGGTTTCAGATGACATTATAACATTCTGTGATCCACTACCACTCATATTATATCTTGTCTTCTTAGGCTCTTCTCTCATCATACCAGCTAGCTTTAAAGGTGCACTGTGTGTAACTTTTCTGGTAGAGGGCCTGCCAGTTACTTGTCGTCATGGTGATGTTATTGCTTTACCTCCAATATCCCAAAGTATGCCATTAAACTTTTCAATCTCCCTAGAAACAAGCAGGAGAGACCACCAGGGAAATTTACAGGTGAGATCTGTGAAGAGGTGACCCCACTCACAGAAAGAATACATGTTTTTAAAGGTATTTTAAATACAAAAAAATACTGCGGAATGTTGTATGCACTTGAGCGGTGCACATTTTGAAATTGTCAGTGCTGCAACAACTTGAGATTTTGTTTGATTTGACAATACAGAGTAAAAATTTGGGTGAAGAGTGGGGAAGACAGTCACATTCTTTCACTTGCCTGTGGTGCTTCAAGCCCAATAAATCACAAAACAAAAAACAACAAAATTTAATTATTACAGCTACATTATACCATTTTATCGGTCGAAGACAATAAGAGAACCTCTTACATAACATCATTTCCTACTACAAACACAATATTTATTCATGAAATAGTTTATCCTATTCGTTTCAATGAATGAGTAGGTTAAATGTACTTCTTTGGATTTCTCGCATTGCTAGCCGAGTTCTTGAGTCTAGTCAATACTAGAAATTCAAAGATTTAACATTTGGGAATTTACCTTTTCAGTATTTCTTGGCAGGGTGTATACATACACATTCTAAAATGTGAAATCCACCAATAAGAGACCGCATAGTCGTTACCATGGTGTCACCATGGTGACATAATGTATGCAGAATGGTTTCAAAGCTTCTTAGTTAAGTCCATTCCGGAGCTTCTACCATTTCTCAGCAAACCGTGAACCAGAAGACACCTTTTCACAACCTCTCCACGTCGCTACACAGACTTAGCTCCAAACAACATGGACAACCAAACGCCTGAAGACTTGGTCCAGTTTTTAGGTTCTTTCACCGTTGTACAGTGCAGCACCCCCACGTCAGCGGTTGCACAGAGGGTGACACGGGACTACAGGTCCAGCCGCAAAAGACATCTGAGCAGCTCTGAACCTCAGCAGTCTCCGACAGTCTCTTCACTGTCTCCTCCTGCTCCCAAGAGAAGGCCTGAACCTGGTCCTTCACATGCTGTAGTGTACAGCACCCCCTCACCAGTGGATGACCAGAAGGACACCCACGACTACAGTCCAAAGTCTACGGGGTCCAGCTGTAAAAGGCATCTGAACAGCTCTGAGTCTCAGGTTGGTTCACCTACACGGCTGCCTCTAAAACAGCAGGAGCAGGGACAAGCAAGTGCCTCTGACCACCAGGGCTGTGAACAAAGGCAGGATCCACTGCAACAAGTGGTTATGCCAAGTGGACACTACAGCCAACCACAAAGTCCTCAGCCTGGGCACTACCTGCTCACCACCAACAACGTGACAAATGGGCATCACTACCATCATCCAATGATGCCCCAACAGCCAATGATGAGCCAGCAGTGGTGGCGCTGTGCACACTGTAATGGTCAGGCAGTCTACCACGAGGATGACTGGCACTACCCCTGTGGTCGTGTTAAAGAGGTATGGAAACATGGGCATTATATCAAAGATGATTTTATGTAGATGGCTTTTGGAAACTTTTCTGATGAGATGCTTTTGTTTGTTTAGTTGACGTCACACCACGTGATCAGTGAGGACATGCTGCGTCAGTATGCGACTATGTAAGTACTGCCACTACAAATCTGGCATTGTCAAGTTGTTGAAATCAAAATGATGAGTTATCGCATTTATTCATTTTTTATTTATTTTTCCTCTATAGAAATGGGGAAACATTGCTTGAGGTAATGCCACCTCCTCCGATACCACTTTCCACTAGTATAGTCAGGCCTTATACTGACTATGCCACAGAGTTAACATCAAGGTAGGCAAACTTTCACAAACTGCTAAAAACCTTTCTTCTGACTCAATCTGGTTGTGTGGCTTCTAATTATTGATTTCCTTCAGGCAACTTCCAGAAGTGCCCACAGGCCCGGTCCACAGGGGGTACTGTACACACTGCGATGGTCAGGCAGTGTACCATGAGAGTGACTGGCACTACCCCTGTGGTCGTGTAAAAGAGGTATGGAAACATGGCACTGTATTTGATGGATTCCTGGTTGGTTGGTTGGTTTGCTTACTTTTCTCATGAGATATTTTGTTTTGTCTAGTTGACGTCTCAGCATTTGATCTCTGAGGACATGCTGCGACCCTGTGACATTGAGTAAGTACTGCTACTTCAAACATGTTCAGCATTTTTTAATCAAAGATGAGTTGTTCCACTAATTGGTTGATTTATGTTTTTCCTCTACAGAGATGGAGAAATTATTTATGATGTTGTTCCTCCTCCACCTCGCCCCATCACTGACTGCGTCATGGACGCAACACCGAGGTACGCAGACCTTCACATATTTTGTGTAATTGATTAATAATCATGACTGTTCTCTTTAGTTATGGAGTTATCGTATCTAACTGTGCACTTACCTGATTTAGGCAAGTTCCAAAGGCGTCCCAACCCCCCAAAAAGCCAAAGCGAACCATCAACCTGGAGACCCTGGAGATACCCACTGGTTTCACCAGGTTCAGGGACCAGAACTGGTTCAAATTTCGGAAACAGCTGGGAACCACAGATTCAAAAGTTATTGGTGAAGCGCTGCAAGAACATGTAAGATTTCACCTCCACTCATCCAAGTTACTACTGACCTGAAGATTCTGGAGGAATATGTTGAATACTAATGTGTTTTATTTCTCTACAGTGGGGGGAAATGTACGCAGCCGATAGATTCAAGTATGAGAAACAGGCCCGAACAGCAAGATCCGTTGCTCGTCAGATAGATCCTGAACTGTGTCCCTCGTCTCCACCGATGGACCGTGAGGTACGTGCAGTAGATGCAGTTATACTAATACTATATACTGAATATACTAAACCGAACAAGAGTATGTGCTGATATCACATGTTCTTCTGTTTATCCATTCCAGATTTATCTTCTCAGCATCTCCAAGCGTAAAAGACGCAGACTGGGTAAGACGATTTTCTATCAAAACAATTCACTTTGAATTTACAGTATTCATCATTGTCTGTTTTTATTTTTACAGAGAAACAAATGAGGCTTGAGAACAATACGCAAATGCAGAACGAGAAAAAAGCGCAGGGTAAGAAAAAAAAGGAGAAGTCACAGAAGAATAAAGAATAAGAAAGACGAGAATCAGGAGAAGAAAAAATTGTCTCGTCTCAGCTCTCATGTCTCTCATCGGACGAGGGCACCGGTGATTTTACTGAAGTGGCGTAGATCAATACATTTTGGCCCCTATCCAGAGGCCATTTAAAAATAAAATCTATGCACACATGAATTTTGGTTAGAATTTAGTGTCTTTGCTATTTAAACTTGTGTTAGTTACTGTGTATTACAAACACTCAGATGAACTTGTTTCTAGAGTAAAATAATAAATGCACTTGTTTTAAAATGCAAATACAAGCAATCTTTCTGTGACATATTTTGCACGTCTGTTAACAGTTAAAAGGTATATCCATTTACGACCTTGTATGTACGGTATGCTAAATTAGTTTAAGTCCACCTTCCCCAGTTTAGATATACAGGGAAGCTCCTTTGTAAGACATGCATGCACCTGCTGTGTGGAGCTTCACTATTCTGATATTAGATAAAGGGCTTCTTTCAACTTTTGACCTGGAATCACTTCTTTCACCATTACACTGTACCTTTACTTTATTTGGGCAATGGTTTGTGTTTGTTTTAAAGTATTTCAATTATGAGATAATCAAATTACCGTATTTTCCGGACTATAAGCCGCTACTTTTTTCTCACACTTTGAACCCTGCGGCTTATACAACGATGCGGCTAATATATGGACGGATTATTCGTCTATGAACACAGCGGATGCGCGCGCAGCTTGAGTGCAGAAAGCGCCGCTGTCTGTGCGGTTAACATGGGTTAGGGTCAGTTAGAACACTCGCTAGCGCTGTTGTCAGCACTAAAACAGTTTATCGCTGCGTGATAAAATAAGTTCTGCTGCTAAATGAACATTAGTGAGTGGGATACGTCTTAATGACCCGTATGTGTTAAATGCAGGTGAGGCGTAAATGACGAGACGAAACGTCTCAAACTTCAGTAGCTGGACATTCACTCATACATGATCGGTGCAACTAACCCCGACCCCCGGGAGAGCCTGAAATCCTGTTGAAATCCTACAAGACACTGACATGATACAAGACAGGACAGCGGCTCTTTCTGCTCGAGACATGCGCTGTAGAGCGCCAAGTGACGGGGCGCAAGAGCGAAACAGACAGGTGAAGAGATGATGTGCTGAGGAAGATGCTCGTTTGATTTTGTTTTGAACAGTTATTTTGTGCTTCATGCATACACCCTCCTCATGGAAAACATACGAAGAAATGCATATGATGCAGCTTTGAAGTTAAAGACAATTGATCTGTCAAAGAAGGAAACAGAGCTGCTGCACGTGAGCGCGGCATCAATGAGTCGATGGTGAGACGTTGGCGACGGCAGCGTGACGAACTGACTCAATGCAAAAAGACGACAAAAGCTTTCAGAGGCAATACAAGCAGATGCTCGGAACTTGAAAACTTCTTGAAGACGTGGACACCTGCGGCTTATAGACAGGTGCGGCCTATATATGTACAAAAATAAAATTCTTTAGTTGATGCGGCTTATATTCAGGTGCGCTCAATAGTCCGGAAATTACGGTAAATGTATCTTGTTTGATATGTACTGACAATGTTGTTGTTTTCTAGCGTACAACCTTCATTTATATTTATATATATAGTTATATTTAATGAGTATTTGGGCCTATATTTTTATTGGTTCATGTTATATCAATTTAGTCTTTAGTTTGGTTTTCAGCTGTTTGTTGTCAGAGGAGCAAAAGGATGCTTACAACAGCTTTCTATGCCCCTCCAGAGCAACCAGGTCCTCATTCCCTCATGCCTTATACTGCTTCTCGTCAGGATGAGACCACAAGAGCCAGCGTTCAGCAGCTGCAGTCACTCAACATCCAGACCAAGTCTGTAACAAATAATGACCAGCTACCTACAGCACTCGGGTTCTCTTGCTTTCTATCATCACCAGCTGCAGTCGATAAGGTCAGCCAGTGGAACGCAGCACCCCAAGTAAGCATCCAACCCAGCTTTCCAGTTGTGTGTGGAGGCTTCTCATCACCTGGCCCAAGTGGATACAGCATCCAAGAACAGTCATACCTTGCAGCCTATACGGTTCAGCCAGTTAACAGTCCAATATATCAGCAGCGGCCTACTATGCTGCCAGTTACATCGCCTTTCATTCCTTCTTGTTCTGCACAACCATACCAAGCTTTGACGCCATTGGGCCACAGCCAGAGTCAATGTGGCACCCAGACCCATACACCAATGTTGACTTCAAACCCAGAATTTGGAGCACACCCAAGGCAGCTACTGCCCACAGTAACAAGTGCAATTATGCCACACGTCTCGATGACAGCCTTCTACCAGCCTGCCTATGAAGTGATCCAACTTGTGCCTGCCACTGTGAGTATGGTGGCACAACAGCATCTATGCCAGTCCAGTACCAGGCCACATCAGTTGGCCCAGCCTTTCCAGTGCAACAACCTACACCAACTGTAACAACATCAGTGTACCAGCCCCAAGCTCTACTCACACAGGTCCCAAAAATACGTACCAAATACGTTCATGGATGTACGCAATAATAGATCATTCACACAAAATCATTTCATTAATTGTAATACTAGTCATGTTGTACATCGTCATTGTTGTCCTTGTCCAGAAGGTTTTTTCTATATTGGCCGCACTAAAAGGAGCATAATTTTTTAACTAAGACCAGTCATGGTCGAAACATGTTGTATACTTCAAGTATACTTTTTTGTATAAATACTATGAGAAGCCTATACTTATTTGGAAAAGTATTTCGTTTTGATGCAAGCTTTAGAATTGATTAGTAGCTGGGTATACATTTTTTGACAACCCTAGACCAACTCTTTAGGTTAAGATACAACATTGCTGGGTTTCAGATGACATTATAACATTCTGTGATCCACTACCACTCATATTATATCTTGTCTTCTTAGGCTCTTCTCTCATCATACCAGCTAGCTTTAAAGGTGCACTGTGTGTAACTTTTCTGGTAGAGGGCCCGCCAGTTACTTGTCGTCATGGTGATGTTATTGCTTTACCTCCAATATCCCAAAGTATGCCATTAAACTTTTCAATCTCCCTAGAAACAAGCAGGAGAGACCACCAGGGAAATTTACAGGTGAGATCTGTGAAGAGGTGACCCCACTCACAGAAAGAATAAATGTTTTTAAAGGTATTTTAAACACAAAAAAATACTGCGGAATGTTGTATGCACTTGAGCGGTGCACATTTTGAAATTGTCAGTGCTGCAACAACTTGAGATTTTGTTTGATTTGACAATACAGAGTAAAAATTTGGGTGAAGAGTGGGGAAGACAGTCACATTCTTTCACTTGCCTGTGGTGCTTCAAGCCCAATAAATCACAAAACAAAAAACAACAAAATTTAATTATTACAGCTACATTATACCATTTTATCGGTCGAAGACAATAAGAGAACCTCTTACATAACATCATTTCCTACTACAAACACAATATTTATTCATGAAATAGTTTATCCTATTCGTTTCAATGAATGAGTAGGTTAAATGTACTTCTTTGGATTTCTCGCATTGCTGGCCGAGTTCTTGAGTCTAGTCAATACTAGAAATTCAAAGATTTAACATTTGGGAATTTACCTTTTCAGTATTTCTTGGCAGGGTGTATACATACACATTCTAAAATGTGAAATCCACCAATAAGAGACCGCATAGTCGTTACCATGGTGTCACCATGGTGACATAATGTATGCAGAATGGTTTCAAAGCTTCTTAGTTAAGTCCATTCCGGAGCTTCTACCATTTCTCAGCAAACCGTGAACCAGAAGACACCTTTTCACAACCTCTCCACGTCGCTACACAGACTTAGCTCCAAACAACATGGACAACCAAACGCCTGAAGACTTGGTCCAGTTTTTAGGTTCTTTCACCGTTGTACAGTGCAGCACCCCCACGTCAGCGGTTGCACAGAGGGTGACACGGGACTACAGGTCCAGCCGCAAAAGACATCTGAGCAGCTCTGAACCTCAGCAGTCTCCGACAGTCTCTTCACTGTCTCCTCCTGCTCCCAAGAGAAGGCCTGAACCTGGTCCTTCACATGCTGTAGTGTACAGCACCCCCTCACCAGTGGATGACCAGAAGGACACCCACGACTACAGTCCAAAGTCTACGGGGTCCAGCTGTAAAAGGCATCTGAACAGCTCTGAGTCTCAGGTTGGTTCACCTACACGGCTGCCTCTAAAACAGCAGGAGCAGGGACAAGCAAGTGCCTCTGACCACCAGGGCTGTGAACAAAGGCAGGATCCACTGCAACAAGTGGTTATGCCAAGTGGACACTACAGCCAACCACAAAGTCCTCAGCCTGGGCACTACCTGCTCACCACCAACAACGTGACAAATGGGCATCACTACCATCATCCAATGATGCCCCAACAGCCAATGATGAGCCAGCAGTGGTGGCGCTGTGCACACTGTAATGGTCAGGCAGTCTACCACGAGGATGACTGGCACTACCCCTGTGGTCGTGTTAAAGAGGTATGGAAACATGGGCATTATATCAAAGATGATTTTATGTAGATGGCTTTTGGAAACTTTTCTGATGAGATGCTTTTGTTTGTTTAGTTGACGTCACACCACGTGATCAGTGAGGACATGCTGCGTCAGTATGCGACTATGTAAGTACTGCCACTACAAATCTGGCATTGTCAAGTTGTTGAAATCAAAATGATGAGTTATCGCATTTATTCATTTTTTATTTATTTTTCCTCTATAGAAATGGGGAAACATTGCTTGAGGTAATGCCACCTCCTCCGATACCACTTTCCACTAGTATAGTCAGGCCTTATACTGACTATGCCACAGAGTTAACATCAAGGTAGGCAAACTTTCACAAACTGCTAAAAACCTTTCTTCTGACTCAATCTGGTTGTGTGGCTTCTAATTATTGATTTCCTTCAGGCAACTTCCAGAAGTGCCCACAGGCCCGGTCCACAGGGGGTACTGTACACACTGCGATGGTCAGGCAGTGTACCATGAGAGTGACTGGCACTACCCCTGTGGTCGTGTAAAAGAGGTATGGAAACATGGCACTGTATTTGATGGATTCCTGGTTGGTTGGTTGGTTTGTTTACTTTTCTCATGAGATATTTTGTTTTGTCTAGTTGACGTCTCAGCATTTGATCTCTGAGGACATGCTGCGACCCTGTGACATTGAGTAAGTACTGCTACTTCAAACATGTTCAGCATTTTTTAATCAAAGATGAGTTGTTCCACTAATTGGTTGATTTATGTTTTTCCTCTACAGAGATGGAGAAATTATTTATGATGTTGTTCCTCCTCCACCTCGCCCCATCACTGACTGCGTCATGGACGCAACACCGAGGTACGCAGACCTTCACATATTTTGTGTAATTGATTAATAATCATGACTGTTCTCTTTAGTTATGGAGTTATCGTATCTAACTGTGCACTTACCTGATTTAGGCAAGTTCCAAAGGCGTCCCAACCCCCCAAAAAGCCAAAGCGAACCATCAACCTGGAGACCCTGGAGATACCCACTGGTTTCACCAGGTTCAGGGACCAGAACTGGTTCAAATTTCGGAAACAGCTGGGAACCACAGATTCAAAAGTTATTGGTGAAGCGCTGCAAGAACATGTAAGATTTCACCTCCACTCATCCAAGTTACTACTGACCTGAAGATTCTGGAGGAATATGTTGAATACTAATGTGTTTTATTTCTCTACAGTGGGGGGAAATGTACGCAGCCGATAGATTCAAGTATGAGAAACAGGCCCGAACAGCAAGATCCGTTGCTCGTCAGATAGATCCTGAACTGTGTCCCTCGTCTCCACCGATGGACCGTGAGGTACGTGCAGTAGATGCAGTTATACTAATACTATATACTGAATATACTAAACCGAACAAGAGTATGTGCTGATATCACATGTTCTTCTGTTTATCCATTCCAGATTTATCTTCTCAGCATCTCCAAGCGTAAAAGACGCAGACTGGGTAAGACGATTTTCTATCAAAACAATTCACTTTGAATTTACAGTATTCATCATTGTCTGTTTTTATTTTTACAGAGAAACAAATGAGGCTTGAGAACAACACGCAAATGCAGAACGAGAAAAAAGCGCAGGGTAAGAAAAAAAAGGAGAAGTCACAGAAGAATAAAGAATAAGAAAGACGAGAATCAGGAGAAGAAAAAATTGTCTCGTCTCAGCTCTCATGTCTCTCATCGGACGAGGGCACCGGTGATTTTACTGAAGTGGCGTAGATCAATACATTTTGGCCCCTATCCAGAGGCCATTTAAAAATAAAATCTATGCAAACATGAATTTTGGTTAGAATTTAGTGTCTTTGCTATTTAAACTTGTGTTAGTTACTGTGTATTACAAACACTCAGATGAACTTGTTTCTAGAGTAAAATAATAAATGCACTTGTTTTAAAATGCAAATACAAGCAATCTTTCTGTGACATATTTTGCACGTCTGTTAACAGTTAAAAGGTATATCCATTTACGACCTTGTATGTACGGTATGCTAAATTAGTTTAAGTCCACCTTCCCCAGTTTAGATATACAGGGAAGCTCCTTTGTAAGACATGCATGCACCTGCTGTGTGGAGCTTCACTATTCTGATATTAGATAAAGGGCTTCTTTCAACTTTCGACCTGGAATCACTTCTTTCACCATTACACTGTACCTTTACTTTATTTGGGCAATGGTTTGTGTTTGTTTTAAAGTATTTCAATTATGAGATAATCAAATTACCGTATTTTCCGGACTATAAGCCGCTACTTTTTTCTCACACTTTGAACCCTGCGGCTTATACAACGATGCGGCTAATATATGGACGGATTATTCGTCTATGAACACAGCGGATGCGCGCGCAGCTTGAGTGCAGAAAGCGCCGCTGTCTGTGCGGTTAACATGGGTTAGGGTCAGTTAGAACACTCGCTAGCGCTGTTGTCAGCACTAAAACAGTTTATCGCTGCGTGATAAAATAAGTTCTGCTGCTAAATGAACATTAGTGAGTGGGATACGTCTTAATGACCCGTATGTGTTAAATGCAGGTGAGGCGTAAATGACGAGACGAAACGTCTCAAACTTCAGTAGCTGGACATTCACTCATACATGATCGGTGCAACTAACCCCGACCCCCGGGAGAGCCTGAAATCCTGTTGAAATCCTACAAGACACTGACATGATACAAGACAGGACAGCGGCTCTTTCTGCTCGAGACATGCGCTGTAGAGCGCCAAGTGACGGGGCGCAAGAGCGAAACAGACAGGTGAAGAGATGATGTGCTGAGGAAGATGCTCGTTTGATTTTGTTTTGAACAGTTATTTTGTGCTTCATGCATACACCCTCCTCATGGAAAACATACGAAGAAACGCATATGATGCAGCTTTGAAGTTAAAGACAATTGATCTGTCAAAGAAGGAAACAGAGCTGCTGCACGTGAGCGCGGCATCAATGAGTCGATGGTGAGACGTTGGCGACGGCAGCGTGACGAACTGACTCAATGCAAAAAGACGACAAAAGCTTTCAGAGGCAATACAAGCAGATGCTCGGAACTTGAAAACTTCTTGAAGACGTGGACACCTGCGGCTTATAGACAGGTGCGGCCTATATATGTACAAAAATAAAATTCTTTAGTTGATGCGGCTTATATTCAGGTGCGCTCAATAGTCCGGAAATTACGGTAAATGTATCTTGTTTGATATGTACTGACAATGTTGTTGTTTTCTAGCGTACAACCTTCATTTATATTTATATATATAGTTATATTTAATGAGTATTTGGGCCTATATTTTTATTGGTTCATGTTATATCAATTTAGTCTTTAGTTTGGTTTTCAGCTGTTTGTTGTCAGAGGAGCAAAAGGATGCTTACAACAGCGTTCTATGCCCCTCCAGAGCAACCAGGTCCTCATTCCCTCATGCCTTATACTGCTTCTCGTCAGGATGAGACCACAAGAGCCAGCGTTCAGCAGCTGCAGTCACTCAACATCCAGACCAAGTCTGTAACAAATAATGACCAGCTACCTACAGCACTCGGGTTCTCTTGCTTTCTATCATCACCAGCTGCAGTCGATAAGGTCAGCCAGTGGAACGCAGCACCCCAAGTAAGCATCCAACCCAGCTTTCCAGTTGTGTGTGGAGGCTTCTCATCACCTGGCCCAAGTGGATACAGCATCCAAGAACAGTCATACCTTGCAGCCTATACGGTTCAGCCAGTTAACAGTCCAATATATCAGCAGCGGCCTACTATGCTGCCAGTTACATCGCCTTTCATTCCTTCTTGTTCTGCACAACCATACCAAGCTTTGACGCCATTGGGCCACAGCCAGAGTCAATGTGGCACCCAGACCCATACACCAATGTTGACTTCAAACCCAGAATTTGGAGCACACCCAAGGCAGCTACTGCCCACAGTAACAAGTGCAATTATGCCACACGTCTCGATGACAGCCTTCTACCAGCCTGCCTATGAAGTGATCCAACTTGTGCCTGCCACTGTGAGTATGGTGGCACAACAGCATCTATGCCAGTCCAGTACCAGGCCACATCAGTTGGCCCAGCCTTTCCAGTGCAACAACCTACACCAACTGTAACAACATCAGTGTACCAGCCCCAAGCTCTACTCACACAGGTCCCAAAAATACGTACCAAATACGTTCATGGATGTACGCAATAATAGATCATTCACACAAAATCATTTCATTAATTGTAATACTAGTCATGTTGTACATCGTCATTGTTGTCCTTGTCCAGAAGGTTTTTTCTATATTGGCCGCACTAAAAGGAGCATAATTTTTTAACTAAGACCAGTCATGGTCGAAACATGTTGTATACTTCAAGTATACTTTTTTGTATAAATACTATGAGAAGCCTATACTTATTTGGAAAAGTATTTCGTTTTGATGCAAGCTTTAGAATTGATTAGTAGCTGGGTATACATTTTTTGACAACCCTAGACCAACTCTTTAGGTTAAGATACAACATTGCTGGGTTTCAGATGACATTATAACATTCTGTGATCCACTACCACTCATATTATATCTTGTCTTCTTAGGCTCTTCTCTCATCATACCAGCTAGCTTTAAAGGTGCACTGTGTGTAACTTTTCTGGTAGAGGGCCTGCCAGTTACTTGTCGTCATGGTGATGTTATTGCTTTACCTCCAATATCCCAAAGTATGCCATTAAACTTTTCAATCTCCCTAGAAACAAGCAGGAGAGACCACCAGGGAAATTTACAGGTGAGATCTGTGAAGAGGTGACCCCACTCACAGAAAGAATACATGTTTTTAAAGGTATTTTAAATACAAAAAAATACTGCGGAATGTTGTATGCACTTGAGCGGTGCACATTTTGAAATTGTCAGTGCTGCAACAACTTGAGATTTTGTTTGATTTGACAATACAGAGTAAAAATTTGGGTGAAGAGTGGGGAAGACAGTCACATTCTTTCACTTGCCTGTGGTGCTTCAAGCCCAATAAATCACAAAACAAAAAACAACAAAATTTAATTATTACAGCTACATTATACCATTTTATCGGTCGAAGACAATAAGAGAACCTCTTACATAACATCATTTCCTACTACAAACACAATATTTATTCATGAAATAGTTTATCCTATTCGTTTCAATGAATGAGTAGGTTAAATGTACTTCTTTGGATTTCTCGCATTGCTGGCCGAGTTCTTGAGTCTAGTCAATACTAGAAATTCAAAGATTTAACATTTGGGAATTTACCTTTTCAGTATTTCTTGGCAGGGTGTATACATACACATTCTAAAATGTGAAATCCACCAATAAGAGACCGCATAGTCGTTACCATGGTGTCACCATGGTGACATAATGTATGCAGAATGGTTTCAAAGCTTCTTAGTTAAGTCCATTCCGGAGCTTCTACCATTTCTCAGCAAACCGTGAACCAGAAGACACCTTTTCACAACCTCTCCACGTCGCTACACAGACTTAGCTCCAAACAACATGGACAACCAAACGCCTGAAGACTTGGTCCAGTTTTTAGGTTCTTTCACCGTTGTACAGTGCAGCACCCCCACGTCAGCGGTTGCACAGAGGGTGACACAGAGGGTGACACGGGACTACAGGTCCAGCCGCAAAAGACATCTGAGCAGCTCTGAACCTCAGCAGTCTCCGACAGTCTCTTCACTGTCTCCTCCTGCTCCCAAGAGAAGGCCTGAACCTGGTCCTTCACATGCTGTAGTGTACAGCACCCCCTCACCAGTGGATGACCAGAAGGACACCCACGACTACAGTCCAAAGTCTACGGGGTCCAGCTGTAAAAGGCATCTGAACAGCTCTGAGTCTCAGGTTGGTTCACCTACACGGCTGCCTCTAAAACAGCAGGAGCAGGGACAAGCAAGTGCCTCTGACCACCAGGGCTGTGAACAAAGGCAGGATCCACTGCAACAAGTGGTTATGCCAAGTGGACACTACAGCCAACCACAAAGTCCTCAGCCTGGGCACTACCTGCTCACCACCAACAACGTGACAAACGGGCATCACTACCATCATCCAGTGATGCCCCAACAGCCAATGATGAGCCAGCAGTGGTGGCGCTGTGCACACTGTAATGGTCAGGCAGTCTACCACGAGGATGACTGGCACTACCCCTGTGGTCGTGTTAAAGAGGTATGGAAACATGGGCATTATATCAAAGATGATTTTATGTAGATGGCTTTTGGAAACTTTTCTGATGAGATGCTTTTGTTTGTTTAGTTGACGTCACACCACGTGATCAGTGAGGACATGCTGCGTCAGTATGCGACTATGTAAGTACTGCCACTACAAATCTGGCATTGTCAAGTTGTTGAAATCAAAATGATGAGTTATCGCATTTATTCATTTTTTATTTATTTTTCCTCTATAGAAATGGGGAAACATTGCTTGAGGTAATGCCACCTCCTCCGATACCACTTTCCACTAGTATAGTCAGGCCTTATACTGACTATGCCACAGAGTTAACATCAAGGTAGGCAAACTTTCACAAACTGCTAAAAACCTTTCTTCTGACTCAATCTGGTTGTGTGGCTTCTAATTATTGATTTCCTTCAGGCAACTTCCAGAAGTGCCCACAGGCCCGGTCCACAGGGGGTACTGTACACACTGCGATGGTCAGGCAGTGTACCATGAGAGTGACTGGCACTACCCCTGTGGTCGTGTAAAAGAGGTATGGAAACATGGCACTGTATTTGATGGATTCCTGGTTGGTTGGTTGGTTTGTTTACTTTTCTCATGAGATATTTTGTTTTGTCTAGTTGACGTCTCAGCATTTGATCTCTGAGGACATGCTGCGACCCTGTGACATTGAGTAAGTACTGCTACTTCAAACATGTTCAGCATTTTTTAATCAAAGATGAGTTGTTCCACTAATTGGTTGATTTATGTTTTTCCTCTACAGAGATGGAGAAATTATTTATGATGTTGTTCCTCCTCCACCTCGCCCCATCACTGACTGCGTCATGGACGCAACACCGAGGTACGCAGACCTTCACATATTTTGTGTAATTGATTAATAATCATGACTGTTCTCTTTAGTTATGGAGTTATCGTATCTAACTGTGCACTTACCTGATTTAGGCAAGTTCCAAAGGCGTCCCAACCCCCCAAAAAGCCAAAGCGAACCATCAACCTGGAGACCCTGGAGATACCCACTGGTTTCACCAGGTTCAGGGACCAGAACTGGTTCAAATTTCGGAAACAGCTGGGAACCACAGATTCAAAAGTTATTGGTGAAGCGCTGCAAGAACATGTAAGATTTCACCTCCACTCATCCAAGTTACTACTGACCTGAAGATTCTGGAGGAATATGTTGAATACTAATGTGTTTTATTTCTCTACAGTGGGGGGAAATGTACGCAGCCGATAGATTCAAGTATGAGAAACAGGCCCGAACAGCAAGATCCGTTGCTCGTCAGATAGATCCTGAACTGTGTCCCTCGTCTCCACCGATGGACCGTGAGGTACGTGCAGTAGATGCAGTTATACTAATACTATATACTGAATATACTAAACCGAACAAGAGTATGTGCTGATATCACATGTTCTTCTGTTTATCCATTCCAGATTTATCTTCTCAGCATCTCCAAGCGTAAAAGACGCAGACTGGGTAAGACGATTTTCTATCAAAACAATTCACTTTGAATTTACAGTATTCATCATTGTCTGTTTTTATTTTTACAGAGAAACAAATGAGGCTTGAGAACAATACGCAAATGCAGAACGAGAAAAAAGCGCAGGGTAAGAAAAAAAAGGAGAAGTCACAGAAGAATAAAGAATAAGAAAGACGAGAATCAGGAGAAGAAAAAAAGGTCTCGTCTCAGCTCTCATGTCTCTCATCGGACGAGGGCACCGGTGATTTTACTGAAGTGGCGTAGATCAATACATTTTGGCCCCTATCCAGAGGCCATTTAAAAATAAAATCTATGCACACATGAATTTTGGTTAGAATTTAGTGTCTTTGCTATTTAAACTTGTGTTAGTTACTGTGTATTACAAACACTCAGATGAACTTGTTTCTAGAGTAAAATAATAAATGCACTTGTTTTAAAATGCAAATACAAGCAATCTTTCTGTGACATATTTTGCACGTCTGTTAACAGTTAAAAGATATATCCATTTACGACCTTGTATGTACGGTATGCTAAATTAGTTTAAGTCCACCTTCCCCAGTTTAGATATACAGGGAAGCTCCTTTGTAAGACATGCATGCACCTGCTGTGTGGAGCTTCACTATTCTGATATTAGATAAAGGGCTTCTTTCAACTTTCGACCTGGAATCACTTCTTTCACCATTACACTGTACCTTTACTTTATTTGGGCAATGGTTTGTGTTTGTTTTAAAGTATTTCAATTATGAGATAATCAAATTACCGTATTTTCCGGACTATAAGCCGCTACTTTTTTCTCACACTTTGAACCCTGCGGCTTATACAACGATGCGGCTAATATATGGACGGATTATTCGTCTATGAACACAGCGGATGCGCGCGCAGCTTGAGTGCAGAAAGCGCCGCTGTCTGTGCGGTTAACATGGGTTAGGGTCAGTTAGAACACTCGCTAGCGCTGTTGTCAGCACTAAAACAGTTTATCGCTGCGTGATAAAATAAGTTCTGCTGCTAAATGAACATTAGTGAGTGGGATACGTCTTAATGACCCGTATGTGTTAAATGCAGGTGAGGCGTAAATGACGAGACGAAACGTCTCAAACTTCAGTAGCTGGACATTCACTCATACATGATCGGTGCAACTAACCCCGACCCCCGGGAGAGCCTGAAATCCTGTTGAAATCCTACAAGACACTGACATGATACAAGACAGGACAGCGGCTCTTTCTGCTCGAGACATGCGCTGTAGAGCGCCAAGTGACGGGGCGCAAGAGCGAAACAGACAGGTGAAGAGATGATGTGCTGAGGAAGATGCTCGTTTGATTTTGTTTTGAACAGTTATTTTGTGCTTCATGCATACACCCTCCTCATGGAAAACATACGAAGAAATGCATATGATGCAGCTTTGAAGTTAAAGACAATTGATCTGTCAAAGAAGGAAACAGAGCTGCTGCACGTGAGCGCGGCATCAATGAGTCGATGGTGAGACGTTGGCGACGGCAGCGTGACGAACTGACTCAATGCAAAAAGACGACAAAAGCTTTCAGAGGCAATACAAGCAGATGCTCGGAACTTGAAAACTTCTTGAAGACGTGGACACCTGCGGCTTATAGACAGGTGCGGCCTATATATGTACAAAAATAAAATTCTTTAGTTGATGCGGCTTATATTCAGGTGCGCTCAATAGTCCGGAAATTACGGTAAATGTATCTTGTTTGATATGTACTGACAATGTTGTTGTTTTCTAGCGTACAACCTTCATTTATATTTATATATATAGTTATATTTAATGAGTATTTGGGCCTATATTTTTATTGGTTCATGTTATATCAATTTAGTCTTTAGTTTGGTTTTCAGCTGTTTGTTGTCAGAGGAGCAAAAGGATGCTTACAACAGCGTTCTATGCCCCTCCAGAGCAACCAGGTCCTCATTCCCTCATGCCTTATACTGCTTCTCGTCAGGATGAGACCACAAGAGCCAGCGTTCAGCAGCTGCAGTCACTCAACATCCAGACCAAGTCTGTAACAAATAATGACCAGCTACCTACAGCACTCGGGTTCTCTTGCTTTCTATCATCACCAGCTGCAGTCGATAAGGTCAGCCAGTGGAACGCAGCACCCCAAGTAAGCATCCAACCCAGCTTTCCAGTTGTGTGTGGAGGCTTCTCATCACCTGGCCCAAGTGGATACAGCATCCAAGAACAGTCATACCTTGCAGCCTATACGGTTCAGCCAGTTAACAGTCCAATATATCAGCAGCGGCCTACTATGCTGCCAGTTACATCGCCTTTCATTCCTTCTTGTTCTGCACAACCATACCAAGCTTTGACGCCATTGGGCCACAGCCAGAGTCAATGTGGCACCCAGACCCATACACCAATGTTGACTTCAAACCCAGAATTTGGAGCACACCCAAGGCAGCTACTGCCCACAGTAACAAGTGCAATTATGCCACACGTCTCGATGACAGCCTTCTACCAGCCTGCCTATGAAGTGATCCAACTTGTGCCTGCCACTGTGAGTATGGTGGCACAACAGCATCTATGCCAGTCCAGTACCAGGCCACATCAGTTGGCCCAGCCTTTCCAGTGCAACAACCTACACCAACTGTAACAACATCAGTGTACCAGCCCCAAGCTCTACCCACACAGGTCCCAAAAATACGTACCAAATACGTTCATGGATGTACGCAATAATAGATCATTCACACAAAATCATTTCATTAATTGTAATACTAGTCATGTTGTACATCGTCATTGTTGTCCTTGTCCAGAAGGTTTTTTCTATATTGGCCGCACTAAAAGGAGCATAATTTTTTAACTAAGACCAGTCATGGTCGAAACATGTTGTATACTTCAAGTATACTTTTTTGTATAAATACTATGAGAAGCCTATACTTATTTGGAAAAGTATTTCGTTTTGATGCAAGCTTTAGAATTGATTAGTAGCTGGGTATACATTTTTTGACAACCCTAGACCAACTCTTTAGGTTAAGATACAACATTGCTGGGTTTCAGATGACATTATAACATTCTGTGATCCACTACCACTCATATTATATCTTGTCTTCTTAGGCTCTTCTCTCATCATACCAGCTAGCTTTAAAGGTGCACTGTGTGTAACTTTTCTGGTAGAGGGCCCGCCAGTTACTTGTCGTCATGGTGATGTTATTGCTTTACCTCCAATATCCCAAAGTATGCCATTAAACTTTTCAATCTCCCTAGAAACAAGCAGGAGAGACCACCAGGGAAATTTACAGGTGAGATCTGTGAAGAGGTGACCCCACTCACAGAAAGAATAAATGTTTTTAAAGGTATTTTAAACACAAAAAAATACTGCGGAATGTTGTATGCACTTGAGCGGTGCACATTTTGAAATTGTCAGTGCTGCAACAACTTGAGATTTTGTTTGATTTGACAATACAGAGTAAAAATTTGGGTGAAGAGTGGGGAAGACAGTCACATTCTTTCACTTGCCTGTGGTGCTTCAAGCCCAATAAATCACAAAACAAAAAACAACAAAATTTAATTATTACAGCTACATTATACCATTTTATCGGTCGAAGACAATAAGAGAACCTCTTACATAACATCATTTCCTACTACAAACACAATATTTATTCATGAAATAGTTTATCCTATTCGTTTCAATGAATGAGTAGGTTAAATGTACTTCTTTGGATTTCTCGCATTGCTGGCCGAGTTCTTGAGTCTAGTCAATACTAGAAATTCAAAGATTTAACATTTGGGAATTTACCTTTTCAGTATTTCTTGGCAGGGTGTATACATACACATTCTAAAATGTGAAATCCACCAATAAGAGACCGCATAGTCGTTACCATGGTGTCACCATGGTGACATAATGTATGCAGAATGGTTTCAAAGCTTCTTAGTTAAGTCCATTCCGGAGCTTCTACCATTTCTCAGCAAACCGTGAACCAGAAGACACCTTTTCACAACCTCTCCACGTCGCTACACAGACTTAGCTCCAAACAACATGGACAACCAAACGCCTGAAGACTTGGTCCAGTTTTTAGGTTCTTTCACCGTTGTACAGTGCAGCACCCCCACGTCAGCGGTTGCACAGAGGGTGACACGGGACTACAGGTCCAGCCGCAAAAGACATCTGAGCAGCTCTGAACCTCAGCAGTCTCCGACAGTCTCTTCACTGTCTCCTCCTGCTCCCAAGAGAAGGCCTGAACCTGGTCCTTCACATGCTGTAGTGTACAGCACCCCCTCACCAGTGGATGACCAGAAGGACACCCACGACTACAGTCCAAAGTCTACGGGGTCCAGCTGTAAAAGGCATCTGAACAGCTCTGAGTCTCAGGTTGGTTCACCTACACGGCTGCCTCTAAAACAGCAGGAGCAGGGACAAGCAAGTGCCTCTGACCACCAGGGCTGTGAACAAAGGCAGGATCCACTGCAACAAGTGGTTATGCCAAGTGGACACTACAGCCAACCACAAAGTCCTCAGCCTGGGCACTACCTGCTCACCACCAACAACGTGACAAATGGGCATCACTACCATCATCCAATGATGCCCCAACAGCCAATGATGAGCCAGCAGTGGTGGCGCTGTGCACACTGTAATGGTCAGGCAGTCTACCACGAGGATGACTGGCACTACCCCTGTGGTCGTGTTAAAGAGGTATGGAAACATGGGCATTATATCAAAGATGATTTTATGTAGATGGCTTTTGGAAACTTTTCTGATGAGATGCTTTTGTTTGTTTAGTTGACGTCACACCACGTGATCAGTGAGGACATGCTGCGTCAGTATGCGACTATGTAAGTACTGCCACTACAAATCTGGCATTGTCAAGTTGTTGAAATCAAAATGATGAGTTATCGCATTTATTCATTTTTTATTTATTTTTCCTCTATAGAAATGGGGAAACATTGCTTGAGGTAATGCCACCTCCTCCGATACCACTTTCCACTAGTATAGTCAGGCCTTATACTGACTATGCCACAGAGTTAACATCAAGGTAGGCAAACTTTCACAAACTGCTAAAAACCTTTCTTCTGACTCAATCTGGTTGTGTGGCTTCTAATTATTGATTTCCTTCAGGCAACTTCCAGAAGTGCCCACAGGCCCGGTCCACAGGGGGTACTGTACACACTGCGATGGTCAGGCAGTGTACCATGAGAGTGACTGGCACTACCCCTGTGGTCGTGTAAAAGAGGTATGGAAACATGGCACTGTATTTGATGGATTCCTGGTTGGTTGGTTGGTTTGCTTACTTTTCTCATGAGATATTTTGTTTTGTCTAGTTGACGTCTCAGCATTTGATCTCTGAGGACATGCTGCGACCCTGTGACATTGAGTAAGTACTGCTACTTCAAACATGTTCAGCATTTTTTAATCAAAGATGAGTTGTTCCACTAATTGGTTGATTTATGTTTTTCCTCTACAGAGATGGAGAAATTATTTATGATGTTGTTCCTCCTCCACCTCGCCCCATCACTGACTGCGTCATGGACGCAACACCGAGGTACGCAGACCTTCACATATTTTGTGTAATTGATTAATAATCATGACTGTTCTCTTTAGTTATGGAGTTATCGTATCTAACTGTGCACTTACCTGATTTAGGCAAGTTCCAAAGGCGTCCCAACCCCCCAAAAAGCCAAAGCGAACCATCAACCTGGAGACCCTGGAGATACCCACTGGTTTCACCAGGTTCAGGGACCAGAACTGGTTCAAATTTCGGAAACAGCTGGGAACCACAGATTCAAAAGTTATTGGTGAAGCGCTGCAAGAACATGTAAGATTTCACCTCCACTCATCCAAGTTACTACTGACCTGAAGATTCTGGAGGAATATGTTGAATACTAATGTGTTTTATTTCTCTACAGTGGGGGGAAATGTACGCAGCCGATAGATTCAAGTATGAGAAACAGGCCCGAACAGCAAGATCCGTTGCTCGTCAGATAGATCCTGAACTGTGTCCCTCGTCTCCACCGATGGACCGTGAGGTACGTGCAGTAGATGCAGTTATACTAATACTATATACTGAATATACTAAACCGAACAAGAGTATGTGCTGATATCACATGTTCTTCTGTTTATCCATTCCAGATTTATCTTCTCAGCATCTCCAAGCGTAAAAGACGCAGACTGGGTAAGACGATTTTCTATCAAAACAATTCACTTTGAATTTACAGTATTCATCATTGTCTGTTTTTATTTTTACAGAGAAACAAATGAGGCTTGAGAACAATACGCAAATGCAGAACGAGAAAAAAGCGCAGGGTAAGAAAAAAAAGGAGAAGTCACAGAAGAATAAAGAATAAGAAAGACGAGAATCAGGAGAAGAAAAAATTGTCTCGTCTCAGCTCTCATGTCTCTCATCGGACGAGGGCACCGGTGATTTTACTGAAGTGGCGTAGATCAATACATTTTGGCCCCTATCCAGAGGCCATTTAAAAATAAAATCTATGCACACATGAATTTTGGTTAGAATTTAGTGTCTTTGCTATTTAAACTTGTGTTAGTTACTGTGTATTACAAACACTCAGATGAACTTGTTTCTAGAGTAAAATAATAAATGCACTTGTTTTAAAATGCAAATACAAGCAATCTTTCTGTGACATATTTTGCACGTCTGTTAACAGTTAAAAGGTATATCCATTTACGACCTTGTATGTACGGTATGCTAAATTAGTTTAAGTCCACCTTCCCCAGTTTAGATATACAGGGAAGCTCCTTTGTAAGACATGCATGCACCTGCTGTGTGGAGCTTCACTATTCTGATATTAGATAAAGGGCTTCTTTCAACTTTTGACCTGGAATCACTTCTTTCACCATTACACTGTACCTTTACTTTATTTGGGCAATGGTTTGTGTTTGTTTTAAAGTATTTCAATTATGAGATAATCAAATTACCGTATTTTCCGGACTATAAGCCGCTACTTTTTTCTCACACTTTGAACCCTGCGGCTTATACAACGATGCGGCTAATATATGGACGGATTATTCGTCTATGAACACAGCGGATGCGCGCGCAGCTTGAGTGCAGAAAGCGCCGCTGTCTGTGCGGTTAACATGGGTTAGGGTCAGTTAGAACACTCGCTAGCGCTGTTGTCAGCACTAAAACAGTTTATCGCTGCGTGATAAAATAAGTTCTGCTGCTAAATGAACATTAGTGAGTGGGATACGTCTTAATGACCCGTATGTGTTAAATGCAGGTGAGGCGTAAATGACGAGACGAAACGTCTCAAACTTCAGTAGCTGGACATTCACTCATACATGATCGGTGCAACTAACCCCGACCCCCGGGAGAGCCTGAAATCCTGTTGAAATCCTACAAGACACTGACATGATACAAGACAGGACAGCGGCTCTTTCTGCTCGAGACATGCGCTGTAGAGCGCCAAGTGACGGGGCGCAAGAGCGAAACAGACAGGTGAAGAGATGATGTGCTGAGGAAGATGCTCGTTTGATTTTGTTTTGAACAGTTATTTTGTGCTTCATGCATACACCCTCCTCATGGAAAACATACGAAGAAATGCATATGATGCAGCTTTGAAGTTAAAGACAATTGATCTGTCAAAGAAGGAAACAGAGCTGCTGCACGTGAGCGCGGCATCAATGAGTCGATGGTGAGACGTTGGCGACGGCAGCGTGACGAACTGACTCAATGCAAAAAGACGACAAAAGCTTTCAGAGGCAATACAAGCAGATGCTCGGAACTTGAAAACTTCTTGAAGACGTGGACACCTGCGGCTTATAGACAGGTGCGGCCTATATATGTACAAAAATAAAATTCTTTAGTTGATGCGGCTTATATTCAGGTGCGCTCAATAGTCCGGAAATTACGGTAAATGTATCTTGTTTGATATGTACTGACAATGTTGTTGTTTTCTAGCGTACAACCTTCATTTATATTTATATATATAGTTATATTTAATGAGTATTTGGGCCTATATTTTTATTGGTTCATGTTATATCAATTTAGTCTTTAGTTTGGTTTTCAGCTGTTTGTTGTCAGAGGAGCAAAAGGATGCTTACAACAGCGTTCTATGCCCCTCCAGAGCAACCAGGTCCTCATTCCCTCATGCCTTATACTGCTTCTCGTCAGGATGAGACCACAAGAGCCAGCGTTCAGCAGCTGCAGTCACTCAACATCCAGACCAAGTCTGTAACAAATAATGACCAGCTACCTACAGCACTCGGGTTCTCTTGCTTTCTATCATCACCAGCTGCAGTCGATAAGGTCAGCCAGTGGAACGCAGCACCCCAAGTAAGCATCCAACCCAGCTTTCCAGTTGTGTGTGGAGGCTTCTCATCACCTGGCCCAAGTGGATACAGCATCCAAGAACAGTCATACCTTGCAGCCTATACGGTTCAGCCAGTTAACAGTCCAATATATCAGCAGCGGCCTACTATGCTGCCAGTTACATCGCCTTTCATTCCTTCTTGTTCTGCACAACCATACCAAGCTTTGACGCCATTGGGCCACAGCCAGAGTCAATGTGGCACCCAGACCCATACACCAATGTTGACTTCAAACCCAGAATTTGGAGCACACCCAAGGCAGCTACTGCCCACAGTAACAAGTGCAATTATGCCACACGTCTCGATGACAGCCTTCTACCAGCCTGCCTATGAAGTGATCCAACTTGTGCCTGCCACTGTGAGTATGGTGGCACAACAGCATCTATGCCAGTCCAGTACCAGGCCACATCAGTTGGCCCAGCCTTTCCAGTGCAACAACCTACACCAACTGTAACAACATCAGTGTACCAGCCCCAAGCTCTACTCACACAGGTCCCAAAAATACGTACCAAATACGTTCATGGATGTACGCAATAATAGATCATTCACACAAAATCATTTCATTAATTGTAATACTAGTCATGTTGTACATCGTCATTGTTGTCCTTGTCCAGAAGGTTTTTTCTATATTGGCCGCACTAAAAGGAGCATAATTTTTTAACTAAGACCAGTCATGGTCGAAACATGTTGTATACTTCAAGTATACTTTTTTGTATAAATACTATGAGAAGCCTATACTTATTTGGAAAAGTATTTCGTTTTGATGCAAGCTTTAGAATTGATTAGTAGCTGGGTATACATTTTTTGACAACCCTAGACCAACTCTTTAGGTTAAGATACAACATTGCTGGGTTTCAGATGACATTATAACATTCTGTGATCCACTACCACTCATATTATATCTTGTCTTCTTAGGCTCTTCTCTCATCATACCAGCTAGCTTTAAAGGTGCACTGTGTGTAACTTTTCTGGTAGAGGGCCTGCCAGTTACTTGTCGTCATGGTGATGTTATTGCTTTACCTCCAATATCCCAAAGTATGCCATTAAACTTTTCAATCTCCCTAGAAACAAGCAGGAGAGACCACCAGGGAAATTTACAGGTGAGATCTGTGAAGAGGTGACCCCACTCACAGAAAGAATACATGTTTTTAAAGGTATTTTAAATACAAAAAAATACTGCGGAATGTTGTATGCACTTGAGCGGTGCACATTTTGAAATTGTCAGTGCTGCAACAACTTGAGATTTTGTTTGATTTGACAATACAGAGTAAAAATTTGGGTGAAGAGTGGGGAAGACAGTCACATTCTTTCACTTGCCTGTGGTGCTTCAAGCCCAATAAATCACAAAACAAAAAACAACAAAATTTAATTATTACAGCTACATTATACCATTTTATCGGTCGAAGACAATAAGAGAACCTCTTACATAACATCATTTCCTACTACAAACACAATATTTATTCATGAAATAGTTTATCCTATTCGTTTCAATGAATGAGTAGGTTAAATGTACTTCTTTGGATTTCTCGCATTGCTGGCCGAGTTCTTGAGTCTAGTCAATACTAGAAATTCAAAGATTTAACATTTGGGAATTTACCTTTTCAGTATTTCTTGGCAGGGTGTATACATACACATTCTAAAATGTGAAATCCACCAATAAGAGACCGCATAGTCGTTACCATGGTGTCACCATGGTGACATAATGTATGCAGAATGGTTTCAAAGCTTCTTAGTTAAGTCCATTCCGGAGCTTCTACCATTTCTCAGCAAACCGTGAACCAGAAGACACCTTTTCACAACCTCTCCACGTCGCTACACAGACTTAGCTCCAAACAACATGGACAACCAAACGCCTGAAGACTTGGTCCAGTTTTTAGGTTCTTTCACCGTTGTACAGTGCAGCACCCCCACGTCAGCGGTTGCACAGAGGGTGACACAGAGGGTGACACGGGACTACAGGTCCAGCCGCAAAAGACATCTGAGCAGCTCTGAACCTCAGCAGTCTCCGACAGTCTCTTCACTGTCTCCTCCTGCTCCCAAGAGAAGGCCTGAACCTGGTCCTTCACATGCTGTAGTGTACAGCACCCCCTCACCAGTGGATGACCAGAAGGACACCCACGACTACAGTCCAAAGTCTACGGGGTCCAGCTGTAAAAGGCATCTGAACAGCTCTGAGTCTCAGGTTGGTTCACCTACACGGCTGCCTCTAAAACAGCAGGAGCAGGGACAAGCAAGTGCCTCTGACCACCAGGGCTGTGAACAAAGGCAGGATCCACTGCAACAAGTGGTTATGCCAAGTGGACACTACAGCCAACCACAAAGTCCTCAGCCTGGGCACTACCTGCTCACCACCAACAACGTGACAAACGGGCATCACTACCATCATCCAGTGATGCCCCAACAGCCAATGATGAGCCAGCAGTGGTGGCGCTGTGCACACTGTAATGGTCAGGCAGTCTACCACGAGGATGACTGGCACTACCCCTGTGGTCGTGTTAAAGAGGTATGGAAACATGGGCATTATATCAAAGATGATTTTATGTAGATGGCTTTTGGAAACTTTTCTGATGAGATGCTTTTGTTTGTTTAGTTGACGTCACACCACGTGATCAGTGAGGACATGCTGCGTCAGTATGCGACTATGTAAGTACTGCCACTACAAATCTGGCATTGTCAAGTTGTTGAAATCAAAATGATGAGTTATCGCATTTATTCATTTTTTATTTATTTTTCCTCTATAGAAATGGGGAAACATTGCTTGAGGTAATGCCACCTCCTCCGATACCACTTTCCACTAGTATAGTCAGGCCTTATACTGACTATGCCACAGAGTTAACATCAAGGTAGGCAAACTTTCACAAACTGCTAAAAACCTTTCTTCTGACTCAATCTGGTTGTGTGGCTTCTAATTATTGATTTCCTTCAGGCAACTTCCAGAAGTGCCCACAGGCCCGGTCCACAGGGGGTACTGTACACACTGCGATGGTCAGGCAGTGTACCATGAGAGTGACTGGCACTACCCCTGTGGTCGTGTAAAAGAGGTATGGAAACATGGCACTGTATTTGATGGATTCCTGGTTGGTTGGTTGGTTTGTTTACTTTTCTCATGAGATATTTTGTTTTGTCTAGTTGACGTCTCAGCATTTGATCTCTGAGGACATGCTGCGACCCTGTGACATTGAGTAAGTACTGCTACTTCAAACATGTTCAGCATTTTTTAATCAAAGATGAGTTGTTCCACTAATTGGTTGATTTATGTTTTTCCTCTACAGAGATGGAGAAATTATTTATGATGTTGTTCCTCCTCCACCTCGCCCCATCACTGACTGCGTCATGGACGCAACACCGAGGTACGCAGACCTTCACATATTTTGTGTAATTGATTAATAATCATGACTGTTCTCTTTAGTTATGGAGTTATCGTATCTAACTGTGCACTTACCTGATTTAGGCAAGTTCCAAAGGCGTCCCAACCCCCCAAAAAGCCAAAGCGAACCATCAACCTGGAGACCCTGGAGATACCCACTGGTTTCACCAGGTTCAGGGACCAGAACTGGTTCAAATTTCGGAAACAGCTGGGAACCACAGATTCAAAAGTTATTGGTGAAGCGCTGCAAGAACATGTAAGATTTCACCTCCACTCATCCAAGTTACTACTGACCTGAAGATTCTGGAGGAATATGTTGAATACTAATGTGTTTTATTTCTCTACAGTGGGGGGAAATGTACGCAGCCGATAGATTCAAGTATGAGAAACAGGCCCGAACAGCAAGATCCGTTGCTCGTCAGATAGATCCTGAACTGTGTCCCTCGTCTCCACCGATGGACCGTGAGGTACGTGCAGTAGATGCAGTTATACTAATACTATATACTGAATATACTAAACCGAACAAGAGTATGTGCTGATATCACATGTTCTTCTGTTTATCCATTCCAGATTTATCTTCTCAGCATCTCCAAGCGTAAAAGACGCAGACTGGGTAAGACGATTTTCTATCAAAACAATTCACTTTGAATTTACAGTATTCATCATTGTCTGTTTTTATTTTTACAGAGAAACAAATGAGGCTTGAGAACAATACGCAAATGCAGAACGAGAAAAAAGCGCAGGGTAAGAAAAAAAAGGAGAAGTCACAGAAGAATAAAGAATAAGAAAGACGAGAATCAGGAGAAGAAAAAAAGGTCTCGTCTCAGCTCTCATGTCTCTCATCGGACGAGGGCACCGGTGATTTTACTGAAGTGGCGTAGATCAATACATTTTGGCCCCTATCCAGAGGCCATTTAAAAATAAAATCTATGCACACATGAATTTTGGTTAGAATTTAGTGTCTTTGCTATTTAAACTTGTGTTAGTTACTGTGTATTACAAACACTCAGATGAACTTGTTTCTAGAGTAAAATAATAAATGCACTTGTTTTAAAATGCAAATACAAGCAATCTTTCTGTGACATATTTTGCACGTCTGTTAACAGTTAAAAGATATATCCATTTACGACCTTGTATGTACGGTATGCTAAATTAGTTTAAGTCCACCTTCCCCAGTTTAGATATACAGGGAAGCTCCTTTGTAAGACATGCATGCACCTGCTGTGTGGAGCTTCACTATTCTGATATTAGATAAAGGGCTTCTTTCAACTTTCGACCTGGAATCACTTCTTTCACCATTACACTGTACCTTTACTTTATTTGGGCAATGGTTTGTGTTTGTTTTAAAGTATTTCAATTATGAGATAATCAAATTACCGTATTTTCCGGACTATAAGCCGCTACTTTTTTCTCACACTTTGAACCCTGCGGCTTATACAACGATGCGGCTAATATATGGACGGATTATTCGTCTATGAACACAGCGGATGCGCGCGCAGCTTGAGTGCAGAAAGCGCCGCTGTCTGTGCGGTTAACATGGGTTAGGGTCAGTTAGAACACTCGCTAGCGCTGTTGTCAGCACTAAAACAGTTTATCGCTGCGTGATAAAATAAGTTCTGCTGCTAAATGAACATTAGTGAGTGGGATACGTCTTAATGACCCGTATGTGTTAAATGCAGGTGAGGCGTAAATGACGAGACGAAACGTCTCAAACTTCAGTAGCTGGACATTCACTCATACATGATCGGTGCAACTAACCCCGACCCCCGGGAGAGCCTGAAATCCTGTTGAAATCCTACAAGACACTGACATGATACAAGACAGGACAGCGGCTCTTTCTGCTCGAGACATGCGCTGTAGAGCGCCAAGTGACGGGGCGCAAGAGCGAAACAGACAGGTGAAGAGATGATGTGCTGAGGAAGATGCTCGTTTGATTTTGTTTTGAACAGTTATTTTGTGCTTCATGCATACACCCTCCTCATGGAAAACATACGAAGAAATGCATATGATGCAGCTTTGAAGTTAAAGACAATTGATCTGTCAAAGAAGGAAACAGAGCTGCTGCACGTGAGCGCGGCATCAATGAGTCGATGGTGAGACGTTGGCGACGGCAGCGTGACGAACTGACTCAATGCAAAAAGACGACAAAAGCTTTCAGAGGCAATACAAGCAGATGCTCGGAACTTGAAAACTTCTTGAAGACGTGGACACCTGCGGCTTATAGACAGGTGCGGCCTATATATGTACAAAAATAAAATTCTTTAGTTGATGCGGCTTATATTCAGGTGCGCTCAATAGTCCGGAAATTACGGTAAATGTATCTTGTTTGATATGTACTGACAATGTTGTTGTTTTCTAGCGTACAACCTTCATTTATATTTATATATATAGTTATATTTAATGAGTATTTGGGCCTATATTTTTATTGGTTCATGTTATATCAATTTAGTCTTTAGTTTGGTTTTCAGCTGTTTGTTGTCAGAGGAGCAAAAGGATGCTTACAACAGCTTTCTATGCCCCTCCAGAGCAACCAGGTCCTCATTCCCTCATGCCTTATACTGCTTCTCGTCAGGATGAGACCACAAGAGCCAGCGTTCAGCAGCTGCAGTCACTCAACATCCAGACCAAGTCTGTAACAAATAATGACCAGCTACCTACAGCACTCGGGTTCTCTTGCTTTCTATCATCACCAGCTGCAGTCGATAAGGTCAGCCAGTGGAACGCAGCACCCCAAGTAAGCATCCAACCCAGCTTTCCAGTTGTGTGTGGAGGCTTCTCATCACCTGGCCCAAGTGGATACAGCATCCAAGAACAGTCATACCTTGCAGCCTATACGGTTCAGCCAGTTAACAGTCCAATATATCAGCAGCGGCCTACTATGCTGCCAGTTACATCGCCTTTCATTCCTTCTTGTTCTGCACAACCATACCAAGCTTTGACGCCATTGGGCCACAGCCAGAGTCAATGTGGCACCCAGACCCATACACCAATGTTGACTTCAAACCCAGAATTTGGAGCACACCCAAGGCAGCTACTGCCCACAGTAACAAGTGCAATTATGCCACACGTCTCGATGACAGCCTTCTACCAGCCTGCCTATGAAGTGATCCAACTTGTGCCTGCCACTGTGAGTATGGTGGCACAACAGCATCTATGCCAGTCCAGTACCAGGCCACATCAGTTGGCCCAGCCTTTCCAGTGCAACAACCTACACCAACTGTAACAACATCAGTGTACCAGCCCCAAGCTCTACTCACACAGGTCCCAAAAATACGTACCAAATACGTTCATGGATGTACGCAATAATAGATCATTCACACAAAATCATTTCATTAATTGTAATACTAGTCATGTTGTACATCGTCATTGTTGTCCTTGTCCAGAAGGTTTTTTCTATATTGGCCGCACTAAAAGGAGCATAATTTTTTAACTAAGACCAGTCATGGTCGAAACATGTTGTATACTTCAAGTATACTTTTTTGTATAAATACTATGAGAAGCCTATACTTATTTGGAAAAGTATTTCGTTTTGATGCAAGCTTTAGAATTGATTAGTAGCTGGGTATACATTTTTTGACAACCCTAGACCAACTCTTTAGGTTAAGATACAACATTGCTGGGTTTCAGATGACATTATAACATTCTGTGATCCACTACCACTCATATTATATCTTGTCTTCTTAGGCTCTTCTCTCATCATACCAGCTAGCTTTAAAGGTGCACTGTGTGTAACTTTTCTGGTAGAGGGCCCGCCAGTTACTTGTCGTCATGGTGATGTTATTGCTTTACCTCCAATATCCCAAAGTATGCCATTAAACTTTTCAATCTCCCTAGAAACAAGCAGGAGAGACCACCAGGGAAATTTACAGGTGAGATCTGTGAAGAGGTGACCCCACTCACAGAAAGAATAAATGTTTTTAAAGGTATTTTAAACACAAAAAAATACTGCGGAATGTTGTATGCACTTGAGCGGTGCACATTTTGAAATTGTCAGTGCTGCAACAACTTGAGATTTTGTTTGATTTGACAATACAGAGTAAAAATTTGGGTGAAGAGTGGGGAAGACAGTCACATTCTTTCACTTGCCTGTGGTGCTTCAAGCCCAATAAATCACAAAACAAAAAACAACAAAATTTAATTATTACAGCTACATTATACCATTTTATCGGTCGAAGACAATAAGAGAACCTCTTACATAACATCATTTCCTACTACAAACACAATATTTATTCATGAAATAGTTTATCCTATTCGTTTCAATGAATGAGTAGGTTAAATGTACTTCTTTGGATTTCTCGCATTGCTGGCCGAGTTCTTGAGTCTAGTCAATACTAGAAATTCAAAGATTTAACATTTGGGAATTTACCTTTTCAGTATTTCTTGGCAGGGTGTATACATACACATTCTAAAATGTGAAATCCACCAATAAGAGACCGCATAGTCGTTACCATGGTGTCACCATGGTGACATAATGTATGCAGAATGGTTTCAAAGCTTCTTAGTTAAGTCCATTCCGGAGCTTCTACCATTTCTCAGCAAACCGTGAACCAGAAGACACCTTTTCACAACCTCTCCACGTCGCTACACAGACTTAGCTCCAAACAACATGGACAACCAAACGCCTGAAGACTTGGTCCAGTTTTTAGGTTCTTTCACCGTTGTACAGTGCAGCACCCCCACGTCAGCGGTTGCACAGAGGGTGACACGGGACTACAGGTCCAGCCGCAAAAGACATCTGAGCAGCTCTGAACCTCAGCAGTCTCCGACAGTCTCTTCACTGTCTCCTCCTGCTCCCAAGAGAAGGCCTGAACCTGGTCCTTCACATGCTGTAGTGTACAGCACCCCCTCACCAGTGGATGACCAGAAGGACACCCACGACTACAGTCCAAAGTCTACGGGGTCCAGCTGTAAAAGGCATCTGAACAGCTCTGAGTCTCAGGTTGGTTCACCTACACGGCTGCCTCTAAAACAGCAGGAGCAGGGACAAGCAAGTGCCTCTGACCACCAGGGCTGTGAACAAAGGCAGGATCCACTGCAACAAGTGGTTATGCCAAGTGGACACTACAGCCAACCACAAAGTCCTCAGCCTGGGCACTACCTGCTCACCACCAACAACGTGACAAATGGGCATCACTACCATCATCCAATGATGCCCCAACAGCCAATGATGAGCCAGCAGTGGTGGCGCTGTGCACACTGTAATGGTCAGGCAGTCTACCACGAGGATGACTGGCACTACCCCTGTGGTCGTGTTAAAGAGGTATGGAAACATGGGCATTATATCAAAGATGATTTTATGTAGATGGCTTTTGGAAACTTTTCTGATGAGATGCTTTTGTTTGTTTAGTTGACGTCACACCACGTGATCAGTGAGGACATGCTGCGTCAGTATGCGACTATGTAAGTACTGCCACTACAAATCTGGCATTGTCAAGTTGTTGAAATCAAAATGATGAGTTATCGCATTTATTCATTTTTTATTTATTTTTCCTCTATAGAAATGGGGAAACATTGCTTGAGGTAATGCCACCTCCTCCGATACCACTTTCCACTAGTATAGTCAGGCCTTATACTGACTATGCCACAGAGTTAACATCAAGGTAGGCAAACTTTCACAAACTGCTAAAAACCTTTCTTCTGACTCAATCTGGTTGTGTGGCTTCTAATTATTGATTTCCTTCAGGCAACTTCCAGAAGTGCCCACAGGCCCGGTCCACAGGGGGTACTGTACACACTGCGATGGTCAGGCAGTGTACCATGAGAGTGACTGGCACTACCCCTGTGGTCGTGTAAAAGAGGTATGGAAACATGGCACTGTATTTGATGGATTCCTGGTTGGTTGGTTGGTTTGCTTACTTTTCTCATGAGATATTTTGTTTTGTCTAGTTGACGTCTCAGCATTTGATCTCTGAGGACATGCTGCGACCCTGTGACATTGAGTAAGTACTGCTACTTCAAACATGTTCAGCATTTTTTAATCAAAGATGAGTTGTTCCACTAATTGGTTGATTTATGTTTTTCCTCTACAGAGATGGAGAAATTATTTATGATGTTGTTCCTCCTCCACCTCGCCCCATCACTGACTGCGTCATGGACGCAACACCGAGGTACGCAGACCTTCACATATTTTGTGTAATTGATTAATAATCATGACTGTTCTCTTTAGTTATGGAGTTATCGTATCTAACTGTGCACTTACCTGATTTAGGCAAGTTCCAAAGGCGTCCCAACCCCCCAAAAAGCCAAAGCGAACCATCAACCTGGAGACCCTGGAGATACCCACTGGTTTCACCAGGTTCAGGGACCAGAACTGGTTCAAATTTCGGAAACAGCTGGGAACCACAGATTCAAAAGTTATTGGTGAAGCGCTGCAAGAACATGTAAGATTTCACCTCCACTCATCCAAGTTACTACTGACCTGAAGATTCTGGAGGAATATGTTGAATACTAATGTGTTTTATTTCTCTACAGTGGGGGGAAATGTACGCAGCCGATAGATTCAAGTATGAGAAACAGGCCCGAACAGCAAGATCCGTTGCTCGTCAGATAGATCCTGAACTGTGTCCCTCGTCTCCACCGATGGACCGTGAGGTACGTGCAGTAGATGCAGTTATACTAATACTATATACTGAATATACTAAACCGAACAAGAGTATGTGCTGATATCACATGTTCTTCTGTTTATCCATTCCAGATTTATCTTCTCAGCATCTCCAAGCGTAAAAGACGCAGACTGGGTAAGACGATTTTCTATCAAAACAATTCACTTTGAATTTACAGTATTCATCATTGTCTGTTTTTATTTTTACAGAGAAACAAATGAGGCTTGAGAACAACACGCAAATGCAGAACGAGAAAAAAGCGCAGGGTAAGAAAAAAAAGGAGAAGTCACAGAAGAATAAAGAATAAGAAAGACGAGAATCAGGAGAAGAAAAAATTGTCTCGTCTCAGCTCTCATGTCTCTCATCGGACGAGGGCACCGGTGATTTTACTGAAGTGGCGTAGATCAATACATTTTGGCCCCTATCCAGAGGCCATTTAAAAATAAAATCTATGCAAACATGAATTTTGGTTAGAATTTAGTGTCTTTGCTATTTAAACTTGTGTTAGTTACTGTGTATTACAAACACTCAGATGAACTTGTTTCTAGAGTAAAATAATAAATGCACTTGTTTTAAAATGCAAATACAAGCAATCTTTCTGTGACATATTTTGCACGTCTGTTAACAGTTAAAAGGTATATCCATTTACGACCTTGTATGTACGGTATGCTAAATTAGTTTAAGTCCACCTTCCCCAGTTTAGATATACAGGGAAGCTCCTTTGTAAGACATGCATGCACCTGCTGTGTGGAGCTTCACTATTCTGATATTAGATAAAGGGCTTCTTTCAACTTTCGACCTGGAATCACTTCTTTCACCATTACACTGTACCTTTACTTTATTTGGGCAATGGTTTGTGTTTGTTTTAAAGTATTTCAATTATGAGATAATCAAATTACCGTATTTTCCGGACTATAAGCCGCTACTTTTTTCTCACACTTTGAACCCTGCGGCTTATACAACGATGCGGCTAATATATGGACGGATTATTCGTCTATGAACACAGCGGATGCGCGCGCAGCTTGAGTGCAGAAAGCGCCGCTGTCTGTGCGGTTAACATGGGTTAGGGTCAGTTAGAACACTCGCTAGCGCTGTTGTCAGCACTAAAACAGTTTATCGCTGCGTGATAAAATAAGTTCTGCTGCTAAATGAACATTAGTGAGTGGGATACGTCTTAATGACCCGTATGTGTTAAATGCAGGTGAGGCGTAAATGACGAGACGAAACGTCTCAAACTTCAGTAGCTGGACATTCACTCATACATGATCGGTGCAACTAACCCCGACCCCCGGGAGAGCCTGAAATCCTGTTGAAATCCTACAAGACACTGACATGATACAAGACAGGACAGCGGCTCTTTCTGCTCGAGACATGCGCTGTAGAGCGCCAAGTGACGGGGCGCAAGAGCGAAACAGACAGGTGAAGAGATGATGTGCTGAGGAAGATGCTCGTTTGATTTTGTTTTGAACAGTTATTTTGTGCTTCATGCATACACCCTCCTCATGGAAAACATACGAAGAAATGCATATGATGCAGCTTTGAAGTTAAAGACAATTGATCTGTCAAAGAAGGAAACAGAGCTGCTGCACGTGAGCGCGGCATCAATGAGTCGATGGTGAGACGTTGGCGACGGCAGCGTGACGAACTGACTCAATGCAAAAAGACGACAAAAGCTTTCAGAGGCAATACAAGCAGATGCTCGGAACTTGAAAACTTCTTGAAGACGTGGACACCTGCGGCTTATAGACAGGTGCGGCCTATATATGTACAAAAATAAAATTCTTTAGTTGATGCGGCTTATATTCAGGTGCGCTCAATAGTCCGGAAATTACGGTAAATGTATCTTGTTTGATATGTACTGACAATGTTGTTGTTTTCTAGCGTACAACCTTCATTTATATTTATATATATAGTTATATTTAATGAGTATTTGGGCCTATATTTTTATTGGTTCATGTTATATCAATTTAGTCTTTAGTTTGGTTTTCAGCTGTTTGTTGTCAGAGGAGCAAAAGGATGCTTACAACAGCGTTCTATGCCCCTCCAGAGCAACCAGGTCCTCATTCCCTCATGCCTTATACTGCTTCTCGTCAGGATGAGACCACAAGAGCCAGCGTTCAGCAGCTGCAGTCACTCAACATCCAGACCAAGTCTGTAACAAATAATGACCAGCTACCTACAGCACTCGGGTTCTCTTGCTTTCTATCATCACCAGCTGCAGTCGATAAGGTCAGCCAGTGGAACGCAGCACCCCAAGTAAGCATCCAACCCAGCTTTCCAGTTGTGTGTGGAGGCTTCTCATCACCTGGCCCAAGTGGATACAGCATCCAAGAACAGTCATACCTTGCAGCCTATACGGTTCAGCCAGTTAACAGTCCAATATATCAGCAGCGGCCTACTATGCTGCCAGTTACATCGCCTTTCATTCCTTCTTGTTCTGCACAACCATACCAAGCTTTGACGCCATTGGGCCACAGCCAGAGTCAATGTGGCACCCAGACCCATACACCAATGTTGACTTCAAACCCAGAATTTGGAGCACACCCAAGGCAGCTACTGCCCACAGTAACAAGTGCAATTATGCCACACGTCTCGATGACAGCCTTCTACCAGCCTGCCTATGAAGTGATCCAACTTGTGCCTGCCACTGTGAGTATGGTGGCACAACAGCATCTATGCCAGTCCAGTACCAGGCCACATCAGTTGGCCCAGCCTTTCCAGTGCAACAACCTACACCAACTGTAACAACATCAGTGTACCAGCCCCAAGCTCTACTCACACAGGTCCCAAAAATACGTACCAAATACGTTCATGGATGTACGCAATAATAGATCATTCACACAAAATCATTTCATTAATTGTAATACTAGTCATGTTGTACATCGTCATTGTTGTCCTTGTCCAGAAGGTTTTTTCTATATTGGCCGCACTAAAAGGAGCATAATTTTTTAACTAAGACCAGTCATGGTCGAAACATGTTGTATACTTCAAGTATACTTTTTTGTATAAATACTATGAGAAGCCTATACTTATTTGGAAAAGTATTTCGTTTTGATGCAAGCTTTAGAATTGATTAGTAGCTGGGTATACATTTTTTGACAACCCTAGACCAACTCTTTAGGTTAAGATACAACATTGCTGGGTTTCAGATGACATTATAACATTCTGTGATCCACTACCACTCATATTATATCTTGTCTTCTTAGGCTCTTCTCTCATCATACCAGCTAGCTTTAAAGGTGCACTGTGTGTAACTTTTCTGGTAGAGGGCCTGCCAGTTACTTGTCGTCATGGTGATGTTATTGCTTTACCTCCAATATCCCAAAGTATGCCATTAAACTTTTCAATCTCCCTAGAAACAAGCAGGAGAGACCACCAGGGAAATTTACAGGTGAGATCTGTGAAGAGGTGACCCCACTCACAGAAAGAATACATGTTTTTAAAGGTATTTTAAATACAAAAAAATACTGCGGAATGTTGTATGCACTTGAGCGGTGCACATTTTGAAATTGTCAGTGCTGCAACAACTTGAGATTTTGTTTGATTTGACAATACAGAGTAAAAATTTGGGTGAAGAGTGGGGAAGACAGTCACATTCTTTCACTTGCCTGTGGTGCTTCAAGCCCAATAAATCACAAAACAAAAAACAACAAAATTTAATTATTACAGCTACATTATACCATTTTATCGGTCGAAGACAATAAGAGAACCTCTTACATAACATCATTTCCTACTACAAACACAATATTTATTCATGAAATAGTTTATCCTATTCGTTTCAATGAATGAGTAGGTTAAATGTACTTCTTTGGATTTCTCGCATTGCTGGCCGAGTTCTTGAGTCTAGTCAATACTAGAAATTCAAAGATTTAACATTTGGGAATTTACCTTTTCAGTATTTCTTGGCAGGGTGTATACATACACATTCTAAAATGTGAAATCCACCAATAAGAGACCGCATAGTCGTTACCATGGTGTCACCATGGTGACATAATGTATGCAGAATGGTTTCAAAGCTTCTTAGTTAAGTCCATTCCGGAGCTTCTACCATTTCTCAGCAAACCGTGAACCAGAAGACACCTTTTCACAACCTCTCCACGTCGCTACACAGACTTAGCTCCAAACAACATGGACAACCAAACGCCTGAAGACTTGGTCCAGTTTTTAGGTTCTTTCACCGTTGTACAGTGCAGCACCCCCACGTCAGCGGTTGCACAGAGGGTGACACAGAGGGTGACACGGGACTACAGGTCCAGCCGCAAAAGACATCTGAGCAGCTCTGAACCTCAGCAGTCTCCGACAGTCTCTTCACTGTCTCCTCCTGCTCCCAAGAGAAGGCCTGAACCTGGTCCTTCACATGCTGTAGTGTACAGCACCCCCTCACCAGTGGATGACCAGAAGGACACCCACGACTACAGTCCAAAGTCTACGGGGTCCAGCTGTAAAAGGCATCTGAACAGCTCTGAGTCTCAGGTTGGTTCACCTACACGGCTGCCTCTAAAACAGCAGGAGCAGGGACAAGCAAGTGCCTCTGACCACCAGGGCTGTGAACAAAGGCAGGATCCACTGCAACAAGTGGTTATGCCAAGTGGACACTACAGCCAACCACAAAGTCCTCAGCCTGGGCACTACCTGCTCACCACCAACAACGTGACAAACGGGCATCACTACCATCATCCAGTGATGCCCCAACAGCCAATGATGAGCCAGCAGTGGTGGCGCTGTGCACACTGTAATGGTCAGGCAGTCTACCACGAGGATGACTGGCACTACCCCTGTGGTCGTGTTAAAGAGGTATGGAAACATGGGCATTATATCAAAGATGATTTTATGTAGATGGCTTTTGGAAACTTTTCTGATGAGATGCTTTTGTTTGTTTAGTTGACGTCACACCACGTGATCAGTGAGGACATGCTGCGTCAGTATGCGACTATGTAAGTACTGCCACTACAAATCTGGCATTGTCAAGTTGTTGAAATCAAAATGATGAGTTATCGCATTTATTCATTTTTTATTTATTTTTCCTCTATAGAAATGGGGAAACATTGCTTGAGGTAATGCCACCTCCTCCGATACCACTTTCCACTAGTATAGTCAGGCCTTATACTGACTATGCCACAGAGTTAACATCAAGGTAGGCAAACTTTCACAAACTGCTAAAAACCTTTCTTCTGACTCAATCTGGTTGTGTGGCTTCTAATTATTGATTTCCTTCAGGCAACTTCCAGAAGTGCCCACAGGCCCGGTCCACAGGGGGTACTGTACACACTGCGATGGTCAGGCAGTGTACCATGAGAGTGACTGGCACTACCCCTGTGGTCGTGTAAAAGAGGTATGGAAACATGGCACTGTATTTGATGGATTCCTGGTTGGTTGGTTGGTTTGTTTACTTTTCTCATGAGATATTTTGTTTTGTCTAGTTGACGTCTCAGCATTTGATCTCTGAGGACATGCTGCGACCCTGTGACATTGAGTAAGTACTGCTACTTCAAACATGTTCAGCATTTTTTAATCAAAGATGAGTTGTTCCACTAATTGGTTGATTTATGTTTTTCCTCTACAGAGATGGAGAAATTATTTATGATGTTGTTCCTCCTCCACCTCGCCCCATCACTGACTGCGTCATGGACGCAACACCGAGGTACGCAGACCTTCACATATTTTGTGTAATTGATTAATAATCATGACTGTTCTCTTTAGTTATGGAGTTATCGTATCTAACTGTGCACTTACCTGATTTAGGCAAGTTCCAAAGGCGTCCCAACCCCCCAAAAAGCCAAAGCGAACCATCAACCTGGAGACCCTGGAGATACCCACTGGTTTCACCAGGTTCAGGGACCAGAACTGGTTCAAATTTCGGAAACAGCTGGGAACCACAGATTCAAAAGTTATTGGTGAAGCGCTGCAAGAACATGTAAGATTTCACCTCCACTCATCCAAGTTACTACTGACCTGAAGATTCTGGAGGAATATGTTGAATACTAATGTGTTTTATTTCTCTACAGTGGGGGGAAATGTACGCAGCCGATAGATTCAAGTATGAGAAACAGGCCCGAACAGCAAGATCCGTTGCTCGTCAGATAGATCCTGAACTGTGTCCCTCGTCTCCACCGATGGACCGTGAGGTACGTGCAGTAGATGCAGTTATACTAATACTATATACTGAATATACTAAACCGAACAAGAGTATGTGCTGATATCACATGTTCTTCTGTTTATCCATTCCAGATTTATCTTCTCAGCATCTCCAAGCGTAAAAGACGCAGACTGGGTAAGACGATTTTCTATCAAAACAATTCACTTTGAATTTACAGTATTCATCATTGTCTGTTTTTATTTTTACAGAGAAACAAATGAGGCTTGAGAACAATACGCAAATGCAGAACGAGAAAAAAGCGCAGGGTAAGAAAAAAAAGGAGAAGTCACAGAAGAATAAAGAATAAGAAAGACGAGAATCAGGAGAAGAAAAAAAGGTCTCGTCTCAGCTCTCATGTCTCTCATCGGACGAGGGCACCGGTGATTTTACTGAAGTGGCGTAGATCAATACATTTTGGCCCCTATCCAGAGGCCATTTAAAAATAAAATCTATGCACACATGAATTTTGGTTAGAATTTAGTGTCTTTGCTATTTAAACTTGTGTTAGTTACTGTGTATTACAAACACTCAGATGAACTTGTTTCTAGAGTAAAATAATAAATGCACTTGTTTTAAAATGCAAATACAAGCAATCTTTCTGTGACATATTTTGCACGTCTGTTAACAGTTAAAAGGTATATCCATTTACGACCTTGTATGTACGGTATGCTAAATTAGTTTAAGTCCACCTTCCCCAGTTTAGATATACAGGGAAGCTCCTTTGTAAGACATGCATGCACCTGCTGTGTGGAGCTTCACTATTCTGATATTAGATAAAGGGCTTCTTTCAACTTTCGACCTGGAATCACTTCTTTCACCATTACACTGTACCTTTACTTTATTTGGGCAATGGTTTGTGTTTGTTTTAAAGTATTTCAATTATGAGATAATCAAATTACCGTATTTTCCGGACTATAAGCCGCTACTTTTTTCTCACACTTTGAACCCTGCGGCTTATACAACGATGCGGCTAATATATGGACGGATTATTCGTCTATGAACACAGCGGATGCGCGCGCAGCTTGAGTGCAGAAAGCGCCGCTGTCTGTGCGGTTAACATGGGTTAGGGTCAGTTAGAACACTCGCTAGCGCTGTTGTCAGCACTAAAACAGTTTATCGCTGCGTGATAAAATAAGTTCTGCTGCTAAATGAACATTAGTGAGTGGGATACGTCTTAATGACCCGTATGTGTTAAATGCAGGTGAGGCGTAAATGACGAGACGAAACGTCTCAAACTTCAGTAGCTGGACATTCACTCATACATGATCGGTGCAACTAACCCCGACCCCCGGGAGAGCCTGAAATCCTGTTGAAATCCTACAAGACACTGACATGATACAAGACAGGACAGCGGCTCTTTCTGCTCGAGACATGCGCTGTAGAGCGCCAAGTGACGGGGCGCAAGAGCGAAACAGACAGGTGAAGAGATGATGTGCTGAGGAAGATGCTCGTTTGATTTTGTTTTGAACAGTTATTTTGTGCTTCATGCATACACCCTCCTCATGGAAAACATACGAAGAAATGCATATGATGCAGCTTTGAAGTTAAAGACAATTGATCTGTCAAAGAAGGAAACAGAGCTGCTGCACGTGAGCGCGGCATCAATGAGTCGATGGTGAGACGTTGGCGACGGCAGCGTGACGAACTGACTCAATGCAAAAAGACGACAAAAGCTTTCAGAGGCAATACAAGCAGATGCTCGGAACTTGAAAACTTCTTGAAGACGTGGACACCTGCGGCTTATAGACAGGTGCGGCCTATATATGTACAAAAATAAAATTCTTTAGTTGATGCGGCTTATATTCAGGTGCGCTCAATAGTCCGGAAATTACGGTAAATGTATGCTTGATCTTCTTTGATATGTACCGATAATGTTGTTTTCTAGCATACAACCTTCATTTATATTTATATATATAGTTATATTTAATGAGTATTTGGGCCTATATTTTTATTGGTTCATGTTATATCAATTTAGTCTTTAGTTTGGTTTTCAGCTGTTTGTTGTCAGAGGAGCAAAAGGATGCTTACAACAGCGTTCTATGCCCCTCCAGAGCAACCAGGTCCTCATTCCCTCATGCCTTATACTGCTTCTCGTCAGGATGAGACCACAAGAGCCAGCGTTCAGCAGCTGCAGTCACTCAACATCCAGACCAAGTCTGTAACAAATAATGACCAGCTACCTACAGCACTCGGGTTCTCTTGCTTTCTATCATCACCAGCTGCAGTCGATAAGGTCAGCCAGTGGAACGCAGCACCCCAAGTAAGCATCCAACCCAGCTTTCCAGTTGTGTGTGGAGGCTTCTCATCACCTGGCCCAAGTGGATACAGCATCCAAGAACAGTCATACCTTGCAGCCTATACGGTTCAGCCAGTTAACAGTCCAATATATCAGCAGCGGCCTACTATGCTGCCAGTTACATCGCCTTTCATTCCTTCTTGTTCTGCACAACCATACCAAGCTTTGACGCCATTGGGCCACAGCCAGAGTCAATGTGGCACCCAAACCCATACAGCAATGTTGACTTCAAACCCAGAGTTTGGAGCACACCCAAGGCAGCTACTGCCCACAGTAACAAGTGCAATTATGCCACACGTCTCGATGACAGCCTTCTACCAGCCTGCCGATGAAGTGATCCAACTTGTGCCTGCCACTGTGAGTATGGTGGCACAACAGCATCTATGCCAGTCCAGTACCAGGCCACATCAGTTGGCCCAGCCTTTCCAGTGCAACAACCTACACCAACTGTAACAACATCAGTGTATCAGCCCCAAGCTCTACTCACACAGGTCCTAAAAATACGCTACCTGCTTACCTCCACGGAGATGTTATAGAATGGCCTTGAATATTTAATGCCATACAGTGGAACTTTCCAGGCAAAACAATAACATAACCATGGAGACCAGCGGGTAAAGGACCCCGTGTCTAACCCATATTTCAACTTTGTAAAAGAACACTGTACCTCAGATTAAAGTCTAACTTGAGTAACAGAGCTTCAGACAGAGCAGTGTCTACACTCCCACACCTCACTGAGGTAATCAAAAGTGTGGTGATATTTCTATAATAGTGACATATACGAGCTTCAGACACACAGTCCAGATGAATGGAGCCAAAGTGTGTGTGTGTGTGCGTGTGTGTGTGTGTGCGCGTGTGCGTGTGCGTGTGTGTGTGTGTGTGTGTGTGTTTGTACAGAAGCACTGTCTAACCAGGATGCTGTGGTCTTCAAATGGTGGTATATGGACCCAAGTGATCGAGAACAGACTCATTCTATGAAATTAATTAGATATTATTATATTATAAGACACTGAAACAGAGATTTGAAATTCCCATTACTCAGCAACAGAATCATCAACAACCTCAGCCTCTCATCTTCACCATGGGACAACTGGGGATATTTTCCATTTCAAATCTGTTTTTCTCTCCCTTCTCACAGCTCAACTACTGAAAATATTTATTGAATTGAGTTTTTGGTCAAGGGACTTAACTGAGTTGCATTACAATTACCGTAATTTCCGGACTATTGAGCGCACCTGAATATAAGCCGCATCAACAAAATTTTCAAAGAATTTTATTTTTGTACATATATAGGCCGCACCTGTCTATAAGCCGCAGGTGTCCACATCTTCAAGAAGTTTTCAAGTTCCGAGCATCTGCTTGTATTGCCTCTGAAAGCTTTTGTCGTCTTTTTGCATTGAGTCACGCTGCCGTCGCCAGCGTCTCACCATCGACTCATCGATGCCGCGCTCACGTGCAGCAGCTCTGTTTCCTTCTTTGACAGTCAGATCAATTGTCTTTAACTTCAAAGCTGCATCATTTGCATTTCTTCGTATGTTTTCCATGAGGAGGGTGTATGCATGAAGCACAAAATAACAGTTCAAAACAAAATCAAACGAGCATCTTCCTCAGCACATCATCTCTTCACCTGTTTTGCTCTTGCGCCCCGTCACTTGGCGCTCTACTGCGCATGTCTCGAGCAGAAAGAGCCGCTGTCCTGTCTGGGATCATGTCAGTGTCTTGTAGGATTTCAACAGGATTTCAGGCTCTCCCGGGGGTCGGGGTTAGTTGTATCGTTCATGTATGAGTGAATGTCCAGCTACTGAAGTTTGAGACGTTTCGTCTCGTCATTTACGCCTCACCTGCATTTAACACATACGGGTCATTAAGACGTATCCCACTCACTAATGTTCATTTAGCAGCAGAACTTATTTTATCACGCAGCGATAAACTGTTTTAGTGCTGACAACAGCGCTAGCGAGTGTTCTAACTAACCCTAACCCATGTTCACCGCACAGACAGCGGCGCTTTCTGCACTCAAGCTGCGCGCGCATCCGCTGTGTTCATAGACGAATAATCCGTCCATATATTAGCCGCATCGTTGTATAAGCCGCAGGGTTCAAAGTGTGAGAAAAAAGTAGCGGCTTATAGTCCGGAAAATACGGTAGTTTTATTTCTATACTAAGGAAAAGGTTTGACACTCTATAACAGTTTTGATATCACATCTCACAAAATAAAAGTAGTTTTGTATTGTATAAATACTATGAGAAGCCTATACTCATTTGGAAAAGTATTTCGCTTAGAATTGATTAGTAGCTGGGTATACATTTTTTGACAACCCTAGACCAACTCTTTAGGTTAAGATACAACATTGCTGGAATCTAATATTTATATAGTAGAAATTCACATTTGTGTAAGTTAAGATCTAGTAGATCTTAGTTACCTTTTGGATATTTAAACAGAAAATACAGTGTGTGTCAATAAGGAAAACTGGCTCTCTTAAGACATCATCATCATTATACTGTACAGTCTGTACAGAAAAACACATGGTGAAAAAGCTGTCCTTTTATTCTATTTCTCAGCTACAGATGCTAAAGGAAACCCTCAAGTGATGGACGGACAAGGACAGGGACAGGCGGGACAGGCTGTGGAGAAGCTCCCCGTCTATAGGAGCTGGAGCCCGGAGCCGAGCGGTGACCAGAGCGAAGGACAGACCTCAGAGAGAACTGTCATATTTTCAACATTTCTGCTTAATAATGTTAATCCTGGGGTTTTAGGACTCACTTTATACAACGGCAATGAGCAAATCCCTCGCAAAATGAGTGAAACCGATTAAGCTAAAAGCCGCTAGCCGCTAACATTAGCTGCGTCCTGTTAGCCACTGGTTAGTGAGGGGGTGTGTGCCTTTTACAGGCCGCAGGTGAACCACAGTGGTGCAGGGAGTTTGTACCAAGGTCCGCAATGTGTGGGAAGCCCCATGGTACCGAGCCCGGTCTTATACGGACCCGCGGGACTGATCCTGTGTTGGGTGGGAGCAGCTCCTCAAGCGCGTGCAGAGCCGAGACTTTTGTTATTAATTGACCGGGTATTGAAAAGAGGTATTCTGAGATGCTTTTGTTGTGAAATTCTAGCAGAGGAAGTCGGAACTGGAAGGAGGTTGTACTGGTCACGTGACCTGTGCGCAGATGCCGTGTTCGGATGACGTTGTGCCGGTATCCAGGATGGCGCGAGCTGCGATCAGACCAGAGTGAAGGAATATTGTTGTCAGCGCTGAAATGGAAGGTAAATTTTCGGTGGGAGCCACGGTGGATGTAGGGACGACGACGGAGAAGGCAGAGCTGCTTTATTGTTGTGGAAATGTCCGGGGAGGGAGGTGCACGGTGGTAGAGACTGAGGAGCTGAGAGGACGAGTACCGAAGAGCCATGGTCGGGTGGTGGATGGTAGCGTGGTGTGACAGTGAGGTCAGCGTCAGCAGAAAAGCCACGAAAAACGGCAACATCGCTGGCAGACTGCGGGACAGCAAGAACCAGGCTGAGTGGGTGATCTCAGCCGAGTCATGCCGTGTCGGCACCCCTGGGAGCTAGCTTGATGGAAACCGCAAAAGTCAGCACCACGGTAGGAGACCACACACAGAGTCCGCAGGTGAGGTACAGTCAGATGACAGGCAGGAATGCAGCAGAACAACCGCGTAGACCGTAAGAAAACGAAAATTTAGTTTTATATTTGATTGATTGGATTTGATGGATGATGGAGAAGCGACAGCCAAACGCGCCAGCGTCCTCTCACATCCGGGTGATCAAAAGGCCTTTTGACTGGCCTGTATTTTTTACATGTCTTTGATTAGTTATTGCAGCTGGAAAATCAAGTCGTAAGAATTGAAGTTGTATTTTTGTAAATCTGTTTGCAGGTTCATGGGGTTGGATCTGGTGGAGTAGTGGCTAAATGTTTTGTACTGAGCAATTTAAGAAAAAAATAATAAATGCTCTGTATTATTATACATTTTGTGTTGTTTTTGCAGGGTTATGGAGAGGTTTAGGGTTTACTTAAATTTTACATTGAGTGTAATTGCATTACACCTGTTGCTAGTAGTTGGGTGTAAATATTACTGTGTTAATTTTGTAACACTAGTGTAGAATCCTTCAGCACTTACCACTGTTAATTTAGTGACACTTAACACCAGTGTAGACATATATGTACACTAGGGAGAGTTGTTTTTGACAACACTAGGTCAGTGTAAAATATTTTACACTTTCAAAAGTGTAAATTTAACACTGAAAATTTAACACTTCACTCGATACATATACACACTTTTAAAGTGTTAAAATTGACACTGTCAGAGTTAATTTAACACTGTTTTAGGTTAATCAGGGAAACCAGAGAACAGGGAAAACTTCAGCCATTACAGTATTTGATCCTCCCCATGTCCTTATTTACACCTTAAGTACTTCCTGATGCTGTTTCAGTCCCTCTTTTCATTGCTGTGCCCTTTACCTCTTTCGTAAATCACCCCAACTTTTTGGCTTCCCTCTCCTCCTCTCCTCTCTTCACTCACTCCACTGTTAATGCAATCTCAGCACTTCTGCCTCTCAGCCCTGCACACACATTTATACTTTCATAAGCTCATAGACTGCCAAGTACTTAAAGTATTCACTAAGAACAGTTTTGTGACAGACAGGAGTAATTCTAGTTTAAGATATCCATTCAAAACTCCAGCCAATGGAGACAGAAGGTACTGGACTGCAGTCTATGTTTCCATACCTGGCTAGGATCAACTGAGAGAATGAACTCTGGGAGGGCATCTGATGTAAGTATAACCAAGTCAAATAATTAATTGATTTTCAACTATTCACTTTATATCTATGCAACAAAAAGGGTTAGGTTATGCTGAAAACCAAGACTGTATCAGATCTAAACCAGGTCTACAACAAGACTAAACCAGGTCCAAACCAGGTATACAACAGGACGACACCAGACTAAACCAGGACTAAACCAAGTATAAACCAAGTATAAACCAGGACTAAACCAGATCTAAACCAGGTCAAAATCCAGGACTAAACCAGGACTTAACCAGATCTAAATCAGGTTTACAACAGGATTAAGCCAAATCTAAACTAGAACAAAACCAGGTCTACCCACTGACTAAGCCGGATCTACACTAGGTCTACACCAGGTCTAAAACAGGATCAAAACAGGACCAAACTAGGACTACACTAGGTTGACTCCAGGTCTAAATCGGGACTAAACTAGGACTAAACCAGAAATTAAAAACAAAAAAAAAGTACTTTTTTAAACTCTACCCAGACTCTACCTACAATCAAAGACACAAATGCGCACCTTCCTCAAACATTTCCACATATAGTACTTCCTCTCCCCTTTTCTACCCTGAAGCTGGAGGCAGAGGAGGTGTACCACATTGATTTTGTGTGGAGCTAGACATTAAAAGCCAATGAGCGCACACCACACATTTTAATGGGAAAGAAACAGCTCCATGTGTGTAGGGGCCAATGACCATGAAGCATTTGTCATCTCCTAAGTACCGCCTCAGCCAGACATTGATCATCATGGTTGTCTACAGCTTGCACTGGCTAATCAGACCCATTCATCTCCCCCATACACACACACACACACACAGCGAGATGTCTTTATTACTTTCCATTAGCGCTGGGGGCTAGCTGTAATGAGGCCAGGTTAGTCTTTTTGGCACACAAATGGCAGTGATGTGCACACAGATTTGTTACATTGGAACAGGATTAATTCAAAGCCAAAAGGTGAATGTGATGTGGACGCATGTGCAGTTTTTAAATTGCAACAGGGTAGCCTGTGCTGCTTTCTGCATTAGAAAGTCTGTACACAACAACATGGTGGTTTTGAAAAGTCAAGAACAGGTCACCTGGTCTCTGTTTTTGCCATCAAAACATTCCAGTTCCCATCCAGAAGCCATTTTCCATTTGATGGTTCAGATCAGATTTGAGATCTGAGAAAACTGCCGTGACCTTGTTTACTGCCAGCATCATTACGGGTCCTTATGTAAATGGTCATATTTTTATACAGCGCTTTTCCACCTTCAAGGCACTCAAAGCACTTTACATCAACGGACCACTCACCCATTCACACACACATTCATACACCAGTGTATGCAGACATTGGGGGCGAGTTGAGTTAAGTGTTTTGCCCAAGGACACAATGACAGCATTCATCTGAAGGAGCTGGAAATGCACCACCAACCTGTGGGTCAGTGGATGTAACCACACAACCAATGATGTTTATGTCGAGAGCGGGATTCGCACTGCAAACGTTTGGATCAGTGGACAAACATGTCCCTATTGTGTGTTGTGTCTCACCAACAATAGAGACAGTTGAAAATCCATCAGTTGAAAATGGCTTCTGGGTGGGAGCCAGAACGTCTGTTGCAAAAAACAGTCCAGATGACGACAGATGAAACCTTCTCTACACTGAATCACTCCTGGACGAATAAAGGATTACACCATCTCACAAGTGGAGTTTTTGCAAATCACTGGAAAGTGCTTTAAACTATGAAACATTTCTGGTGGAGGGTCTGACACCTGGTTGTCTCAATAAAGCGTGTATTCATTTGAATAAATGCAAGATATATACATTTTATGCCATACTGTGGAACATTCAAGACAAAGCAATAAAATCTCACATGGCAACCCCTTCCACAAGAAAAGTTACATAATGCACCTTTAAGATTTAGGCAGAAGATGAACTAATGCCATATCCACTGTTCTTCACTTGTTTTCATATTATAAAGTCTTGCATTATGGCTACTAATGTTTTTTCTTGGATAAAAAAACGAGGATCTGTACATTACGCCATTTGAATCCACCAACGCAGAGTCTAGAACGCCAAGAAACCCAGCGCCATAACTTCATACAGTCACAGGTTGTCTTTTTGCCTTAATAAAAGCCATTATGTTAAATACAATAACATAAAAACATATACATTGTGGGACCACGTGAGTATTAATGACCAGTGAAGCAAAGCAGCTGTTTTAGTCTGAGCGCAATGGCGTTAGGAGGCAGACAGGGGGCGGCACACTTTTTACCAGAGAGAAAGTCCCGAGCCGGACTGTCCAGAACATAGGGATAGCCCGACCCTGCAAAGACCACAGGACAGAGTTAAAACTAAACAGCACAGATACAGCTTTTTACACTCAAAACACGGTGTACATTGCAGTCCTTTCTCCTCATCCTTCAATTTTTAACAAGTTTGTTTTTCCCTGAAGTAAAAATAGCCTCTTTATTCATTTTTCTGGATGAAATTATGGGGTTTTGATGGATGTTGGCCCTGTGCAAATTCAGCACCCGAACAAATAAGTGAACAGTGGAGGATGGAAGAGGGATGGGGGGTACAGTGGCGGTGGCTGCAGCTGACAGCTCCTGTGTGAATGATTAAACACCAAATAAAAGGCAAACTATTCAAATACAACAGAATGAATGGGGTGTAGCACTTAACAAAGGTGTAAGTGACATATGCTGAATCCTGCCCTGAAACTATCGTGAATTGGCGACGATTTAGGGTCAACTTAAATCCACGCAGTCCGATTTATGTCGAGAGCAGTGTTGCCACAGTGCTAACATTTTCAACTTTCGATATTTAGGATTAGGGATGCACTAATCCAGCTTTTCCAGTTCTGATACCAATGCCGATACTATAGGTTTTAAATATTTGGAGATACCGATATCAGCCGATAACACTGCAGAGACTGAAAACATTTATTTTCCTTACAAAATAAATACAAAACTAAAATAAGACAAAACTGATCCAAATGTGTCATGTAACTGCCATGTATGTAAAGATACAACAACAGAACAACTTTGGGTAGATAAAAGCATTACTGCATTATTTATACTGCTCCAATAAAGCTAAATATTCTAAAACTGGTCATTTTGTCGTGTTTTAGCGATTTTTAACAATAAAGCCTGTATTACTTTCGATATTTAAGACAATCATTAATGCTTACATTCAAGTCAAAAGTATACGTTTTTCTAATTTCCATTAAAGGTCCTGTATTACACAAAACTGACTCTTGTGATCTTTTAGTCATGTTATACTGTTGTTTCCTCTTTAAAAACATCCTTGGTGTCCCATTTTGTTTCATTCACACATGTTTGAGTCACCCTTCATTATTAGTCTGCGTACATCCCCGCTCCTTTTACCTTTTAGTTAAGTTGAGATTGGCAATTCCAGGGTTGCTCTATGTTTTATAATATGCATTTGTGCACAATAATAATACAGACTTTAAATTAGCAATAAAGAAGTAAAAATGATATGTTTGGGCTATATGCGTCAATGGCTCAAATTATCATTACTTTACTGTGAAATAAAAACAAAGGGAAGGCACTGAAAGGACAACTTGATTCACTTATTTGAAAATATGGTTCATTTGGGTGTTTAATAAAGCCATCACGTCAAACTGTTAAGAAAATCCCTTATATTATGAATGTTCAGTGGACCGCATTACACTTGTTGGTGTCCATACAAACATTAAAAAAAAACAAAAACATTACATTATTTACAATAGAGGTCTAGGGGAGCCATACTGACAGCTGAAGCCTGAGGGGCGAGAGTAAAATGTTAACCATGTGCAGAGATAATGTTATAGCTGGAGAAGACCACGAGACACTCATTGGACTTAAGCAGCTGTAGTCAGTTGTGACAGCAAACTCACTACTCCACATTCATTTCTCTGGTTGGAAATGTTGACAAATGAAAAAACTTTCTTTGCTGGGGTCTGCTTTCTTGCTGCAGTGATGGGACCAATATGCTGTGTGTGTGTATGTGCGTGTGTGTGTGTGTGTGTGTGTGCGTGTGCGTGTGTGCGTGTGTGCATTTGTGGATGAGGCCCGGGGATCAGCGGTGATCAGGGAGCAATACCTCAGAGCAGTAACCCGCGGCAGCGAACGGGAGGCATGGGATTCATCTAGAGCGATACACACACACACATCTAGAGGTGTACTACTGCAGTAGGCTGAGGGGCAGGTGATGGATGAAGGGTGAGAGGGGAGAAGGAAGGAGGAATAATAGAAGGATGGAGAAGGGTCGGCCGAAAAGAAGAATAACAATGCACAAACTTGGCAACGCTGCTTTCTAATGGAGTTTATGTTTACAGTGAGATGAAGATTTGCACGATGTAACTTTTCTGCTGAGCTGCTCATCTCCATGGAAATGTTATTGCTTTGTCTATAATGTTCCACACTATGGCATTAAATCTACCTCAGTGAAAACAAGTGATTTCAACGAGTCAAGTTACAGATCAGGTCTCTAACTTGACTGATGATGGTAAAAAATGCTAAATGAGGCAATACTATAACAGCTAAAGTTACATAGTGTACCTTTAGTATACAAGTATATAGTGATTTTTTTTTTTAAATAGTATAAAAAATAGTTCGGAATGGGACAAGATCTCTTTTCACAAGATCTCAGAGGACAAAATTGCCACAAGAAACTATCTTGTGAGATTTTGTCCCATGATTTTACATTTGGATTGGATAAAAGTAGAAGTACTGGCGAGATACATTTTTGAGAAGCTGTAGTTACACAAAAAACACAGTGCTGTAGCAAAAATATTAAATAAAGTAAAACCAAAAAGGGTGAGAATAATTTATTTATAGTAAATAATGTTAAAATCTCATCTTGTCTCGTTCCCGTGGACCCAATCTTGTGGTGTGTCTCGTCTCATGAAAACTGTGTCTTGTCCCACCCCTATAGTTTAGTGCAATAATTTTCACTTCCCCTGTGGATTATTAAATGTCAGAATAAGTCTGAAAGTCCTTAGGAAAACCCAATTAGATCAGCCAGCAGTGTTTTGCATAAACATTAAAAGTGTATAATAAAAGTTTTCCCTATAAACCAAAGACATTGACTTGTGTATAGGGAATAAAAGCGCTGCATCTCCAGCCCAGCAAACAGACAGACCAATTAACAAATGTGTTTATATTATGCGCAAATTACCACACAGCACATGAATAAAACAAGAAAAATGTGTGTTTCTACAATGCAAAAATGATGCACTTTTTCATTTCTTGTCACACCATTAAGTTTGCCCTTCGTCTCCCATTTTTTACTTTTTCATCAAATCGGTGGTTCAGCATTACTCCTGGATGGGGAAACTGATGAAACTGGCCCCTGGTAGTTCTCATGTAACTCTAACGCAAGTGAAAATCGATCTTATTTGGCCTCAGCACAAACACGTGGGGAGACAGGGTCGTGTAATTATGCTAACTGAATTTTCTCTGGTCTTCTAGTGCCTATGGCAGGTTGGACTACTCGTTTTACTAAAACACAGTTAAAGGTGCAATTAGGTTCGCATCCTGCTTTTCTCCATGGAGATGTTATTGCTTTGTCAGAAATGTTTCATTAATGCTTTAAACCTTATTATCATCATGGAGACCAAACCAGACAAAGTTACAGGTCAGATCTGTGGAAATCGACCCTGCTCATAGTCAGAATGCCTGTTTTTCTAGGTATGTTTGAGAAATAACCTGCCCTGTAAATGAATAAATGTGAGGTAGATCTGTTTAATGCCATATTGTCAAACAATCAAAGCACAGCAATGGCATATCCATAGAAACACGAAGGTGACTGACGCCCAACCGAAAAGTTACATAATGCACCTTCAAGATTATTATATTTAAGATTTTTGTTAAAACATTCACATTTGTTTTCCCATTTTTTAGGTTTTAAATTTTACTTCTTGGTTGAAAATTATGACATCACACTAGGAAATGTCATAACTTGTCTAGCAAAACTCCTCAGAATAATTATTATCTGACAAATAAAATGATAAGAAAACAACTTTATTTTGTTGAAACTGCATTTAAAGTATCAGAAAAATTCTGACATTTTAAATTCTTGCATGTAAATTGTGCCAAACTTCTGGGCAGAATTCTCCCTAGCGTGACGTCATCAGTGTGTTGAAAACTCTATTTTCAACATATTTTTCAACTGTTCTTTACAAATTGCTTCTTGATTGGTGTAAAAACTATAATTTATATTTACAGCAGGTTTTATCTGACTAAATTAATTTGAAATTTGAGAATCACAAAAAATATCACATACACATTTAAGCAATCAAATATACAAAGAATGTATTAACAAAAATACCAATTTGGACAAAGAAGGTGGGGACCAAAATCCATCAAAAATTATTGAAATATAATATTAATTTTTATTAAATTCTAGATCGATACAGTCAAAAGTACCATCAGTTGTTTTACTATCATGGTATTGCTCATCCTAAAGATGCACTATGTAATCTTTCTCTGCCCACTTGGCCCTCTCTTCACAGATCTGACATGTACTTGGTCCTGGCAACGCGACCTGCTTCTCTCCATGGAGATAGATGAGATTAAAGGTGCACTGTGTAACTTTTCTGGGTGGAGGATCCGTCACCTGTCTCTTTTTTATGGATATTTCATTGCTCTGCCTCGAATGTTCCGCAGTATGACATTAAACAGCTTTACCTTACATTTATTCAATTACAGCTGGTTTTATAGCTCAGAAATACATAGAAAAACAGGCATTCTGACTTCACAGATCTGACCTGTAACTTGGTCTAGTTTGGTCTCCATGGAGAAAAGCATTTGACGGACCCTCTACCAGAAAAGTTGCACAATGCACCATTAATGCCATACTTTGGAATATTTCTGGCACAGCATGTAGAGGTGGCTAAATTAATATATGAAACTAAAATATGAATGAATATTTCTAGTTCTGTGCAGTCAATCTCTATAAAATTTGATTAACAATTTTTTTTTTTTTTGGATGCCATTAAGTGAAGTCTTCAAATCTGAGCCAAGAAAAACTCCACCAAATCTGACCTCCTATACGTAATTGTACTTTATAGCATAGTTTCTGCTCTCAAACGCAATACCAACGCTAGGCTGGAGTCCAGATGACAGAATTAAATGTCCAGTCTGGCTCCAGTCCTGGTCCGACTACCTGCACCAAAGCACCATGGGAAAAATAAATTTGCTTTAACGGGACCACCTTGGCTCCACCTGGACACCGAAATCAATAGAAAGTGGCTCTAAATCTGACAAACATTGGACCTCTGCCACCGCCACGCCACCAGCCACAGAGCAGGAGTCCCAAAGATTGCCGCACCAATCTCCCTGAGTGGGCATGAGTCACAGCGAAGCAGCCTCTCGTCTCCCGGGTTACTTGATGTGTTAAAGTAAAAGTTTCCTCATATCTCTTTTGTATATCCGATGAGACAAAGACGAAAGCCAAATGTGGCGATTTAGCTGTGTCCATGTGGTGTGCGTTCCTGGTTTTGGCTGGGAGTTCGGTGTGAATGACGTCAGAACACCCACATACTGGCTTTGCGTGGGACCCAGGCTGTAATATATCATCAAAAGTGCTGCAGAGAGGCTATGTGCGGCTAAGTGCAGCCACAGAGTCTAGAGAAAAGGTTCAAGTGTCAGTAGTTAGAAGCTTTTGACTTTTACTTCTTTATAATCTGTTCTTCTCCATGTGGCTCATTTGTTGTCATTCTCTATGTTGTAAAATATATTAATTCTCAAGCAACAATAATGATAACTTAAAATTTCTCAAAAAATTGTATCAAATTCACTCCATCTGTGCACGAAATTACAGGCGTAATTAAATACAATAAAGGCATTTTGTAGTATATTTAGTTTAGTGTATATTTTCTTAATTCTTGTCCAAAATATAAGTTCCTTACTCACTTTTATTCTTTTGATCGTGCATCATTCTTACATCTTTCCTTCTTTTTTTATCATCATTTTCATTTAACAATTTTATATTAATGATTTGATTTTCTTTTTTTTGTTATTACAGACCGAAGAGAAAGGTTATTCAAGTGTTAGTAGTTAAAAGCTTTTGACTTTTACTTCTTTTCTGTTCTTCTGTTCTTCTCTGTTCTTCTCCATGTAGCTCATTTGTTTTCATTCTCCATAGTTTCAGCTAAGCATCTTAGTAATGTTAGCGTACATGTTTCAACTTTCAGAGTCATCTAGGGTATGTTCTAAAAAGTACTGATTCTCAAAAAGAATGAATTTTTTGAGAAATTTTATCTAATTCAATCCATCTCTGCACAAAATTACAGGCGTAATGAAAAATGATAAAGCACTGTGAATGTTTTCCCAATTCTTGTCCAAAATATAACTTTCTTACTCACTTTTATTCTTTTGAATATACATACGATATACACAATCCTTTTCTTATTCTCTATTTCATAAGTTTTACTCAGAAAATGATCTGTTGAGACATTTCTATATAATATAACATAGTTTGACATAGTTTGACGGGACAGCGCTGTGTCTCTGTGTGGGGAGGAGCTACTGTCTGCTGCTTTTTTTGTTCGTTTTTTAAACTATTGGCGCACCATAACAATGAATTTAAGCAAAGAAACTTGATATTATTTTGAGACTTTTGACTATACAATATATACGATATTTACGATATAGTTATTGTTACATCATAGTTCACAGTGAGTTAGCATAGCAAGTCCTCAAGAGTCTCACAGCTCTGTCTTCACTTTTTCATTGGATTTACCGGCTGCTGATTTGGTAAATGCAGGTTGCACTTATGAGTGAATAGAGTTATCAAGCATAATCCAATCACATGGACTTCTGGCACATTCCTCGGTCACAGCTATAATTTGAAACTTTTAAGTGACACCAGAGTGGACGTAAGTGGAAGGGTCTCAACTTAACTGCCGTGATTGTCAAGTGGTACATTATATCAAATAAGTCAAGTATGTACGGATTCTTTCTATTCAAAAATCAGACTTAAGGGACATTTTGATTGCTCGAAGATTTCTGCAATTTCTTTTCTGGAAGCTTATTTCGTTCCTTTTACGCAGTTATTAGATTCAAGTTATCGTTAAAGGAGCCAATGTTATGCAATGTAATCTTAATTTTTCATGATCTTTTCCGTGTAGCTCATTTGGTGTCATTCTCTATAGTTTGTCTCTGTGAATAAGCTTAGCGCCTTAGTAATATTAGTCTGCATATCGATTCTCAAACAACAATACCGATACTTAAAATTTCTTCAAAGATTATTGTTTTTATCTGTTGTTGTGAAATGCATTGCCTAGTTTATACATTTATATTTATTTATATATTTTATTTAGACTTAATAATAATAATAATAATAATAATAATAATAATAATTATTATTATTATTATTATTATTATTATTATTATTATCATCGTCCTTTATTTATCCCTGTAGGGAAATTATCCTCTGCATTTCACCCATCCTTTCAGGAGCAGTGGGCGGCACATGAAGGCGCCCGGGGACCCATCTCCACGATCTTATTGCTAGTCTTGGTCAGGACCTCAACTGGAGGATTTTTACCTTTGGAGCATGTTTTTGGGTTGATGGGGGAAACCGGAGTGCCCGGAGGAAACCCACCCAGACACGGGAAGCCACTCAGCCACCGTGCCGCCATTGATCCACAAGGAAAATTTTTTGGACAGAGCAGCTTACATATCACAGTATATTATAACATTGAGAAAATAATGATATCCTCTATGCATTAAGGTAAAAGGTTTAAAGTTTAAACCTTTTAATACTAGATTCATTGGTATCGGTATCGGATCAATAGTGATAGTTGTCATAGTAGTACTGTGTATGTGATTGAAAGAAAAATTCCTGGTATAGCCCATCACTAATACAGTTAAGGTGTCCAAATAAAAACACACAACACTCAAACACACACTGAAACACACAAAAGCAGCAGTGGTAATATGAGAGTGCCCATATTACACCATTTGTGATCTATGTTATAATACTGTTTTCTCATCAAAAACATATGGAGTTGCGTTTTGTTTCATTCACACACAAAAACACACAAATCCTGTATATTTAGGCTGAGTTCTTCTCTCAGACAGAAAACACTGTTCCACCTTGTGATGTCATGTGGTAATACAGGAAGTGCTGTGTTTTTAAACTCCACACACTTTCACTAGAATCATTTGGATCATTTCAGCCCTGGAAGTATTAAAAAAAAGGGTAACAAGGTAGCGGTTAACTTGAAAACTACCGCTTCATGACATCACAAGGTGGAACAGAGGATTTTGAGGTTTGGAGATGCAGAAAGACTAATAATAAAGTATTACTCAAACATGTGTGAATGAAACAAAACACAAATCCGGGGATGTTTTTGAGGAGGTAACAGCACAAGAGGTAATTTTGCGTAACATAGGACCTTTAATGTCTCATGGCGCACTTTGACCTTTTTGGACATGTTTTTCCAATGTGTTTTTTAACTACAAATGGCAATTAAACTGACCTAAACCTATACTTAAACCTGAGTATTTCTGAAACATCAATACATGGAAGGAATATGACGAATGAAACAGAAAAATGTCACTCGATGGATCTGGCAGAGGCACACGGTTGACTCACAAACAGGTGAAACGATCGCCATGGTTACAAGTGTTCCATACAGCATGGAGACCTCAGACCACCCCGCCTGTATATGAACGTGCATCTGGAATAATTCGTGTGGAAGCTTTATATAAAACTAAATGCCTGATGAAATGCGTTGAGTGTTTTTTCAGTGTTAATTTCAAATGTAAATTCTTGTGTTCTGCTCAATTTGCCTGAGAGAGACAGCAGACCACAAAGAAGTGAAAGAGCTGCCGACACACTGGTGCAACACAACTGGGAGAAATCTCAGGCATTTCCTTCTTTAGTTATTTTGCCTTATATATTATACTTTACACTCCACTTGCTTCTACATATTGTTCACTGAGGTATTTTAATTTTCACTAGCGTTGTCGTGGATACAGTCATTGCAAACTCTTTTCCGAAACTAAGGAAAAGGATCAAAACTCTGTTACATTTGCTAAAGGCTTTAATTTAAATTACGTACAGTTTGAATGTAGTTTTTTTTCTTATATTTTACAGTGTTACAGTACTTTTAATTGAATAAACATTTTGGGTATTCTTCCTACGGTAAGTGACAAAAGCGTTACGTGGACAGTGTTAAATCATTTTTGTCACTTTTTGTTATTTGTCTTTTTTTCCATCTGTTGTATGGAAAGACAAAACACTGAAAATACATTGAACATTTTGCGCATTACATAACTAGATTAACTTCAAATTATAGATCAGATGCTACAATCAGAAAGATACTCCGCTATGATTACTCTTGAGAGGTGGTTCTCTCAAAAACTACATTTTACTCTTATTTGTGTAATTTCCTGTGTGACTAGCTTGTACTTGTACTCGAGTCAAATTATTAAAGCTCAAACTCTGTGGTGATGACTGCAGTGTGTATGGCTCAGCGCTTGTTGACCAGTAAAGCAGCGGAGAGAGAGGAAATGGACAGGTACTAGAAAAACATGTGAAAAGCAGTGCATTTTGAGTGTGTGTGTGTGTGCGTGTGTGTGTGTGCGTGTGTGTGTATGTGTGTGCATGTATGCGTGTGTCTGGCTCAGGGGATGCGAGTCCATGTGGCAGCTCTCGTGACAGCGCTGGAGCTGCGGCAGCACTACTGCATTTGAGTGGCAGGATGTCACAGTAAAAGTACATGTACCTTAATACTGAATATGAATATCAACATACATTTATTTGAATAACTGAATATGTGGCCAACAGCTGTCTTTTATGTACATTTTACAATCCCTGTCCATATGAAGGGTTAACGTTGCATATCAGTTGTTATATGTGTTCTTCAAATTTAAAGATTTACCCTGTTTCAATGTGTACAGTTAGGTGTAATTATTTGTTCGTTTAAAAAAGCGAGTTCATCTCTCAATCTCATGCTTATAAACTCATCACAGTGAATAATTTAGGGTAGTTGTAATGCATTTGGAACATGAAAAGTAATGTGGGCCGCTGGGAACATATTTAAAGATGGTACAAACTGGTGCAGTGCGTTTAAAGGTCCTATATCACACAAAATGGACTCTTGTGAGCTTTAAGCCTTGTTATAATGTCGTTACCTCCTCAAAAACAGACCTAGACTTGTGTTTTGTTTCATTCACACATGTTTGAGTAACCCTGCGTTATTAATCTGTCTATCATTAAACCTCAAAATGCTCGGTTGCGTCTTGTGATGTCATGAAGTGCTAGTTTTCCAGTTCACAGCAACATTTCACCTTTTGTTCAGTAGAAATCGGCAGTTCCAGGGCTGAAATCATCCAAATGATTCTAGTGAAGGTGTATGGAGTTTAAAAACACAGTGGAGCGCTTCCTGTATTACCACATGACATCACAAGGTGGGACTTAGTGTTTTCTGTTTAAGCGAATAACTCTATATAAATAAACAGGTAGAGTTTGTGTGTTAAACGTGTGAACGAAACAAAACAAAAATCACACCCACGCTTATAACAAACAGCACTGCAAATAAGATCTAAAGTACAATTCAAGACATATTTTTCACATTTTAATTGTAATGAAATAAAGCAGAATTGAACCCGACGTGTCATCAAACAGAATCCCATGTCCCCAAGTGAATAATTAAACCTAGACCTGTGATTGGCCGAGTCCCTCTCCTCTATCCTCCATCCTCCGTTCTCCTGTCATCTGAATATTTCATCTGCCCATCCTCGTGGTTCTGTCCATCGAGAAACATCCAGCTCTCACCCTAATAAGATTGCGGAACTTTACCTTTTCAACCTGCTTCGTTTTTCAATTCGATTCCTAATGGTCGGCAATGTATTATCTGCAGTATCATTACGCTATCAACCTTTCAAAAATAAACAAAGCCACCAAATCGGATTGCAGTACTTCCTCCAATCCAGTTATATTTTTCACAAGGGAAAAATGACGTTAACCTCGCGGCCATTTAAAGCCATGTTAAATGTCATTGTATTATTTGGTTTGTCCTTTAGAAAGAGCCAGGTGGATGGCTGTGTGTCTCTGCAGTTCCTCATGAAAAAACAGACATTTCTCTCTTCATTCTTTCAGGATCTGGTTTCTGACGTTACACAGCTCAATGGTGCCTCCAGGTGGTCAGATGCAGTTACAGCATCCACAAAAGCAGACAAAATTGCAATAGGAAAATGTCTTAGAGTGCAAATGTGATTGGGATTAGTTTACTATAGGTGTTAAAAGGTCCTATATTACGCAAAATGGATTCTTGTGAGTTTTAAGCCATGTTATAATAATGTTACCTAAAAAAAAACATACCCAGAGTCGTGTTTCGTTCACATTTTTAAGTAAATCTTTGTTTATTAGTCGGTCTACATTTCCAAAGCTCAAAATGCTCTTTTCCACCTTCTGATGTCATGTAGCTGTAGTTTTCAAGCTAAAATGGTACAAATGATTTAAGTAAAGGTGTATGGACTTTAAAAAACACCCCACATGACATCACAAGGTGGAACAGAGTGTTTTCCGTTTGACAAAAGAACTAAACTGAACTAAATATGCAGGGTTTGTGTGTTAAACATGTGTGAATGAAACAAAACACAACTACGGTTTTGTTTTTGATGAGGAAACATTATAACATAGCTCAAAAAATAATAATACTAACCCTTTAAGTTCCACTAGTCCTCAGAGATTGGATATTCCGACTTCATCCACCTCTTGTGCAAAATGGGTCCCTAAATAAACAAACTGCACTTTTTCAGTCTCTGGGTTCTGCTAGGTTACTCGAGTTTCCAAAGTTTAATATTCAACTACTGAAATATTGATAGTTCTTGTGTTTTATTATTTTTCACCCACAGTCCGTGAGCCGCTCCTCCTGCGCTGTGGTTTAGCCGCTGCTGTTATAAATGACCTGTCGTGCTGTGTGGGGTAAGCCAACAAAACAAACAAAAGCAAATGTGGATTTATTCACTTACTTATAATAATGATGTCCAGAATTGTTTTATGGTCAACTTCAACATACTCAGCTGAACAGAAGTATATCTTTATCTTTACACTAGGGCTGCAAAAAGAATCACAATCAAATCAAAATCCCAATTTGAAGGGACGCAATGACCAAATCTCAAAGGTTATTTCCTCCATAAGCAAAATATCAAATCTTATTTAGCATTAAAAACAGCTAATCCTGTAGTTTAGATCTGTACCAACATCTGAAATGTGATTCCTGTGTCTTTTTGTCAATTTTTCTCGACCTGTTTACAATATGAACTTGAATGCAGCACGGTAGCAAAGCTGTTAGCGCTCTCGTCTCACAGCAACAAAATCCTGGGTTCGATTCAGGGCCTTTCGGTGTGGAGTTCGCATGTTCTCCCCGTGCCTGCGTAGGTTTCCTCCGGTTTCTCCTGCTACAAAAACATGTACAGCAGGGGGCCAGGACTCCCTTGAAAAAGAGATTCTTAATCTCAGCGGGACTATCCTGGTTAAATGAAGGTCAATAAAATCTAAATAAACATATGAAATATGAAACACAATTTTATTAGCAAAGCTTGTTGTTTGAAAAAATGCTGTTTGATATTTTTCCTAAATCCTTCAGCCCTGCTTTACACAACTGCTACTATAACTACGAATCCTGCAATTCATATTAGAATACTATAAAAACTAAAAGTGTTCTTGCCATGGACATAAAATACATATTAAACTCTCGTAATTATTAAAGTAAATGTAAGGTAAATGAGAACAAAACATCACAGTGAAGTAAAGTCAATGTAATATATGCTAAATCATGCACAACATTTACATGACCATAAATTCTCACTGTAGCTTTTGACTGGCTCTTCTGCTTATGTCAAAGAGACGGGGACATAGTACTGCATCAGCAAAAATACACGTAAGACAAAGTACCACATGAAACCTCTGTACCTTTAAAGACACATCGATAAAATAGCTGCTCCTTCAGTTCTAATAAGGACTTTTTGAAAAGCTTTTTGAACTAACGTGGATGTGGTGTGACAGTAAATGCCTTCACAGCAGTAGACAGGTCAGAGGTGGTTCAGCACAGGAAAAAAATGATCGATGGAGGATATAAAAGAGTAACCAGCCTTAAAAGTCATGGTTTGAAGCTGAAGAAGAGTTAAGGGACCATTTCTGTGGCATTAAAAGCCATATATTACACTAAACTGAGTCTTGTGAGCTTTAAGTCATGTTATAATGTTGCTACCTCCTCAAAAACATACCTGGAGTTGTTTTGTTTCATTCACATGTCTGAGTAATCCTTTATCATTAGTCTGTCTACATCTCCAAAGCTCAAAACGCTCTGTTCCACCTTGTGATGTCATGTAACGTTAGTTTCCAAATTAAAATCTACCTTTTACCGTTCTGTAGAGACTGGCAATTCCAGGGCTGAAATCGTCGAAATTAGTTTAAAAACACTGTGGACAAGTATTTTCTATACCCTTATTATTATACATTTTTATTCTTAACATTGTAATTGTAACACATTTGTATTGTGTAATGATTATTTTTAAGAGGACCTTAAGAAGACTAGACTACAAGCGGCTAATGGGGATTATAATAAGAAAAAAAAAAAGTACAACAAAAAAATCCATCTTTCAGTCTGTGCTAAAGTACCACTGCAGTTTTTTTCTATAAATATATGACTGGATAATAAAAGAAACTGAGATTTAAGAGTTGAGTTTTTACATCTGCAGTACCAGCACAGCACAAAGACATCATTCATTCACAACAGAACCATATTTTACTTATGATGTGATTTCTGTATTGCTGTTTTGAGAATACAGTAGGATGAGTGGGTGGAGAGGAGAAGGCAGTAGTGGAGAATGAGTCACCAGTAAAACCTGTACCCCCGCACAGAGGTAATGTTGTGTGGTTAGAGGCTGTAATGTGCAAGTCTGACCAGTAGAGGGGGTTCTATATACAACTATATACACAACACAAGTTTAGACAGGAGGTTTCCCATTTTTAAAAAGGTGCACTATGTAACTTTTTGGTTGAAGGTCGGTCCGTCATTTGCTCGTTTCTATGGATATGTCACTGCTCTGCCTGGAATGTTCCACAGTGTGACATTAAACTGCTCCAACTTACATTTATTCAAGTAGAGGTGGTTTTAGAGCTCAAAAATACCTAGTAAAACAGGCATTCTGACTGTGAGTGGAGTCGCCTCTCCACAGATCTGACCTGTAACTTGGTCGGGTTTGGTCTCCATGAAGATAGAAAGGTTTAACGCCATACTGTGAAACATTCCAGACAAAGCATCTCCATGGAGAAAAGCATCTGAAGGACCCACTACCAGAAAAGTTACACAATGAACCTTTAAGTCCTTCATTTTAATAGACAAAAAAATCATATAACTTCAGTAAACAATGCAAGAAAATATGAAAGTTAATATTTAAAGGTCAAGTTGTGCACACACTGGTATTACTTTGACTTTTTTTCTATTGATATTTGTACATGATTTTCCCCATAAAAAGTGTTCATCTGCATTTGACCCACCCTTTAATGTCACAGAACACCCAGTGACCCATCTTCAGCTTCTAAGCCATTAACTTGAGTTATATACCCAGTACTTAGAGTAGATTACAGCAACTGTACAACAACTCAATCTTAAGTAACGGATAACCTTATGCCCTGTCAATCAGTGTATCATTGCACTGCCATTTTTGTCTCTTGTTTATAGCTGTGATTTTATGGTTTATTTTATATTTTATTACTTATTTTTCTATTTAATTTTGATTTGTACATATACATTTATTTTTATTTTATATGATTACGTCTCATTTGACACCTGTGTCTTGCTCTTTTTTGCTATTCCATCTATTTTTGTTACTCTCTGTTATTATATTATATTGTGATGAGTGAGCTACTGTATCCAAATAATAAAGTCCAAGTCTAGGTCTAAGATTATTGGCCCATGGTATGTTATGCTGCTAGTTGACAGGTAAGAAGTCAGAGGTTGTCCGCCAAGACACAGGTAAAACATAAGGTAACCAAGAATTGTTTAGTATAATTATATTAAAGGGCCCGTAATATTCTATTTTCTGATCTGTGTTATCATGTTGTTTCCTGGGGTTGTGTTTTGTTCATCCACACATTTAACACACAAACCCCGCATATCTGTGTTTTTAAACTCCACACACCTTCACTAGAGTCATCTGGATAATTTCAGTCCTGGATTTTCCAGAATCTGCTGAACAAAAAGGTAAAAGGTACTTTTAGCTTGAAAACTACCGCTTCATGACATCACAAGGTGGAATAGAGCGTTTTGAGCTTTTGGAGATGTGGAGACTAATAATAAAGGAAGACTCAAGCGTGTGTGAATGAAACAAAACACAACTCCAGGTCTGTTTTGTATTCTAACATGGCTTAAAGCTCAGAAGAATACATCTGCTGTAATTTACCTTCAATCGCCAACTTGTAATCGCCATTGTATCACCAGATTCTGCAGAAATAGCTACTCGTGCATGTTCTCTTCTGTTGTTTTCACTTATAACAGTAAAATACAATAATAGCTCTTTAAATATTATGACGTTCCATGTTTAAACTACAACTATTAAAGTCCATAGCATGTTTAGACCGTCAACAATTTAAGTAATTACAGTGATATTATTTCTAATCACCGTTATTTTGGACATGATAATACTGTATATTGTCCAGTTATACCTTTTTGGTTTTTATTATGTCATGTCATGTCCATGTAGTACTCAATTTTGATACCGGAGCAAAAAAAAAAAATAAATAAATACTCAAGTAAAAGTAAAAGTATCACATGAAAAAACTGCAAGTAAAAGTTTTAAAGTAGCTGTTTAAAAATGTAAAGAGTAAAAAGTATAAGTATTTGGCAAAGAATTGGAGATGGTTGGAGCTTCAAATGTAGTGACTTTGGTACAGATTTGTGCTGAATTTTGTTCAACAGAAACAACAGATTCAATCTTGTTTTGATTTGTATACTTTTCATCATAAAAAGTACTTTTAAGTTCTGTTCAGAAATGTAGTGGAGTAGTAAGTACAGATACGAGCTCCCAAATGTGAAGTAAAAGTAAAAAGTATCCACTGTAAAATGTATGTAAGTAAAATAAAGATACTTACAAATTTGACTTAAGTACAGTATTTTACTACTTTTACTTCATTACATTCCATCACTGTGTCTGTGTGTTATGTTAATGCTACTGACCCTGTCCCGAGTCAAACCTTTACACAAAATAAATGAAAACCTGAAACCTGAATCCTGATACAAAAATTACGGTCACCATAGTTACTATATCAACTATCTTTGCAATAACTGGAAGATTTTTTCTTATTTTATTTGTAATACTTGAATAGTTGAATAAATGAACTGATAATTGTGTAACTTTTCTGGTGGAGGGTCCGTCAAATGCTTTTCTCTGTGGAGATGTTATTGCTTTGTCTGGAATGTTTCACAGTATGGCATTAAACCTTTCTATCTTCATGGAGACCAAACCAGACCAAGTTACAGGTCAGATCTGTGGAGAGGCGACCCCGCTCACAGTCAGAATGCCTGTTTTCCTAGGTATTTTAACATATAAAATCACCTGTAATTGAATAAATGTTAGTTAGAGCTGTTTAATGTCATACTGTGGAACATTTCAGCCAGAGCAGTGACATATCCATAGAAAGAAGCAGGTGATGGACCCCTAACCAAAAAGTTACATAGTGCGTTCAGTCACAGTGCTTGAAAATAGTTTACTGGGATTAACTTTTATTTTTTACTGTCTTGCTTTATTACTTATTCTGCCAGTGGCTTAAAGTAGCTGCAATATAATATTTTATTGTTTTATTATATTTCTCTGAAGCAGTACATTATACTTTAAAGTTAGTTAGCAGACTGACAGGCCTGGGGCAGGCCTGTCAGTCTGCCCCGGGGCAGCTGTGGCTACAATAGTAGCTTGCCACCACCGAGTGTGGAGTGAATGAACAATGAACTGTAAAGCGCTTTGGGTGTCTTGAAAGGCGCTATATAAATGCAAGGATTATTTAATTTAATTAATTAATTCTTTAAAGGCCTAACGCCACGTTAAAAAAAAAAAAAAAAAAAAACTTTTTGCAAATGAAAATTTAAAAAATGGGACTTTCTTGTTGTGATGTATACATGCTAACCACTCTGCCGCTATTGTACTGCATAGTGTTTGTGTGTAGTATAGGCCTGTCACGATAACACAATTTGAATTGCCATGTATTACTGATGTACATATAGACGAAAAAATGATAAATACTGAAACAAATTTATGCCACTGACACAAAAACCCAACTGCAGTATGATTCCAAAAAATCTAAATCTACAATATTCTCCAAACCAAACAAACTACAACAAATGAACAGCAGAATGAAGCACTTTAATTTGTAATATTAACCCCCAAAAAAATAGTTCCAGCTTACATATATTAAACAATAAGTCTATATAGTAATTATGGTGACAGGCGTAGTGTAGTATCTGTAGTAGTATTTGTAGTATTTGTCGAGACTTACTGCGACACTTGGCACAGCGTCCCTTGTACTCGTGCAGACTGCGTTCACTCAGAGACCTCCTTTGTCCGCTCTCCCTGATGCGAGCTGCCTCCTCTTTGGCGTACACCCCCAGCTCCTGGGTGTAGCGCCCATACATCTGAAACACACACAGACACACCGATTAGACACTGGAATCAGAGACTGGATGATTAGAAACAAGGCGCATTGTGTAACTTTTCTGCTTGTTTCTATGAATATATCATTGCTCTGCTTAGAATGTTCCACAGTATTACCTTTATTCATTACATTTTATAGTTTTACAGCTCAAAAATACCTAGAAAAACAGGCATTCTGACTGTGAGCGGAGTCGCCTCTCCACAGATCTGACGTGTAACTTGGCTTGGTTTGGTCTCCATGAAGATAGAAAGGTTTAATGCCATACTGTGACGCATTCCAGACAAAGCAATAACATCTCCATGGAGAAAAAGCGTTGTTTGACGGACCCTCCACTGGAAAAGTTATGTAAGATTTTTTAGTTTTTGGAAATCGTGACATCACAGTAGAGAATTCATAATGTAGCTACACAGAAATTATTATCTGACAAATACAAATCTAAGAACTTTTGAACAGAATTCTCCCTAGCGTGACGTCAGTGTGTTTAGAACTCTCTACTTCCTGTAATCTTCAACACATTTTTCAACATTTCTTCACAAATTGCTTCTTGATTCGTGTAATTCCACAAAATTAGAGAATCATAAACATCTGTCATACACACTTTAATACTAATAAGCTGTAGTAAACAAAGCTGAAGTAAAAGAAGAAGTAGTCGTAGTTTTAGAAGTTGTCATAATTAAACCTCTGCATAACCTTCTCTAGAAAAGTCCAGCCTCATATTTGTATTAGACGATAATAAAAAACACTGACAAAATCACGGCAAAGGCTTTAGGTCAGCAGAACAGTAAGAACAGGAAGTGAGCACAGTGCCCAGACAGCAACTTTAACTTCCATTACATCTATGGACACTACGAGCAAACCAAATGTCTAATAAAACACAATAACACAAGACGAGCCATGTCCATGTCATTGGAGTTCAAAACAAGCAGCCAGTAACAAACATAGATCAGAAAATAGCGCAACACCTTTAAATGTTGTCTTGGAAAACATGATAAAGTCCAAAATGCCATCACGTAATTGTTTCATTAGGTAAAGTAATTGCTGAAAATGGTCGTCTAGACAACCATTACAAGTGCATACACGGCATTAAGTCTGGCATTTGATAATCGAATTTGATTTCCTGACACAGAACAAATGGTGCAGCTTTAATGCAATCGGACTTAGAAATAACCAACCAAAAACAGTCATGCAAACGTTCCAGCGTTCCAGTTTATTGCATCTCGTGTCTTATTCAAGTAAAGGGGCATTGGGGGGGTTCATCATCTTCTTGTTTCTATGGAAATGTCGTTGCTGTGCCTGGAATGTTCCACAGTATGTCCATGAACAGTTCTACCTCACATTTATTCAATTACAGGTGGTTTTATAGCTCAAAAATACCTAGAAAAACAGACATTCTGATAGTGAACGGGGTCGCCTCTCCACAGATCTGACCTGTAACTGGGTCTGGTTCGGACTCCATGGTGAAAGGTTTAATGCCATATTGTGAAACATTCCAGACAAAGCAATAACATCCTCATGGAGAAAAGCGTTTGACAGACCCTCCACCAGAAAAGTTACACAATGCACCTTTAATATACTTGTCCCCTCTTAATTTTTGTCACAATAACACATTTTCAATTGCGATATATAGACAATAAACAACAATATTTAAACCATAAAGCAGAAATATCCCCCAAAAAGTACTTTTTTCAAGTATTCTTTGTATTTCAGTAGATAGATAGAAGTTCATAATGCAACTCTTTACAAGTCAAATATCATAGTACTGAAAAATAAAGTTTCCCCCTAGTACAAAGAAAAAGTACTCATGATAAATATTGATATAGTATTTATCGTGACAGGCCTAGTCCCTATGAGTACACAAAATATTCTTTCAGTTATCTCTAGTCACAGTATTAGTATTTTTTACTGTCTGAAGGGATTACACAGATATTTTGTTACTTATTATTTATCATCATATAATCAAATACTAAGAAGCAATTAGCAGCAGTAATTTGGGCATTTAATATATTAAGTACATTATATATTTTGTCAGCAATCCCCTATTATTGGAGTCCATGGAAATGCTGTTTACGCACTCTCAAACTTAAAGACGGATTGTGTAACTTTTCTAGTGAAGTGCCCAGGGTGAAGATGTTAGTGCTTTTCCAGGAATGTCGGCACACAAGGTTTATTTGATTGTTTTTAGAAATATATCAACCGGAAAACAGATAAGATAAGATAAAAGAACATTTTAGGTCACACATGTTTGGGCGAAGCTAAAACATCTCCAAGGAAACAAGCAGGTCGCGCGCCCATCGCCAGAAAAGTTACACCTTTGCATGCGTTTTTTACACTTTAATTAGAATTCATCTTCTCAAAATGCTAGGTTCGCCAAAATGCTTTCCAGGTTAAAAAGACACCGAGCATAGATTTCCAAGAAAAAGGCCCCTATGTGTACTGAAGTCAAGTGTTTGGATAACACACAGTAAATATGAAATCCTCCACAGACCCACACTCGGAGCTGTGAACAGGCCCTAAACCACACTGTCAATACAGAAAATACAAAAACAGAAGCTGGGGGTATTTTTAGACGCACCGTTTGGGAACCGTAGTTCAGCCAAGTCACAGGGTTAAAGACATTGGGGTCCCTTCTACGTTCTGTTTGAATCGAGAAAAAAAATCTGTCCAAATTGAAGACAAAATTGTATCACGTCTCTCAAATGCGGAAGACGTCTCCTCTCGAAAATTCTCGTATCATTCAGTACAAAATATAACTTCTTTTTCCTGAAATAAGCAATACAGTAGTTTGGTGCTTTGATTGTTGATTCTGTAAACATCTGCACTTTTTCTCAGTTCTTCATGTAGATTTTCTCCTTCTTTATGTGTAAGCAGCCATGTTTGTTTTTGACGTGAACAGAGCATGCGTCTCTCTGACTGGTTAATCCGCCTGTCAGTCACGTCATCTGAAATCAGGGTGTGGTTCTGGCTGTTCTGGAGCTGTTAAAAATGTACAAAGAAACTAGAGCTGTACAAAATATTGCAATCGAAATCCAAATTTGAGTTGTTTGATTTGTTGTTTTATGGAATAATGCGTGATGTTCTAAAAGATGTGGCATTTTTAGTGTATTAGTTTAGGAAGTAGTTCAAATTCCGGTACCGTTTTCTGGAGTGGTTTCAATGTGTACTCTGGAATATATTATTTTAAAAAGTAGGATCCTGTTCAAAGCTATTATAGTTACAGTTATATAGTTATATACTGTTCTTAAAAAAAAAAAGAAAAAAAGAAGAAACAAAACTCCTTTTCATGTTTCGGTCTATTTTTTCCTGAAATGCCCGACTAAGATGATGCTTATTTCAAACTGAATCTGTTTCTGAATCCTTTGGAGCTCAGACAAATGGCTTTGTGAAGCTGAGGCTCTGGAGTTTTGGCCTCTCCTGTCCTCTAAATGAACTCTGTAGTCTAACCAAGCTCTACACAGAGGAAATCGGATTTTAAATTCTGCCTAAATGTTTTGGGGTGTCCCTGGGGATGGTCTGATAGACAGCAGACGGGAATTGTCAAGACCCAACAAATGCCCAATGTCAAAGCTGAAGCGGATCTTCCTAAATACATGACATTTTGTGTAATTAGGCAAAAAAGTGAGTACAAACTGGTCAAGATTCTGAAGTTGATTTGACTGAAAATAAATGAGTTACAGATTTTCATTAATGTTTCACGAATTAATTAATTCACGGTTCATGAATTGAGAAAAAGTACAAGGGCCCACATTAGTACAAAGGCCCGCCTCAGAAGTTATAATATTTGGAAGCAACAATACCTAGACTGAATATTGAACACTTCATTCTGTTGCAGAGCCTCAGAATAGTCCATTATCTGAACAATATATGAACACAAACATGCAAAACACTTCTGATCTTTGCACTCAACAGTAGCAGGGGAGGATAAAAAACATGCACATAACAGGAAAGACTGTTCTTTGCCCTTTTGTTGACTTTCACTGCTGTTACCTATTCCATTTGAAACCGTTTTAAAAGCTGCCATTTTCATTTCTAAACTCTAAACTTTCTAGACGCCTCTGAGGACGGCACAAACAAACTGCAACAACTGAAACAGGAAGCAGATTCTTGGGGTTGCCCGACTTCAAATGCCAACCACCGCTCTACCCACGATGCAGTTCTGTGAGGCATTCCCAGCCGCGCTCGTGATCACCAGAGCAAAGTTTTAATTAAGACACGTGAAATGCCAAGGCTGAGCGGAGAAACCCAGAATAAGCTCTTGTGATACGTGTCCCTGCAAACATGCAAACAAACAGCCCCATGTGTAACAAAGGCATTACGGCTCTAAGCCTGTCATTAGCTTCAGTCACAAGGCCACTCCGCTCACAGATCTGCCTAAATGATCCCAGATGAACGGCTGCCCCAGTTACATGTGTAATTTGTAATGGGCAGTAGCTCAGTTAGTTCAGTAAGGTCAGTAGTTCTTGGGCAAGACACTTAAAGGTGCATTGTGCAACTTTTGTGGTGGAGAATTTGTCAAATGCTTTGCTGCATGGACATATAAAGTTATTGCATCATCTAGAATGTTTTACATGAATTAAACCTTCACCGAGGCCAAACCAGACCAAGTTACAGGTCAGATCTGCGAAGAGGCAACCTCGCATTTTTTTTTTTTTTTTTTTTTTTTTTTTTTAAGTATTTTTGAGCAGTAAAACCACCTGTAATTTAATAAATGTAAAGGTAGAGCTGTTTAATGTCATACTGTGGAACATTCCAGCATATCCATAGAAACAAGCAGGTGTCCAACCAAAAAATGCAGATAGGTCCAAGGTGACTTAAAGGTGCACTTCCTATACCTCCCTATAATATTAATTTTGAATATTAATGTTGACAAAAATATATTTTAAATAATGAAATCGTGGGATTGGTTTCTTCCATCAGTGCTAATCAGTTGTCCTGCTGCCGCCATTTTGTAAAAAGCCTTGGTATTTTCATTGATGGTGTTTTTAAAATGGACAAACAGATAAGCTCTATAGTCAGAACCAGTTTCTTCTCAGACTTTCGGGGAGGGTAAAGCTCTACCTGCCTCCTAATCAGCTGATAGTCCATACATTGATTACATAGTGACCAGACTATGACAGACTAGCCTTGACCAGAGCTCCATTCACCATCTCCAGCTGCTCCAAAACACAACCACACCCCTCCTCACAGAAACCAGGAGCCCACCCCCCCTGAGCTGTCCTCTGCTGGCTCCTGTGGTTTTCAGAGTTCAGAGTTTTCAGTTTAACATTTTATTATGTGTTTTTAACTCTCTTCATGATCTGGAACCTTCTTATTTATGTGAACTGCTTACTTTCCAAACTCGGTCATCGAACCAGCTGCCCCGACACTGCAAAACATTCAATCTAGCCAGGTTAAAATGACTTGAATTTAAAAAAACAAAATGTCATTTGGTTTGAGTAAATTTCACTTGAGATACTACTTTTTGCAAAGCACACTACCCAAGGGCCAGACGCAAAACTTGAGCTGGAGTCTTTACTGTAGCAGGCCTTAAAGCTTTTTTTTTTTTTTTTTTCTTTTTCTATAGTTTAATCTGTGTTCTTAGAGTCTGAGTTTGTGTTTCACTCGTATTCTGTTTTTATCTTTATTGTTAATTGTAATCTTTTTAAATGTGCTATACAAGTAAACCTTGACTTTGACTGAACATAGAGGGGCCACAGGTAAAGTAGGCCGAGCAAAATTGACCGGGTGATTGAAAGTGGTTTAATAATGGAAAAAGTGTGAGATAATAAAAGAATGCAGGGAAAGAAAGAAGGGGTAAAGGTCTGGAGATTCTCCCTTGAACCAATCAGAGGCCGAGATAGAGCCACACCTTCAAGGCTCCGTACAGTTAATGAGTAAAACGACAGGACAGAGGATCACAGGGAAGAACGACTCACAGTCTGTTTACACGCACAGAGAATTCTAATATTGTGTATAGTGCAAGATTATAATGTTAGTGCACCTTTAAACAATTCTTCTATGTCATTTTTTTGGTTATGGGTCCATCCTCTGCTTGGAATTTATTTATTTTATTTATTTGAAATAGGGACAAAACACATTAATGAACATATACATGATATGTAAATATGTTATCAGATTGTAGCCCAGGGCTAATTTCCATCTGCTGTCCCTAGACAGGTTGATGTAATCATAAAGCAAATACACACAGTAAAAACAATACACCCAGACAGACAATACAATAATACAAATAGACAGAATGTTCCACAGTATGACATTAAACAGATCGACCTCACATTTATACAATCACACGTGGTTTTATAGCTCAAAAACACCTAGAAAAACAGGTATTCTGACTGAGTGGGGTCGCCTCTCCACAGATCTGACCTGTAACTTGGTCTGGTTTGGTCTCCATGAAGATAGAAAATTGTAATGCCATACTGTAAAACACAGAGAATAACATTTGATGGACCCTCCACCAGAAACATTACACAATGCACCTTTAAATTACGTTATTGCCAAAAGACGGAAAAATCTCTGTCTGGGACTTTGAGATCATTTGAACTGCTGCTTTTGTCACATCTCATAAATTTGCAGTTAATTCTAATTATTTAATCTACAAACCATAATCTGAAATTTTAGCACTTTATCCGTCTTCTCTCAAATGTTAAACGGACCTAGTTGTGTTCAAATGTGCACTGTGAACATAAAAATCTCAAAACATAAAAGACATATCTAATTTCACTCACAAACGCCTTATCGGAATTGTTGTTACGACCCAGCTCGACTAGGGTCAGGGACATTACAAAAAACAAGATGTAAAATGGAAAAATAAAGTGATATTTTAATTTACACAGCAGATTTACGTGTAGAAAAAACAGATTACACACACGCACAGACATCACACACATAAAACACGGTACAAATGGATAGTGTCTTGCTCAAATAGCTACGCACAGAGTCATAGTTCCAATTTTAAAGCAATGAGCAGTTTGTGGATGTTGCGGTACTGTCCATTAGTGCAATGTGTACACCCACTTTTAAACGAAATCTGTAAGTGCCAGCAGCAGAAGTCAGATCAGGGCTTGCTGGAAGTGTAAATGAGAACAAAAGCTGTGAAATCTACAGAGGAGGATCTGACGTTTAAACCCAGAGACTGTGAGCTGGCTGCAGCCCAGAGAGACGTCTCCAAATGAGCTCCTGACATAAGAAAAACAGACAGGGTTCAGGCTGAGTTGAGCTGGTGCAGTAACAATATATGCTTCAGTATGCTTTTGTCCCGGATCTCAGGGCTGGGTGATACAGATTTCTTTTACATAAAATAAAAAAACGTCTTGTGAGTATTGATTTCATAAATACCAACAAGACAGACGTTATATCAGTCCAATGTAACACAAAAACAGCTCAATTTATGTCTCCAAAGTTTGAACTCTGCTCCAAACCACATGCCGACTGTGGACCGCTTATTTAAAAACACTGAAGCTGATCATTGACAATTTGAACAGAGATTAGGATTCAGTCATTTCTAATACCAATAATCACCCAGCCATATATATCTGTGGGCAAAATTGAAAAAAAAAAAGTTCCAAAAATCATTGCAAACATCTCAATTGCACTTTTTTTTAATTCAGTCTTATCACAGCTTTCGAATCATTAAAAAGAAAAAAAGGTTCATTTATAGATCCAAAACATCTATTGTTTTTTTTGCTCCTCTGTCTGATGTTCGTTCATTGAAGCACAAGCAGTTTGTAGCAAGAAAAAGTGATGAAATAATTGAACTGCAGCTGATAAGGTTTCACAAAGAATGCTTTTGGGATGTGTTTTTAGGAAGTTTTCAATCAAATATAATGTTTAAAGGTCCTATATTACACTATTTTCCGGTCTATGTTGTAATAATAATGTCGTTTCCACATCATAAACATACCCGGATGTGTGTTTTGTTTCATTCACACATGTTTTTCTCCCAAACTGAAAAACACTGTTCCAGCTTGTGACGTCATGTGGTAATACAGGAAGCTTTCCACTGTGTTTTTAAAGTCCATACACCTTCACTAGAATTATTTGGATGATTTCACCCCTGGAACTGCCAATCTCTACTAAGCTAAATATAAAAAAGTAGCTGTTAACTTAAAAACTACCTCTTCATGACATCACAAGAGTTACTCAAACATGTGAATGAAACAAAACACGACTTCAGGTATGTTTTTGATGAGGTAACAGTATTACAACATAAAGCTCACAAGAGTCAGTTTTGTGTAACATAACTCCTTTAATGTGCAAATGTAAAAATGTGCCTAGATTTCACTTTCCAAACATTCACTGGCCCAATCCCAGAGCAGCTTTTCCTGCCGTTTCTTCTATGTGTCAGCAAACCAAAGCGAAAAGGAAGGAAGAGGAGAAAGTGAAAGAATCATTGTGTAATTAAACCAAAAGAGCTGCTGTCGAGAGGCCTGAGGTAAGGGCCAAAAGTGAGAGCAGGGAATCTGGCTCCAACCGACCGCTTTCCCTAACGAGAATTAAATTTGTGTGGGCACAACTCTGCATCCTTAGGAGTTTTTAGGTTGGGGAACACAACAGGGCTTTTGTGGTTTTTCGAAAAGGGAAAAGTGGCACATTTTGTTGGGAACTCCTACTTTAAAACTCAAGCAGCAATCTCCAGGAGCGGTGGGGAGAGGCCAGTACAAAAGAGGCAGGAACAGAGACTGAACCTGGAACAGTGGGCCCAGTCAACAAGTCCTATCAGCCAACCAGCCCGGTGATGTTACAAAAGAGGACAAGATCATGAATAATAATAAAAACGCATGGAAAAGTAATGATAATATAATAACAACTCAGTAGGCCTGTACAATAATTACTGATTTATCGCTCAATACATGAAAACAGGAACTACAGAGCTCCTGCAGTTGTCGTCACCCAGTCCCAGCATGCACCTCCAGATCCCACACTGGCAGTGGTCGCGGCTGAGAACTCCCATAGAAACGAGAAACGGCATGGGTCATGCCTGGGCCGCAACGAACAAACTTTATCGCAGTTTCAGAGATTGTGGATTATTGTTGCGCACTGGAATTAATACATTAGAAAAGACAGAAGAAAGCGTGAGCCTTTTACAAGATTTGCTTAGACTTAGACAAACTTTATTGATCCACAAGGGAAATTATTTGGACACAGCAGCTCACACATCACAATATAATATAATAACAAAGAGTAAAAAAATAAATGGCAATAATAAATTCTAAATAAATAGCAAGAGACAGGTGTCAAATAAGACATAACTGTCCAGACTGACGGTAGAAGTGGATTTCTGCAGCTAAATGGGCTAACAGCTAAAGTTAATCAAACCGGACATTAATTAAGCTGTGAATTTCTTTCTACATCAATATTTTTTTTTCTTTATTTGGTTAATTTTGAGGATTAAACCATAGTCTCGTAACTATTCAAGTTTGTGGTTTAGGATTAATCAAAAAAGTGTGAATGAAACAAAACACAACTCCAGGTACGTTTGTGATGAAGAAACAACATTATAACATAGCAAAATAGACCAAAAAATAGCACAATATGGGCCCCTTAATGCCGTTCACATACTATACAGCCTTTGCCAGTGAGAGAGGGGTACTTTGTTGTATATGGCTTCACACTTTGACCTCACGTGCTTTCGCTTTTGCAGAAGTCACTGGCGCAGCTGCATTTAAATGAATACGGCGGTAATGTTTTGGCCTGTGATTAAGAGGGGATTCCAGCGTGCACGGCTAAAGTTAGCGTCTGCACACTACAACTCTGTGGCATCTGGCGTTTAGTGAATGAAACCATGACAAAATGAACACTGAGCAGGCATACAGATGGAAATAACACAAAAGTCTTTAGAGAGGTACAGTAAATAAAAGATTGCTCAATTGGATGGAGGGGCACAGCGGGGGGACGGAGGGGAGGTTTGAGTGTGGGTGCCAGGCTGCCATGCCAACCCTGTGGGCCTCTCCTAAAGAACCGGAGAAAAGAGGAGAGATGGGCAGAGGGGTGAGGGACGGGAGGAGGGGCGACTGCAGGAGGCCCCGTGTTAGGTGAGGTGGAGCAAGTAAATCAGTACTCAAGTAAAAGTACAGTCATTTTGAAACTTTATGAGAATATGCTTCAGTAGAGTTTGTATTTTCATCTATACCAAGGCCTGTCATGATCATTTTGAGACTAGATTTCACTATAGACTTATCGTTCAATATATGAAAGATGAGAGAACAAACATATTTAGGAGTCGATATTTATCTAAAGTACTTTTTCTTAATACTCGATGAGAACCTTTTGTAATTTTTCTGCACAATTCAAAAGTGCACTATGTAACTTTTTGATTGAGAGTCCGTCACCTGCTTGTTTCTATAGATATGTCATTGCTCTGCCTGGAATGTTCCACAGTATGACATTAAACAGCTCCACTTTACATTTATTCAATTAAAGGTAGTATTATAGCTCAAAAATACCTTGAAAAACAGGCTTTCTGATGGTGAGCGGGGTTGCCTCTCCACAGACCTGACCTGTAACTTGGTCTGTTTGGTTTCCATGAATGAAATACTGTGAAACATTACAGACAAAGGAATAACATCTCCATGGAGAAAAGCATTTGATGGGCCAGACCAGAAAAGTTACACAATGCACCTTTAAGATTTGAGGTATAGAAGGTTGAATAAATTACACAAAATAAATACAAAAGTGTTTCATTCTGCCATTAATTTATTTATTATATAAGTCGTGCTTTTAGTGGGGATGCACCGATATAAATACTAGTATTGAATATCGGTGCAGATCCAGGAAAATGTGCAGTATCGGGTATCGGTTCCATGATATCGGTTCAATTGATACCTTGGTTGGATTCTTTACTGACTGATGTAGACCCAGGATGTCTCATGACGTTTGAACTTTTTCATACAAAGCAGCTACTTGCAGGATACACAGAAGTTGCATAACACAATCAGATCGATTATGTAATTAGCTAATTGTATTTGAGAGAAAAACAAAATCCCTACACTGGTATTGGTTAATATCGAATATCAGCAGATACTTAAAGACATAGTATAGTTTTTGGTATCGGAGCTGAAAAATCTGGATCCCTAGTTTTTGGCTTGTTATTGTGTCAGTGGTATAATTTTGTTTCATCTGTCATCTATATTTTCTGGTGGAGGGTCCATCGAATCAGGTGATGGACCTTCCACCAGAAAAGTTACACAATGCAATTTTATTGTGACAGACCTACCTATACCCCATGTTGGTAACTAGTACTAACTTGAGTTACTCCTAAAATTCAGATTTTGGCTCAAATAGGGTTTAAAAATGTCAAGTTTGAATCCTGAAAATAGTTATCTGTTAGGTCTAAAATGAAATGAAATTAAATTAAATAAAGATTACAGGAAAAAAAAAAAGCCAAACTTAAAAGGTGCACTGTGTAACTTGTCCAGTGGGGGGTCAGTCATCTGCTCGTCTCTATAGATGCATACAATGTTCCACAGTATGGCCATAAACTTAAGAATCTCCATGGAGACCTGCAAGCCAAATTACACGTTAGATACAGTATGTGGAGAAGCGAGCCCATTCACAGTAAGAATTTATTTAAACCAAAGCATTAACATCTCCATGGAGACAAAGCAAGTTGCGGCTCCCCTAACAATAACAGAAAAGTTACACAATGCACCGTAAAGAGCTTTTCTTATAAACAGCATCCACAATCACTTAGTTACAACTTTCCCTTTTGCGCCTAAGCACTGGTTTGTACGTGTGTGTGTGTGTGTGTGTGTGTGTGTGTGTGTGTGTGTGTGTGTGTGCGTGTGCGTGTGCGTGTGCGTGTGCGTGTGCGTGTGCGTGCGTGCGTGCGTGTGTGCGTGTGTGTGTGTGTGTGTGAGGGGAGAGCCTTGGCCCTGTGTACAACATCTATCTAACAGTGTGAGCTGAATATAGATGAGAGGAGAAATGGGAGAGAGGGATGAGGAAAATGGAGGAGTAGGCCAAGACAAGAGAATGAGGAGAGGTGAGAATAACTGAAAAAACAGGAGAAATAAGTAGGAATGCACTGTAATAATGGAATCAGATACTGACTTCCATATATCGGTCCAGCTGATATAATAATCTAATGTAATAAAACTATTTACTGTTGGTCCCAGAAAGTCTCATGTTTAAACTTTAGTTGTTCTGTAGTAACTTGAGAGATAAATCACAGCTACAAAACACACTGGGATTAGTTTTGTCTCATTTTATCTTAGTTTAAATGCAATAAATCCTGGTTTGAGTCTCTGCACTGCTGATATCGGTTATAGTATCAAAATATAGCATCAAAATCTGTATCGGAACTGAAAAAGCTGGATCGGTGCATTCCCAGGAATAAGTATAAGCAGAGAGGAGAAAAGAATACAGAATCCTTGTTACACCTTAATTAGCCTTAATGAAGCATGCACAAAGAGCTCATTTCAGAATAAACAGCATTTATTAAGAATAATTCGACAATACAGAATCCTATATTTACAGAGAGAATCAGAGAGAGGGACTGAGGAGGAGAGACAGGGAGAAAAACAAAGAAAGATTCAAGAGGGGTGTGGGAGGAAAGAGAAGAGATGGAGTGAGATAAAATGTTATGTGGACAGATGGGTGAAGTCGGAGTGTAGGTGAACAACAGTTGAGAAACAAACGAGAGGAGAGGAGAGGAGAGTGAACACAATACAGAGGAAGGGGGGGATGGAGAAGAGAAAAAGTAGTGAGTGGGAGTAAGGAAAAAAGAGGAGAGAGGATGAGTAAAAAAGGGTCAGAGAAAAGACAGTTAAAAAACACTGAGAAAAAAAAATTATTACTTGCTAATTTTTTTTATTAATTGTAATCCTATTTTGGGACAGTTAATAAGTTGCATCTTGCTGGGGGTGTTCTACATGCATGTCTAATGGTGGAATGTTTAGGAGTTACCATGGTCACAATGCACACAATGCAATGCACTAAAATGCACAAAAAAGGTGAGTGTGACTAATCAATAACACTGGATAATTCTAGCTAGACTGTCACCTGTTGTAGTTCTTTCTGGTCAGATTGAGTTAAAATAAAGCACAGTTTAATCAAGTTTAATGAAGCCCAAGACAGAGAAGAGCCTACAGTTAGCATCACACCCCCACAGAATGTTGACGACATCAGCTGCAAAGTATCAATTAATAAAAGACGATTTTAGTTACGATTATAAAATCTCTGTTTGGTGTTGCATCCCTTACTCCCTGAGCAGGTCTTACCAGATGAGAGAAAAGACTGGGAAGAAGAAGAAGAGGGAAGGAGGGAGGAAGGAAGGAGGGAAGGAGAGAGGGAGATGAAGTGAAAGCAGTGAAAAAGCAGCTGTGAGCACCGCACTAGTACTCTGTGATTAATGACAGGGCCTTGCACCTGTCCAATGCATCTCTATGGGGAGAGCAGAGGCGCTAAAGAGTCTTAACAAACACATTAGAGCCTAAAGCCCATGGGCGCACAGAGAACAGGGCTGTACTCTGGGCTCTGGGACTGTCAGGACACATACGAGCACGGGTTCATTTCAACTCCTGGAGGCACACATTCTTTGAGAAATAATAATAGTACAGAAAAACTTTTACAGTATTTAAATTCATCAAGGTTTGGACTTCACTTTTTGATCAGTTTGATCAGGCCTGGAAAATATTTTGGGAACAATACTGGGATTTGTGAAACTGGAAATCAATATTAGTCAGATACTGAAAGGCCATTTAGAATAATACAATGGATTTATGTAGCACCTTTCGAGACACCCAAAGCATTTTATACCATACCTCCATATTTTGTAGTCACAGCTGCCCAGGGGTAGACTGATGGAAGCGAGGCTGGCAATCTGCACCATCTGTCCCTCCGAGCACCAACACGTGCACACACTCACACACACACAGCAGCTTCACACTAGGTGAGGTGTGTAAAGAGTCTTGCGTCTAGAGACTCTCGAGCCCCACTGTAGCACCTGGCATTCCCAACAGTCTTCCATCAAACTACTAACCAGGCCTGGCCTTGCTTATAGTTTCCAAGATCTGATTAGGCTGAGCATCGATAAGCTTTTTTAATTCCGATACCAATATCAATACTTTGACTTTAAGTATCTGCTGATACTTAACCTATTATACAGAAATCTAACTGTGTCATGCAACTGTTTGAAGAAATAGAAGTTCAAACATTGTGAGACATTCTAGACCAAAATAGGCCTGTAAATAATTATAACCAATCACAATATCAGCTTAACCGATATTATGGAACCGATGGCCTGCCTGATCCAGCAAATTGTTCAGTACCAGTATCAATATCGGTGCATGCCTCAAGCAGGTATGGGCCATACAATAAAAGCACTATACAGTGACAAAATGAGTCGTTAAAGGGCTTCCATTCATAATAAAAGAACAATGCTATGTCTTGTCCATTTCCACTATTACCCAAAATGCTAGGACAGGCCAAAGGCAGCTTGAACAAATCAGTGAGTTTGGCTCTGGGAAGCACCACATGGGTCTCATACTTGGAGAGAGTGGAGTTTTTGGAAAGAGAAAAGTGCAGTTGGCCAGCAGCTCTGAGTAAATATGGGTTTTGTAAATGAGAGACCAGCGCTGCACCTGCTGTGTTAGTCGGGGGGCAGGTGAATGGGAGGTCTAATGGTTTGGAGTGAGACAGAGACGTGGCTGTAATTTGAATGTGCAGCTGCTGGACGACTATGGGGGAGTTTAGAAAGAGTCTATAGAGATGCAAGTGTAACTCAACATCAGCGCTCATCTGTCCACAAGCCACTGCAAAACAGGGGCGGGGCAGTAATTAGCATAACATTTAAATATCCGTGCAGTGGTTCGTTGAGACTTGTGGTTTATTGCTTTGTCTGGAATGTTTCACAGTATGGCATTAAACCTTTCTATCATCACGGAGACCAAACCAGACCAAGTTACAAGTTACAGGTCAGATCTGTGGAGAGGCGACCCCGCTCAGAGTCAGAACGCCTGTTTTTCTAGGCATTTTTGAGCTCTAAAACCACCTGTAATTGAATAAAGGTAAGGTAGAGCTGTTTAAAGTCATACTCTGGAACATTCCAGGCACAGCAACGGCATATCCATAGAAACAAGCAGGTGATGGACCCTCCATCAGAAAAGTTACACAATGCAACTTTATTTTCAGATGGAGAGAAGCATCTTGTATAAACATATGATCCACAAATTTCAGTCTTATCTTCACTTGTCCGAGATTGGCTCCACAAACTTGTGATATTATATTATTCTTACGGCTTCTCAACTGACATAAATCATGTCTTTGAGGATGAATAATGGAACCACCTTCTGACGCGATTGTGAAAAAATTATTTAATTTTGTGTATTCATGCTGACAGAAAATGTTTAAGTTTGTTTCATGGGAACTGGTCCAGCAATTACTAGGGATGTAACGATATCCAAATCTCTCTGTACGATATTTTCACAATATACATCTCACAGTACGATATTTATTGTGATATTTTTGTGGAGGCCAACACTTTTTCCTTTTAAAATGCCTTGAATTAAGATTTAAAAGTGCTTATAATAGTTATTTCTTCATGTAGTCTGCACTGAAATGGAGCAAAGGATCATGGTCTATGTAGTTCCCTCTGCTTTTTTAGTGTTACCATTGTATGATATATTTCTGAAGAAAATATACACGAAAATCGATAATATATTGAAAATAACTTATACCACTGACACAAAAACTATTCCAAATCTGCAATGTTGTTACAAAAAATCATGAGCTGCAATAAATAAAAACCCAAATGAAACACTTAGTTTGCATCTGTAATAAATCAGTAAGTTCTAAGTTATTTATTCAATCTTTTACGTCTTTAAAGGTGCATTGCGCAATTTTTCTGCTGGAGGGTCCGTCACCTGCTTGTCTCCATGGTGATCCTATTGCGTTGCCTGGAATGTTCCATGCTATGACATTAAACACATCTATCTTGTTTTTAATCATTACAGGTGTTTCTATTGCTCAAAAATACAATAATTCTCTGTGAATAGGGTTGCCTCTCCACGGATCTGACCTGTAATGTAGCTTATAGTCGTCTCCCTTGACGTAAATATTTAATCTCCACCGTTTTAGACATTTTAGACAAAGCAATAAACATTTACATGGAGACAAGCAGGTAGCTGAACTTCCACCAGAAAAGTTGCGCAGTGCACCTTTAAATCGTAATGTATAGACAAAAAATAAACTTTTTTTCCAGTACCGCAAACAAATTTTACACACGATAAATACTGACCCCCAAAATATATTGTTCCAGGTTTCATATATTGAACGATAAGTCGATATAGTAATTATCATGACAGGCCGAGTATAAAGCAGGTCCACAAATAGCAACTTAGCAACTACCATTTGTTTTAATGGTGCAGGACAGTTATGGATATAAATTACAGCACAGAAGCAATTGACAGGACACATTAATTCAATACAAGGTTTAAATTTCTTAGGAACCTCTGGGGACCCATTGTGATTTTGCATGGAATGTTCTACAATATGGCATTAAACTTTTCGATCTCCATGGAGACAAGAACATGATACCGTTAGGCTTAGTTACAAAAGTGCATGTTTAAAACCATGGAATTAGTAAATGCAATATAGCTCAAGCTACAAATGTTCTATGTTTGGGTTTTGTTTCATTTACACATGTTTGAGTAAATCCTGCATTATTAGTCTGTTAACATCTGAAAATCTCAAAATACTCTGTTCCAACCTGTGACGTAATGTAGTGGTAATTTTTAAGTTAACAGCTACCGTTTAACTTCAGAGATTGGCAATTCCAGGGACTGAAATTATCCTAATGATTCTAGTGAAGGTGGAGCACTTCTAAATAGCCTAAGTATGCTGGTTTTGTGTGTTAAACATGTGTAAATGAAACGAAACACAACTCCGGGTGTGTTTTTGATGAGAAAACAACATTATAACCTACATAAGTGAGCTATAACTTCTTAATGAAGACGGACAAACTCTATTCTGCTTTTCATTTTAACAGCGGAGCAATGCTGGCAGTTAATACTTGCATGAGCAGAAGAGAGGACATGCTATTTTCTCTCTTTTTCTCTCTTTCTCCACACTCCTTCCTTCACTCAGTGCCAGTGACAGAATATTCCCATTAAGGAGCACTTCAGGTGACAGCACTGTACTTCAGCTCAAATGTCCATGGGTTAAAAATAGAACAGGAACCAATATTATGACATACAAAGTCCAATATCTACAACAAAGATTACTTCTTGCAACTTTCCGAGCTATTGCCCTCATAAAGCGTACTGGTATATACAAAACAACGGGCAGGTGACCAGAAAGGCAAAACGAGAGGAAAAACCTCCAATCAAACCCACTACAAAGAATTGACGAACTAAATCAAGTTACTGTTTGACAATTCACACAATATACACTTTTAGTTCGGGGGAAACACAGCTTTTACAATTATAATTTATTTTGTTACCTTGGTTGCATAAACTTAAAAGGTCCGATATTATGCAACATGTTCTAAAGCTGTTACCTCATCAAAAACATACCTGGTATTGTGTTTGGCTTCATTCACACGTTTGAGTAATCCTGTATTATTAGTGCGTCTACATCTCCCACGCTCAAAATGCTCTGTTCCACCTCGTGATGTCATGTAGTGGTAGTTTTCAAGTTGACATCTACCGTTTACCTTTAGTTCAGTAGAGATTGAAAATTCCAGGGCTGAAATGATCCAAATGATTCTAGTGAAGGTGTGTGGAGTTTAAAAACACAGTGGAGAACTTCCTGTGTTGTCACATGACATCACAAGGTGGAACAGAGTGTTTTCAGTTTGAGAGAAAAACTCTGTGTGTTAAACATGTGTGAATGAAACAAAACACAACTCCAGGTGTGTTTGTGATGAGGAAACAACATTATAACACATCAAAAAATACCGTAATATGGGCATTTTAAACTTAATATTTTTTACTGTTTAATGTTGCAGTTTTTCTCCCAAGGTTTTTGATGCCTTTAGGGCTGTAGTTCTTTAGTCAGTCTATTATTTTATTTAGACTGTAAGGAATTATAAGCATAGCATCAGAAAGGAGACGGTAGGGTGTGAATTAGCTGAAGATTTGGGAGTGAATCCTTTTCCATATAAATAAATACATTTTGTCCTATAGTACTTTTCTGTATAAACGGCTGTTTTTGCATGAACTCCGAGGTTAAAATTATTACAATTTGGGAATCACAAACCAGTATCGAGTATTGAGCCTTAGTATTGAAATAGTTTGAAAATGTTGTATTGTAACAAGGCCCCATATTACGCTATTTCTTATTTATGTTATAATGTTGTTTCCTCATCAAAAACATACCTGGAGTTGTATTTTATTTCATTCTTTCTTCTCTCAGACAGAAAACGCACTGTTCCACCTTGTGATGTTGTGGTAATACAGCTAATAAACCTTCACTAGAATGAACTGGATAATTTCAGCCCTGAAATTCCCAGCCTTTACTGAACAAAAGGTAAAAAGTAGCTGTTAACTTGAAAACTACCAGATCATGACATCACAAGGTGGAACAGAGCTTTCAAGCTTTGGAGATGTAGACAGATGTGTCTAAATACCACCTGAAGGAGCCTCATCATCAAACTGTTCTCAAACTGTACATGCAGCACAGTTTGAGAAACACTGGGCTACACAAACAATTTCTGTAGGAGTTCAAAAGACACAAACAGAATTGGACTATGAAGCATAGGAGGAGCATCTCTTCACAAAGGGCCCTTGTTGTTGACAGGGTCCCTCACACGTGCTCATGAGGCGTAGGACTGTCATGGCACTGCCCCGTACGACCAGAAAACGCAGAGACACGCAGAGGACGCCGTGTCCAGTCCTGTCCACCACATCTGTCCAACAACACAGCTGTGACAATAACAGGCCTGGGAAAATCTCAGGCTCTACGTGTGCGACTCAAGGATGACTCCAAGTGCCCTCCACACTGTTTAGGAGCCGAGACCGATATTTGAACTGTTTAAGATATGGGGTATCGATCTTAAATCTCCAGCACAGACCGATATTTGCACTGTTTAAAAAAAGTGCGCTGCGTAACATTTCTAGTGCTCATCTCCATGGAAATGTTATTGCTTTGTCTAGAATGTTCCACAGTATAGATTAAACCTATCTATCACAAGAGAAAAGCAAGTTGCAGCACTATGCTAAGTTACAGTTCAGATCTGTGGAGAGTTGCCCCAATTCACAGAGGAAATTAGTGTATGTTTGAGCAATAGAAACACCCATAATGAATAAATGCTAGATGGAAATGTTTAATGTCATAACATGGAACATTCCAGGCAAAGAATGACAAAGCAAAATATCTCCATGGAGACAAGTAGGTAGTAAAGTTGCACAGTGCACTGTTAACATATCGGTCATCAGCCTTAATTTTGTTTCGTTATTTTGTTTTGCCCGACCTGCTCCCTAAAGAATACACATAAAGCTTTATTTTACTTCAGTGCAAAGAGGACAACGTACAAAACATGACAACACCGCCCTCTTGTATGTTTGTAGTACAACAGGGCAGTGGATGAATTTGTAGTAAATTAAAATACATGTAAATATGAAGAAAATAATAAAAATCGGTAGAGCCTGGCCGTCATCTGAATTCGACCATGTCAACCACAGTCTATCGTTGTTTAGGAGATATGAATATAGCATTTATGTGTACAATGTCATGGTAAAACCGTCATGTGTATTTGCTCATTATGTAGTCATCTAGGCCCAATTACTGCAGTAACTTATCATGCAGTACATGACAGGGCGCTGAATACACATAGTACATGGATTTTATTTTATTTTCCACAGTATGACTTTAAACAGTTCTACCTTACATTTATTCAATTACAGGTGGTTTTATAGCTCAAAAATACCTAGAAAAACAGGCATTCTGACTGTGAGCGGGGTCGCCTCTCCACAGATCTGACCTGTAACTTGGCCTGGTTTGGTTTCCATGAAGACAGAAAGGTTTAATACCATACTGTGGAACATTCCAGACAAAGCAATAACATCTCCAGGGAGACAGACAGACAGACAGACCCTTCACCAGAAAAGTTACACAATGCACCTTTAATTCTCATTGTGGTATCAAAATCGGTATCGTGTATCAAGTCTATTCCTTACTATCGAAATCGAGTTTGAAATTTTAGTATCGTGGCAACACTAACTGGTCAACTGGTTTTTCTATATATAGGTTTTTTTTTTTCATTATGCAACAGAGTGTCACCCAGAATGATGAAAAAGAGAAAGGAAAAAGTCCTGGAGCAGAGGTGACGCAACTGGTGTGTGAACTGAAATGTGAGCGTCATAACCCAAACAGAGCTCCACAGGACTCAGAGAGAGGACAAAATAACACCAGAGCTCACACCATGGGAACAAGAGACTGTGTGACAAGACAGAGACAGGAATGGAAAGGCTACACTTGAAAATATTGTATGGGGATTTCACCATTAAAAAGGTCCAATATTACACAATTTTATGTTATAATGTTGTTGCGTTTTGTTTCATTTACACATTTTTAAAAACATACAAACCCCACATATTTAGGCTGAGTTCTTCTCTCAGACAGAAAACGCTCTGATCTACCTTGTGATGTCACATGGTAATACAGGTACAGCGCTCCACTGTGCTTTTAAACTCCATACACTTTCACTAGAACCATTTTGACCGTTTCAGTCTTGGAACTTCAAATATTTACTGAACTAAAAACACCAACGGTAGCTGTTAACTTGAAAACTGCCGCTTCATGACATCACAAGGTGGAACAGCGCATTTTGAGCTTTGGAGATGTAAACAGACTGATAACAAACATGTGTGAATGAAACAAAACACAACTCCGGGTATGTTTTTGAGGAGGTAACAGCATTCTAACAAGGCTTAAAGTCACAAGAGTTAATTTTGTGTAATATTGGACCTTCAAGTTTCTATGGAAATAAGGAAAATGTTTCATACAGAATAATGAAAACATGCCTACTATTTTATACCACAGAATGTACTTCAACTGTCAACACAAAAAAAGACTCTTGTGAGCTTTAAGTCATGTTAGAAAGTTGTTACCTCATCAAAAACATACCTGTATGCGTCTTTATTTTTATTTATTTTACTGCTTTTTTGCTATTGGTTTTGCCTTCATTTCATTTTATACTCGTTTCATCATTTTAGGACTAGTATGATAAATTTTTTTGCAGTTATATAATTTGTTGCGTTCTTTTTTTTGCTTTGTTCATGAAATGCGCTGTAGAAATAAAGTGGGTTTGAATTTGTAAGGCATTGTCTAGAAGAAATAATAAAGGGAGAGAAGATGGAAGACGGCCACGAGCTCCATGTTTTTGTCAATAAGTGTAATGGGATCACAGCTCCCTCAGACGATCATCAGAGTCACTAAACTGCACAACTCAGCAGATCCTCACCACACACAAGAGGCCCAACCAACAAGGTGCAAGAGCACTTCACTTATTAAACCAGGGGAGAGAAAGTACTGCAGTATTACATGTAATTTCTCTGGGTATTTTACTGTCATTTTTAAAAGGTTTTACACTTTTTCTTTTAGGTCCGAGGGCCAGCTCCAGGTCGTGGTGCCTAAGACGAGACTTGAAACCAGGGGGTACAGGGCCTTCTCTGTGGCCGACCCTAAGCTCTGCCCCCCCCAGGTCCGAACAGTCCCCACAGTGGAGCGTTTTAAGTCTCGTCTTAAAACCCACTTTTACTCTCTGGCTTTTAACACCGCGTGAGTTGTGTGGTCCTCTGTGTCTTTTATTTATTTTTATGTTTTTTATTATTTATTGATAACCTCGCTCTTATTTGATTCAACTAGTTTTATTGTCTTAATGAGGACTAGTGGAGTTAAAAACAGCTTTATTTTATATTTCTATTGGATATGTTTTATTTGTATTGTGCAGCACTTTGGAAACTGTTTTGTTTATGAAATGTGCTATAGAAATAAAGTGGATTGAATTGGATTTTAGTACTTTCTAGTTCCTTAATATATGCTTTTAAGTCACTTTACCTTTACGCCGTTTTCTGATCTATGTTATAATGTTGTTCCCTCATCAAAAACATGGTGTTTTGTTTCATTCGCACATGTTTAACACACAAATCCTGCATATTAAGGCTGAGTTCTTCTCTCAAATAGAAAACACTCTGTTCCACCTTGTGATCATGTCATGTGATAATACAGAAGTGCTCCACCACGTTTTTAAACTCCATACATCTTCACTAGAATCATTTGGATGATTTCAGCCCTGGAATTGCTCATCTCTACTTAACTAAAGGTGAAATGTAGCTGTTAACCTGAAGACTACAGCTTCATGACATCACAGGGGGAACAGAGCATTTTGAACTTTGAACTTTTTTTTTTTTTTTGGATACTCAAACGTGTGAATAAAACAAAACAACTCCAGGTATGTTTTGGGAAGGTAACAACATTATAACATGGCTTAAAGCTCAAAAGAGTCAGTTCTGCGTAATATAGGACCTTTGATATACAGTAATATGGAGTCATCACCTAGTAGAAAAGTAGAATATAACTATAGAGGCTTTAGAATAAAATGCACTTCATTAACTAAAAATTAACTCATTAACTAAAAATACAAAATGGACAGTGAACAGTACACAGTGACTTAAAAGATATGGACCCTCTGATTTGAAATATGCAATTAAAAACCACAAGAAGCTGTTAAAATCGACGGCTTTTTCCATTCATTTGTACAGACTGTATAAATGTAGACTGGAGCTTGTCAAAAATCCTACACTAATCGATATTAAAACTAGTATTGAAGCTAGATATTCATTTGAGAAAGTATCGATATTAAAAAAAAGTCACATTCACAGGACAGAAGTGAACCTTTTCTGAATGTGTTTAGAATGATCTTGAATTGTTTGTAATGTGACAGTGCTATAATGTGTATAATGTTACTATAATTTCACTGACTTCTCCTCAATCCACAACAGTCTTAGAAAAACTCACAGTACCACATTTACACGGGTTTAGCGCGATATTTGCACGTGAATAATCTGTGCACAGATTTAAGGATTTTCTTCTATCCGTCTGGGAACAGCTGATGAGGTCATAATTTGGCACGGACCGTGAATCTGATATCCTCTCAAGTATAAATAACACTTTGCATTTTTCAAGATTTAAAGTTTATTTTGGAAACATACCAAAATCTCATCTAGTAAAAACACATGGGCGGGATTTAAAAAATATATATAGATAAGGGCCTTGGAGATGTTTCTAGTACACACAGGCTTTTCAGCACAGGACAGTTTGACTTTTGGCCTGTTCAGAGAATCCACATTGCTGGAGTTATCACGTGAGATGAGATTAGCACAATAAAGTTGACTCAATCCCGGGGAACAAAGGGAGATTTTAGCAACATGAAAGTGGAGAAAAGTCTGAAGCCAAAATGGGTTTTCTGAGTTTGTGTCTGACCTGCTGTTTTCCACTTGTAAATGGTAAAAAGTCACATTTTACAACAAGGAACCACTCACCCATTCACACACACATTCATACACCAGTGTACGCAGACACTGGGAGCAAGGGGGTTAAGTGTCTTGCCCAAGGACACCACGACAGCATTCATCTGTGGGAGCTGGCATCGCACTGCCAACTTGTCGGTCAGTGGATTTGACCGCTCTACCAATGATGTTTTTATGTCGAGAGCGGGATTCAAACCACCAACCTTCGGCTCAGTGGACAAATGGTTTACCAGCTGAGCTTCTGTCGTCCCATCATGCATGCATTCATAAGTTTACTGCCATATTGTGGAACATTTCCGGCAAACACTGTTACTTTTGGTAGGTCCGTCACCTGCTTGTTTCCATGGATATGTCATTGCTCTGCCTGGAATGTTCCACAGTTTGACATTAAACAGCTCTACCTTAAATTACACTACATTACATTATATTATAGGTGGTTTACTTAGAAAAACAAGCATTCTGATTGTGATCGGGCTTGCCTCTCCACAGATCTCACTTATAACATGGTCTGGTTTGCTCTCCACGAAAATCCAAGAAAGGTTTAACACCATACTGTGAAATACATACTGACAAAGCAATAACATCTCCACGGAGAAAAGCATTTGACGGACCCTCCACCAGAAAAGTGACACAATGCACCTTTAACTTTACTTATTCATTCAGAAAGTTTGATTTCCTTTATAAAGCTGCTCACATACGAGGAGTATTAGACAATGTGGATGCAGAGATGGTTCACTACAACCTCTGGACAGGAGATGAATGAAATTTGTGCGGTCTCGTCAAAACCTGGGCTGTTCTAATCCAATAAAGCTGCTGTGTATTGATCTGTGTTTTAATCCCGTAGTGAGGAGGTAGGGCTCTGGGACAGGTGTCAGTGAACCACTCTAGACCAAATCCACTTATCAGATCAGTACTGCGTCAGGGCTTTTGAAATTCTCTCAGATATTACAGAGAAACAACACAAAAGCATGCGCAGAACTACACGGTCAGGATTACGCATGAGTCACGTAATTGATATTTACATTATTATGATTACGGTGACCAGTGCAGAGAGATGTTAGTATAGATATATGCAGTAAGGCTGGGAATCACAGGATATCACAATACACGATACGATATTTTCACGATAAGGTGATACACGCAATAAACTATTTACTGCAACACGATACTCTGTGATATGTTGCTGTTTTTCAAGAACCAAATTCATTTTAGCAATTTTTATCTTTGTTACCACCACCACCACCACAGTTAATATGAAATACATCTATTTTACTTATCAAAACAGTGAATATGTCAAGTGCACTGCATAAACAAGTTTCCTTCCACTAAATAAGCAACAAAAAAAGTACTCTTGCCGATATATTAATGCAGCAGCCAACATTAACGATACTGTATAACCAAATTTAGTATCACGATATTTCGATATTTTTGCACACCCCTACAACAAAACAAAACAACACTGATCTCAAGTTTTTTTTAATTATTATCAAACCATTATTGACAAAGTTTCTTCACCAAACTTGTGTTCCTTCTGTGGGATTTGAACAGGCAACCCTCTGGTCTGAAGGCTGAAGGAGAGTACAGACTGTGCCGCTCACTTCTTTCTGAACAAATGTCAAACCTGATCAAATCCAAGTGCTTTTCTTAAAGGTGCACAATGTAACTTTTCTGGAGGAGGGTACGTCATCCACTGGTGGCCATGGAGATGTTGTGCTTTGTTTACAATGTTCCACAGTATTGCAAGAAAATTGTTTATCTTGAATTTATTCCATTAAAGGTGTTTTTATTGCTCTAAAAAAAACAAAAAAAAAACCTTGAAAAATATTTGACCTGTAGCTTTACCTGTCACCCACTTTTTCCATAGAGTTTCCATAGAGATAGAAATTCAATGCTATGCTGTGGAACATTCCAGGCAAAGCAATGACATCTCCATGGAAACAAGCAGGTGACGGGCCCCCAACCAAAAAGTTACACAGTGCAAGTTACAGTGCACCTTTAAATGTAGTTGACAACATTTAAGGTTAAGGTGCACTTAATTGTCCCCGCAGGGAAATTTGTCCTGTGCCTTTAATACAACTGTACATTATGTCCCAATGCAGCCTGAAAACCCCGAGTACATGACTTTGATCAGACGTGTCCAGACTGGTGGAGATGTGTGCTCCCTAAAAACATGAATGTACATTTATGTTATAGCTGCAACTAAAGATTATTTTAGTGGTTGACTGGTCAGAGATTCATTTTTATATTAGTCCACTAGTCAAACGATTATTTCTATTGTTCACTGAGACTTTTATAAAATATATGATTGACCAAATAAAGGTGTAAATATGTTGACTGAAGGCTTCTACACAGAGAAAATTTATGAATAAAGTGAATTATTGATGATTGATCATTCATTTCGGCCCTAACATTTTCTTAAATATTTCTATAATCACAGTGGTGTTGTCACAGTTCTAAAATTTCACAATCGATTTTGATTTCGGAATAGACTCAATACTGATTCAGATGCCATACCACAATAATAAAACCTAAGCTTTCTTTTGACAATAGAATGTGATTTTCAACATTAAATCGTAGTACTTTCATTTATATGTATGCCCTTATATCTGAGTATTCCATGCCTCTCAGCGGCTAAGTGAGGCTAAACCTGGGTAGTACTTGGATGGGAGACCGCTGGGAATTCCAGGTGCCACAGTGGGGCGCCAGTGTCAAAAACTGTTGTTGTGTTCTTAGGCAAGACACTTTACCCACACTGTTTAGTAAAAAAGTGGTGTGTGTGTGTGTGTGTGTGTGTGTGTGTGTGTGTGTGCGTGTGTGCGTGTGTGTGTGTGTGTGTGTGCGTGCGTGTGTGTGAGTGATGGCAGTGGTCAGACGGGCCAATGGCCTTGCTTCTGTCAGTCTGTCCCAGGGCAGCTGTGGCTACAGTAGTAGCTTACCACCACAGAGTGTGGAGTGAATGAACAATGCTCTGTAAAGAGCTTAGGGTGTCATGAAAGGCACTATATATAAATGCAATGATTAATTCATTAATAATAATAATAATCCCTCAAGGGTCCAGGTATGTTCCACAGTGGTCCATGGGTGTGTACTAGTCTATGTGTTCTTATACTTGTTCTGATGCAGCTCAAGATCATTCTAAAGACATTCAGGAAAGGTTCATTTGTGTCCTGTAAATGTGACTTTTTTAGTATCAATAACTTCTCAAATGAATATCGAAAATCAGATACTAAATCAATACCAAAACCAGATATTTTTGACAACCCTAAACCACCGTCCCTTTTCTTGTGCCCTATATCCCTACACAGCTCACATTTCACATCTTAAAACACTTTAACCCGTGACAGAAGGTTCACCGGTGTTATCACAGAGCTATCGGGGTTTATGTACAATTATTCTAAGCTCTGTTTAGCCAAGGCTCTGAATGCAAAGAACATGATCCTATCTGCACTTATGTAAGAAGTCACGCACGGCCTTGGCGAGAGCAGACTGCAGAAAGTTGACATTTCAGTGTGTCCCCAGGTACCCCCGGCTAAACAGTCAAGTACGTTGTCTTACAAATCATCTTAAATATGTTCAAACCAGTACTGCATTCATCACTCGATTCCCCAAAGCAGAGGTCTCCAAGTAGAGCTCCAGCCCCTTCAAAGCAGCTCACCAAGAAATTTCTGAATTATACTCACTGTGCTGAATAACTCAAATGTGATGAATTACCATTTTAAATGTATAATTTGGATTTCTAACATGTGCATTAATAACTGGATAATGGATTCAATTATAGGCATCTAATTGTACCCCATCTAAAGCTTGATGTGGCTAAGGTTTTGCCCAGGTAGTTGGAGAACCCTGGCCTAAAGACTAGCCCTATACAGTATGACTCATTATAGATGCAAACTAAGTACTAAAGAGTTTCATTCTGCTGTTCATTTATTACAGCTCATGATTTTTTCAGAATATTACAGATTTAGAATTTTTTTTGTGGTTTAAATCTATTCTTCAGTATCATCATCTATCGTTTACATTTACTTCAGCAATATATCGTACTTCAAAATTTGTGCGACAGGCCTACTTGCTGTACACATGACATAATTCTCTGCATTGACAGACCTATACTACACACAAACTGAAGTCGTACCCACCTGTAAATATTCTACTCCATTGTGTGTGTATTTGAATGTGGGAATGTCTGAGTTGTGAAACTGCACTGTTGTAAAAATGCGTTTAAAAAGGTCCATTGTGTAACTTTTCTGGTGGAGGGTCCGTCAAATGCGTTTCTCCATGGAAAATGTTATTCCTTTGTCTGGAATGTTTCACAGTATGGCATTAAACCTTTCTATCTTCATGGAGAGGCAACCCCGCTCACAGTCTGAATGTCTGTTTTTCTAGGTAATTTTGAGCAATAAAATCAATGTCATTTAATAAATCTAAGGTAGAGCTGCTTAATGTCATACTGTGGAACATTCCAGGCAGAGCAATGACATATCCATAGAAATAAGCAGGTGACGGATGCTCCGCCAGAAAAAATTACACAAAGATTGAAGTATGACTGCATTGTCCCTGTCAAATAAATAAAAATACTACAGTGCCAGTGTCCTTTCTACATTAGATGATAAATAAAAGCAGTCTACAGTCTGATCACTGTTTCACTGAAGGGGTAATGATCACTCGTAATCTCGTAAATTCTCACTGTCAAATGTGTCTGATTGAATCAGACTCAGTTTTGTAAACAATAAAGTTAATCCATCTGCAAACAGACTGGTGATAAGGAGTGGTAGACTGCTTTATAAATACTTGGATCTGAGCATAAAACTTTGTGATTGTAAATAGAGATTTTGTCTCAGTCTTAAATTTATTATTACCATTTATATTTTTGCCCTTTGTTATTAAATTATATTATATTGTGATGTGTGAGATACTGTGTCCAAATCATTTTCCTTGTGGATCAATAAAGTTTGTCTAAGTCTAAAGCTTTTGATATGTCACACAACCGTAAAAAAAAAAGTGTGTGTGTGTGCGTGCGTGTGTGTGTATTGACCCGAGTTCATACAGTAGAGTGGACCCTGCAGCCTTCAGTCAAAACACAGGACTGAGTATAACAGATTATGCAAACGGCAACGTGAGACCAAAAACTGTGAGAACGGATTGCGCACATGTAGAAACTTGTCAATGGTTAGCTGCTCTTACGCTGTGTAGTAGTAAAAGTAAAAAGAAGCAGTCCATTCAGTATGTGAAGTACTAGAATTGCCAAATGCAAAAGTGTTAAAAGGTCCTATATTATTACGCAAAATTGAAGCCATGTTAGAATGTTGTTACCTCATCAAAAAAAATGTATTATTAGTCTATCTACATCTCCAAAGCTCAAAATGCTCTGTTCCACCTTGTGATGTCATGAAGCGGTAGTATTCAAGTTAACAGCTACCTTTTACTTTTGTTCAGTAGAGATTGGTAATTCCAGCGCTGAAATCATCCAAATGATTCTATTGAAGGTGTGTGGATCTTAAAAACACAGTGGAGCACTTCCTGTATTACCACATGACATCAAAAGTTGGAACAGTGCGGGGTTTTGCTGTTAAACATGTGTGAATAAAACAAAACGCAACTCCAGGTATGTTTTTGATGAGGAAATAACATTATAAAAGATCAGGAAATAATAAACGGGCATAATATGTGCCCTTTAAAGGATTGTACATTTACTAACGGCTTTACTGAAGCTCTTTACCAGACAAAAATATGCTTATTAGTATTACCTTTCCATTTCCCTGACTAATTGCATAAGTGTTCAGACTTTTCAGACTATCTTCACGTGTACTTCATAGTTTTATAAATATAGATATGAATGTTCCGTGGTGGAGCCCTTACAGTGTTCTCTGAGGCGTCACATCTCACATGACAATAGCTGAAGGCACAATCACTGCCTCTGTTGCATAATGATGTATTATGACAATGAATAAAGCTTCTTTGTGAGGACTTCACCTACACACACTGCTCCAGACAATCTCTCGTTTTATTATTTATTCAAGGTCAAAGTATCACTGAATAGATAGAGATATAGATAGAGAGATAAGGATATAAATATAGAGATAAAGAGATGGATATTGAGATAGAGATATGGATACAGTGATAAAGTCCTGATATAGAGATAGAGAGATAAATGGATATAGAGATGGAGACAGAGAGATGGATATAGAGACAGAGAGATGGATATAGAGATAGAGAGATGGATATAGAGACAGAGACAGAGACAGAGAGATGGATATAGAGACAGAGAGATGGATATAGAGACAGAGACAGAGACATGGATATAGAGACAGAGACAGAGACATGGATATAGAGACAGAGAGATGGATATAGAGACAGAGATAGAGAGATGGATATAGAGACAGAGAGATGGATATAGAGACAGAGACAGAGAGATGGATACAGAGACAGAGAGATGGATACAGAGACAGAGAGATGGATACAGAGACAGAGAGATGGATACAGAGACAGAGAGATGGATACAGAGACAGAGAGATGGATACAGAGACAGACAGAGAGATGGATACAGAGACAGACAGAGAGATGGATATAGAGACAGACAGAGAGATGGATATAGAGACAGACAGAGAGATGGATATAGAGACAGACAGAGAGATGGATATAGAGACAGACAGAGAGATGGATATAGAGACAGAGAGATGGATATAGAGACAGAGAGATGGATATAGAGACAGAGAGATGGATATAGAGACAGAGAGATGGATATAGAGACAGAGAGATGGATATAGAGACAGAGACAAAGGGATGGATATAGAGACAGAGACAAAGGGATGGATATAGAGACAGAGACAAAGGGATGGATATAGAGACAGAGACAGAAAGACATTATACATCTCTGCTCTACTGGACAGTGGTGTGGAGTTGGTATTGAATCAGACCTGCCCATTTGATATTTGAAGCTGGAACTGTACATTTTAGGCTCAGTATCACCGTTTACCACAGTACGTCTCTGTATATGGTGCTTCAGAATGTGCCATTATGACAGCCTTTGTACCAATGAAGACAGGCAAATGTGTTTTATAGTTTATGGGGGAATACAAATAATGGTTCAACGTTTCTGGAATTTCCTTGTTGTTGTTCCTTGCTCATATAAAATCAGCGCACAACTGTAGTTTCCTGTCCTACATCTGAGTGGGACGTCAGAAAAATTCATACCCATAGGCCTTAAGATATCGGGAGATATCGATACTGGATCTATGGCATGGAGTTACTTTGCTGTTTATCCACAAAATAAGATGGCACATTTAATCATATGTCTGTGTTTAAATGTAAAATATAATGTATTATTGATGCTAATTGTGTTTGGTGTGGACCACTGTCAGAATAGCAGCAGCTTTATTGCAGATAAATGAGGATCAAATAAATAAAATAAATATTCTAAGTATAGCATTAGTATAGCATAGTTCCAGGATAGTTCCAGAATAGTTCCAGGATAGTTCCAGGATAGTTCCAGGATAGTTCCAGGATAGTTCCAGGATAGTTCCAGGATAGTTCATCAGAGCTAGTACAAGGTCAAATGTTAATACTGGATAAATCTCTTCATCTTGTTGAAAATGACATTCCAGATCAAAGTCATCGCAATGAATAAATAATCAGAGTACAAAAGAAGAATTTGACAGTGTGTAAATCATGTGATATGATTAACAGCCCTGACATACTTGGTCCAAAGCCAAATGCACCAGGCCAATGTGACCAATGTTCAGATTGATATCAGTGTTAAACGCTCTCTCAGCAAGGTGCCCTTCAGGCCCCGTGTGACTTTCCACACGTTTGAAAGATACTGTACTTGTAAACTGGACTGAACACACTGTAAAGTAATTTGGTTCAGTGGCACTTTCAATTTTGAGCTGAAATATGGTAAGATGCTGTTGATGGGTTTTCTTTCTGAGCTTCTGTTTGTTCATGTTCTCAGTAGAACCTTAAGATCAGCAGACCAGGTGATTTTAGATGTTCCAAGGTTCAGGCTAAAAACTAGGCTTTCATTGTAGCTGGTCCCAGACTCGGTCCAGTCTTTAAAAAGATCCTTATGCAAAATTTACTCTTGTGAACTTTTAGTCATAACATAACTTTCAGCTATAATGTCGCAACATACCTGAAGTTGTATTTTATTTCATTCACACATGCATTATTGGGTTTTCAACATCTCCAAAGCCACCTTGTGATGTCACCAAGTGGTAGTTTTCAAGTTAACAGCAACATTTTACCTTCTGTTCAGTTGATATAGGCAATTCCAGGGCTGATTATTAATTATCCAAATGATTCTAGTGAAGGTGTAAAGAGTTTTCTGTTTGGGAGAAGAATTCAGCCTAAATGCGCAGGGTTTGTGTGTTAAACATGTGTGAAAGAAACAAAACACAATTCGAGGTATGTTTGTGATGAGGAAACAACATTATAACATAGATCAGGAAATCAGGCTCTTTTTTAAAATCTTTGTTGAAAACTCATTTGTATGCCCTGGCTTTTAACAGAAGCTCAGCAGGACATTTGTATTGTATTGTTTTATTCTGTTTTTGCATGTTTAGTTTCAAAAGACTGCACTTTACATTACCTTTATACAGCTCTTTGGACAGCTGAGGTTGTTTTTAAGCGTTGCATTGTGTAACTTTTCCGGTGGAGGGTCCGTCAAATGCTTTTCTCCATGGAGATGTTATTGCTTTGCCTGGAATGTTTCACAGTATGGTATTAAACCTTTCTATCTTCATGAAGACCAAACCAGACCAAGTTACAGGTCAGATCTAGGTATTTTTGAGCTCTAAAACGACCTGTAATTGAATAAATACAAAAGTTGAGCTGTTTAATGTCATACTGTGGGACATTCCAGACAGAGCAATGATATATCCATAGAAACAAGCAGGTGACGGACCCCCAACCAAAAAGTGACAAAGGGAATTCAAAAAAACACTACACGTGACTCCATATTCAAATCATCGGTTTCTACGTTTTATTGGTGGACCAGACACAAATAAAGTAAGGTCAAGGAGGGACATTCAGCTAATTATCAATCTCAAATCACATTTTTTACAGCCTGGATTACTGTTTTTTCATCTTTATAACATCAGGGATTTAATGTTATCTACCACTTCTGGAATCACTCCATCAGATCAGTCTAAACAACAGGGAAAAGACCATCATGCAAAAACAAAACTTAAAAAGGTCCTATATTATACCAAATTGACTCTCGTGAGCTTTAAGTCATGTTAGAATGTTGTTACTTCATTAAAAACAGACCTGGAGTTGTGTTTTGTTTCATTCACACATGTTTGAGTAAATCTTTATTATTAGACTGTTTACATCTCCAAAGCTCAAAACGCTCTGTTCCACCTTGTGATGTCATGAAGCGTTTAAGTTAATAGCTGCATTTTACCTTTTGTTCAGTAGAGATTAAAATTCCAGGTCTGAAATCATCCAGATGATTCTAGTGAAGGTGTGTGGAGTTTAAAAACACAGTGGAGAACTTCCTGCATTACCACATGACATCACAAGGTGGAACATTGTGCAGGGTTTGTGTGTTACACGTGTGTGAATGAAACTAAACACAACTCCAGGTTCATTTTTGATGAGGAAACAACATTATAACAGATTTGAAATTATGTTTTGGTTCTTCAATTAGATTAATTTAAGTTCTATTTTTATCAGGTCTGTTTTAGTACCTGACAAGTTTTGACTTCCCTCTTTCAGAAGTCTCTCAGTGTGATCACATGATGCTGTTGGGACTTGTCTGTTCAGCCGATTTAATCCTCCATTAAGACACCAGGTGAGAGTAAAAAGACCCCCCTCGGCTCTGTTCATGTTCCCATAGATCAATTTCTAGAGAAGTTACGAAAGTTAGAGGGAAAAAAAAAAAAAAAAGAAAGAAAGAAAAAAAGTTGTTATCATGATAAATATCAACTTATAATTCAATATATGTCAGATGGAACAATCATTTTTAGGGGTCAATATTTATTGTGGATACTTTTTCTTTGTACTAGTGGGGAATTGTTTTGTAAATTTTCTGTTCTACGATTAGATTTGAGCAGTAGAGGGTTGTATAAATATTTTTTCTGACTCATTACAGATGCAAACTAATACGAGCGAGTTTCATTCTGATATTTTTTGCAGATTAAATATTTCATTCAATAGTTTATATTTTAACAATTTCAAGGCTCAAAGCGCTTTACATCAAGGAACCACTCACCCACTCACACACACATTCATACACCAGTGTACGCAGACACTGGGGGCGAGGTGGGTTAAATGTCTTGCCCAAAGACACAATGGCAGCATTCATCGGTGGGAGCTGGAATCGCAATGGCAGTGGAGTTTATGTCGAGAGCAGGATTCAAACCGCCAACCTTCAGATCAGTGGACAAACGCTCTTACCAACTGAGCTACTGTCGCCCGTACTTCAAAATTTGTTTATTAAAACCACAATATTATTTATTAGGAAGGTTTCACTGACCAATCAGGTGACTCTAAACTGCTTTTTACTTCTTCCCATGAGAAAACAAAGTGTAGCATCAGCTTAGTGCAATGAGAACAGTAGAATAAAAGCATTGTTTTGTTTTCTCACCACAATAAAATGCTCATTATTCTCTGGCCTTACAGTCTTTAAGGTCCTATATTACACAAAACTGACTCTTGTGAACTTTAAGGCATGTTATAAAGTTGTTACCTCATGAAAAAAAAAAAAAAACATACCTGGAGTTGTGCTTTGTTTCATTCACAAGATTAGCAATTCTTGAGCTAAAATTATTCAAATTCCTCTAGGTGTATGGAGTTTAAAAACATGCGTGAATGAAACAAAACTTGATGAAACCTGAGAAAACATTATAACAGATCAAAAAATAGCATAATAGGGGCTTTTTCCAGACACAATGCAAGATTTGATTCCTCAGTTAACTGTGAAAAGGTTCAGCCAGATGTCAGGGTGGATCAATATTACCAAAATCAATACATTTCAAAGAGGACAAGCCTGAAAAAGTGTCCCTCTTTTCCTATTTGGATCAGTCACACTTCAGAGCATACTTTTGTACATTACGGAATTCAATACCAAACTTTAGAGGGCAAGTTATTACTGAAATTTCATACATATTTCAAAACTTCATAAAATAGCCCAAAGGAATCCAGGAAATAGACCAACAATGTACAATTACAATTTATGAGTTAAATTAAAAATGGGGAAGCAACAGAAGTCTTTTTCCATAGGCCATAGCAGACTTTTGCAGACATGTCCCTAGAATGTATTAACGTTTTTTGTACATGACAGTACCGCATGTTTGTAATCCTTCCATATATTTATTCATGCTTTATTATTTGGTATTTGAACCTAAACATCCTATATTATGCAAAATTGTGAGCTTTAAGCCATGTTAGAATGTTATTGCCTCATCAAAAATATACCTTGAGTTGTGTTTCTTTCACACATGTTTGAATAACACTATTTATTATTAGTCTGTCTACATCTCCAAAGCTCAAAATGCTCCGTTTATTCAGTAGAGATTGGCGATTCCAGAGCTGAAATCATCCAAATGATTCTAGTGAAGGTGTGGGGAGTTTAAAAACACTGTGGAGCACTTCCTGTATTACCACATGACATCACAAGGCGGAACATAGTGTCTTCTGTTTGAGAGAAGAACTCAGTCTAAATATGCGACATGTGTGGATGAAACAAAACACAACTCCAGGTCTGTTTGTGATGTGGAAACAACATATAAAATAGAACAGAAAATGGCGTAATACGGGCCCTTTACGTTGCACTTTAATAGATGCAGTTGTGTGAGGTTGAATAAGTACCTTCCCTTCTTTCCATCTCTCTCTGGTTGGGTGGTGGAACAGATCGGGGCTTCAAGCTGAGCTCCTTTAAACCTAATCTCCCTCTTTCCTCTGCACTGTCCCCTCAAATTACAACATCCATCATCACAACAGTCTGTCCAAACGGCAGCTCCGAAAGAAATAGGAATGTAAAAAACTATTCCAAGTGCATTAATGCAAGAGGGCTATCACAACACAATCAGCGTGCGCTCCGCTAATGAAACCACCGCACATCGCATCAGGTGTTGAGAACATTTGCGGGGAATTGTCGCGTGGAAGCATGGGGGACGTACGCTTATGACTGTACGTAATCTTACACCTAACTGTATGGAGGGTTTGAACAGGTTTTATTTACCTCTACTATTTTTCTAACTACAGAACAAATTTGTAAAAATAAAAATTCAAACATTATGAGACTTTCTGCAGTATACAAACAGGAAATGGTCTTATTATATCAATTTATATTTCCAACCAGGATATCGACTGAACCGATATTTGAAAGCCATTATCCAATCCAGAAAATTTCTCAGTATCAGCGCCGATATCCGATACCGTATCAGAGGACAAAATGTTGTAAAGCATTAAACAGCAAAAGCACTGGTTTATTTTCCCTAAAAATATGTTCAGTTTTGTTCGAAGTGAAAGAGGATAACTATAGAGAAGTGGTTTGTAGTGGAGGTTAATAGGAGCGATTTCTGATTCATCAACACACACAACACACACTAACGCACAAGCACTTTTATCAAAACTGTTGTAGAGACAGACATCCTCACATCAGCTGAGAGGGACCTGAACATCCTCTGATATGTCAACTGTGAATTTAGCTTTTATCTCAAGGTGCCCGCTGCAGAGGGCATGGCTTCAACCAGACACAAAAACACTCTATTCCACATTATTACAACTAGAGATTATATTGCTAACTAATTACTGTAGAATTGTGGCTGTGCGGTTAATAAAATGAGTTTCAAAATGTCATTGATGAGGCTGGGACTTTTTAAGCAGGTTAACATGTGAGAGTAACAGCTAGAAGGTTTTGGAGCAGATTTCAGACGGGATGCAACATCACAATATTCATGACTATAATTGGCAATTCAAATAACTGAAAGCCATTTGTTATAGTGAAAAAAAGTCATGGTTGATCAATCGGAAAGGGAATAAATGCAGCTTAATCCTTTGCCGTATAAACAATATCTAAGAATTGCCTTCACTCTCCATTTGAAATCGCCCGTTGCAAATCCAAGTCATGTAAAAATGATGTATGTCAGTTGAAAAAATGGTCCCATTTTGTGACGGATGATTTAAATGTTGCATATATTTACATAAAGGTTATTCTTTGCAAATGTCTTGATGTTAAACGCTGCGACTGAGATGGATAGAACAAGACAAGGTTCTGCAAAACTTTTAGCAGCCTGTTGCATGAAATTATAATGATTCTCCAATAAGCACACACAAGAGAATGAAAGGAAAATAGTAGTAATAGTAGTAGTAGTAGAACAGTGAGAGTAAATATATACTGCAATGAAAGGAAGAAGCATTTTGCCACTGCTCTGGGGTCACACTAAAATCACCGGAGCTCCAAACTTCACCACATCTGCCATCAAATCTGGTCAGGAAGCTCTGCATTTTTATTATGGAGAGTCATTTTGTATTCTGTTGTTGTGACGACGCAGATTTATTAAGACTTGGGCATGTCAAATCCACCATAGCATTCAATGTAGTTAATACAAGTGATTTTAATGGTTTTACTTATACATTCTTGTGACATTTGTGGACTCTGATGGAATATATGGAGATAGATACAAATGTAAAGACCGTTATTTGATTGGTCCAACTAACCAACAACTAACTAGCCACCTTTTAATGCTGACAGCTACTGCTTTTAACTCAGTCTAAAAAGGTGCACTATGTAACTTTTTGGTTGGGGGTCCGTCACCTGCTTGTTTTTGGGGATATGTCACTGCTCTGTCTGAAATGTTCCACAGTATGACGTTAAACAGCTCTGCTTTACATGTATTCAATTACAGGTGTTTTTATAGCTCAAAAATCCCTAGAAAAACAAACATTCTGACTGTGAGCGGGGTCGTCTCTCCACAGATCTGACCTGTAACTTGGTCTGGTTTGGTCTCCATGAAGATAGAAAGGTTTAATGCCATACTGTGAGACATTCCAGACAAAGCAATCTTCCGGGAGAAAAGTATTTGACGGACCCTCCACAAGAAAAGTTACATAATGCACTTTTTTTTTCTTTTTTTTTTTTAATCCACATCTTTATGCTCTGGCTTTTAAAACAAGTTGATCTTTTTTATGGTTTTATAGTATTTTTCTCATTTTTATTCTTTGACATGTAGTATTGCCATTTTATTGATTTTATATTGATAGCAGTTTTTCCTTTGTCCTGTATTGTAAAGCACTTTGGGCACCAGAGATTGTTGTAAAAGTACTATAAAATACATAAAGTTGACCTTGACCTTGACCACACAGGTGAGGCTTCTGGGGCCTGCTGACGGACATTTTTAGTTGAGGAAAAATCCAAGCGTTCGAGTTGTGTACTAGTTAAAATGACATCACAGGACTTTTTTATTGTCCACTAATTACTGGGCTTATACTGCTAATTGACTTCACTGCGGGTGTGTATATAGCTAAACAAAAGTAGTTTTATTATTCAACCCAAAGTTCTGACTGTAATCCATGAGAAATGAAACTACAGGACTAGATACAGGTCAGATCTATGGAGAGGCGTCTCAGTGTATCTAAGAATAACAGTTTTTCATGGTGTTTTTAACATGTAAAAACACCTGTAATGGAGTAAATGCAAAATAGGCAAATTTAATACCGTACTGTGGAACATTCCAGGCAAAACAATCACGGAAACAAGCAGGTGGTGGACCCTCTACCAAAAAAGTTACACAGTGCACCTTTACAAGTTGTAATCTCTCAGATAGTTACAGTTATAGGCTCCTACAATCCATCTGCAATTATAAATGACAACCAAATTATAGAACGTGAATGCAACCTATCGTAAAAATGTGTAAGTAAACATGTCCAGAAACATTCCCCAGCGTGTCAGACATTGAGAGCTCGTTTTATGTTCATCTGATTAATCATTAGCTTAATAAACAAGAGTTATCAGAGCTTGTGTCCAACTCAAAGCTAACGCAACACCATTTTAGTCTTTCTTCACAAGTGTTTACTGAAATAGGGGCCGTTTATTCATTCAGCCTTTGTTTTGGTCTTGTGCAAATGCGTGTGACAGCATTGAAATCCCCAGAGAAAAATGCCCCTAAGTGTGTGTGCCCTGGAGAAGTTGGACAGGTCAACTTTCTGAAACAAAAAAGTCTCGAGAAAAGAACAGAAAAACTGCTTTTGATGCTTATCTCCAGCCAAGTGACTCTATTACAACTTAACTCTGAGTAAACTTTACACAAGTGGCTCTTTCTCTGCGCACAAAGACGGGCCAATGAGCTGTTGACCTGTCCAAGTGAGAGGGTCTTAAAGGTGCATTATGGAACTTTTTGGTTGGGGTTGGATACGTCATTCCTCAGCCTGGAATGTTCCACAATATGACATTAAACAGCTCTACTTTACATGTATTCAGTTATAGGCTGGTTTATGGCTCAGAAATACTTAGAAAAACAGGCATTCTGACTGTGAGCAGGTAGACTCTCCACAGATCTGACCTAAACCAGAAAAGTTACACAATGTACCTTTAAAGTAATGGAGAGGGCAAACATCCCCCGTGTGGTTTATTTCTTGGGAGTGTTGCTGCACCATTTTCAAATTAGTCTCAAATTTGTATGTCACTAGATAGTCACAAAAGTACTTTCTATGCAAAATTGTAGACCTGTAGCTCAAATAGTTACTGAGTTGTGGGGGTCTGAAATTTTCAGAATTTGGGCTATAAATAGCCAAGAAAAGCCTCGCCAGGGTTTTTGGCATCTTTAAGGGGTCAATTCTCAGCCTCTAGACATACCAGAGAGCTGTAAGTTGGTATACAAGTCCTCTGCATGTAGCTAGTGCTCCACAAACATCCCCAGGTGTTTCCCTACACCCTGCAGGCCATGGGGGCTTGCTAAAAATGCCAAAAATTAAGAAAAACCTACTCACGAGTGGGGTTTGGGGCCTTAAAAGTACTAGAAATACTGCACAGAAGTGTTCTGACACCCCTGGGTTCCATTTTACACAAACTTGTGTGATAACTTAGCAATCTGGGGCTTTCTAGGTACGTCAGGTTGGAAAATATGAGCTCCCAAAGTTGGACGAGATTTTTAATTGGCTGTTTTTGGTGGCAAAAATCTCCATGTGGGACAGGTGCCAGAGACCCCAACTTTTTCTAAAAGACAGTTCCATCTGTCTTCTATCACTGTACAAAAAAGCAGCAGGGTTATATTTGTAGTTACTGAGATATTCTCACTCAAAATGGCATGGGTGGTGCCAAAATCGTTTTTTGCTTTTCAGTACTTTAAATTGGGATACAAGTATTAGTAGTCATTCCAATGGCAGCATTATGTATATTTTGTTCTTTTTGAAATGTTAATTGTTAAAGATGACTACTTTCAAAAAGTATAATGCCCTTTTTGTGTCACAAGGTCTAGCTTAGGGGCATCCCTGTGGATATGTTGACACCGATTTGTAATGTATGTATACAGGTACATTTACATACATATGTAATTAAACATACTATTTGAGCTACAGGTCTACAATTTTGCATAGAAAGTACTTTTGTTACTATCTAGTGACATACAAATTTGAGACTAATTTGAAAATGGTGCAGCAACACTCCCAAGGAATATCTGGTCATTTCACTTGGAATGACCATGCAGCTTTAAAATATAGTAAAATAGAACTGACAAAACAAAAAAAAAAAAAAAAAAAAAAACGCACTGTCAGGAATTGTGATAAACAAAAAACATGATTTCACTTCCTTCTTAGAAAATGGGAAAAATGGTGCATGTTGAAATCTGTATTGGTAGTTTTTGTCTTCGTCATCACTTACAGGAGGAAGACTTCCCATTATGTAACATGCAGTAAATGGTACGAGATAGAAGTATTTATGTTTATAGTTAATTTTGAATAGCTCTAGGAATATTTATTAAAAGGTACATTGTGTAACTTTTCGGGTGGAGGGTCAGTCAAATTCTTTTCTCTGTGGAGATGTTATTGCTTTGTCTGGAATGTTTCACAGTATGGCATTAAACCTTTTTATCTTCATGGAGACCAAACCAGACCAAGTTACAGGTCAGATCTGTGGAGAGGCAACCCCGCTCACAGTCAGAATGTTTGTTTTTTCTAGGTATTTTTGAGCTATAAAACCACCTGTAATTGAATAAATGTAAAGTTAGAGCTGTTTAATGTCATACTGTGGAACATTCCAGGCAGAGCAGTGGCATATCCATAGAAACAACAAGGTGACGGAGCCCCAACCAAAAAGTTACACAGTGCACCTTTAACTAACAGCCCTTTGAAACTTAATTGCATTCTTTGGCTCACTCCTTAATTCAGTCCATGATTTGCCCAAACATGTTTTATACCTGCAGGAAAGAACAGCAGACTAATCTCACATATACTCAAACTCACATTCTGGACTTTAAGTCTATTTTTTATGTAGAAATAGTCCAGATGACACCATTTTTTATTCTTCTTCTCTTTATGACTGACACGAAGCATGAAAAAGTTGAGTTTTTTATGGTTTTATTGTATTTTTCCATTTTATTCTTTGATATTTAGTATTGCAATTTCATGTCTTTTATGTTGATAGTAGTTTGTCTATTGTCTTGTATTGTAAAGCACATGCTGTTGTAAATGTGCTATATAAATCAAGCTGACCTTGACCTTGACCACACACGTTGAGGCTACATTTTTAGTAGAGGATAATTTAGAAAAAAAAAAAAAAGTTGAGTTGCTTTTAAATCACTTACATAAAGCATTCAAGTTATGTACTAGCTAAAATGACTGATTGATTATAGAGGATTTTTTTTTTTTTTACTGGGCTTATCCACATGAAAAGATACTGCTAATTTACGTCACTGTGGGTGTGGGTATATATAAATAAACAAAAGTGGTGCCATTATTACACAAAAATATAACATCTTTACTTCATTTTTACAAGAATTTCTTAAAATCAACTGGCCCATCCTCCTGTTACAGATCACAGAATAAACTGTCAGCTTTATCACGCAGCAAACATTATACTGCCTTAAATTAAACACCAACTTTGGCTCCACACTCTGCACACAGTCAATATTAGCTTTACTTTGAAAATTCGTCCATCACCTGCTTGTCTCCATGGAGATGTTATTGCTTTGACTGTAATGTTCCATGGTGTGACATTAAACACATCTATCTAGCATTTATTCATTAGGGGTGTTTCTATTGTTTCTATATATTCAGCCCATCCCACATGACAAAAACATTAAGCTCCGTGAGTATTCACTGAAGTCACATTAGTAAAATGACAACATGCTAAATACACACACAGTACACAAATTAAAGACCATAGACAAATCACAATCACACAACAACACTGAGACTTTTGCTGTGTGATGTTAAAACACATACAGATGAGTTAATGTTATGTTCACTTGCTCCACAATATGGCTTTAAATGTTTCTATTAAGCATTTATTTAATTACAGGTGTTTTAATTGCTCACGAAAAAGCTTGAAAAACAAGTATTTTTACTGAGTATTGCCGCCTTTACACAGATCTGACCTGGCTGTAACTTTGCCCGTCTGGTGGTATCTTGTCTCCATTGTGATTATATTGCTTCTCTTTAAAAGGTCCACTACCTACTTGTCTCCATGGAGATGTTATCGTTTTCCCTGGAAGCGGGGTCGCCTCTACACAGATCTGACATGTAACTTTTGGTTTGGTCTCCATGAAGATAGAAAGGTTTAATACCATAGTGTGAAATATTCCAGACAAAGCAATAACATCACCATGGAGACAAGCAAGTGGCTGATCCTCCACTAGAAATGTTACACAGTGCACCTTTAAATGTCCCACAGTATGGTATTAAACGTACATCTTTACGGAGACAAGCACATGGCATCTTCTCTACTAGAAAAGTTCCACAGTGCACCTTTAAACACACAGATGTTAATATGCAGAAATCTCGTCGTGGTTGTGCACTGGTGCTCCAGCCTCTGCCCCTGTTTGAGCTGTACACACTGGGCTCTTTGAGGATGATCTGCCCACAACAGTCCCACACAGATCTGCACAAAGAGCGTCAGTGCAGCCCACAGACACATGCACGAGGACTGTACACAAACCACACACATCCTTCTATGGGAATTCATGTTTACTCTATTAACATTAGGAAGGAAGTAGATTATAATAATACATGTTAAAAAAAGAAAGCATTAGCTCAAAATCAGAATCAGAAAGTCATTTTGTTGTCGTGTCCTTGTCCTTCAAACACAATTAAACACATCTACCTTGAGTCATGCAGGTGATGACAACAGACCAAGCTGCAGGTCAGATCTGTGGAGAGGTGACCCCACTTATATTTATAATAGGAATACAAGTTTATTAAAAGGCCCATATTACGCTATTTTCAGCTCTACTGTATGTTATAATGTTGTTTCCTCATGACAAACAGACCTGGAGTTGTGTTTTGTTTTATTCATGTGAATAAGGTGGAACAGAGCCTGCTGAGCTTTAGAAATGCAGACAGACTAATAATAAATGTGTGAATGAAACAAAACACAACTAAAAGGTGTTTTTGAGGAGGTAACAACATTATAATATGGTTTACAGCTCACGAGAGTCAATTCTGCATAATACAGGAGCTTTTATGTATTTACTATTCTAACTATAGTAAGTGAATAAATGCAATGATAGAGAGGTTTAATGCCAAACTGTGGAGCATTCCAGATTACATGGAGACAAGCAGGTTGCAGTAATGGGACATAGTGCACCATTAAGTTCCTGCACGTTTGCCTTGATAGAGGGCAGAGCACAGACCACAGCAGAGCCTGAATCAGCGAGTCCGGATTGTGTAATGTCCCTCACTCACAGTACAGAGGGGGAACTCACAAAGACACACTTTAGACTGGAAACACCGGAGCAAAGACCAAAGAGGAGGTTTAACTTAAAGCTTGGCCCAGCATCAATGGGTCCCTCGGCCAATAAAACAACTCATTCAATGAAGACACGTTACAACAGGATGTAGAAAGCAGCTCACGTGGTTTAGCTAGGAAGTTTTCTGGAAGAAGTACATTTTTTTTATTATTATTATTATTATAATATACATGCTTCTATAGTAGAGGTTACATAGCAGAAATAGAAAACACTCTGGGTTCAATGTGCACATATAATTTTCCTTGAGTGGAGAAGTTGCTCACAGTTAAACCTGTTAACTTGTACTGTTTACAATAGTGACATACATGATTTCAGTTATGATCATAATTATTTATGATTATTATTTTTTTCCATTATGAAGCAGCACTTCCTTATCCAATCCAATCCACTATTTATACAGTCCATTTTATAAACATTACGCTTTCTAAACACAGCAGGCCACACAACTCACGTGGTGTTAAAAGGCAGAGACTAAAACTGGGTCTAAGACGAGACTTAAAGTGTCCAGTGCAGTGTGGACGTGAGGGGGCAGAGCGTTCCAGAAATTTCCTTAAGCTGTAGTATAAGCACAACAGTAACAGCACAAATACATAAGGTTTATCAAACTTTTTTAACAATTAGCATATTGTTGTTTGTTTTCGTTGTATTTTCAACCAGCTTATGATTATAAAACTTTTAAATATCGATATATCGGTATCCAGTATTGGTCTTGTCTTGGCCTGGGCAATAACAGTTATCAACATATTTCCACCAGTATGTTGCCTAGAGCTGCACGATATGTCCAAAACATGTAAACTTGATTCTTTTGCACACCCCGGACAATTCAAATTTAATCCAAGTCAGAGCAGCGACATGTTAGTCTTTCAAACAGGAGAAACTCTTTACATTTTCATTCTTATCATATGCTCTTAATTAACAAATTGTAAACGGATATCAAATTGTAACTGCACAATAGTCAGAAGTAAACTTGTTTCATAATAATGCTCGATTTCATGCATTTTTTCTAAATCTCAAGATTCAGCCGTCCTTAAACTAATTGATTCTGAAAATAGTTATTTCTCCAATAATTCTCCAGACAGAATCTTGGTGGTTGACAAGAGTTTAGTTGGGAAATGTTTAACAGGCCTTGTGTTGTGTTAGTGTCTATCACAGAGGGGCAGAGGGGCAGGCAGAAGGAGGATCTCCAGAGCTGTAAACACATAAAGACTTCTGAGATAGAAAGTACTATAAAAACACCTGTGACTGTGACTACATCAAGTTCACTCATAGACACAGAGATAATACTGTTTATTTTATTTTATTGTCTTATTAAATCTAAGAACGCCACAGTAAAACATATGCATGAAGTCATTTGTATACCAATGCTTTATGCCAGATGCCTTACCATTTATACAGGTTTGTGTGAGTTATGAAATGTGCCTAGAGATTAGAGTGTACTTTGGAAATAAAAAAACAATTACTATCCACAGTGTGTTCCAATGGAATATTAAGTTAATGCAAAACAATGTACTTTTGCTTTCCATATAGTTTACATACTCTTTACAGTCAGTGTGTTAACGTTGCAGATCCTTTTTTCCATTTATAACAGATTTGTAAACTACCTGAAACTTTTAACAATAATAATGTATGAATGTAGAAGATTAAATTGTACTGATTGTTGCACTAGGCCAACCATTTTTCTGTTAAGTGTGTATTTATTGTATTGTGCAGTTATGCCATGTGTTTACTAGTGTGCCAAATCTTTTTTTATTGCTTATAGTAACTTTTAGAATACTTTGAAAATGTATTTAGTTACAGAATACTAAATACCTGAATTAAAATGTGTTTAACATACTGTGTTGGTCCAAGCAGAGTACTGTTTTCTGAATATTTAAGACCCAACATAGGATTAAAAACAGCTTTATATATTTGTTATGCATTTCCGATCACAAATGCACTCACTACAAGAACAGTGTTTCAGATTTCTTTCACTAGTTATGTGAGGTTTAAAGCCTAAATGTGCGATCAAGTACTGCCATGTATTCATTTGATTTTAGGAAACTATTCTGAAAAAACACCAAATGAAAAAAATAACTGGAGGCACTCAAAATAGTACTCTGAATACGTATTCTCTGTACATGTATTGAGTTATTTCCCAACACTGCTTTTACTTGATGCATATGACAAACTTTAACTTGAACAACAAATATAAAAGTGTCAACGATAAGCATTACCACATAGTCCAGTATATATAGGAAGTCCATAAATACACACAACTCTGAGAACGCCATGCCAGTGTTCAGAGAAATATTTGTATAACTTTTGATTCATTGTGTCTAATACCTGCCACGTGCAGTGAATACAAGTTTCTTCTTGGACTCACTAGATCATACGCATAACAGAGCCAAAGCTGAAAGGCCTGCAGTGGGCATTTCTTAATATTACACAACATTATTCCTCAAACTGCAATGAAGGAGACCATTGTGTAGATCCAACCCATACAATCAGCTCCTGACACATCCAGCCACCCTACACCCAGTAAACCTAACCCTAACCGTGCAAAATTAATACAGAAGTGCACGAGATCTGACTCAGAAACAAAACGGGTAATAAGAATCACACTTGGTTTGGTCATAGAAACATAAATGGATCAAAAACTATGAGCAAATGACTAAATGAGGTATTGTCATCTTGGTTATAATTACATATCCAGCTATGACATAATGCAAATGAATTTAAAAGGTGTATCCCACTTCTTAATTGAGTTGGACTGGGAATAGGAGAAATGCATTGACAACACCAAACCAGCTGTTTTGCCAACCACCTGTTGAGTGAATATACCCAAATCTTATTCTAAAAACACGTCAAAGTCACTCACAAATGATACACAACTTTTAAATTGCGTTGCCACAGTTACCAGGTAGGCTACACGTCTTATATACAAGTATTAAAGTCATGCAATCAGTCAAAACAACAGAATTCTGCACTATCTGACAATGTACGTGTAAAAATCTGCATATATACATTTCTTAGGGAACACAAATTGTTATAGGTGTTATTCTAATAGGTGTTCTTGGGGTTTTTTTGCAAGAGTACACTGCTTCCTACTGCAACATTAAACATAAAGTTTGTTCAGCGTAAAGTCACGTCCAGACAACTTGTTGCTGGCACGTTTTGACCTCAGGCCCATAAATAACGCCCCGGAGCGAATGACAATTACACGTGAGCGCTGCGTAAAGTTTCCCGACGCAACAAGTGACACTCACCAAGGTTTGTTCATACTGCAGCGCCCGCTGGTCCGATCCGTCCCCCGCCATGGCTGTGCTCTGTACCCGGCGAGTGGAGCGAGGTTTTCGGCTTCAAAACGTGCTCCAACCGGGCTCCAGTGAAACGATCGGTGAAGCGGTTATGGCACGGAACAGTGTTGAGCCCGTGTGCGCGACCTCTCCACGCGGAATGTCAGACAGAAAGTGCGTCCCGGTTACACAAAGTTCCTTCATTTTATAGTCTCAAGTCTCCAGCAGGATCCACACTGCGAGGCGGGACTTGGCGACGTGGTTTGATGCGATATTGACCCTCCCATCTGGAACAGCTGCCAATCAAAACGGCTCCAGTAACTTCGTACAAACGGGCCGCTTTGTGCGTGGAAGTATTCGGGGTTTACTACGAACTGGTGCGTGCAGGATTGCGTATGATTTTGCAGCACGTGACATGAAAAACTGAAAGCAAGAATGGATAAAAAACAGGCTGTGCATTACAAGCAGCCCAATGTGAAAATGAATGCACGTTTACATTTAGAACGGCGAAATAACCAACATTCAGCTGTAACTAGATGTTATATGAAGGCCTAGTCTGTGATCTTTATTTTGGGATATCCTGTGCAGTGTTATTTTTTTATTATTATTATTATTATTAGAACTTTTACCTGAACGTGTGGCTCATTTTACCTGAACCTGGCTCATTTCCAAAATGTTTGCCCCTGAGGTTTCAAAAGCTCTGGGGCAAAAACAATTGTATTTTATTTCCTCAAATACATCCCAAAATGTAAGTAATACTCCTTAGAACCTATAATAACACAATTCAGTGCCAAACATGACCTAAAATGCCTCTTTGTCCCTTATTATTAGGCATAGATTAAACATTGTAATAAAACGTTATAATGACAACTCGTTTTGATATAGGCTAAATGAATGTATAATTTCATAAATAAAGCCAAAGACTTGCACAAACAGACCTGGAGTTCTGTTTAGTTTCATTCACATGTTTGAGTAACCCTTTATCATTAGTCTGTCTACATCTCCAAAGCTCAAAATGCTGTTCCACCTTGTGATGTCATGAGGCAATAGTTTAAGTTAACAGCTACCTTTGACCTTTAGTTCAAGAAGAAATTGGCAATTCCAGGGATGAAATTATCCAAATGATTCTAGCAAAGGTGTGTGGAGTTTAAAGACAGTGGAGCACTTCCTGTATCACCACATGACATCACAAGGTGGAACAGAGTGTTTTCAGTTTGAGTGAAGCCTAAATATGCAGACATCCTTTTGATGGGGAAACAACATTATAACATAGATCAGAAAATAGTGTAATATCAGACCTTTTCATAAATAAAGCCTTTTCAGAGATTAATGCCATGTTTTTTCTTAAACATAATTGCTTATTGCTGTGTATTGGTGAGCATAATTGTTGTACTATAACTGCCGTGGGCCTTACGGTTCACCACAACAGCTGAAACATACACCATCAGATCAGACCCCATTAAATAATGAATCACTAATGTTTGTAATGATATTTTACATACACATATAGGCTATAAGTCCACTTTAAAACAACATTTAATATGTCAAAATTAGAATCTTTTACTCAAATATTAGTTTTGTGGAAAAAATTGCAATATAAAATGCAAAAATATATATTATTTACTGACAATGGCAATGAAGCTCATCCTGATCCTGATTGACCATATTACAGATAACAACAGCTAAACCCAGTTGAGGTTATAACTGTATAGCAGAAACAAGCACAATATGTCTCTTTAAAGGTGTACAGTGTAACTTTTTGGTTGGGGGTCTGTCACCTGCTTGTTTCTATGGATGTCATTGCTTTGCCTGGAATGTTCCACAGTATGACATTGAACAGCTCTGCGTTAAATTTATTGAATTACACGTGGTTTTACTACTCAAAAATACCTAGAAAAACAGGGATTCTGACTGTCAGTGGGGTTGCCTCTCCACGGATCTGACCTGTAACTTGGTCTGGTTTGGTCTCCTTATAGATAGTAAGGTTTAATGTCGTACTTTGAAACATTCCAGACAAAGCAATAACATCTCCATGGAGAAAAGCATTTGATGGACCCTCCGCTAGAAAAGTTACACAATGCACCTTTAAATAAAGTTTTGATGATCTCATATGAACTATATGCACAGGTTTGCAATAAATACTCTATACTAAATAAATACACTATTGGCCAGTGCTGCAAACCCACCCAGGTCAAACCCAGAATACTGATCAAATGTTTCCTCTGTAACTCTGAGACCGACTCGAGTGTTTGGCGTTCTTTTGCAGTGAAGTGAAATAAATACAGGCTTCTTTTCTCTGAGCTGTCAGATCATCGCAGATAAAGGTCCTTCAGACGGACAATCATCAGGTTAATCATTACTGTTACTTTTGTTCAGCTTGTTTGTAGTTTGAGCCCTTGTCTGTGCCGCCGCTCTCCTCAAGGTTACACCAGGATTCACTGCTTTGATCGCTCATTATGGAAAATCACCAGTGGACAACAAAACCAACCATTTTATAATATAAAGTTGCACGAATGAACCCTTTTTTTAATATTTGAAGTTGAAAAGTCATACGATTTCTAATGATATCCCTGTTTCTTTATCGAATATTTAAATGTACACCATGTGACTTTTCTGGTTGGATGTCCTCCACCTTCTTAACATCTACATCACCATGGAGGTTGCACTGGGCAGACCCTCCACTTAAAGCCTTCCCCTTAAAGCTCTCCACGCCAGAAGTCACATAAGGCCGGCACATTGCATAATAATAAATAATAAAGTTTTTTGTTTGACTATTTAAAGCAGACCTGTTATGCACTTTTCAGAGCTTTTAACTATGTTATAGCTGGGTTTTTTTTTCATTTACCCTCTCGAAGTTGTATTTGGAGCGATTTGTGCATGTTCGAGCAATCTTAAATCGCTTATTTTCAAGGCGCCATGTTTTCACCGCCACCAGCATACACCCACTGCTTTGTACTTACTTCATTCTCCAGTTTTATTTTCTTAATCTGTGATACGCGTAAGATTCGGTAGCGTTGTATATTCATTCAGCCATTTTGGTAGATTTTTTTCTTTTAAAACACTACTCGCTAGTTTTATCTGCAGCTCCATCGGCGGTGCCCACAACTTCACAGTGGTTTGTTGTGATGACGTTTACGGTGTCATCAGCTCCCATTGGGCACCACAGTTTTCTAACACGGAAAATGTCCAAATTATAACATAATGATCCATTGGAGTCATAGATTACTTAGACTTAAACTTAGACAAACTTTATTGATCCACATGGGAAATTATTTGGAAACAGTAGCTCACACATCACAATATAATATAATAACAAAGGACACAAATATAAATGGCAATTATAACTATATGGTTCGAGCATAAATAGTTTTTAATAATTATAAAGTAACATATGGCATTCATCACTGGAGATTTTGTTGACTGTCCAAGTATGTCTTAATGTCTGTAAACACTGTCATAAAAACATACACATTTCTACAAACACTAATGTATCATTCCATGTGCATCCCTCATCCCAGTCAGTCTGGTCTGATCCTGCACGCACACATCCGCTGCTTGCTTCTCCATAAACAGTTTTGGTCACTCACTACCTGTGACCTGGACCTATGGAGGGGACACTTTCTAACACTCTATTCTTTGGGTCAAGTCTTCACTTTTTATTTGTCACCTCAGCCACAGAAGGGTCCATTTCAAGGTTTCACTGTATGACATTAAACATATTTATTATTTTATTATTCATTTACATAAAATAAAAATAATAGTTAAGCACATCGGAGTGCAACGAATCTCTTCTTTCATACAATACGAAAAATGTTTAGCAAAATTTGTCTTCCCCTGCTCTAATATATCGTGTAAGCAGCTCTTGTGTTCAAATAAGTCCGCTGTGTAACATCTTTCTAGCGTTTCATTGTCCTGAGTGTCAGGAGGATCACGGTAGCATGCTAGTTTTACCTGCAAAACTAGTTAAAAATAAGCTGTGAAAAGTGCTTACAAACTCATTGTGTTGAATAATGTGGATGCTTAATGCATAAGGTAAGTGAGGAATAAACAGACCTCTGCAAACTGGTCTGTTTAAAAAGAACCGTTTTTCAGATATTTAAACAGTAAAAGTCAGGTACAACACCTTAAGCCTACACCTTGTTGCAGTGCCAGTCTCTCCCCGTGAGCCCTGAGCACTTGTAAAATTAAATGCAATTTCCCCATTGTGGGACAAATAAAGGATTATCTTAGTTAATGAATGTTCATGTGTCAGAGGAGGGCACATTCCAAGACTAATGACAAGATAAACACATTCTCTTCGATAGTGTGCTTAAAGGTTGTATAGAGGAATTTCCAAGGAATGAGAAATCCAGCGACTGTTTGTCCTTTTTCAAATGTTGCGCATGCGTGAAACCACCTCCCTCCTCCACAGCTCCCTAAGTAGAAACACCTCCTCCCGCCTCCTCCTTACGCTGTTTGTTTACAGTCAGTGTGCGTTCAGAATCATTGTTGCTGCTGTAACTATACTGTACGTTTTCAAATGATAAGCAGAAGTTCCCTGTCCAGAAGTCATTTATCAACCAACGCGTCAGTCTTTAGACCCTCTGCTTCACTGCACGTCATCGCTGGAAGCAATCTCCAAGAATCACCTGAGTTTAGTTTCGCTCCTTTTCCCTTTCTCTTCTTCTTTCAGTGACCTCAAAAACGGACTTTCTTTTGCAGCTAACTGGTAGTGGATTCTTGTCTGAAATTGCAACAAACTTTGTGCAAACTGCGAGGAAGCTACAGTTGGAAAAAGCCGCCAAGAACCGCTGCGTTGCGTTGGTTGAGTAAACAGCGTCTTGCGGCTGTGGAATGCGTGAGAGGCGAACGTAAACCACGTAATCCCAGCTCGCCGGCAACTCAGTTACGCTAGAAGCTTAGGGAGTTTGATTGACAACCTAATGTTTATCTGCCCCCACCACGTCCACAGTTGATGGATTTTCATTCTTTTTTTTTTTGGTCATCATAATTACAAGGCTGAAAGGCAAAAAATAATAATCCTCCATACAACCTTTAATCAGTCTCTATTAATCAGTGTTTTCATATGCACTATCTCATATGTGGACAACTTTTTTCTTTAATTAAATATACTGAATTGGCCAAGATAATCAATACATGCCATCATTATCATAGACATAAAGTATTCCAATCCTTCAAAAGGGCACGGACTGTCAGAAGCAGGATACAGCCATATTACAGTGCCTATTGATCTCCACATCTAGGCTAGGCTCGCTCAGAAGAACTACAGACCTTCCTGAAGAAAACCTACCCATGCACAGGGAGAACATGCAAACATGGTACAGAAAATCCAAACCATCCACTCTGAGGTACCACATTTTATCAACAAAACAGTGCACAGAGACAGAAAACAAAAAAAGTCCAATAGTAGGCTGTAAAATCTCAACTCAATATTATTTCTAAAACAATAAAACCAGTCAAATCAAATGAAAGCTAAACCATAAATCTGTAATATTGCGCTAAAATAAAAGAAATACGCAAAGACACATTTCTCAGCAAAAAAAAAAAAAGCACTTTAAAGCGTTATTTTCGGATCCATGTGATACTAGTAATGTTTCCTCATCCCAAACACACCTGGAGTTGTGTTTTGTTTCATTCACATGTTTAACACACAAACCCTGCAGATTTAGGTTGAGTTCTTCTCTCAAACCGAAAACAAAAATCTTAAAATAGAGGAAAACTTAAGTCTTTTGTAAAATGGTGCCTCTTCATGTGTTTTCGGTGAGTTTACCTTGAGGCTGATCCATCTCACTTCAAGCTGCTGTTAAACTATGTCCACACAAACACATTAGTGACAATGACAGATCACATTATCACTTATATGTGTGTGTAACTAAGAGGCGTTTGTACAGGACCGTTTGCATGTTAGCCCTGGGTATTTTTCCACCTTTATTTACTGGTGAAGTGTGTATATATTTGTCTTCAGTTCAGTTTTTCTCAAGCATATGTTTAAACATATATTGTGAGCTTTAATCCAGATTATAATGTTGTTACCTCCTCAAAAACAGACCTGGAGTTGTGTTTTGTTTCATCACAAGGTGGAACAGAGTGTTTTCAGTTTGAGAGAAGAATTCAGCCTAAATATGCAGGGTTTGTGTGTTAAAACAAACATATGTGAACGAAAAAACACAACTCCAGGTCTGATTTTGATGAGGAAACAACATTATAACATAAACCAGAAATAGAGTAATATGGGCCCTTTAAACAACCGCGTTATGGATACGTATCAGCATATCTTAATATTTAAATTTTTTCAAAAATCTATGGAAAAATGAATGGAAAATTTACTTCTAGAACCAGAGTTGTTGGTCCCTGTTGAGCTCCATAGTTCAGGTCCAATACTATAAACAACAACAAAAACAAGGTGACATTTTTTCAACATCTGTGTATAAATTACCATCTATTAACATAAGTGATATAACGTTTTGATAATTTGCAATAATTGAAAGCATTTTTGTCTGAACCGCCTGGTGGAGAATCTCTTATTATTATTATTATTATTATTATTACACAAAATAAAAGGTCTGGTCTAATCTATTTGTTTATTAGCGTGACTTTGTTCCCCCGCTTAAATCACAGTGTGGTATATAAAAACTTTGAACTTCTTTCTTTTTCACTCTCTTTTCTGTCTCATTATACTGTATGGCATGTATTGTTTACTATATGAGAAGTACTCACAAACAAAGCTCAAACCACCACTAGGCTATTACAGTTGAAGTTTTCTCATTAGCCCCTTTTACTTTTGACCTTTACAGACATGAACGTCCATGAATGTCCTCCACTTAACCGCACTGTACAATCTTTCCTCATTTGTGCCGCTGTTTCAACTCTGCGTATCTCTCGTTTCACCACAGCAGCATGTGATCTTGTTTACTTAGCGTTCAGGCAATAAAAATCTAACTTTATATCTATGAACTATGTAGAAGGAAATGCCCAAGGCCTCTCAAAGCAGTGGAGATGACTGTAATGAATAGTTGGGTTTATTCATTTCCAAAAGGAGGCACAGGCAACTCCAACACTGACTTCTTCTGTTGGATATGCAAAGATGCCCAAGAAAACACAAACATAAACACACTGCGTCCTTATGGAGGCAATTAAGGGGAATAAAAAGTCTGAAATGAGCTGAAGATGTGTGACTAATCCAATTAAATAGAGACATCCGATTCAAAAGGGGAATATGGGTAATTTGTATATTTTTTTTAAAATATGAGTTATTTAAAGGTATCGTGGTGTCTATATTAGGAAATGCCCGGAGGAGTGAGGCCATATTTTTGCACATGTTTTAATTTGAATTCAGCCACAGTTTCACATGCAAACAGCACTGCGTATTTTGTGACTATTCCCATCTATCAAAACTCATTTGAGCTACAGATAGAAATGATATAGTCTTTACTCCTCACACAGCTCAAAATAACTGCACTAAACCAGGACCAAACAAGGTCTAACTTAGAACTAAAAGTGGTCTAAACCAGGACTAAACCCAGGTGTAACTCAGAACTAAAAGAGTTCTAAACCAGGTCCAAATCAGAACTAAATAAACCAGGACTAAACCAGGTCTAACTCAGAAATAAAAGTGTTCTAAACCAGGACTAAACCAGGTCCAAATCAGAACTTAACAGGTCTAAACCAGGACTAAACCAGGTCTAACTAAAAGTGTTACAGACCAGGACTAAACCAGGTCTAACTCAGAAATAAAAGCGGTCTAAACCAGGACTAAACCAGGCCTAACTCAGAAATAAAAGCGGTCTAAACCAGGACTAAACCAGGCCTAACTCAGAAATAAAAGAGTTCTAAACCAGGACTAAACCAGGTCCAAATCAGAACTAAACAGGTCTAAACCAGGACTAAACCAGGTCTAACTAAAAGTGTTCCAAATCAGGACTAAACCAGGTCTAACTCAGAAATAAAAGCGGTCTAAACCAGGATTAAACCAGGTCTAACTCAGAAATAAAAGAGGTCTAAACCAGGACTAAACCAGGTCTAACTCAGAAATAAAAGAGGTCTAAACCAGGACTAAACCAGGTCTAACTCAGAAATAAAAGCGGTCTAAACCAGGACTAAACCAGGTCTAACTCAGAAATAAAAGAGGTCTAAACCAGGACTAAACCAGGCCTAACTCAGAAATAAAAGAGGTCTAAACCAGGACTAAACCAGGCCTAACTCAGGTCTAAACCAGGACTAAACCCAGTCTAATCCAGGAGATATACAGTATAAAGCACAGTGGCTGCTGTTGGACAGGAACATCCCACTAGACGCACAGTTTTGGAGATGCTCTGAACATTATAAATTAAACTTTTGACTTTCACCAAATGTTCTACTAATAATGAATACACTAACAGATGGTACTGTGATGGTGATAATATGTTAACTACTGGGCAACTTGATTTCCTGTGACCAACAAAGAAAGAAAGAAAGAAAGAAAGAAGTAGATGGGGTATGGGTAAACACTGAACGGCCCATATGAAAAATAAATATATACCTTCTATACTCAATAATAGATGAGATATTTGATTGTGAATGTGCTCATGACTGCTGTTTTATTAACCAGATGTAAGGGTTGTGTTTCATGTGAGGAAGAGGTGACTGGACCATATAACATTGTAAAGCAGCTTTTCTCCAGAGGGTTTGGAATTGCGTCAGACACTGGCTTTGAGGAGAGGAGAGCGAGCACAGAGAGCACAGACACATATATACATGCATAAACTACAGAGACATCAAACAATACCGCCACTATAACAATGTGGGAAGTACTACTGAAACTTATAGGCAAGAAAAATATGCAGGAGAAAGGCCTGGAAAAATAACCACATTTTGTAAAGATTCACTGTGGACAGTCCTACATTTGCTTGACACGGTGGAGTTTTTTTGTTGTATGTTATTGCATTGCATGGAAGCTCCACATCCATTGAAAAAACAACAACAAGTTCTTACTCTAAGAAGGCTCGCTTCTCCAGGGATCTGGCCTGTATCTTGGCCTGGAGATAAATATGTTTAATGCCATACTGTGGATCATTCCAGGCAAAGCGATATCATCTCCAAGGAAACAAGCAGGTGGCAGACCCTCTACCAGAAAAAATACATACTGCGTCCTTAATAGAATAATAGACTAGAATAAAATGAAATAAAAATGTAACTGTACAGCAACATATTTAGTCAGTTCGAAATGAAAAACGCGCCAATACATTTTACAAAGAAATAAGATATTATTCATTTGAACTTTCCCAGGCCTTCAGTAATTTGCAGCCCACATTGCAAATTTTGGCCTCGGACTCATCTTTCTCATCCAAACAATTACAGTAACTGTACCTGTAACAACACAAGCAATAACAATGAATCATTTGAACTTGCTGCTGACCACACCAAAATGTCCATTCTTCTGTGAAACGTGAGATATTCCTTGTAGATATGGTCCACTTCCTTGTTTGTGCCACCAGACACAACATGCTGAGAACAGTGGATTTTTAGCTGTACAGAAGATCAATAATTTGATGAATGAGGGACAGAGTTTTTAATTTTTTTCCAAGAACTCTGTGACTCCATAACCAGTCTGGGGCATGAGCAACAACGCCACCTCTGCTGCCTCTGTTGTGTCATTTGTCTTGCCTTGTGGCCCTCTTACCTTATGGAATATTTTTGGCCCTTGCCAGTGACAAAGTCAACGGCGAGGGGTATTGTTCTTCCTCGGTTTCTTACGCTCTTATTATTTTTCCTTGCAAACGATCGCGATTTTGAGGGCCTAAACATTGATGAAAAGTTCCAATACTGGGGGTCAAACTCGACCAGTCCAACGAAAATTTTGATAAAATGGGCATCACAACAATGTCCGGAGCGACCCGACTCAACAGCGCCACCTAAAATCAGACCCCTATGGGAGAGTGGAAAAGCAAAGTTTGTCGCAGGCAAACGAAATTTGGAACAGTGATAGAGAACAATGAGACAAGCCAAAAGATGAATTGGAGCACGCCCCTATGACGAACAGGAAGTCAGTCATATGGATCAAAAGTTCGCCGTCGTTTTGACTTGGGTGTGTGCAAAAAGTGTGAAATCCCTTGTGTTTGGTCCAAATGAGCTCAGATTTGACATGTCACATCTACAGACATAGGTTCACTCAAATCATCCAGGTTTTTGAGATAATTGTTACAGTTCGACCGTAGCACGCTGGCAAATAACGCCTTCATTTCCTCTTTCTTTGACGACCTCTCACGGCCACAGGCATTGGCCTCGAGAGCTCAAATTCAAATCACAACTGCGTGACCCCGGCCCCAATGTAATGAAATATGAAATATAATAAAAGTGAACACTATAGCGCCCCCTAACATAGACATGAAACATCAACATAATTGGATCTGGACCAAATTCGGGGATTAAATTCTATGCGTGATTACAAGCAAATAAATATATTACAGACATGGGGCATTTTTCACGTTTAGACCAGCGGGGGCGCACGGACTCAGCCAAAGCCATTTAAAGGTGCACTGTGTAATTTTCCTGATGGATGATCTGTGCAAATTTGAGGATGAATTCTATGAATGACTACAAGCAAGAAAATATATTACAGACACCAGGCATTTTTCATGGTTCGCCAGCACTGTGCACGGACTCCTAAAACATATTTAAAGGTGCATTATGTAAGTTTTCTAGTGGACGAGCTGTCGGTCTGGGCGGTTGTTGGGAAGAGAGAGTGGCGTGCCAGGGCAGTCGTGAGTCCCCAGTGGCTGCGAGGGGAGGGGCGTGCGCACCGGGGTGAGGGCCACCATAGCCGCGAGCAGCTTTAATTAACATTATTATTTACATATTTTAAATGCAATGTTTCTCATAACATTCTCACTCAATCATATTTTAAATTTAATGGTGCACTGTGTAACTTTTCTAGTGGAGGGTCTAGTGGAGGGCTTTTATTCCATGGAGATGTTATTGCTTTGTCTGGAATGTTTCACAGTATGGTATTAAACGTGCCTGGAAATCCAGATGGATATCTCTCTGTATTTGTTATACAGATATCAGCCGCTGGTACAGCAATGAGTTTGAGTTTGTTTTTTTCCTGGCAAGTATTAAACCTTTTCTAACTTCATGGAGACCAAACCAAACCAAGTTACAGGTCAGATCTGTGGAGAGGCGACCCCGCTCACAGACAAATGTCTGTTTTTCTAGGTATTTTTGAGCTGTAAAACCACCTGTGACTGAATAAATCTAAGGTAGAGCTGTTTAATGTCATACTGTGGAACTTTCCAAGCAGAGCGGTGACATATGCATAGAAACAAGCAGGTGATGGACCTTCACTCAAAAACTTAATGCAGCTTTGAAACATATATTCATAAAAAGTGTGGATTACCAACAGTCTGCCAGTCACTAATTCTCAGTCTAAACTAACTCCTTCACTCCAGTTTGATCATATGCAGCCACTGAATTATGTTCAAGTAGTTTCTGTCGTTATTCTTCCTAATCTTGTTTCATGTCACACAAAACTCAGAACTAAAGAGGTCTAAACCAGGACTAAAGCAGGTCTAATTAAAAGTGTTCTAAACCAGGACTAAACTAGGTATAACTCAGAACTAAAAGAGGTCTAAACCAGGTCTAACTCAGAACTAAAAGAGGTCTAAACAAGAACTAAACCAGGCCTAACGCTGAGGTCTAAACCAGGACTAAACCAGGTCTAATCCAGGAGGTATATACAGTAGTGGTTGCTGCAGGATGGGAACAGCCCACTAGACACACAGTTTTGGAGCTCTGAACATTATAAATTATAACTTAAGTTCTGACTCTCACCAAATGTTCCACTCATAATGAATGCACTGATGCACAGATGGTACTGTGATGGGCACGATGGTGTTAATATTTTACCTATTGGGCTACTTGATTTGACTCTTATGACCATTTTAGAATGTCGCTACCTCATCAAAAACAGACCTGGACTTGTGTTTTGTTTCATTCACACGTTTGTGTAACCCTGCATCATTAGTCTGTCTACATCTCCAAAGCCTGTGATGTTCCACCTTATGATGTCATGAAGCTGCACTTTCCAGTTAACAGTTCTCTTTTACCTTTTGTTCAGGTAAAGGAATTAACCAAATGATTATAGTGAAGGTGTGTGTGCACTTTAAAAACCTTAAAAACACTTTAAAAACTTCCTGCATTACCACATGACATCACAAGGTGGAACAGAGGGGGTTTTTTTTTATAAGAAATATGCCAGATTTGTGTGTTAAACGTGTGAATGAAACAAAACACAACTCCAGGTCTGTTTGTGATGAGAAAATAGTGTAATATGCGCTCTTTAAATATCTAAATGACCCCTTACCTCTGTCAGATTTTAGAAAACGAGATCTTTGATAAAACTCACAGCTCAGGAATCATGGAGCGAACCGTGTGCAGGCTCTAGTAGGATCAAATAAAAGCCAAAATTGTTTCTGCGTCTGAAATTGATCCACCACATTAAAATTCCTCGTGAGTTTTTCGATGGTTTACGAACGCATGATGTGAAAACAGACACACATTTCATTTGCTGCTGACCTCTGAACGCTCCGTGAATGAGCTGCAAAAAGGATTAAGGATATGGATCTGTCTCACTCATTTAGATCTTAAAATTGTATTCTTATTTTAAAAAGTTAAGTAGTAATTCAAGCTTGACTCTGTGTTATTGTGTACTGGCAAAACATTTTATCTTTTCAAGTATAATAAGAGGATAGAGTAGCCAAAGCCTTTACTCAAATGGTACTGTTACTTCAAAATAACAAAGAAATGACTCAAGTAGTACTTTTACTTCAAAATCATAACAAAGAAATGACTTAAATAGTACTGTTACTTCAAAATAATAAATAAGTGACTCAAGTAGTACTGTTACTTCAAAATAATAACAAAGAAATGACTCAAGTAGTGCTGTTACTTCAAAATCATAACAAAATTACTCAAGTAATAATGATAAATTAATTATTCAAGTAGTACTGTTATTTCAAATTAATAACAAAGAAAAAAGTACTCAAGCAGTACTGTTATTACAAAAGAATAACAAAGAAATGACTCAAGTAGTATTGTTACTTCAAAATAATAAAAAAGGAATTGCTCAAAATATAATTACTCAAGTAGTACTGTTACTTCAAAATACCAACAAAGAAATGACTAAAGTAGTGCTGTTACTTCAAAATAATAACAACAAACGACTGAAGTAGTACTGTTACTTCAAAATACCAACAAAAAAATGACTGAAGTAGTACTGTTACTTCAAAATACCAACAAAAAAATGACTGAAGTACTGTTACTTCAAAATACCAACAAAAAAATGACTCAAGTAGTACTGTTACTTCAAAATACCAACAAAGAAATGACTCAAGTAGTACTGTTACTTCAAAATCATAACAACAAAATGACTCATGTGGTAATTGGAGTAAATTGTGAGGTTGACTTTCATTTAAAACAACTGGGAGAACAAAAAGATGAAATAATACACAAAACATAGTCCAAAATTTTGAAAGAACAGAACAAAAGTCAGATCATTTTTTTCTGGAGGAGCGCCTGCCACCTGCTTGCTTTCTAATTTACATTCATTTAAATCATTTCCATTGCTAAAAACACATTGAAAATCATGCATTCTTATCGTGAGCGGGCTCGCCTCTCCGCAGACTTGAACTATAACTCGCGGTATCACTTCCCCATGCCTCAGTGTAAATACGCCGCACTGTTAACCTCCGCCAGAAACATTACACTTTAAAACCATTTCAGTGTAATCGTTTGTACACGTATAGTACTTTTCGCCGTGTACTCCTCTCAGCTGATGACCCCATTCTTTCTGACAGAGACTTGAAATCAGTATTAAACACTGGGAGCGATTTCAGTGCTTCTAACGACGGAGTGGTCTTCCTGTCCACGAGCCTGTCCCATAGCAGCTTTAGGCACAGGCCCCTGCTCTGGGGGGTCTCTGGGGTCCCTCTGGGGTCCCTCTGGGGTCTCTATTAGTGTGTGTTAGACTGATGCATCATTGAGAAGCCCCTATGGTCCACACATAATTGTTTCTCACAGGTGAATCAATGAGATGGATGAAGTGGAAAGGAGAAATCACAGCTCTACGAAATGAAACTGAGGCTCTATATTCGTCAATAACCCCGTCAACATCTTAAAGGGCCCATATTACGCTATTTTCTGATCTCGCTCTGTTCCACCTTGTGATGTCATGAACTCGGCTAATACAGGAAGTGTGCTACTGTGTGTTTAAACTCCACACACATTCACTAGAATCATTTGAACCATTTCTGTTCTGGTTTTGGAACTGTCACTGTCTACTGAACAAAAGGTAAAATGTAGCTATTAACGTGAAAACTACCGCTTCAAGACGTCACAAAGTGGAACAGAGCATTTTGAGCTTTGGGGATGTAGATAAACTATTAATAAAGGATTACTTAAACATGTGTGAATGAAACAAAACACAACTCTGGTATGGTTTGGAGAAGGTAACAACATTCTAACATGGCTCAAAGCTCACAAGTTAATTCTTGTGTAATATAGGACAATATCTTTTGATTTAATAATACATTTCATGCTTATCCACTTGTAGTTGCAATCTCCTTAAAGTATCTATTTAAAAAAAAAGGTTACTGCAATCACAACTATACCTGGGTTGCCAGTGCCTAAACCTACAGTCCCTGACAAAAGTCTTGTCGCTTATCCATTTTGTAGAAACAAAAGCTTATAACCTGACTTTAAATTAATCGATTGGTTTTAGAAATGTCTCATATGAAAGCTAAAACCCTCCCAAATTATGCTCAATATACTAAAATAAATTTGCTTCACTGAAGAAAGATTGATCATTTAATGAACACAGAAAGGTCAGATTTTGGCAAGACAAAAGTCTTGTCGCCTACAGAAAATTGAACAAATAATTTACTTCAAATACAAAAATATGTTGCATAACGTCAGTGAATTAAGTAGTGGTGCTGTGAGATCCATATTTAATATCTTGTATGACTTCCATGAGCTTGAAGGACTGCATCCATGCGGTTTTACATGCCTCCCAGAGTTCATCAAGATTCTTTGGTTTTGCCTTCCATGCTTCCTCTTTCATTCTACCCCAGACATGCTCAATGATGTTCATGTCTGGTGACTGGGCTGGCCAGTCCTGGAGCACCTTGATCTTCTTCGCCTTGAGGAACTTTGATGTAGAGATAGAAGTATGCGATGGAGCACCATCCTGCTGCAAAATTTGACCCCTTTTATGGTTGAGAATGTAAGAGGTAGCTAATACTTCTTGATATTTTAGGCTATTGATATTGCCTTCCACCCTGCAAATGTCTCGCACACCCCCATACTGGATGTAACCCCAGACCATGATTTTTCCGCCACCAAACTTAACTGTTTTCTGGGTGAATCTTGGATCCATGCGGGCTCCAGTAGGTCTCCTGCAATATTTGCGGCGGCTGTGATGTAATTCAACCGAGGATTCATCTGAGAAATCCACCTTCTGCCACTTTTCCAGTGTCCATCCTTTTAGCAGGCTGTGGGCCTTGGCAAATGCCACACGGTTTTTTAATTGCCTTTTGTTTAGTGCTGGTTTCTGTGCACTGATTCGACCATGGAGGCCATTTCGAGACAGAATTCTACAAACTGTTCTGGCTGACACAGGGACTTGAGGTGACCAGGCCTGGTGGAGCTCTGCTGCAGTGGAAAAGGGGCTGGCCTTGGATTTTCGAATCAACAAACGGTCCTCCCGAGCAGTTGTCTTGCGGGGTCTGCCGGACCTGGGCTTGTCAAAAACATCTCCAGTCTTTTCAGATCTTTTTCTTATTCTTTGTACTTGACGCTGAGACACATTGAAGGTGTCAGCCACCTCAGCAGTGGATCTGGTCTTCAGCCTCTTGATAATTAACGCTTTGGTCTCAGGGTGGATCTTAGGCATGTTGTCAGAGGTCAAGTTGCAGTTGATGTGAAGGTCTGGTGTGCTGGGGTTCTTTTTATACACACCCACTAATTGATTGATCAGTAACTGATCACAGGTGAGGCTGTAATCTAGGATTGGGTGCATCATATGACAAGGCGACAAGACTTTTGTCTTGCCAAAATCTGACCTTTCTGTGTTCATTAAATGATCAATCTTTCTTCAGTGAAGCAAATTTATTTTAGTATATTGAGCATAATTTGGGAGGGTTTTAGCTTTCATTTGAGTCATTTCTAAAACCAATCGATTAATTTAAAGTCAGGTTATAAGCTTTTGTTTCTACAAAATAGATAAGCGACAAGACTTTTGTCAGGGACTGTACAGTACACATACAGTACATGCTTTTAATCATTCTCAGTGTATGGACAGGCTCATGTGAAGCTCAGAACCTCCAGAATTCCCTCCCTGAGCTGCAGAGGCTGCACTAGCACTGACTCATGATCGGCTGTAGGTGCTGGGGTTTAGGTGGAGACCCTTCAGATCAGAGAGGGTTTGGACATGTGCAAAGGGGAATAGTAAATGTAGAATAGAGGGATGATCAGCTTATGGGGGCCAGCTCTTTGCACTTAAAACAGGAAACAAAATCAAATGTTGCTTATTCCATTGGTAGATCATTTTACTTGTCAAGTTGAATCTACTCAAATAAAGTAAATGTTCTTAATTTAAGTCATTTTAACTTACCTAGATGTTGCTTTTTGCAGCCTGCCACTTATCGTAAGCTGGGACAATATATTTGGGGGCTCAGTATTTATATCGTGTCTACATTTTCTTCGTAAAAGTGAGGAGATTTGAGGTAAAAGGTTGAAAAACTTCTATGGCTAATTCTTCTATCTGCCACTTACTTGTTGCAGCTCAGATCTTTTAATGATACTGTTTATTTAAAAATTGTTCACTGGGATTATCCTGCTTTGTTGTTTATTGCGTCAGTGGCAAAAAGTTGTTTCAATATTATAATTTATTGCAGTATATCTCTGTAGTGATATATCATGATTCAAAATTTGGAGCTAATCTTGTTCCAAAGTTGCGAGTTGTTTTAACTGATAAGCCAAGGCAAAATTCATTAAAATCAGTAAGAATTCATTTAGTTTGGAACATGTGCAGTGAAATCAAACTATTGAAAGAACCTCAATGAGAAGAACTGTTACACTTGCGTTTGTAAGTTCATTCATCGCCGTCTTTAAAGATGCATTGTGTAACTTTTCCAGTGGAGTGTCCGTCATATGCTTTTGTGTTGATGTGATGTTATTGCTTTGTCTGGAATGTTTCACAGTATGGCATTAAACCTTTCTATCTTCATGGAAACCAAAACAGACCAAGTTACAGGTCAGATCTGTGGAGAGGCGACCCCGCTCACAGTCAAAATGCCTGTTTTTCTGAATATTTTTGAGCTGTAAAAACCACCTGTAATTGAATAAATGTAAAGTAGAGCTGTTTAATGTCATACTGTGGAACATTCCAGGCAGAGCGATGGCATATCAGTGGAAACAAGAAGGTGACGGACGCCCACCCAAAAAGTTACACAATGCACCTTTAACATTGCATGGTTGAACAGCTGTGTCTTGGCGGAGGTCTACCCCATTCCATTTTTAACTTTGCGTTTGCCTATTTATAAACTTTTTCGCCTCCTTTAGACTCCTATATTCTGTCAAAATCAAAAACTGTCAATTATTTCTGGAAAGCATCACAAGAAATGTATGAATGAGCATATTTGCACGCTAATGTATCAGGCAAGGTATGTTTAAAAACGCAAATAGTATAGTATATAATATGATCATTGATAAAACTCCAAAGACACAAGCAGCGCTACTCACCATGCTGCCTGGAGCCTCTGGGTGTCCCTCCCGGGCTGGTCCCAGTGGCTACCCGCTGAGGAGTCACCTGCAGCCGCTCTCCATCTCCCCCGTGTCCCGCTGTCCGTCTGCGCGCTCACGGGAGGGAGAGAGAGCTCAAAGATAAAAGTTTGATTTGTAGCAACAGTTTGTCTTTAAGATGAATGAAAAACGGCGCAAATTCTGACGCTGTTATCGGACCGTCATATCTAACAACTATTATCAAAAAGCAGAATTATTTCGTGCATCCTTAAGTAAATAAATAGAGGTAAAATGCTCAAAGAAACTCCAGTGTTTTCGTGAGCATTCAACAGGGAGTCGTGGGTGTGCGCCGCTCCGTGTTGCAATGCGGTAAAAATGAAGTTCGTGCGGCTCTCCTCCTCCGCTGCCGCCGCTGCTCGGGGTCCAGATGTGCAGGTCCAGCGGTGAGTGATGCGCGCGTGGACCGGGCAGGACAAATGCGCGTGCTGGGGGGGAGTGCGCGGGAGATACCTGGGCGAGGTTCTGGACGCGGATACCCAGCAAGTGAGTACCAAAACACCGTGCGTCAGCGTGATACAAGAGGGGTCTGGAGCACGGGGATGTCACCGGTGCGCGCGTTCATCCATTTATTTTGAGTTGATTTTTGGAGAGTTTTTCTCTCACGCATTTTCAGTCTCAAATTACATAATATTTATGAATGAACAACGCCCTTTTACTAAGTTCTGCTGGATGTGAAACCAAGTGGAGCTTTCTCTGTGACAGTCAGACCGTTTTTTTTTTCATCTTGGTACAGTCTGAAAACTGATGCTTTAACATGTGAACTGCAAAAGACAGAAAGAGTAAAAACTTAATTCTACATATATAATAGGTCAAAGTTCATGATGACCTCCAGGGCATGGCAACAAATGTCCAGAACGGGACAAGACGAAGTAAAGATCCAGAAGAATGGGTGGGGTGGTGGGGCAAAGTTCTCCTTAAAATGGGCAGGTGGAGTGAAAACCAGGTTCAAAGTCCAGAGCAAAAGTTCAACTGAGGAAGAGGGCAGGGGCAAGGGGCAGTGGGGACAGGGGCAGTGGGACAGGGGCAGCGGGGACAGGGCCAGTGTGGCAGAGTCCAGGTCACATAAGGAGCAGTTTTTGAGCACAAATGTCCAGTGCCGTGATGTCAAAAATCATCTTCACACACATTCAATCAAAAACCTCAAGTTTTTTTTGCTAATTATTTAAAACTCAAAAAAAAACCCACAGACACATCTTCTATTTTACAGTCTTAGTTTATATTCAACTTTGAAGTAAACATTTAAATCAAATATTACATAGTTTATTTTATTAACCAATGAATACAACAAAACATTTTTTTCTTTCTCAACCAAAACATACTTTAACATACTTTATTAGATGCTGAGCTACAAAACAGACTTAAAAGAAGAAACACATTATAATAAAATATTTGCTTTGTTTACGGTGTCTCTAGAATAACTCTCCCATTCCACAAAAGAGAAGAAAAAAAATGAAAAATGTATGAACAGAAAGGTAGACCTGATGGCCAAAAAAAAAAGACCAAACAGATGAAGCCACACCGGGCCAACCCTGTACAGGACTGTGCCGGTGCCAACACCACTGGCAGCCAGGTTCAGGAGACTTACAAACACACTAAAACAAACTGTCCTAATTAAAACACAACTTCACTTCACTTTACTTCAGACTATATATGGAAGACTTTCTCAAATAGGCACAAACATGATGATTTTTTTTACTACGACAACCAAATCCATGATTAATTATCATATATACAATTAACGATTACTATTCACATGTTACCAATCAATAGTAAGGTCTTTTCTAAATCAGATCTTGAAGAAACATCACATATTCATTTATTTTAATGAAACTAAAGGCTTGAATTAAATCAATTTAATTTCAAAAGCATATTTTCATCTTCTGCAGCATTATTATTATCATTATTATTGCCAATAAGGACCATGTTGTGTCCCTGTTAATAGAAAAAACACTTTATATAATACACATCGTGGCTCTCCTCTGTGTCCCTTGTTTCATTCCTGTGCAGGGTCAGGTACATGGGAGGAAACTACACCTTTTTGGAGTCATCTGACAGACCACATACACATAACACACTGAAGAGAAACATTTTTAGTCCTGAAACCAAGTCTACATGTTGCAAATCTCAAACAGCAAGAGTCCAAGTTGATTAACAAAGTATATCTGCGTCATTTCATTCAGAATAGCAAAGCTGGTCAATATTCTAAACAACTCTTTACTTATTTATTATTTCAAAGCACAATTCACCAAAACAGCCATTTCACTCAATCAGAGCTTTTTCTCAAAGCAATTTCCCAGGCTTCCAACTAGCATTTCTAGGATTTCCATTTAAACAGTAAAAGAAAAAAAACAAACAAACTACACCATAAATCAATCTGTGTCCTAGATAAACTATATAATAACTCCCACTGATTGCAACAGTGTTCTATTCACAGCAAAAATGTGCCTCACTAGTCGATTACCAAAACAGCCAAACGAGCCACACCCTCTGGGCCGTCAGAGCCCATGACCCAGCCCTGTCGACAACACTGAGATTTCTCAAGTGTTATCATCTGAAATCTACAAAGTCACGAAATCTGGCCCAGAGCCCGACGTCGTCCTGGTGCAGCCCCAAAGTAACAATGGTACTAGCTAACAATAGCCATTTGCACTGCGTCAATCAAAAATAAATGTACACAGGGAAACAGATTTTCTCTGCCACTGTATTCATAAGGTTCTGATAAATTGTGTTATGCACTCTGCACTCTGAGGCAAAAATACACAATACACATAAGAACGAAACAATACATTTAGTTTTGAAAATGTTGATTTTACATTTTCTTAAATTCATATTCAAAGTTTTCATGATTTGGCTCCCACACAAAAAAACAACAGAATTATAAAGGTGCTGATCAAATCAAAAGTACTGCACTCCCTGTCAAAATAATAACTACAACACCCAATTGAAGTACAACATGTCCAGAAAAGTAGATTTGTGATATAATATATACTATATTACTGCTAATGCCCAGATTCAGTTACAACTATGCAAATAATTAACATTTTATTTCTACGATTTATTGATTTATTGTTTATTTGAATAGGTAGATACACAAACATAGATTAAGAGTTCAATAATCTGATGCAGGTATCAGTCCCCAAGAGGGCTTTGAACTGTTCACTAAAAAGCAGTGGGATATTTGGTAGAAAAAGCAGTAAATACAGTGACTGTGTCAAGAGAATCAAATATCTAAATATTACAAACATACAAACGCACACACTCCCATTCTCTCTCTCTTTCACACACACAGTTTACACAGCTGACACTGCTGCTGTTACCGGAGCCGGGACTAGTGGTGATAGTCAGAAGTCTTACAGAAAGGACCTCTGCAGTCCCCTGTGCTGTGGCTCGTGTGGACCTCGTGGACAGTCTGTTTACACATTTACAGAGTGGTTCTAGTCCATTCAAACATTTAAAGGTGAGTTTTACATCTAAAATTGCAGAAGTTATCAAAATTTAAAATGTTATACTTTGATTAAATTGAGCAGTGGTGAAATCTGATGGGCCTTTCGTCGAAGTACGATTATAGAGGTTTTAATGTGGTTGGGTTGGTCTGAGAGCTCACAGTACCACAAAAACTGTAACTGAGAAAATATTATATTCTGTTCTGGTTAATATGGATACTTGTTTCCATGTCCCACAAAACCTGCATGGTGCACCGCCACTTGTCATGTTCTTATATAAAACCGTATAATTCCACAGAAACTATTTTTGGAGCTATGGATTTGTATTGATTTAGTAGTTTTCATATCACATTTATAGTTTCATAACACATTAACATTATCAGAGGTATGAGCAAGGCAGGGCTGCAAGATTAATTAGCAGTCCAAATTCAACGGGCACAACCAACAAATCGCAAAGGCTTCAACGCTCCATTTCATTAATATCAGATTTTTCTCCACATACAACTAAATATTGGTGATCACATTGCTCCTCAGAAAGAAACAAACAAAAAACAGCCAGATATTTTTCCTAAATGTTCTAGCCCCAGCACGAGGAATAACAGTTTGTATTTCAAGCACCCATCCCTTCATTCCTTTTCGTCTGGTACTGCAAGAAATAGCCGTGATAAGAATTGCTTCATGCCAAATTGCTGAATACATGATATTTAACCAGTGAGTAAGTCAGAAAAGTTTGATAAGCATAAGCTATAACTGTGGCTTCTTATGGTGAACGATACACAAGTACATATAACAACGCACAATAATAATGATATGGTAACTGAACAATTGTTGTAAAAGTTGTTGTTAACCACAAAGTTAACAAACCTTTAATGGTTTTCAGTTATTTTGTTTCTACCAAATCATGCACTTAATAGGAGGTTCACGGATGGAGGTTTTTAATAGAGTAATAAAAAAATAAATAAAAAATAAAAAATTCTCTCCACAAACCAATTTAAATGAAAACTTGACAGGCCTTTCCAAATGCATTTTAGTTTTCAATCTTAAAAGGTGCGTTATGTAACTTTCTGACTTGCTGATTGGGCCTGGGGTCTGGTGTCTGCTTGTTTCTATGGATACGTTATTGCTCTGTCTGGAATGTTCTACAGTATGACATTAAACAGCTCAAACTTACATTTATCCAATTACATTTGGTTTTATAGCTCAAAAATACCTAGAAAAACAACATTCTGACTGTGAGCGGGGTCGCCTCTCCACAGATCTGACCTGTAACTTGATCTGGTTTGGTCTCCATGAAGATAGAAAGGTTTAATACCATACTGTGAAACATTCCAGACAAAGCAAAAACATCTCCAGGGAGAAAAACATTTGACAGACCCTCCACCAGAAAAGTTACACAATGCGCCTTTAAACAGCAGAGCATTAATATTCTCTCAGAAATAACCTCAGCTGGATACTGCATGAGACAGGAAGTAAAAGTTGCTCGTCCATTTGAATAATACTCCATCTCAGATTGTGCAGTAGTTTTATGCAGTACTGCCAGTGTTTGAAGTAGTGTGAACTGCTTTTATCCTCCGTCTCTTGGGATGCTCCTCTCTCCAGCCCCAGATAAAACACTGAGCTGAACTTCTCACAAAATTACCGTCAAAGATGTTTTGGAATGATAAAACTATTTCCAGGAGGTTCAGATCAGCACCTCCACCCGTTTGTTTATTCCCGGCAGGTATGATGTGAAGGTCAGACGATAAAAACACTTGACCTTTAAAGCGTTTTCGTTTTTTATTGTACTTACGAATATATTATCTCTCTATATATATTGACATTTTTGAACTATAAATACTTAAAAGTGCATTATGTAACTTCAGTTGGGGGTCCGTCACCTCCTCGTTTCTATGGATATGTCATTGCTCTGCCTGGAATGTTCCACAGTGTGACATTAAACAGATCAAACTTACATTGATCCAATCACAGGTGTTTTTATAGCTCAAAAATACCTAGAAAAACAGACATTCTGACTGTGAGCGGGGTCGCCTCTCCACAGATCTGACCTGTAACTTTATCTGGTTTGGTCTCCATGACGATAGAAAGGTTTAATGCCATACTGTGAAACATTCCAGACAAAGCAATAACATTTCCATGTAGAAAAGCATTTGACAGACCCTCCACCAGAAAAGTTACACAATGCACCTTTAAATATACACTTAAATATTCAGAATTAATATCTCTGTAAACAAAACAAAACAAAACAAAAAAACAAACAAACAACAAAAAACAAAAAACAAAATATGCACAGCTTCAGAATGTGGTACTATTATTCAACCCCAAAGCATAAGATTAATATGACAGGTTTGTGGTGCCAATCCCAGACAAATAATGATAAGGTTCAGTATTTATGGATTTTCTGTTTGCAGAATGTGTTTAATAAAATGTAATGCTATAATGACCTTTCAGTATGGAATCATTTAACACTAGAGTTATAATATAGTAGTAATACTTTTGGGGGGATTCACACAGACAGTTGCAGTAGCAGCACTAGCAGTAGTAAGCAGTAGTAGTGTGGATAATTTGCAGCAACGTTACAAATTAAAGAAGGAAAAAAACACATGCACCAACACACAAACACACACACACGCACGCACGCACACACACACACACACACACACACACACACACACACACACACACACACACACAAATAGCAGCACATTACAAACACTGATTTAAAATGTGAGTGCAGTGTTTACCAGCAGAGGGCAGCAGATTTTTCCTTGGAGTCAAGATTGTCACACACACTTTCACCCAGTCACACTCTCTCACCCAGTCACACTCTCTCACCCAGTCACACACTCTCTCACCCACTCTCTCACACTCTCTCTCACACTCTCTCACCCACTCTCTCTCATCCACTCTCACACCCACTCTCACTTTCACACTCTCACTTTCACACTCACACTTTCACACTCACACTCTCACACACACTCTCACTCACACTTTCACTCACACTCACACTCTCACTCACACTTTCACTCACACTCACACTCTCACACACTCTCACTCTCTCACCCACTCTCACACCCACTCTCACTTTCACACTCTCACTTTCACACTCTCACTTTCACACTCACACTCTCACACACTCTCACTCACACTTTCACTCACACTCACACTCTCACTCACACTTTCACTCACACTCACACTCTCACACACTCTCACTCTCTCACCCACTCTCACACCCACTCTCACTTTCACTCACACTCTCTCACACACTCTCACTTTCACACTCACACTCTCACCCACTCTCACACCCACTCTCTCACACACTCTCACTTTCACTCACACTCTCTCACACACTCTCACTTTCACACTCACACTCACCCACTCTCTCACACACTCTCTCACACTCTCACACACACTCTCACACACACACACGCACACGCACGCGCACGCGCACACACACACACACACACACACACACACACACACACACACACACACATACACTCTCACACTTTGAACACACCTAATCAACAACATTAAAGTCAGAAAAATAAAAAATACTGATAATAAAATGTACATTATGAAAACATCATATGCATTTCTCTGTGAAAGTAAACAAACTTTGGCCTGGTCTCTTTTAGCTAAAGGTGAACAAGCAGCAAGTCAAATCTTGGTCCAACCTTATTATTTCTCCTGCTGTGTTGTGTTTCTGCAGTAATTGGCGAAAGCTACAGACTCAAAACAACCAAGTAAATAAAGGATTTTCATACAGAGATAAAGGCTTTGTGCCCGTATATTTGCATTCACATTGTTTATTGCTCTGTTTGCACACAGAGACTGTAAGGAAATGTTCATGTCTTCTTAGAACTTCAACAAAACTACTTAAATTAAAGTCAGTGACGTCCTTCTGAGGTCAGTAAGGCATTTATATTCTTATTTTATTGGACACTGTGTTTTCATTACAGAAGGAGTAGGACCAGGTGTAATCAACGGGTGTAATGTATAAACCCAGTGCTGGAACATGAAGTAAAAGTAGTAAAGTACTGTACGTAAAGGTGCACTGTGTAACACCTAGAAACACCTGCTTGTTTCTATGGATACTTCATTACTCTGCTTAGAATGTTCCACAGTATGACATTAAACAGCTCTACTTTACATTTATTCATTTACAGGTGGTTTTACAGCTCAAAAATACTTAGAAAAACAGACATTCTGACTGAGTGTGGTCACCTCTCCACAGATCTGACCCCTAACTTGGTCTGGTGTGGTCTCTATGATGATAGAAAGGTTTAATGCCATACTGTGAAACATTCCAGACAAAGCAATAACATCTCCATGGAGAAAAGCATTTGATGGACCCTCCACCAGAAAAGTTACACAATGTACCTTGAAGTATCTGTACTTACTACTCCACTACATTTTTTAACTTGACTGAAAAGAAAGTTGGTTTTTTTTTGTTTTTTTTTTTAATGATTGTTTGAGACTTGATGAAAAGGCTGAGGGTTTATTTTTACCACATTGGTACTCTGAGCAAACCAAAATATACAAATAAAAACAGATAGGACAAAATATATCAATTTAATTGTTTAATAGACAAAAAATATTCAGCATAGATCTTTATCAAAATCACTATATTTGGAGCTATATTACATCTGTGCAAAATACTTTTAATTTTTACTTTTTAAGTACATTTTTACATTTTTAAATGAGTACTTTAAAGGTGCATTGTGTAACTTTTCTGGTGCAGGGTCGTCAAATGCACAGTATGGTATTAAACCTTTTTATCTTCATGGGCACCAAACCAGCCAAATCGGACCAAGTCAGAGAAGACAGAATGCCTGTTTTTGTAGGTATTTTTGAGCTATAACAAGCTGGTGACAGAACCCCAACCAAAAAGTTACATAGTGCACCTTTAATACTTTTACTTAAGTGGATTTTTTAATGTGATACCCCCTGTCACTAAAACTGCAGAAATCAGATAATGATTTTGGTGTGCATGGAAACTAATTTTATTACCATTAAACTGTTAGACATCTAAAATAATAATTAAAAATACATACAATACTTATTGCCTATTACATTTATATTATATTCTTTTATAATAGTTTAATTGGTTATTTTTAATTACATTTTTTGTTGCCATTTTCCATTTTCTGCAGCTGAAATGATACCGGCTCTTTTCTTCTGTAATGACATTCTACGACCAGCAGAGGGCACGATTGTATACGTACATTTACATTTTAACAGTGGCCCCACGTGTGTCTCATTGAGCTTGTGTTTGTGGCTGTGTTCGCTGATCTGTGCCCGTGTTTACGTGAAGACCACCGAACATGTGGCGAGAGAGATACTTGAAAAGAAAGTTGTTTGTCCCGGATATAAATATATAAACGAAGAGAGAAAGGAAAAATAAACCGGGAGAGGATCGGCCTGTTGAAGTGGATAATGGCCCTCCTTGGATTTCTCGTTAAACACCACAGACTGTTGCTAAAAACGCTTTAATTTCCTTTTACAGGTGACTGAAACGTCTTTGCATAATACCACATGTTAAAATGATCATAACTGTATTGTAACTGCATGGAGAGGTTATTGTTTTGCCTAGAATGTCCCACCATATAGCATTACACTTACCTGTTTTCAAGGAGACAGGTCAGCTCTTGTGGGAGGCGAATCCAGCCACTGTAATAATGCATGTTTTTGAAGGTACTTTTTGTGACAATGTGGGCTTTTGTCCCATTTGAACTCATTCATTTGTTTAATTTTACACATTTGTTCATTTTCAATATACAACCCTAGTTTTAGGTATATTTTACTTTTATTATCACACACCATATTGTAAATTTAAGTATACTTTGCCAGTTTCAGTTGAATACGTTCACATTCTTACCTGTACCTAAGTGTGTCGCAGGTCGGCCATTTTGAAAGGTGGTGGGCCGGATCATGTGGAGGGGAGAATGTCTTTAAGTTCCTTTTTATTTTTATGTTTTTATTATGTTTTTGTATTTTGTTCTTTTTTTTTTTTTTTTTTATTTCAGTGTGTTTTTGTATTTTGTTCTGTTTTTGTTTTTATTTCAGTGTGTTTTTGTATTTTGTTCTATTTTTGTTTTGTTTTTATTTCAGTGTGTTTTTGTATTTTGTTCTATTTTTTTTGTTTGTTTTGTTTTTTTTCTTTTGGTTTTATTTCAGTGTGTTTTTGTATTTTGTTCAATTTTTTTGTTTTGTTTTTATTTCAGTGTGTTTTTCTATTTTGATCTGTTTTTGTTTTGTTTTTATTTCAGTGTGTTTTTGTATTTTGTTCTATTCTATTTTTTGTTCTATTTCAGTGTTTATAGTTTATTTGAAGCACTTTGGTTTAGAAGAACTTCAGAAGGCCCTTAGTAAACAGCCGGCTTTAGATACTTCTAAAGGTCCCTGTACACCTGGGACCTGTCAAAGGACTATGGTACTTACCTGGAGGAGGTCCTTCCTGCTGAGGAGTAGAAAAGGTAGTCGGGTTAATCATTTGGGGGAAGTTATTGTTACTGTATTTATTGATATTTTGTTTTTTGTTAGTATATTGCATTTCAGTTCACACTCCTTATCAGTTGGTGGTGGTAACGGTATTGTTCTTCGTTGCTTTTTTACACTCTATTATTATTTTTCCTTGCAAACGATCACGATTTTGAGGGCCTAAACATCGACGAAAAGTCCCAATACTGGGGAGCAACCTGACTCAACCGCGCTGACAAGCAAAGTTTGTCGCAGGCAAACGAAATTCGGAACAGTGATAGAGAACAATGAGACAAGCCAAAAGATGAATTGGAGCACGCCCCTATGACGAACAGGAAGTCGGTCATATGGATCAAAAGTTTGCCGTCGTTTTCACTTGGGTGTGTGCAAAAAGTGTGAAATCCCTTGTGTTTGGTCCAAATGAGCTCAGATTTGACATGTCACATCTACAGACATAGGTTCACAAAAGTTAACCGTTTCTTTTGGATACTCCTTACGGTTTGCCCTTAGCACGCCGGCGAATAACCGCTTCATTTCCTCATTCTTTGACGACCTCTCACGGCCACAGGCAATGGCCTACAGAGCGCAAATTCAATTCCCGGCCTGAATATAATACACAACTACATTATCGGATTTGTACCAAATTCGGGGATTAAATTCTATGCATCATTACAAACAAATAAATACATTACTGACATGGGGCAATTTTTACAGTTGGCCAGTAGGGGTGCAAGGACTCCCCAAAAAATAGTTTAAAAATTATTACACGCACATGCTTTGTCCGATCGTGCTGAAATTTCTATCACAAACACACTGCGTGACCCTGATTTCATTGACATGTCAGACACAGTTGTCAGTGCTACAGCGCCACCTATAGGAATGCACAAAGTGCATGCTTCTGATCATAAAAGTCAATGAGACCTATGCCCTAGTTTTTATAGTTTTGCCCCTAGAATCATTGACTTTTTAGAATTTTAAAGGCGCACTATGTAACTTTTCTGGTGGAGGGTTTTCATGCACAGTCTTAGTCTAAGAGTGCTCTTGACCATAAAAGTCACGTGACCTGTGTCCTATTTTCTATAGTCTGCCTCTGGAATCAGTCACGTGATCCAATTTTAAAGTTCCACAATGTAGAGCGGGGGGGCACTTTAATTTAGTTTAGTATTTATATGTATTTTTATATGTTTTGCCTTACGCTTGTATTTATTTATTTTGTGTATTTTCTTCCAGGAAGTGCTGCCCCTGGTCCAGTGCCTAAAGGCCAGATTAGACTTCTGCCCATTTGCCCAAAGAACAAGGCTGGTGCTCAACGCCAAAGGGGATCAAGTATGTTATTTATTTTGTTTAAATCTATTTATTGACTAGTATTTTAAATTATTTATCTTTTATAAAGGCATGAAACCATCAACATCTACTTGAAGGAATAACCAGACTGGTTTCTGGAGAAGAACCCTCTTGGACTTGTGCCTACTCTTGAGACCGAGGCCGGTGAAGTGGTGTACGAGTCTCCCATCACCTGTGACTACCTGGATGAGGTCTACCCCCAGAACAAACTGCTTCCTTCAATGCCTGTTGCAAAGGCTAAGCAGATGATGCTGGAGCATTTCTCCCAGGTAAGTGTCAATGGCATGTGTCAGTCAGCCCTAATATTCTCACAATTCTCACTATTTTATTTTTCAACTGGTAATTTCTTATTTCTTCAAAATTATTACAACAAAGAAAGATGTGAAGATATTTCTGGACCGGTAACTGAACTGAATGAAAAGTTTAATCAAATGGATAAGGTGTGTACATTTTAATACATTTACAATCAATTACAGACATAAATGAAAATAGGCTAAAGCTTTGTGTTTTCTCCAGGGTTTGGTTAAAAAGAAGAGCAAATTCTTTGGTGGCGACTCCATTACAGTGATTTGGCCGTGGTTTGAAAGACTTGAGTCCTTTGATCTCAAGCAGTAAGTTTTATATTACCATTATGTACAAATGTATAAAAGCCTATATTACAAATACATTACAATACAGTACAGTGACGGTGTTTACTCTGACAATATCAAAACTCATGTGCTGATATGGTCATTGTATTCTGTGGCCTTGTCTTTCAGTCTCCTGGACAGCACTCCTGAGCTAAAACAGTGGTAAGGCTGAATGTGGGAAGACCCTGCGGTCAAAGCTTGTGCACAGAACTCCAACACCTACAAGGCGTTTTTCAAGTCTGCTTTTATTGATAGCAAACCAAACTATGACTATGGCCGGTAAACACTGTGGTCTACTTGAAAACCCATTCATTTCTATCAGTTGTTTTTAACAGCAAAAGCCACTTGACTTTGGCTATTTTGAATAAAAATGTAAAACACTGACCTGATAATTGTCTCTTATTTTCTGTAAGGGTAGAGATGTAAGGCCTTAGTTTTAAGCCTGCTTCTTCTTGATCACTAAAATAAAGTAATAATGTACTGATTACTCTTATACAGTATCGCTTAGGTTTACAATATTTCATTAAGGCTGGAAAAAGAGCAGGTCAGTTTATGAAGTACCTCTGTCCAATTGTTGAGAATGAAAAATTAGTCTGGAGGGATGTGCTTTCGAAAACACTGGGAATCAATCAAGTCCTTTGGGAGTTTTTCATGAAGGAATTTGATTTTTGGTTGAATAATTTAAAAATAACCAAAGATTAAGCAGGCCAAATAATTCTATATAATTACAGAATCACCCAGCAGTAGTATCTCTATGTTAAGCACCTTGAGAATACTTCTGTGTAAACGAAAAAGCAGTCGGGACAGAGAAAAGTTGAGACAGTAATGCAAATCCTGTGTGAAATTAAAGGTAGATCTCGTCTCCTGACAATATCCAATAAAAATTTGTCACCCCACAGAGCGTCAACATTTTTTCTACATTTTACCCATGAATAAAATAGTGTTTGAAATGTTTATTTGCATTAGCCTTTATTGATGAGGAGGGTCTGGATGGATGAAAGGAGGTGGAAGCTGGGTGTGCTTGATCAAAGGTGGAGGCTGGGTCTGGCTGGATCAGAGGTGGAGGCTGGGTCCGTCTCTCTCTCTATCCTCCGTTTCTCTTAACTCAAGATCCAGCCAGACCTAGCCTCCACCTCTGATCCAGCCAGACCGAGACTCCACATCTGATCCAGCCAGACAAAGCCTCCTCCACCTCTCACCTCTGATCCAACCAGACCCAACCTCCTCATTCTCTGATCTAGCCAGACCCCGCATCCATCTCTGATCTGGCTGGCTCAAATGTGGAGGAAGCTGGCTCTGGCTGGATTGGGAGGGAAGAGAGAGAGAGAGAGACGGAGGATAGAGAGAGAGAAGGACCCAGCCTCCATCTCTGATCTAGCCAGACCCAGCCTCCTCCATCTTTCATCCAGCCAGACCCAGCCTCCATTGCTGATCTGGCTGGATCAGAGGTGGAGGAGGCTGGGTCTGGCTGGATCAGGAGAGAAGAGAGAGAGAGAGACGGAGGATAGAGAGAGAAATGGACCCAGCCTCCACCTCAGATCCAGCCAGACCCAGCCTCCTCCACATCTGATCAAGCCAGACCCAGCCTCCTCCATCTCTGATCCAGCCAGACCCAGCCTCCTCCATCTCTGATCCAGCCAGACCCAGCCTCCATCTCTGATCTGGCTGGATAAGAGATGGAGGAAGCCTGGTCTGGCTGCATCAGATGTGGAGGTCTGGCTGGATCAGAGGTGGAGGCTTTGTCTGGGTGGATAAGAGATGGAGGCTGGGTCTGATTGGATCAAAGGTGGAGGCTGGGTCTGAATAGATCAGAGGTGGAGATTGGGTCTGGCTGGATCAGATGTGGAGGTCTGGCTGGATCAGAGGTGGAGGAGGCTGGGTCTGGCTGGATCAGAGATGGTGGAGGCTGGGTCTGGCTAGATCGGGAGGGAAGAGAGTGATGGAGGATAGAGAGAGAGAAGGACCCAGCCTCCATCTCTGATCTAGCCAGATCGAACCTCCACCTCCGATCCAGCCAGACCAAGCCTCCTCTACCTCTCATCCAGCCAGACCCAGCCTCTTCCACCTCTGATCCAACCAGATCCAGCCTCCTCCATCTCTGATCCAGTCAGACCCCGCATCCATCTCTGATCTGGCTGGATCAGATGTGGAGGAAGCTGGGTCTGGCTGGATCAGAGGTGGAGGCTGGGTCTGCCTGAATCTGGAGAGAAAAAAGAGAGAGATGGAGGACAGAGAGAGAGAAGGACCCAGCCTCCATCTCTGATCCAGCCAGATCGAGCCTCCACCTCTGATCCAACTAGACCCAGCCTCCACCTCTAATCCAGCCAGACCCAGCCTCCTCCATCTTTCATCCAGCCAGACCCCGCATCCATCTCTGATCTGGCTGGATCAGAGGTGGAGGAGGCTGGGTCTGGCTGGATCAGATGTGGAGGAAGCTGGGTCTGGCTGGTTGAGAGATGGATGGAGGCTGGGTCTGGCTGGATCAGAGATGGAGGAAGCTGGGTCTGGCTGGATCGGGAGGGAAGAGAGAGAGAGACAGAGGATAGAGAGAGAGAAGGACCCAGCCTCCATCTCTGATCTAGCCAGATCGAGCCTCCACCTCTGATCCAGCCAGACCAAGACTCCACCTCTGATCCAGCCAGACCCAGCCTCCTCCATCTCTGATCCAGCCAGACCCAGCCTCCATCTCTGATCTGGCTGGTTGAGAGATGGAGGAGGTTGGGTCTGGCTGGATCAGAGGTGGAGTCTCGGTCTGGTTGGATAAGAGATGGAGGAAGCTTCGTCTGGCTACATCAGATGTGGAGGTCTGGCTGAATCAGAGGTGGAGGCTCTGTCTGGGTGGATAAGAGATGGAGGCTGGGTCTGGCTGGATCAGATGTGGAGGCTGGGTCCTTCTCCCTCTCTATCCTTCGTCTCTCTCTCTCTCTTAACTCAAGATCCAGCCAGACCCAGCCTCCTCCATCTCTGATCCAGCCAGACCAAGCCTCCACCTCTGATCCAACCAGACCCAGCCTCCTCCATCTCTGATCCAGCTAAAGCCCGCATCCATCTCTGATCTGGGTGGATCAGAGGTGGAGGAGGCTGGGTCTGGCTGGATCAGATGTGGAGGAAGCTGGGTCTGGCTGGATCAGAGGTGGAGGCTGGGTCTGCCTGAATCTGGAGAGAAAAAAGAGAGAGATGGAGGACAGAGAGAGAGAAGGACCCAGCCTCCATCTCTGATCCAGCCAGATCGAGCCTCCACCTCTGATCCAACTAGACCCAGCCTCCACCTCTAATCCAGCCAGACCCAGCCTCCTCCATCTTTCATCCAGCCAGACCCCGCATCCATCTCTGATCTGGCTGGATCAGAGGTGGAGGAGGCTGGGTCTGGCTGGATCAGATGTGGAGGAAGCTGGGTCTGGCTGGTTGAGAGATGGATGGAGGCTGGGTCTGGCTGGATCAGAGATGGAGGAAGCTGGGTCTGGCTGGATCTGAGGTGGAGGCTGGGTCTGGCTGGATCGGGAGGGAAGAGAGAGAGAGACAGAGGATAGAGAGAGAGAAGGACCCAGCCTCCATCTCTGATCTAGCCAGATCGAGCCTCCACCTCTGATCCAGCCAGACCAAGACTCCACCTCTGATCCAGCCAGACCCAGCCTCCTCCATCTCTGATCCAGCCAGACCCAGCCTCCATCTCTGATCTGGCTGGTTGAGAGATGGAGGAGGTTGGGTCTGGCTGGATCAGAGGTGGAGTCTCGGTCTGGTTGGATAAGAGATGGAGGAAGCTTCGTCTGGCTACATCAGATGTGGAGGTCTGGCTGAATCAGAGGTGGAGGCTCTGTCTGGGTGGATAAGAGATGGAGGCTGGGTCTGGCTGGATCAGATGTGGAGGCTGGGTCCTTCTCCCTCTCTATCCTTCGTCTCTCTCTCTCTCTTAACTCAAGATCCAGCCAGACCCAGCCTCCTCCATCTCTGATCCAGCCAGACCAAGCCTCCACCTCTGATCCAACCAGACCCAGCCTCCTCCATCTCTGATCCAGCTAAAGCCCGCATCCATCTCTGATCTGGGTGGATCAGAGGTGGAGGAGGCTGGGTCTGGCTGGATCAGAGATGGAGGAAGCTGGGTCTGGCTGGTTGAGGGATGGATGGAGGCTGGGTCTGGCTGGATCAGAGATGGAGGAGGCTGGGTCTGGCTGGATCTGAGGTGGAGGCTGGGTCTGGCTGGATCAGTGGTGGAGGCTGGGTCTGGCTGGATCAGAGGCGGAGGCTGGGTCCTTCTCTCTCTCTATATCCTTCGTCTCTCTCTCTCTCTCTTAACTCAAGATCCAGCCAGACCCAGCCTCCACATCTGATCTGGCTGTATCAGAGGTGGAGGCTCTGTCTGGGGGGATAAGAAATGGAGGCTGGGTATGGCTGGATCAGAGGTGGAGGCTGGGTCCTTCTCTCTCTCTATCCTCCGTCTCTCTGTCTCTCTCTCCTCTCCAGATCCAGCCTCCACCTCTGATGCAGCCAGACTGAACCTCCTCCATCTCTGATCCAGCCTGGGGAGAGAGAGAGAGACAGAGAGAGAGAGAGAGAGAGAGAGAGAGAGAGAGAGAGAGAGAGAGAGAGAGAGAGAGAGAGAGAGAGAGAGAGAGAGAAAGGGAGCGCAAGAAGAAGATATAAGAAAGAGGGAGTGAAAGAGAGAGAAGGAAAGAGATCTGGTCTGGAGATCTGATCTGGCTGGATCAGAGGTGGAGGCTGGGTCTGGCTGGATCTGGAGAGAAGAGAGAGAAAGAGAGAAAGAGAGAGAGAGATGGAGGACAGAGAGAGAGAGAAATGGAGGATAGAGAGAGCGAAGGAGAGAGGGCGAGAGAAAGAGGGAGAGAGAGAAGGAAAGAGAGAACAGCAAGGGAGAAAGTGGGAGAGAGAGAAGAAGAGAATGAGGAGGAGAGATTAGAAGAGAGATGAGAGAGGGAAAGCGAGAAGAGCAAGGGAGAGAGAGAAGAGCGAGGGGGTGAGAAAAAGAAGGTGGAGAGAGAAGTGAGAGGGAGAGAAGAGAGAGAGACAGAGGGAGTAAAAAAGGAGAGAAAAGAGCGAGGGAGAAAGTGGGAGAGATAGGAGGAGAGAGGGGAGAAGAGATTAGGAGAGAGATGAGAGGGAGAGAGAAAGTGAAGAAGAGAGAAGAGAGATATTGAGGGGGGTAAAGAGAAGGAGGAGATAGATAAATGGAGAGAAAGAGAGAGATGGAGGATAGAGAGAGGGAGAAAAATGGAGAGCGAGAAGAAGACAGAAAAAAGAGGGAGCGAAAGAGAGAGAAGAAAAGAGATGAGAGGGGGAGAGAGAGGGAGAGGAGAGATAGACAGAGAGGGAGAGAGAAAGGCAGAGAGAGGGAGAGAGAGCAGGAGAAAGAAGAGTGAGGGAGAAACGGGAAGAGAGAGGGGAGGAGAGAGAGAAGAGCGAGGGAAAGAGAGAAGGAGAGAGAAGAAAGATATTAAGAGAGAGGGAGAGAGAGAGAGCGAGAAGGGAGAGGGAGAGAAAGAGAGCAGAGATTAGGAGAGAGATGAGAGGGTGCACGGGAGAGAGAGAAGAACAAGGGGGCAAGAGATAGAAGGGGGAGAAAGAAAGAAGGAGAAGGGCAGGAGAGAGGAGAGAGATAGAGAGATAGAGAGAGAGAGGGGAAGAGAGAAAGGAGCGAGGGAGAGAGAGAAGGAGAGAGAAAAGAGAGATATTGAGAGAAAGGGGGCGACAGAGAGAGAGAAGGAGGAGAGAGAAATAGACAGAGGGAGAGAGAGATGTCATAGTTGGACTGGACGTGGATGGACTACTATCTCAGAAAGGATAAAACCCAGGAGAAGAAGGATCTGCAAGCTGTTACAAGAGAAGCAGAGGGGGGCATAGCAGGAGCAGCAGGCAGGGGCATGGCAGGAGCAGCAGGCAGGGGCGTAGCAGGAGCAGCAGGCCAGTACCTCGGATGACAACCAGGAACAGCACAGGGGACCCTAAAATGCCAAGGAAAAGCAGGAACAGCGGGGGGGAGGGTGACAGGAGGAATGAAGATAGTCACCAGGAAAGGCTTAAGAGGAGGAAGAGGAGAGAGGGCAGGAGCAGAGGGGGAAAAAGTAGGAGCAGCAGGCAGGAGCATAGCAGGAGTAAGGAAGGGGTTTACACAGGGAGGAGGGACACGCTTAGGAGCAGGAGCAAAGCTGGAATTTGGATCCTTCACTGGACCAGCTCGGTGGTGTTTCCGACGCCAAGCAGGAACAGAGGGGGAAGAAGTCGGAGCAGCAGGCAGGGGCATAGTGGCAGCAGGTAGGGAAGGAAGCAGTGTATATGTGTGAGTGCTTTTGTGTGTGTTTACTTGTTTTTACAAGTGTGTGTTTGTTTACGTGTTTTAACGAGTGTGTGTTTGTGTGTGAGTGTTTACGTGTGTGTGTGTTTTTGTGTTTACAAGTGTGTGTTTGTGTAAGTGTGTGTTTACAAGTGTGTGTGAGTGAGTGTGTTTGAGTGAGTTTGTGTAAGTGTGTGTGAGAGAGAGTGTGTATTTGAGAGTGCTTTTGTGTCTGAGTGTGAGGTGTGAGCGTGTGTTTTTACAAGTGTGTGTGTGTGAGTGCTTTTGTGAGCGTGTGTTTGTGTGTGAGTCTTTGTGTGAGTGTGCTTGTGTGCGTGTGTGTGTGTGCGTGTGTGCGTGTGTGCGTGTGTGCGTGTGTGTGTGTGTGTGTGTGTGTGTGTGTGTGCGAGGTCCTGTGCTGGAGGTCTGAAGGGCTGGAGGTCTGGAGGTCTGGAGGTCTGGAGGAGGCCTGGAGGCCTGGAGGCCTGGAGCTGTAGTGGGCCTCGGCTCACATGGATCTGTGGAGAGAAACATTTATGTCAGACACCAAAACGAACAGGACGCACATACAAGAGTACAGCAAACCCAGAGGGACAAAAGACAAACTATAGAGACCAACATATTTCTCACTCACTTTTCTTAAATTTAAAGTGAATTTGAACCAAATGGCAAAATAGCAATTGTTTACAAATTATGTTTATTACTTTTTATATAAATAAAAGTTGTCACTTTAAAGCAGCTCTATACATACATACATTATGCTACAATATATACTGTATAGGCTATATATGAGTACTTTGGGGGTGTAACGCCTTTTTCTGTGTGACACACCTTTGTAGCAAAATCCCAAAATGATTTTCAAAAACAAATCAGTTTTACAACAATTGTAAAGGCAAAAAACATAATTTTTTGTGCTCTTTTAATTCTAGACATTTTAACCCTGTGTTGTAACCTCTCCTGTCACCCCTACTGGACATTCACTATAAATTCGCCATGTCAAAATATTCTAATAAATGACTTATTATGTCTCTAGTGTTGGTTTAAAACACTGTTTTTTCAAAGTTAAAGTTTTCCAGAAAAGTTGAGTTGAGTACAAATATAAGACATTTTTATTAAATTTATTCTGTATCTTAAACCCTTATCCCCTGAGCTCTTCCTAGTGCATAAATGTCAGATGAGCTCCTTCTGGTTTGTGTGTAATTTTCTTTCTAAATATGTGATTTTTCAGGTCACACCACAAGACGCCCTCTGGACTGCAGCATGTTTATATCTTTTTTTAGATTTAAAGTAGTAATAAATGTGTAATATTATTAAATCATGTATACATGCGTCCGTTTATGCGCAATAACACCTTTATTAACTCTGGGAAAACTCCGGAGTGTCCTAACGTCAATACCATCTCTGGCTGTTTCCTTATGGTTATAATTTTGCATTAAAAGGAATTTCTTTGAATAAACTCACCGTTATCATGATCTAGGTATTGTTAAAAGGGTAGTTTGCTCAAATATTGGTTGCTTTTTGTATAACATGGTAAAATCCCAAAGGGATTAACATATGAACACAGAAAGTCAAAAACCTTACGTTTGTCCACACAAAGGTCGCGTAAGTCCGAGTCAGGGGGCAGTCAGTATCAGTCTGTTAAAATGTCCCAAAGTTCTGTCTAATATTTGCAGAAATCGTCAGATGAAGATCAGGAACACAGGTTCTCGTCTCAGCTGAAGTTTGCGAATGGCACAACGCAGCACGTGTGTTTGAAACACGCGCTTAGCAACAAAAACAACAACAGCACGCACGTGCGCACTGACGTCTGCACGTACGCGTCTTCACGTGAACCATGGACGTACAAACAGTGAGGAGACGTCTCTCAAGTGCCTCTCTCGTGTTGCTGACCTGGAGATCAGGTTCATCTCCTGGCGACACAAGGAGGAGCTGTGGAAGGCGGACAAGAACTGCGCTTTTCTACAAGCAAAAGGCCTGCGGTTCACTGAGGATTTGAGCAAGAAGACCGAGACAAAAGACAAAAACTGTGCGCGAGACGACGGGAAGACTGTACTTCATGGGTGGAAGAGAATTCATCAATGGTTATGAGATATCTCCTTGAATAAAAAAGTGTGACTATTACGTCCGTTCCACTTTAGAGGACCTCTGGTTTGGTGCTTCATGTTCTCAGGTTCAACTACATTCTCTTACGAAGATATGACTGCTGTTATGGACTGATTTAGAGTCTTACTAAAAGATTTTTAGATTTTACTGTAATACAAAAATGCATACCTATTAGGAAAAAAAAAAACACATGTTCCATATTAAATTTGTTTACAATGTTTAGATGACTTTATGATGTGCTGATCTCGACATAGTTTGATCTATAGTCTAAGCGTTTACTTAGAGCATTATCTTTTGTTTATTTCTATTCATTAGAGTTACTACTTTAATCTGCCTAATCTTTCTATCTTCTCTCTTAATGATGGGGGTTGGCGAAACAACACTAAACTCAAAGCTTTATTTCTTTTTGCCACACAGTTTAAATCTGATTTTGTGTATGTTCAGGAATCTCACTCTATTACAAATGACGCGACTTTTAGGACATTTCACTGGGGTAAAACCCTGTGGCTGTCGCATGGCACAGAACAATCAGCAGGGGTCGCTACATTCAAACACAAATTCAATGAGTGGTGGTGATTTTAACTTCACTTTTCTGCATTTATGGATACATTTAAAAGACACAACTCTGATCAATTATTTGGGCTCCAATATATTTATTGCATAATGACTATAACATATGTGCTAAAAGGCGTAAAATGGTATTGAACTCAATTATCGAGGAAGCTCAGTCAGGTTTTATGACCAAAGACATACAACAGATGATATTATGACATTCTGGATTATTCTCATATTTTGGCTGATAATGGTTGTATGTGGTTCCTAGATTAGGCGTTTGATACAGTTAAAACACTGTGCACCGGTAGTAACAGCTCCACCTAGCTCCCCACAATATCCCTATTACTCCTGGAGATTTTGCACAAGTATCTGGGGTTATCCCCTCTGGTGTCTGCATAATGTTTAAAAGTCAATGTAGGTTTGATAATGATAACAAACTTCATATTAATGCTGTCAAAGACACACCAGCGGGGAAAATCTGCTTTTCAAGTAATTCTACAACAAATAAAATAACAAATCTTTGCTGTTTTAGATCAAAATATTTCTCACTCACTGACTTTTCTTAAATTTTATTTGAACACAGTGTTCAAATAAGAATACTATATAAAATAATAATAATGCAATAATGCAAACATTTAAAAACAATCAGTTGTAAAACATCAGCGCATTATTGGGGGTAAACTAATTTAAATAAATGGGTTTTGAGTCGGGATTTTAATGTTGGGAGTAAATCAAGTGTGTGTGTGTGTGTGTGTGTGCGTGTGTGTGTGTGTGTGTGTGTGTGTGTGTGTGTGTGTGTGGGTGTGTGTGTGTCTGTGTGTGTGTGTGTGTGTGTGTGCGTGTGTGTGTGCGTGTGCGTGTGTGTGTTCTCACCCCATATCAACAGGTTATTTAGACTTTGTTTCTAAGTGTCTAACAATCTGCAGTGCCAGATCAACAGTGGTCAGTATGCAGCTAATTCTTTATTTGGATTGATTTCTCTAACCCTTATGTAATGTCCTGAACTAATCCAGTGAATCTGTCACGTTTCAAGGTCAGTTTGATTTGTAGAGCGCAGACAAGTTGGCTACTGCTTTTAAGGCACAGGAGGTACCCAATTACTGAATAAATCTATTTCAACAAACAATGGCTATTTACCAGAGGTGGGTATAGTAAGAGTACTGTTACTTCAACTATGTATGTTACTCAAGTAAAAGTATGCTACTAGGTAAGTACTCTGAAAAGTACGATTTTTAAAAAAAGACATCACTGAGCCTGGATGTGGCCTGAGTGTCCTAACGTTAGTACTCTCTGTCTCTGGCTGTTGCCTTATGGATTTAATTTTGCATTAAAAGGAAAGCATGAATGCACAAGGACACATTTCTTTGAATAAACTCACCGTTATCATGATCTAGGCATTGTTAAAAGGGTAGTTTGCTCAAATATTGGTTGCTTTTTGTGTAACATGGTAAAATTAATATATAAACACGGAAAGTCACAAACCTCACGTTTTGTCCTGTCAAGAGTCTTGAAGTCCGAGTCAGGGGGCGGTCAGTAGGAGTCTGGGTGAAAGTTTTGTCTAATATTTGCAGAAATCGTCAGGTGAAGATCAGGAACACAGGTTCTCGTCTCACCTGAAGTTTGCGAATGGCACAATGCAGCACATGCGTTTGAAACACGCGCTTAGCAACAAAAACAACAACAGCACGCACGTGCGCACTGACGTCAGCACGTACGCGTCTTCACGTGATCGAACCCTAAACCCTCCAGTCTGTGGATCTAACAAACACAGGCTGTAAAATATCATCTGTAGCTCCTATTACCGACGCGGGGCAGCATAGGCCGACCTGTATTCTGTAGATTTAGCGGCTCCTCTTTATAAATGAGGACTTATTAATATGAATGCGTGTGTGTTTTAAAGCTAGGCTAATTCTGCACTTTGGCCATTGGTCTTGGAGCCGACCTAATTGACAGAATGACAGATCAGCTCATGGTTCTTTTTTATGAGAAATTTGACTGCATTTTCTTATAGAGAGTTACTGTAAAAAGTTTTTATAGGAGCGTTTCTTCTCTTTCCTGCGCCCCTGCACCTCACCACAGCGTTCATGACGTAGCCTATTCCTACAGGAAGTACAAAGGCTCTTCTAAAAGTGTTTTATTATACAATCCGCAGATCTTCTCCAAGGCTCCTCTATTATGCGTTGAACATGGACGTTTTCCAGCCACTGCTGCTTTCTTTTGTGCCAGTTTAACATTTGTTGCGCATTCTACAATGGCCACGGAGAAGTGTTTGGCCAAAGGTAACGGACCGTCTCCTCGTGTTGGTTCAGTAGGACATTATCCCACTGAAAATGGTTTTGTAACGCCCTTGGCCCATAGAGAAACCTTCATCTTGTTTGTTGTTTGACAATGACACTGTAAATGTAAACTGCCCCATGTTAAAATGGTTCTGTCATCACTGAGGGCAGGTTCACGCTCTCCTATAGACTGTGGATGTAACGCACAGCGCTGTAGGCTATAGGTCTACTCTACAGCGCCCCCGAGTGGACATTTATGGGAAATGCAACGTATTACAGAACGTATTGCTAAACGTCAACGAAAAGTCCCACACGGGGTTTAGAATCGACCGGCCCGATCAAAGTCTATGTGCAGCCGAAAAGCTTATTGTGGCGTGGGCTAATGAAATTCGGAACAGTGATGGATGGGCAGTGTTGGCCTCGAGAGCTCAAATTCAAATCACAATTGCCTGACCCCGACCCGAATGTGATGAAATATGAAATATAATAATATATAGCAGTAGTGAACACTATAGCGCCCCCTACCATAGACATGAAACGTCAACATTATTGGATCTGGACCAAATTCGGGGATTAAATTCTATGCATGATTGCAAGCAAAAAATATATTACGGATATGGGACATTTTTCACATTTGGCCAGCAGGGGCGCACAGACTCCCCCCAAAAATAGTTAAAAAATTATTACACGCACATGCTTTGTCCGATCGTGCTGAAATCACAAACACACTGCGTGACCCTGATTTCATTGACATGTCAGACACAGTTGTCAGTGCTACAGCGCCACCTATAGGAATGCACAAAGTTTACTTTGACATTAATTAGTGAAACTTTGCAGAACATTCACTAACGTGCTTCTGATCATAAAAGTCAATGAGACCTATGCCCTAGTTTTTATAGTTTTGCCCCTAGAATCACTGACTTTTTAGAATTTTAAAGGCGCACTGTGTAACTTTTCTGGTGGAGGGTCTGTTTTCATGCACAGTTAGTCTGAGAGTGCTCTTGACCATAAAAGTCACGTGACCTGTGTTCATGTAATATAACTTCATTTGTGATGAAGTTATATTACATGAACGGAAGTCTGTTTTAATACATTTTTTTTTGGTTGCAAGTCTGCCCCCTACTACACCCTTATAGGACCAGCTCCCCTACACTTTTGAACAATAAAGATATATGTAATTGTTCAAACAAGAAAGATAAGTTTAATACTATACTGTGGAACATTCCAGGCAAAGCAACATATCTGTGGAGACAAGGAGGTGGTGTACCCTCCTCCTTTCATTTGAATCCACTAAACGAGATAACAACTTTGAACTGCTATACCTACTTTACCCCAAATAATGACAATGTTAATGAGCTTGGGTGGGTTTTGACCCCACAACTGTCTGGTTCTAAGGCAAATGCTTAACCCACTATGCTCCTGTCGACTAAGAGGAGTACTTGTGTAATTACTATTAGGTCTGCATTTACTTTCGTATTCCAGAATGATGACTAAATTTCTATTCTATGATTTGAACAATTTTTTTAAATTAAAATGTATTCTTTTTCTGAATGCAATACCGTTTTGTATTAGTACTGCTACTACTACTTCTACTGTTACTACTGCTTCCAATGACAACCAATAGAAACAGGAATATACTTTAATTTTTCTACTATTACTACCATTACAACTAAAATACTGCTACTACTTCAACAGCAACCACTACAATTTACTTCTACTACTACTACTACTACTACTACTACTACTTCCACTGAAAGCCAAGTATATTAAATGTTCTACTATTACCATTACAATTAAAATACTGCTACTTCTACTACTATTGCTGCTGCTTCTAATGAAAAACAAGGAAAACAATGTTCGACTACTACCAGTAGTATAGCATTGTACTGCTACTGCAACGTCTGCTACTACTTCCACTGAAAACCAAATATATTACAATGTTCTACTACTACCATTACAATTAAAATACTGCTGCTACTACTTCTACTACTACCACTACAATTTACTACTACCACTACTGCTATTACATATGTAAAATATTTAAAAATCACAAAATAAATAAGTAAAAATGATACAGTTTCCAGTTTTTACAGTTTTTAATTATGTCTCCACAGCGTTCAATAAATACAAAATACAAATCAGTTCCATATTCTTAACAATAGAAATTCATTAAAATATTACTTAATTCATTACAGACAAGAGGCAACAAAATAGGGACAATTTATGCAGAGAAACAGCTGGAGACACTTTTTTTTTAACATTTTATAATCTCTGCCTTGACACTGGTCTATGAATACACGTTTTACTTACAAAATTTCAAACTTTACAACATTATTTGGGTTTACTGAGCTGTACAATACTGCTAGTACTTTAAGCGTACACACACACATTCATACTACATCTTCACAAGTTGCTTTTATGCCGTTGCTGCACTTCAACGCGAAGCTCCGTCAACAATTTCGGACCAATAACCAAAGCAAAAGGAGTTAGCGACACTTCATCACATTTGGTTCCGTTCGTAGCATTGTCTATTCCGCTACACAAGTCTCTGGACAGTCCCAAAATCTCGGCTTTTTACGTACAATCCTGCAGCTGCTACCGGGTGGGCAATACGTGGAAGGAAGGAGTTAAAAGTTAAGATCCGCGGTGCATCTTCGCGTTAAATCTCCTTGTAAAATAGAGTCTATAATTTAGTCCTTTTTGGGATTTCTACGAAGCATCCTGAGTGGTCAGTGTCTCCAGTTCCGTCGCTTGTCTGGAGTTTTCATTACGATTTCGTCTTCTTCTATGGAATCTAAAAATGAGAAGAAAAAAAATGTGTTTCCAAGAAAATTGAGTCAAATCTGGCAATAGATTTTTAATATACTATTTGGAAAGAAGTAGTCTGAAGTACTGATTGCGTACCAGTGCATTCGGGACAGCAGGCGTCCTCTTTTCGGGTGATGTTCGTGCAGGTCAAAATTGGACATTGTTTTCTCTGGCATTTTGTGACGCCGTGCTGCGAAAAAAGAAAAAATATACATTAATAATAGAACAATAATAGAAGGAAAACAAATGATACAGTCTTAGCCTATAGACAGATTGCCAACACTTGCGTTTCATTATGATACCAAAAGTGCTGAGCTGTGCAAATGTTTCGTGCTGCGGTAAAATTACATCACCACAACCAAAAATCATGTGACCACCGATAAACAAATGGACACAGAAGTGGGTAGGTTTTTCCCCAGATTGCGAAATATGATATAAAACAGTTGTCCGTGTTCAAAATGTTTGAAATAAACTCAAACCAGAACAAAATCTTGTTTAAATTTGGCCAGAAAGGGGAATTTACAAATTTATAAAAAGATGTCACGGGGTGTTGTTGGGATGCTTGTGGTCATGCATTGTCACCTGAAACCAAAACCAATAGAACCAGTAGTACTATGTCACCAACTACTACAAGTACAAGTACAACTACTACTGCTGTTACTACTACCACCACTACTACTGCTACTACTGCTACATTATAAAACCATTAGAAGCAGTAGTATATTACAATTTTCTACTACTACAACCATTACAATTAAAATACTGCAACTACTACTTCTACTACAACCATTACAATTTACTACTACTACTACTACTACTACTTCCACTGAAAACCAATAGAAACAAGAGTATATTACAATTTTCTACTACTACTACCATTACAATTTACTACTACTACTACTACTACTACTTCCACTGAAAACCAATAGAAACAGTTGTATACTGCAGTTTTCTACTATTACTACCATTACAACAAAAATACTGCTACGACTACTACTACTACTTATACTGCTACCACTACAACAACTACTACTATAATAGTATAATACTATAATACTACTTAAATAATACTATTACAATACTTACATCACACCAGCAGTTGATGCACTTCATCTCCCCCACTAGAGGGACCCATGGGTGCCAGTTGTCGCTGTTTTGGTAATAGTTTTTGCCAAATTTGCAGTGCCGGGGTCCGTCCGCCTGCATCATGTCAGTGTGCTCCAGGCCGGGGGGGGTCCTCTCCTCCTCTGGACACTCCTTACAGCAGTCAGACGGGTTACGGCGGACGGGGTGACTACAGGTCAGAGCCGGACACGTCACCTTCTCACAGTGGACCTCTCCTGTGGAACCCTGACAACATGAGAGAAGACACTTTAAGACAGAAGTTACACTTAAGACTGCAGTACTACTACCATTACTATTACTACTACTACTATTACCAAAACACTGTCTACTACTACTACTGCTATGACTACTACTACTACTACTACTACTACTACTACTACTACTACTACTACTACTACTACTACTACTACTACTGCTACCATTATCCAAACACTGTCTACTACTACTACTACTACTACTTACTACTACTACTACTACTACTACTACTACTACTACTACTACTACTACTACTACTACTACTACTACCACTACTACCACCATGATACCACTACTACTACACCATCATACCACCACTACTACTATCAAAACACTATCTGCTGCTACTACCACTACTACTACTATTACTATTACAATTACTATTACCATTACTATTACTGCTACCATTATTAAAACACTACCTACTACTACTACTACTACTACTACTACTACTACTACTACTACTACTACTACTACTACCATGATACCACTACCACTACTACTACTATCAAAACACTATCTGCTGATACTACCTCTACCACTACTACTATTACTATTACCATTACCGCTACTGCTACCATTATCAAAACACTATCTACTACTACTACCATGGAATTACTACTACTACTACTACTACTACTACTACTACTACTACTACTACTACTACTACTACTACTACTACTTGTGCTACAGCTATTACTTCTACAACCAATACCACTGAAAAACAACAGGACTACTTTTACAACTACTCGAGCAAGAAATTTCACTTATCGCTACAGTACTACAATTATTTGCTACTACAATAAACTGAATTCAAAGTAGGACCACTACTACTACTATCTACGATTACTACTTCTCCCAAGTTTTGCATCAGGTTTAAATTTGATTGCATTAAATTGTTATAATCTAAATTGAATGTCTCAAGGCTCCTCCACCAGATGTTTGCTTACATGTTTTTTCCAAGTCCACTTTTCTGACTTAAATTAAAAACTAAACTAAACTTCCAACCAAATGATGACTACATGAGTGGTGGGTGAAAAAAGTCCAAGTCAGAGTACAGATACAGGGGCAAGAAGTAAAAGTATCACATACATCACACACGTATTAAAGTACCTGTTTAAAAATGTTCTTAAAGACTAATAAGTAAATGTATTTTGCAGAGATGTTTTGAGGATGAAATGTAGTGATTTTCATACAGAAGTTGGGATAAAAATTCAAATTAAATGTGCTAAAAAAGTAAAGTCTAAAGTACTTTTTACTTTTCAATCCAGATCTAAAATGTAGTGGAGTAAGTACAGATACACGTTCTCTTATATAATGAAGTAAAAGTATCCAGCGTAAAATATAAGTAAAGTAAAGTACAGATACCTAAAATGTTAAGTCTAAAGTACTTTTTACATTTCAGTCCAGATCAGTGGAGTATAGTGAAGTAGAAAGTACAGATACAAGTTCTCGTATATAGTGAAGTAAAGTATCCACTGTAAAATTTAAGTAAAGTACAGATACCTAAAATGTGTACTTAAGTATTGTAATTTTTCTTTTGAACTTCTTTTGTATCAACAACTACACTTGCACCACAGTTTGAGAAACAGTGGTTTGTATTATAGTACATTATGTATCATGGTCTACTAGTACTACTACTACAAATACTTTGTCACAAAACCATTAGAAACAGTAGTATATTACAATTTACTACTACTACTACTATTACTACTACTTCCACTGAAAAGCAATAGAAACAGAAGTATATTGCAATTTTCTACTACTAATACCATTACAGTTAAAATAGTAAAAAGTAGTAGTATTTTGCAGAGATGTTTAGACAAATTAGTGATTCTGATAAAGAAGTTGGGATGGAAATTCCAATTAAACGTGCTAAAAATTTACGAAAAATAAAGTCTCCCTTTTCAATAGTTCTCACACCATAAAGAAAAGTACTTTTACTTTTCAGTCTGGATCTAAAATGTAGTGGAGTAGAAAGTACAGATACACGTTCTCGAATATAATGAAGTAAACGTGTCCACAGTAAAATTTAAGTAAAGTAAAGTGCAGATAACTAAAATTTGTATTGTACTTTTACATTTGTACTTCATCGCCTTTCACCGCTGCATCTATGTACGTACACACAACTGTACTTGCAGCGCGGTTTGAGAAACACTGGTTTGTATTGTAGTACATTATCTATCATGGTCAATGGAGTATTTACCTTGCAAGTACAGACTGCACATTTGATGTAACCAAACGGGGGTACGAATGGGTGCCATGTGGTTCCTGGTGCGTGCATTTTCTGGTCTCCTTCAAAGTAACAGCCTGCAGACAGAGAAGAAAAATGTGAGGTGATGACGAATTATATAAAACCTGAAAAATGGTTTGCAGTGTGTAAAAAAAAAAAAAAAAAAAAAAAAAAGATAAAAGTCAGACTGAAAAGTTAGCAGTACATACCTTCAGGGTTTTCGGTCGCCCTCTCTGCGGCCTTCATGTCTTTGGGCTCTTTCTTGTCTGAAAATAAAATACATTTGTATTTGTTGGTTTTGAAATACATTCAGTGAAAATTTGACAAAATATAATAGATCGGTATGACCAGGATACAGCTATTTCATATACTACTACTAATACTATTGATACTATTACTATTACTGCTACTACTACTGCTGCCACTACTACTACTACTACTACTACTACTACTACTAATACTACTACTACTACTACCGCTGGTTGGTACTACTACTGCTACTACCGTTGCTTCTACAAATACTACTACCATTGCTATTGCTGCTGCTACTGCTACTACTACTACTACTACTACTACTACTACTACTACTACTACTACTACTACTGCTGATACTACTACTGCTGATACTACAACAACTACTGCTACTGCGGTTACTACTACAATCTACTACTACTGTCATAGGTAATATAGTGTCTACTTGTATTGCTACTGCTGCTACTACTACTACTGCTACTACTACTACTGCTACTACTGCTGCTGCTACTACTACTGCTACTACTACTACTACTAATAATAATAATACTGAAAACATAAACTAGGGAATATAAAAAGATAAGATAAATGCTACCTACTACTACTACTACTACTACTGCTGCTGCTACTACTACTGCTGCTACTACAACAACAACTACTACTACTGCTATTGCTGCTACTACTACTATTAGTACTACTAATAATAATACTGAAAACATAAAATTGGGAATATAAAAAGTTATAAATAGTTCTCGTCAACCCACTTGTTTGCATGGTAGAAGAAATGTTTGAAATTGTCCTTTTATGTGTCTTGTTTTTTGCAGAATTCATTTCAATGAAAAGAATCCATATGGGGTTCAGATTGTAGTTCCAGATATATTTCCTCACCGTCACACACAGGACAGCACTTTCCCTCCGGCTGCACGGTCTTGGAGCAGGTCAGAGCGGGGCAGATCACCGGGTCACAGATGACAGTTTTCTTCTGGCAGCTGCAGGTGAAGCATCTGTCGTAGTTGGGGGTCCACCGCGAGCCGTGAGCGTGGTACTGGTTCTCAAAAAAACACGTGTGGGGGTCTTTCTTCAGCTCCTCGGGGTCTCTGGGCAAAATCTCCTCGGCCTCGGTCTCCTCTGTGTCCCCCGTGTGGCCCGCTTCACAGCTGTTGGGGACGTGGACCTAAAGCCACAAAAAGAAAAGGGTTGCTATGGCGATGTGGTACATACAGTATTACGACTTTTACTACCACTAATGCTACTGCGTCTTAAACTGCTACTACAATAAATCACCACTACTGCTTGTATTATCTACCATTCACAGCATTAATGACCTTAATACTACTACAAGTACTAATACTTTTTATGGTAGTGCCACCATCACCGTCACTACTACTAAAGCTACTGCTACTACTGCTACTACTACTACTACTACAACAACAAAAAATCACCACTACTGCTTTTATTATTTCTGCTATTCACAACATTAATTACCTTAATACTTCTACAAGTACTAATACTTTTCCTGGTAGTGCCATCATCACTGTTACTACTACTACTTCAACTACTACTACTACTTCTGCTATTACTACTACCACCCATGTTGTTGTTGATACTAGAACTCCCACCATAACATTCTAATTAATGTCTCCCCTCCCAGTATATTTTAACAATAAAAAGAGGCTGTAAATGCTACTACTAACTTACTACTAACTTACTACTACTAACTTACTACTACTACTACTACTACTACTACTACTACTACTACTACTACTTCCCATGTTGTTGTTGACAATAGCAATGAATATCTCCCCATTGAATGAATCTGTTAGTGCTACTACCAGCCTTCTACTTAAATTACTAGCCTACTACTACTACTACTACTACTACTACTACCACCATTACTATTACTATATTGCAACTACCATAGAACCACTAATACTACCAATGCCAATAAAGATAACATGACTATTACTACTAATAATTAACATAACTACATTACCGATAATACTACAACTACTACTACTATTACCAGTTTGATTTTGTAGCTGCTTTTCCATTGTGCCTCAAGTTACATTTTATTACATTTAATTGTTATAATGTAAATGAAGGGTCCCTAAGCCCCTCTGCCAGATGTCTGTTTACGTGTTGGTTCTGTTTACCATTAAAACAGCTGGAGTCTGCTGTTGTACCTGACAGAAATGCCCATCAACCACTTCACCTGCAAAACGTGTGTGTTTTTTAATGCGTGCCAATAAAACTTTTACTTCCTGGCTTATAAAATGCCTTCTAGCTTCTAGCACCTGTTTGCGAGCGAGCACACAGACACATAAACACCGCGCTGCTATCCACGTTGTTGCTTGTTGACAATTTAGCAGCAGAAGTAACGTTTATTTTTTGAGGGGTTTTACGTTTTCTTACCCGTCCACGGATCTCTCCTCTCGGGTTCATCTTAGTACTGACTTGGATAAACGCAGTTCCTTGGTCCAGATGTTGTAATAATTCAGAGCTGATGTCTTTCAAAACTCCATGAGCCTATGGAACACAAGTGTGAGAAATGTGTATGTTTTATAGTGTTTTTCAATGTTAGCAAGGCAGGTTTACTGATGTGACAGTAGGTTTATGCAAGATAGCAAAAAAATGGAAGCAAAAATAGACTTATTATAAACATGCACCACTGAAAATATGTGTTAAAGGTGAAACGCATTTGTCTTTGAAATACCAAACAATTTGCAAGAAAAAAAAGAGGATCTGTATCAAAACACTTCTGACTGTAAACTGTGTATATAATATAAAAATTAATAAAAATATGTGTATATATATATATATATATATATATATATATATATATATATATATATATATATATATATATATATATATATATATATATAAACTGCAAATTTTTAAATAAAAATTACACCTAGTCATGGGTAATTATTCAGGTGACATTAAATAAATAATAACATAATAAAGCAAATCTGGGTTTAAAAAAAAAAAAAAAAACACCAGCTGCCACTCTTATTACTACTTACTAATTACTACTGGTACTACTACTTTAAGAAAAAATATGTTATATTTGACATTAAATAAATAATAAATCTGGAAAAATAAAATGGCCACTCTTAATAATAATTATTAAGATTATTAAAATGTATTAATAATTAATAATAATACTTACTACTGTTACTACTTTCAAAAAATATAAAGTAAAGTAAATCTCACTCTTATTACTACTTATTAATTACTACTGTTACTACTACTTTGAAAAAATATAATGAAGTAAATCTGGGGTGGTAAAAACAAAAAACTCACTGCAACCAACAACCACTGCCACTCTTATTACTACTTACTAATTACTACGGCTACTATTACTTTTAGATAATAATATGTATGATGTATAATGTATATACTAGTGCGTTTTTATGTGTTTTACCTGTGAGCCATAAAATCCAGTGAGAAGTCTTTTGTGGGTGGTGCTGCTGTCATCCATCTCTCCGATCTCGGCGAGTCCGTGGAGGTGGGCGTTCACTGTCGCGTCGTCAGCTTTGCTCAGGCCGGCCACCACGATCTCATAATGAAGATGGCAGTTCTGGTCCACAGACACCCAGGCATGTCCAGAAGCTCCGGTCCTCACGGGGGGAAAGACGAAGAAGCCGGCCAGAGGAGTGGGCAGTTCTGGAGAAGCGTGGAAAAATGAAGTTAAGGTCCATTTTACTGTACTCACTTGTTTTTTTATTTGTTTCTATGGATATGTCATTGATGTCATTGCTCTGCCTGGAATGTTCCACAGTATGACATTAAACGGCTTTACTTACATTTATTCAATTACAGGTGGTTTTATAGCTCAAAAATACCTAGAAAAACAAACATTCTGACTGTAAGCGGGGCTGCCTCTCCACAGATCTAACCTGTAACTTGGTCTGGTTTGGTCTCCATGAAGATGGAAAGGTTTAATGCCATACTGTGAAACATTCCAGACAAAGCAATAACATCTCCATGAAGAAAAGTATTTAACTCTTGACCAGAAAAATTACATAATGCACCTTTAATTTTAATTTTAATTTTGTTTACTTTTTAATTTTAATCTATCAAGCAAAGGCAACCACTAGTTTCCAAACAAATGATCTGCTAGTGATGAAAATTGCATGTGATCTAAAATTAAATCTTGACTTTTTTTTTTTTAACAACATATCCATCTGTTTTTGTTTAGTTTTTTTTTGTTTAGTTTTTTTTGTGTATATATTAAGTGTGGTTTGCCTATTTTTATTTATTTATTTATACATTTATTTATGCTTTTATTTATGGATTTATTTATTTATCATTGTTTGTGCTCAATTGCAAAATAAAAAAAAGAAAAAAAAAAAAAAAAAAAGAAATGATTATAACACATACAACAACATAGCCCGTATACCTTTTGCAGTCTATTTCCTTACCATGCCTCGGCGCGTCCAGTCCGCTGTAGTACAAAGCCTTGATCTGCCCCCTCAGCTCTCCGTCCTGGTTGTGAGCTGTCGCCACGTTGATAAACAGCTCATTCTGCAGGAGCATGTGGATGTATCGAGCCTCCAGCCTGCTCCAGCTGCCCACGGCCTGTCCGGTAGCTGCGCTGTACTCCGGGGTCAGGTCATAAAGCACTGACCGCTTGTTACGGCGCCTGGGCTTCTGCTCAATGGTCAGCCCGAGGACGTTGCTACTGAGACCTGCAACTTGAACCTAAAGAGAAGAGATGGCAAAGTTAATGATAGGATACAGAATCAAGTAAAAATAAGTATAAACAAATAAAATAATAATAATTGGATACTTATTATATTTTCTAGTAGGTTTGTGTATATACCAATTTTTAATTCATAAAATTAAATAAATAAATAAAATGACATTACAATGAATAAGAATTGGATACTTATTATGTTTTCCAGTAGGTTTGTGTATGTGCCAAATTCGAATGCATTTCCCAAATTGGAATCACTTTTTGAGAAAACTTGTATAAAATCTTGGGTTGCATTATACAAGTGAAGCTGCATTTTTTGTATATATGCTTAATTATATTTACGTTACAATTGTATAATCTTTGTATATATTTATTCAAGTGCTTGCAACTAAGCTACTACTACTACAATTACTACCACTAATAACAATGCTAATGAAAAAAAACAGGACTACTACTACTATTACTACTGCTACTACCACTAATACTACCAATGTTAATGAAAATAACATGACTATTAGTACTACTACTATTACTTCTACTACTTCTGCTACCACTACTACTACTATACTACAATTGCCATACTCCCAGTAATGTTACCAATGTTAATGAAAATAACAGGACTATTGCTACCACTACTATTACTACTACTACTACTTCTGCTACTACTACTACTACTACTACTACTACTACTACTACTACTACTAAACATAACTAGACTACTGATATCACCACCTATAGTCTTTTGCATATGTTTACTCAAGTTTGCAGTGCAACTAAGCTGCTATGACCAGGCAATTTCCTTAGTGGATTAGTAACACTTATCCTCTCTCCTCGCAGTTAACAGGCTGCTAATCTGGTTTCTGTTTTTCCACCAGATTTCACAGTCCACCATGGTAACTTTTTCCAAACATTGGCAGACCACAGTCACTTTTCTCACTTTAGAAATATGCACTATGAAATGATTTTTACTTCACCAAAGCACACAGAAACTAACTCAATTTGTTAACATACCTGATAGTCCAGCGTCCCGTTATCATGGAGTTTAAAAATGGCCGAACCGACTCCTCCGGTTTTTCCTGGCATGAGAGCATCGCCGCTGGACATTACGCTTTGAATAGCTAAAAAAAAAAAAAAAGATATTCGATTAAAAGTGCACTATGTAACTTTTTGGTTGTTTCTATACTTATGTCATTCCTCTGCTTGGAAAGTTCCACACTATGACGTTAAACAGCTCTACTTCCCGTTTATTCAATTACAGGTGGTTTTATAGCACAAAAATACCTAGTAAAACAGCATTCTGTCTGTGAGCGGGGTCGCCTGTCCACAGATCTGACCTGTAACATGGTCTGGTTTGGCATTCATGAAGATAGAAAGGTTTAATACCATACTGTGAAACATTACAGACAAAACGATAACATCTCCAACAAAGAATAGCATTTGACGGACCCACCACCAGAAAAGTTACGCAGTGCACCTTTAATACAAAACAGCGTTCGCTTATCAACCATCACATTTCCCTTCGAATTATCCCTGCCTAAGAACCATAGCACATCTTGACAGCACGCAAGATGATGCAATCAGAACTGTCACGTTAAAATAGCCCGGGTTTCTTGAGTGAAAAGGGGGCACGTCTTGGTCCCCGGGGTCTTAAAGGGAAGCTGCATACACATCCAAGTCATTCCATCACGCGGGAGAAGTCATCGGAAGGACAGATGCAATTGAGTCACTTAATGAGGGGGCGGAGCCAGCGGTGAAATTGCGTGTGCGCCCTTGACCAAAACATGCGTGACCAAAACATTCAGTGTCTGGAGTGGACGAAAAAGCCCAAGGTTAGGCTTTAAAGAGGATGAGGTAACGCTTGTTGAATGTGGCTGGGTTTAAAATGATTGGGAGAGAGAGGAGGAGAGAAATACATACAGGGTAGAGAGATAGAGAGGGGGGTGGAGAAATAGACAGAGAAGAGGGAAGGAGAGGTGGAAAAATAGAGAGAGAAAGAGTGTGGAAGAGGGAGAACAGAGAGATAGAGAGAGAGGGGAGAGGGAGGGACAGAGAGGCAGAGAAAGAGAGAGGGAAAGAGGAGAGGGAGCGAGAAGGACGAGAGAAGGAGAGGGACAGAGAGATAGAGAGGAGGATATTAGATTGGTCATGTGCAAATAAAGTTAATGCACATGCTATAAAACATCTTAGCGCAGAGGTCTGAAAGGGCATCTGGTGTAAAAGCTATGCCAAATCAATATGTGAACTAAACAGGAAGAATACAAGAAATACAGAAAGTGCTAGGAACAAATGACACCTACGGGATCATTAGTTGGCGAATGACAAAGACAAACGTTAGAGTCTATTGAAATAGCTCGACATATTGTTCCAGCATTTGTCCCATTCAAAAAACGTGTGCGTTTTAAAGGACCGAACCATCCACAGCATTCCTCTTTTTTCTCTTTTCTTTCTCTCTCTCCCTCTCTCCCATACGCACAAACTGGCGTGCATGCGTACACACAAGCCACCGAGTCGAACACGAGGTCTATAAACACGATTTCCCCCAGCGATAAGACTTGAAAGGATCGAGTGAGACAAAAGAGAAACTTGCAACGAAGAAATGACAAAAACAGTTACAGATGGACAGGACTAAATGAACTACAAGTGGTATTTACTTACTGTCACATGATTGTCGCCCGGTGATGAAGCCAGAAACCTGCTTGGGATCGCGACCCTCGGTTGTCACGGCGATGGCGAGTTGACCCCTTGACAACCAAAAGAGCTCACGGCTATTCAGGTCTGTCAGCACCTCGGCGAAATCCGGATCCTGGGCACATATTGAAATAGTTAAAATAACATAACATAACATTATATTACATAACATATAACATTACATATAACATTACATAAAAGATATAACATAACATAACATTACATTACATTACATTAAATAATTGGATACTTATGTTTTTAAGCCTAATTTGAATCACTTTTGAGAACCATAACAGAACACACACTGCGATGCTTTTAAAAATTACATTCAAAAACATACTCAATTTTTTTTTATCATGCTCCATTGTATGAAAACTTGGTTGAGTTTTTTACAATACAACAATTAATTATATTTAGGTTACAATTGTATGGCTTGTATTCTATGTATCCTCTCTCCTCGCAGTCAACGGCCTGCTAATCTGGTTTCTGTTTTCCCACCACATTTCACAGGGCTTAGTTAAAAGTCAGCGCAAATCTGAATATGTTGTTTTGTCGTGTGTTGCTGGAGTAACACAACATAAGAATTATTACAATCATGAATGACAAAAACAGAGAATTTCTGTCACACACGCAAAAAAGTCTCTTGACTCTTGGCTAAAAATATGGCTTGCATTTTGCTAACACATTGCATATTGCGTTCTAGTGTAATTTCAAGCAGGTTGTAGGAAGAACGCAAAAGGGGCTCGTATGAAATGTTGAGAAATGGACGATTAATAGGGCAGATGTACAGGCGTGTTGAAGAAATGCTACTTTTATGACCTTGGGGCCACGGTTCAGTATAAATATACATGGATCATAAATCTGAAGCGAGCAGCTACAAGCCAAAACAGAGCTGGAACAGGAGAGAGGCTATAAAAAGGAATTATTTTCTCGAGAAATTGATGGACGCAATATTTAGTGGGTAGATAGGGGAAGATGCATTTGACGGATGGCTGAAATTTTCCCAAAACATTTAGCTACCCGTATAACTGACTCAGCATGGTTTTTAAAATGACTTCAGTGGTTTTGGTTGGAGTACAATTTGTGCAACAATTGTTGACATTTTATTCCACGGGCAGTCACTATAAACGCAAAAAGAAAGTACAAAATTTAAACTTTGATCAAAACCAGGGCAGCTTTTCATCGCTGCTCCTCTCTCCATCCATCTCAGCCACAGACCGCTAACCACTGACATGTGTGGAGTGTGCGTCCCTCTCCGGCCCCTCCCTCTCCCCAGACGCTTCCTCCGTGTATCTCATTTGCCTGTACATGTCTCTGGGTAGTAGCAGTGATCACAGTGGTGCAAGGATGTGGTGCCCAAACCACATCCTTCACCAAGAGGGAGAGTGTATTATCCTGCGCTATGTCACCAACACCACTAATACAGCGTTATTTCACACAAGTTCATGCACTACTTAATACTCTTAATACACTTTCCACAATGTTGTCAATGTTTAGGGTTACGGTAGCCACGGCAACTATACCTTAAATATAAGCCTGGTTTTAACAGCGCTCAAAATGCCGCTATATGAAAGTGAATGATTGGCGGCCAGTGTATTTGACAAAATATAGGATCTAGTACTTGAAAAAAATGAATGAATACACCAGTTATACTTTCCTCTGTAAGACCGTTTATAAATGACATTGCTATTAAATGCACTTATTTTGTTTCTACGTGGTTGTAAGTATTGCAATCCTTGTAAGTACTGTTCTTAAAGGTGCACTACGCATCTTTTCTGGTGAGAGTCCGCCATCTATTTGTCTCCATGGAGATGTTACTGCGTTGACCGGAATGTTCCATGGTATGAGTTTAAACATTTCCATCTAGCATTTATTCATGACGGGTGTTTCTGTTGCTCAAAAATACAATCCTTCTGTGAATAGGGGCAACTCTCCACAGATCTGACTTGTAATGTAGCGAAGTACTGTAACCTGCTTCTCTCTCTTGTGATAGATTGGTTTAATCTATACTGTGGAACATTCTAGACAAAGCAATAACATTTCTGTGGAGACGAGCAAATGGCGGGTCCTCCACTACAAATGTTACGCAGTGCACCTTTAATACACACAAAAACGCCTTAACAAAACCATAATGAACAATTTTATTTTTAGAACTTCAGTTCTGACTTACATGTGAAGTGATGTTAGCTCTGATCTCTCTCAGGACGTGCTGACGATACACCATCTGGACTTTGATGGGCACCACAAGCGTCTCTGATGGAAACAAAATATACTGTTTAGATATACGGTTTTACTTAGCTGTAATTAATGTTGTAGTCATTTCTGTGAGTTACCTTTTCCTTTGTGCTTGATGAGGCCTTGAAGGATGAGAATGAAGTGCAGGTTGTTCTCCGTGTCACTCAGGGTCAACATGGCGATACCCCCCATACCGGAGTTTTCCTCTTCTGACGTAAGAATCGTGCTAAAAGTTTCTAGAACAAAACATAAATACATATAACCAACTATTACCTGGTGCATACATTGCAATTTATCCATTTATAATTACAAAAATAAGACTAAAAATATGGAGAGTTCAAAGATTAAAGATGCATTATGTAACTTTTCTGGAGTGCGTGAGAACTGCTCGTCTCTAAGGAGATGTTATAGCTTCGACTTAAATGTTTCACAGTATAGCATTACACTTTTATTTTGAAAAACGTGTGCGCGTCTCTCCACAGACTTGTAATATGGTCTGGTAGCGCCACCTGCTCATCTCCAAGAAGTTTAATGCCATACTGTGGAACATTTTAGGCAAACCAATAACATAATAAATAATAATACATTAGACTTATATAGCACTTTTTTGGACACTCAAAGACGCTTTACAAACAATAGGAACATCTCCATGGCAACTATAAGGTGGCAGACTATGCGCCACCAGAAAAGTTACACTGTGCGCCTTTAACAAAACCAAATTATACGCATTTGGGGTCATTTGTGGCTACGGTGTCTAATTTCAGACTTACCAGCAAACAATGCTCTGTGTTTGATAATCTTCCCCTCCACTTCGTCGCGTCTACTACTGGCCGTCGTCATGGTGATCCGCATTTGTTCGGACTGCAGCTGTCGGAGAAGGGGCTTAGCAATGTTCTTCCACACTCCACAAATCTGTAGAAAAAAGCATGTATGTAAATGTATAGCCAACAGCACAAAAAACACAATACACACTCGCTCATATTCTCGCATGGGAGCTGCGGAGAGAGAACTGGCTTCGTGCCGATACGTCATAACTCAAGGTTCAGGGGTAATCTCCGTTTTAATTAGAGATACTTTGGTCCCAACAATGAGCTAACATGTGAAAAATCTTGAAATCTTTTTTGTTTTGGCTGCCTTCCTCATATCCCTCCCTCTTCCATTCTTGAGTTCTTTTCTCTGAGGTCCTCCGGTGCTTGACGTGACATTTATCTAAAAATAATAATAGTCCAATTTGTGGGGCCTCTAGTTTCACAGTTCAACCTTTTGGGGAATAAGAAGATGTATTTATATTGGCTAAGGCCGTATGCATCCGTACTACTGTAAAACCAAGATATTAATGACTAAAACGAAACTGAAATCATAAAGGTGCATTGTGTAACTTTTCTATTGGAGGGTTCTTCAAATGCTTTTCTTATTGCTTTGTCTGGAATGTTTCACAGTATGGCGTTAAATTTCATCATGAAGACCAAACCAGACCAAGTTACAGGTCAGATCTGTGGAGAGGCGACCCGCTCACACTCAAAATGTTGTTTTTTTTTGGTATTTTTGAGCCGTAAATAAATTAATAAACATAAGGCAGAGCTGTTAAATGTCATACTGTGGAACATTCCAGGCAGAGCAATGACATATCCATAGAAACAAGCAGGTGACGGACCCCCAACCAAAAAAGTTACATAGTGCACCTTTAGAGGTTTTAGTTTTATTCTAGTCAAATGTTTCTTTTAGCGTGCAGTTACCATGGTGACACACACATTAGCAAGCAAGTTTAAAGGTCTGAAAACTCAAGAAAAAATAGAAAATACAAAAAGGTCCTGTTTAGAAGTTTGATTTTATTTGTGAGAGACTTGTTTAACAGCACAAATCACCTCACCTGATGTAGTTCCAACCAAGGTCAGATAGCATGAAAATGAAAATGAAATCTTAAAGTTTTTAGGTTTATTCTAGCCAAATGTTTCATGTGGCTTGAATGTGTCACCGTGTTTTGCATTGTAGCGTTCAAGTGAAGGGTTGTGTTTATTATTACAAAGTGAATCATGGGAAGAAATGTCAACGCTGCAGCCTTAGTCATGAGCGTACTTAACTTGGACATAAACACTGTGCAAGTGGAAGCAATAGCAAAATTATTTCCTAGTTCCGTCTTCTTACCATGTCTGAATTTCCCTTAGGTACTTTATATTCGAAGGCAGTTGTCCCGTCCACACTCAGAAAGACGATTTTAGCTGGACGGCCCATTCTAAAACAAAATACAGGAGAAATTGTGAGAAATTATCCATGAGCTACTTGTAGGTTTTCACATAACTTAAAACAAATACAGTAGCGCATGGTATTTTTTAAAGGATCACTATGTAACTTTTTATGGAGAGTCTGCCACCTTCTTTTGCCCATGGAGATGTTATTGAATGATATGACCGTATAGCATTAAAGTTGTCAATTTATTACGGGTCAGATCTGTGGAGAGGTGAACCTTCTCACAGTAAGAATATGTGTTTTTTTTCAAGGTATTCTTTCTCAGCGTAGATACGTTTAATGCCATATTGTGGAACATTCCGAGCAAAGACGGTTCAATTGATACTTTGCATTGGGGGTTTTCGACGTGCAGTTACCATGGTGACACACATTAGCAAACACAGACAAAAAGGTTTTAAGGTGATTGGAAAACTCAAGAAAAAATACAAAATGGATTTAAACAGCACATTTTCAAGAGCCTGTGATCAGTACGAGTGTTCATGGTCCTGTTTAGGTGTTTGATTTTCAACAAAAGGTGAGAGCGACTAACTGAAAAACTAATGGCTAAACTTTTATTTGTGAAAGACTTGTTAAAGCGCAAAAATCATCTCACATGTTATAGCTCCAACCAAGGTCAGATTGCGTTAAAAGAAAGATCAGTTTGAGTCTAACTTGAGTAACAGAGCTTCTAACAGGGCAGTGCTTTCAGTTAGCGTTACGCTCCCAGGAAATATTCATGACATCAGCTGCTAAGTATCAATACACAATAAAGTATGCCGTTTCTATTGCGCAACGTTCTCAAATAACTTGTGTTCCATTATAAATTTCCCAGTAGCTATAACACGGAAGATTAGCAGTCGGAGGATACATCGCCAAATGACATAAAAACGCAGACGTCTATGGGACTTATACGCACCTTTGGTATGTGACGGAGAAAGCCAAGCTGTTCCTGGTCAAGGTGAAGCGGGCCCTAGCTACACCACTGGAGCTTGGCAACCAGGAGTCCTTTATTCCTGTCAGTAGAGCCACAAAATCTGCAAGACAAACCAGCACAAGGGGGATTAGGAATTATGAATGCGCTTTGATTTGTTACCGCGAAATGAACGTTGTGTAACTCACCGGTACGGCTCTCTCCCGGCCCCATGTCTTCGGAGTTGAGGTAGGATCTATCGTTGTAGGATTTGTGCAAGTCGTCTTCCTTGTCTTTGCCCTTTTCGTGGAACTCAAAGGTATCTAGCATTGAATCTGTGTGTTTCTTGTCGTGCGTAACTAGAAAAGATAAACAAAGCATAAAAATTGTTGTACATGGCAATGAGATTAATAAGATTTAGAAATTTCCGAATATTATTATAAACATGGAAAAGCTGTATAGACTTCCAAGTTCGAATGCCAGTCTTAAGAACATTTTCTGGCTAAAACGACAAGTGAACCAGATCATTTCTAAACACAATACGCAGAGTTTTTCCTAAGTCTGGTGCACATATGCTTCTTTTGCCCCTTTTACTTTAACATGGAGAACAAATTTGGGATCACTGTACTTGCACTGCGTAACATTTCTGCTGGAGGGTCCTCTACCTGCTTGTCTCCATGGAGATGTTATTATTGCTTAGCCTTGGACTGTTCCATGGTATGACATTAAACATTTCCATCTAGCATTTATTCATTGCGGGTGTTTCTATTGCTCAAAAATACAGTAATTCTTTCTATGAATAGGGGTGACTCTCCACAGATCTGAATAGTAATTTACCGTAGTGCTTGTCTCCCTTGTGACAGATAAGTTTTACTGTGGAACATTCGAGACAAAGCAATAAAATTTCCATGGCGACAAACAGGTAGCAAACCCTCCACTAGAAATTTAATTGTTTTTAAGTTAAAGCTATAAAATATATCAAAAGCAGAGTAAGTAAGAGTTTTGTTAAGTAGAAGTACCAAAAAAAAAAAAAAAATGCTGGGTAAGACCAAAAAAGTATTTGGAAAAACTCAAGTAAGAGTATTTGTAAAAGTAACTGTCAGGATGATTTAAAACTGATTTATAATTTGAATGTAATGTAGAAATTTAAAAAAACAAAATCATATCTGAAGGAAACACAAAAGTTCAAATCAACATAAAGCTTCAGTCTCTTCTAGACTTACTTAAAGACCAATCCAAACTTTTACTCAAGAAAAAGTACTGTTACTGTAAAACATATTACTCAAGTAGGAGCAAACGAACAGTGTCTGAGAAGTTCAAATGAAAAAGTTACTTGACTGATTACTACCCATCTCTGATCCAAAGATGCTGAGAAATACTGTATCATATGGTTATAATTGTTGCTCAAGTCCCTGCATATAGTGTATCTTGCCAAAAGCACAAAAAGTACTTGGTCTTGTCATTTAAACTGTCAGCAAAATTGAGTACGACATTAGCGTGCAGTCCTAACAATGATGAGCTGTTCGGGTCCTCACAGCCTGCACACTTGTCCAAACATCCAAATAAAGTGACTTCGTTATGAGCTTCAAAATGCACGGATTAGTCACCGTGGCCGCAAACTGCCTGCTCCGCTTGTGCGTGTCATAAATTTTAACCTCTCTTTGCCCCTTCTCCACTCTTGCAAAGTCTTCTGGGTACTTTCATTCTCACTTTGCTCCCAATTAGCTGCGGCCTATCCTCAGGTGCACCAACATTACATTATGCACGCGCAGATGCAGTGTATTTTCCATCATTTAAGCAAACATATAGCCGTGTGCTGCAATTTGGAAGCCCATGCTTAAATAAACAGGCTTTTCCTTAAGACATGACCGCAACACACAGAGGCAGTTGTCCCAGTGACCAGAAGGTTTACCTCCACTTTCCACTTAGTTAGGAGGGCACATGCAAGCTAAAATAACACTGAATAGGCTAAAAATGCAACTAAACTGTCAGTATTGAAACCTTTATCCCTAACAGAGTGACTAAAATAAACCAAAAGCTGAATAAATGGTATCTAACAGGGCTGCATTGGATATCAGTGCTGATATTGAAAAATTTAGGTGGATTGGATATCAGCTTTCAAATATCGATTAGGTAGATAACCTGGTTTGACATACTGATGTAGTAAGACTATTTACAAGTCGTAGATGGCCAAAAAAGTCTCAGAATGTTTGGATAAACTTTTTCTGTAGTTACTTGAGGGATAATTGAGAGCTTTGTCATGTTTTATTTTTGTTTAAAGGAAATAATTGCTGTTTTTAATTTCTGCACTGGTATTGGTTGATATCAGCAGACACACTAAAGCTATAGTATCGAAATGGATAAAGCTGGATTGGTGCATCTCTAGTATCTAACGTGGTGGATGATTTGTATTGTATTATATGGGTACCTTTTGGGCAGGTTTTACAGCAGTGTCCTGGCAGAAGGACGGGGTCTTCACAGTCCGGGTCGGGGCAGTCCTGCTTGATGTTTTTGCAATTCACCTTTCCGAATACTTTCCCTCTTCGACTCTTTTGCTGAGAAAACACAATGTAAAACGATATATTTATAACAGTTCGGCCGATTTGGAAGAAAAATATGCCAAAAATATGGAAAAGTTACTCACAGGTTCACAGTTGCATTGAACACAGTGCATGACGCCAAAGGGTTCTCCTAAGTCTGGGTGCCATGTGTCCTCCAGGGAATAGAAGCGGCCTCCAAATGAGCATCCTGGAGAAAGGCACACATGTAATTAGACGTGACAATATCCAAGGTTAAAAAGTGGATGATAGTCAATCTCTGGCCTGTTTTGAGATGTGAGACTTGATTAGAAGCAAAGGACAATTACAGTATGATTACATGGGGCTTGCACTTTCTCATTTTGCCAGATATGATTTGGACGCACAAAGGGGACATTGTTTAAGTCTTAAAATGGCTGTATTGTGTTGGAAAAGAGAGCAAAATAACAGGTTTTCAACAACGATGAAGTATTGGAACCTTAAGACTGTCTCTGCTTTAAATTCTTGCACTATATAAATCTGACTCTGCTCTCTGGCCAGGCGTTTTTGGAAGATATCTCTGGATAGCTTATGACTTAACCTTACATCCTGCCTCTAGTGTGGTCCTCACAAAGCCTCAGTGCATATGCGGATGGTTAAGGTATAGTTTATAGGCGTTTTAAACTGCATTGTAAAAGTGAGTGGGGAAACATTGAGTATTTTCTGCCTTGTTTGAAACTGATGAATTGCTTTTTAGTATTATGCAAATGTCACTCAAGCAGGTTAGTCTCTCAATTCAGTTTCGCGTCAACCTCAAAGAAGTACACAGAAACTACACGCCTATAGGATCTTGTTCAGCTAAAATCAACTTTTTTCTAGGTTTAAATTAAAGGTAGCATATGATAAAAATAGCTGCGTTTTATTACTATGCTGGGCGAAATTGCAGGGGTGTTGCGGTGATTTTTTGTTGTGATCGCTCGCTGCTTGTAAACTGCGCTATGTGCTTATTTCAAAGTCTACGCACACGCACGCACGCACATACGTATGCACTGTGGCTACTCACTGCCTGTCCAACCTGACTAGGGTTGACGGCTTACCCCGCTGCACTGCTACCAAGCTGGTTCACATTATTCTTTCATTAAAGTGACTGCCGAGCGCGAGCCTGAGCCAAAATCTGTGCGCGCTCTTGCCACTTCGGTCTCCAGCGAAATAAATCATGCCCGAGACTCTAAGTAGCCGATGCTTGTAATGGAAAAGTCCGATTGATTACATTTTTCCAACGCTAAATTGCATAGTTGGGGAGTACTAATGCGTAGGCTATGTCCTGTACTTAGTTACCTTCTTACACAAACCACAAGGCGCTTTGAACGCGGGGACTTTCACACATGAATCAAATGGTATTCAGTGCGGTTATGAGTCAGATGTTTGCTGGCAGTTTACAAGAGGGAGAGACTTGGGAGCACACGGGGAAAGTGTCTCCAACGTGTCCATACAAAGCAGTACATATTTTTTGTTATTGGAAATTTGGAATAGATAAGAAATGATGGGGTATTCATCTGGGTTGGCTGCTACTAAACAAATGAGCATTTAATAAAGCTACTTCCATGGGTAAGGCGAGCAAACAAACAACGAAAGCGCACAACGGAACTTAGTAGTAGCCAAATTACATAGGGCATTGCAAAGATAACATTTTCCACAGTAAACAGCTGTGCGTCATGGTGCGTAAAGCGTGTGTTGTAGCTGAAATGGCATTCCAAAGCACTTGTTAGATCGCAGGAGATATTGCACTGACTCACCTGATAAGCCCTTGGAGGGGAGAGGCTCTCTCTCGGACTGGATGGGCAGCGCGGGGGACTTGAGCCGGGAGGCCGCCTCGGTGTGCAGCCACGCACAGCTCAGGACGCACAGCACGGACACAGCCAGCATCCCAAGGTCCCTCGTGTCGCTAAACTTTCCCAAAAATACTCCACTCTTTTGAAAACCCCGAGCACAATATCCTTCAGAAGAGAATCTTGTTAAATCCACTAATGGTAGTTGTGTATCGAATCATCAATAAAAGGTTTCACGCTCCTGTAGTTGTCCAGTAGGCGACCAACAGCGTTATAAGCTCTTCCCTGGTCCGTCCCTTTGGTCTTTATAGTGCGCTCCCTGACAGCTCGGAGCAGCCACTGAGCGGGAGGAGGAGAAGGGGTGATGGGGCTGGGATGACCGAGCTGGGGGTGGGTGAGAAGGGGACGCCTCTATCATTCACTAATGCTTCTAATGTGGAAACCCTTACGAGACCAATTCATTTTCTATCAAAACTCTTGGGCGATTACATAATGATTAAAGTTTGATCAAAGGAAGTGAGAACGACTCAAACGGCCATGCACTGATGTCTTTGAACTTTGAAACGAAAATATAGCCCAGACATTCTTATTTTAATATTATTATATTGGCTAAGTGGTAAAAGTAACTACAAGTCTTGCATTTGCATCTCTATAAAATACAGGGTTAATTTTATCAATATTATTTTATATTAGCAATCAGATTTCAACATTTGAGCTCCAACAAAGCATTTACTCTGCTGTAATTCAGAAACCAAACACTGATTTAAAACAGAATCTTGAAAATGCATGACTTGTTACTACAGTTTATGGTTTTGTAAACATTGTGGAACAGTCTTGCCCATGTTAATATAACATTATGACTGGAGTATTACACGATGCTCTTTATAATACCAAACTACAATGTGTATTACTTTGAGATATTTTCAATAAGGCATTCTTATCCCTCTCCTGCTGGCATACAGTGGAACTTTTTTCCAGATCCCTTAGTCATGCAGTCCCATCTTAACATGTTTTTACACATTTTGTCCAGTCTTTGCCATGTGGTGTCCATCTGATAGAAAACCATGGGAATATTGTCATCTCTGCTCTCCACTGATACCCCATAGCTGAGTTTCTTTGTGATTACTGCTGCTATTCACCCACTGACCCCTCTGTAATAGCTCTAATTGCCACATACACTTAACTTTAGTGCTGTGGCTTGACTTTGAAGTGGGCCTTGATGACTTTTTGTTTTTCTTTTCCATAACCACCTCAATAGATTTATGATTTTCACACCCCATAACGCTGATTAAGCCTAAAGGAGTCCTGGGTATGTGGTCTGCCGCACTTTAACCAGCTGACACTCAATACTCACAATAGGACTCCCACTGTGCATCTCCACATCATGTACAGTAAGGAATGTATGGGCCAATGTGGGCAGGCTGCTAACACTATTATTCCAAGTGTGGTCTAACCAGACACTTAGCCTAAGTGATTTAACAGAAACACATCTAAATAGCTGGGATGCCACAAAGAAACATGTGCTATATGGAGTGTCCTCTAATAGTGTGATCAATATACTTAAGACCAACACTAGCTCAGCGAAAGCAATCACAAGTCTTTCTAATATGGCTTCGGAATAAACTAAACTCTTGGCCAAACATTGGTTGGTTACATTGTATTATACGCCACATTAAAATCTATAGTGGTTCTAATGTAATTTAGTATATACAGGCCTCTCACTGTTTGACAGGGCCATAGCCGTTTTAACTCAAGTCTATTTAGCTGTGTGTATCTTCACAATATCAACAAGAGTGTAATTTATTTAGCTCTATTTAGATCTGGGAAAGGTTCCCATCAAATGAACAGTTGAGTAACAGTGTGTCTCCTCACTGGTCCCTTGGGGGCCAGAACAAATGCTCTGCGGTTCAAGTTTACATTACTGTAGTGGAGCTCATGGCTGATTTATTTTCCAGGGTTCACAAAGGGGCAAACTCAAATGTGTTTGGACTAGAAGAGACTGATTGGGGATATTTGATAATAATCGTTATTATGAGTTTTGGCGAAACGGGTTGTACTGACAAGTGTTCCTGAGATAAGATTGGACTTTGGAGACTCCTTTAAATAGATCAGCTATTTTAAAGACAATTGATTGGTGTAGGGACTCCTCAGCCAATACATAAAAATCCACAATATATAAAGGATGACTTGATCAAAACAACAAAGAGTTTTACTGACTTCTCACAAATGTCCACTGAAACTACATGATTTGTTTACATTATTGTAAATATAAAATGACTTCAAACCCTCTCTTCAGTACTTTACCTGCCTCCTTTGATATGTGACAACCTTTTAAAACCGGTTGTCCTTACACTAAAACTGCGCGTAAAAGTGTCGAATCTCGTCAGTTTTGTGCCAAAAGCGCACAGCAAGGTGTGAACCTGAGGTGTTATTTTTACGCATGTGTCGCATTACGTCTCCAATCGGAGCTACTTCCATCCAGGTGTGTGGATTCACGCCACTCTTCCCCGGCTATTGGACCCGATGATGGCCTGTTTGCACTTCATCATTGGGTGATAAGCGGCGCTATTATCCTGCGCTGCACACGGCCATTCATTAAGTAGACTGCTCTGTAAATTGTCTATTGAGGCTAACAAAACCAGTTACACTTATAACCTCGGTGAGAGAAGGGCGCAGGCTGTGTGTTGTGTATTGTCCAGTTTCATAATAATTAGACAGTCTAGCGTGGACTGTACGCTAGACACCGACATGCGTCATGTCAGTTTACAATCAGCATTCAGCAGTGGACAGTGCACTGAAACAACACAACAATCACATTCATGTGCACAATTTTACAATAACTAAACAATATACCAGATCAAATCGTATCTTTTATTTGGAATACGGACTGCCAAGACTACATTTGAAGGCATTGAACTGGTTTACAGAATAAATAGAATTGAATTTTGCACTATGCAACTGAAAATAGAAGAGACAGGCGGGGATTATATGCACTATAGTGGCACATAAAATACAATAAATTATATGCACTATAGTGGCACATAAAATACAATAAAATGTAGGCAATATCAACATTTTCCCCACTCAAATTTCTAAGGTGCGCTTACATGTAAAGACTTGTAATTTTGTGAAAGTTTTGTTTAGACATGACTCATCCTTCCTTCTATCAGGTGACCAACACTGGTCAGTGCTGTGAATATCCCTTTGATTGAAGCGTGCGTTACGAACATACGCGCCATATCTGTTTGATCTTAAAACAGCGCAAAGGGAAAGCACTGGATGTGAGACAATGGACTTTGAAGTCATTTAAGATCCTTCCACAAAACATTACATTCCAGTGAAATCGATTAACCACGTGTTTTATGGCGCTGAAAGACCTAATTAGAAACATACGCCGTGTGTTTGCCTGTCACTTCTCTGTATCGTCCATTAGTTGCTCAGAGGAAGCTGCATTAAAAGTTATTGTGCATTTGAGTGCTCTCAAGGTCAGTGGTCTTTGGGGAAATACCTGCTGTGTTTCGCTAACACTTCGCAATAAATCAGAAACTGGACGCGTAATGGCGCAGCTGTGTGGATGCGCACCACTTTCCACACAGGGCCCGTTACTACGCGCAAATTTCCCGGTCAGTATCATGGAGCTTATCTGATCGATTCAGTTTCTCGATGGCTACACTAAACAACAAGGACTGCATCCTGTTTTTGCCGGGCCGGAGGTGTGAATATTCGGGCAGTGAGCTCTGATAGCTCGGCAGATGTGACCTCCACTCCCATTACGCACGGACCACCTGTTCCTCATCACATGCAGGCACAGCGCGCACTAACACGCGTGACGTTTCGTTTCTTCCAGCGTACAATAAAGCATTTATATTTATACACAGACCGATGTAATCTAATCAGACCATGACGTAGGCCGACAGGCGTTCAAATGAGATGGCAGATAGGCTTCATATCTGTGTATTATTGTTGTCATGACTTTCTTTAGTTTCCTATACCGCACTGGAGCTTTCCTCGCAACTCAACGGCGCCACATCGGAATTACCTTTAGCCTGTATTATGCACCCTTTCTAAAGAGTTGTTGTTGTTGATACTAAAATAGTCTCAACATTTTGCTTTATTTCGGAAAACGCATAGCCCACATTCAGATAACAGTCTCATTGCTCACCGTTTATTTGGTCTAAATGTCCTGGACTCTTAAATAACTAATTATTCAGGAGTCCGCTCAGATCTCTGTCAAAGACATTAAGGTGTAATTGAGCGTCTCTGGAGCATTCCGAGCGTACACACTGCTACTGTACGCTGACTGCGTAACGGGGCCATAGTATCACAGGCAGACATCTCAACAACTCATCCATAGCCACACGGATACCGCTGTATTCTTCGTTTAACGTGACCAGGATGTGCAGCTCTGAAGCTACGGCCCCGAGCTGCCCCATAAACGGCAAATGACACGGGCGCACAAAGCCAATGCGCATGATGCTTTACGACCACTGTTATGCTGATGTCGATAATGATGGTAATAAGAATTTGGTGCGCTCAGTTGTAAAGCTAATTCTGCTGCTGCCGGAGAACGGAAAAGAACTCCCAGTGGCCCCTTCCTCACGCACTCAAAATGCAAATGCGAGGGAAGTCTTTGCGGGGCGAGATGTGGATTCATACAAACGGACTCCATTTGCAGACTGCCTCGAAACTTTAGAGGCTTTCTTTTGTCCACAGCCACTATTTCCGCGCGGACCCATGATGGAGAGTGTGAGAATAATAATCGTCTCTGCCCTGAGGCTATTAGCGCGCGCTGTCGTTACCAATACGTGGAGGCAATCCGTTTATTTTGACACCTAAGGGAAAAGTGCCCGGATTGTTTTTAACATGAAAACATTAGCTGCCACTCACATAAACGTTTATGTTCTAGGGACCACGAGAAACTAATTGCATTATACACTCTACATTAGGCTAATATATTATAGGCCTGGATCTAAAGATATTATACAGTGACGTGGCCCATTTGGCATAACAGGGCCTATACTGCAATAATTGTAATAGTTTTACATTCAAGGTATAATTTTATTAACAGCAGCGATTTTATAGCAGTCATAAGTAATAAAACCACACTATAACACTATGAATTTGTTTTGGTTCACGTTTATAGCGGTAGTGCATTTTGCAATTATAAAAACATTAAAGTCAATCAAAAATGTTTTCTATATTGGATAGTTGCCTTTAGAAGAACATATGTAAATACTTAAAATCACTTTCAGTCCTTTCAAAATTGAGCCACATAACTGTTGTTAATATAAAAATGAATGTGAAGCTGATTGTTTGGACAGGACTTGTTTGAATGTTGACCTACAGGAGCCCAGAAGGGTCAAAATGAGCCTGTATGTATTCATGTGTGCACGTCTGGGAGTGTGTATTACCACACCTCTACACACTGTTCATTTTGCACAGAATACACAATGTCTGGCACCGGACTGTCCCCTCTCCTCCGCCTCTCCTCCCCCTCTCTCTTTACTGCCTCATCACCAGATATTCTCCCCATTCTCCCTTCCCCATCTTGCCTCCCTTCTTTCTCTCTCTCCGCTCTCCTCTCCTCCCTATGCTATTCTCTTATCTCCTTTTTCTACCCCTCTTCTCAACACCCTCTCCCCCTTCTCCTTCCTCTCTCCATTCTGCCTCTTCCCCATATCTCCTCCGCTCACCCCACTCTCCTCTGTCACCTCTTTCTCCTCTCTCTTTTTTCCTGCTTCTCTCCCTCTCTCCACTGGCCTCCTCTGCGCTCTATCTCCTCCCTTCACTCTCTCCCCTATCTCTTTCTCCTCTTGTCCCTCTCTCCATCCCCTCCCCAGCAACACCCTTCCTTCTCCAACTCTTCTGTGTCTCTCGCTCTCCTCCTCCTTTCTTTCCCCTCTGAAGTCGGGTTGGAAATCAGTAAGAGACAATAGACCAGGTAGAGTCGTAAAAGAAGTTCTTTATCTGATCAGATTTAAGGGAGTTACAAGCAGGAGATACACAGAAGACATGCGAGGATAGAAAAGCAAACCTCTAAGAGGTCACAGTTCGGTCTTTATATATGTTGGACAGAAAAAAACAACCAGAGTGTGTTACATATATGGAGTTTTGTTGACTTCCTTGTGAGCCAAAAATAACAGAAGGGTAAAAGGGCAGAATTTGAGAAGTATTGGTTGCAACCAAGTTTTTCCACAACCGTTACATTTAGCGTATGTGAGAACAGGTGAAGGTTAACCTTGCCTAGAAACAAAATGCATGCTTTCACCCTCTCCTTTTCCCCTTTCTCCTCATAACTTTGTCCTCTCCTCTATTCTATTTCTTTGTACTGTCTCCATCCCATCTCCTGCCTCTATCTTTCCTTCTCCATCTCTACCTCCATGCTCCAGTCAAATGAAGCTCACAAGGCTAGCAGTTATAGAGGCGGATTTGGATATTAGGAATAGGAATTTATTTACAGACAAAATAACAAAAAAATTATAAGGCTCACAGCAGCAGTTACAGAAAGAGGGGCGACAATTTTTCAATGTAAAGTTAATTGGACCCAGAGTTGATGGAGCCAGCAGCACCCCCATGCTCACTTCCTATTTGGAGCGTGGCGGCTAGCGGATTAGCTTTGTCCATTTATATACAGTCTACGGTTCTGCCTCTATCTCCCTCTCCCTCTTTTCTCTACCACTCTATTCTCTCTCTCCTCCTCTCTACACATCTCCTCTCCTCCACTCCTCTCTCTCTCTCCTCTTTCTCCCCCCACTTCCCTCTCTCCATCCTTTCCCCTACTTCTGTCCTCCCACCTGGCCCTCCTCTGTCTACTTTACTCTTCAAGATTCAAGATTTGTATTGTTATTGTCACAGAAAACAACAAAATTATGTTTAGAGCTAAAGTGAAAGGACTTCTTCCTCTTCCTCTCTCTCCCTCCCTCTATTCTGCGTCCCTCTGCTCCTCCTCTCTCTGTCTCCTCATCTCCTTCTGACAATCTCAACCCCTCTTCCCTCTCTCATCCCCTGCCTCTGTCCCTCCTCTCTCACCTTTACTACCCCGTCTCCTCCCTTTTTCCTCCCCTCTTTCTGTTTCTTTCCCTCTCCTGCTCTTCTCCCCTCCTCTACTCTCCTTCTGTTCGTCCATCTCTCCGCCTCTCTTGCCTTCCTCCCCTCCTCTATTCCTCTCTCCTTTACTCTCCCCCTCTCCACTCCTCTTGTACCCCTCTTCCTCTTCAAGCCCTCGTCTTTCTCACCATTCCCTCCCCTGCCTCTGTCCTCCATCCTATCGCCCCTTTATTACCCCTTTCCTTCCTTCTTCCTCTCTCTCTCTTCCCCCTCCTGCCTTTCTCCTCTCCTCAATTCCCTCTCCTTTACTCTCCCCCTCTCCACTCCTCCTGTACCCCTTTCTCTCTCACCCTCTCCTCTTCCCTCTCTCCATCCAATGCCTGTCTACTAACCTCTCTCCTTCCCTTTTCTCCCCCCTCTCATGCCTTTCTCCCGTTCTCTATTCCCTCTCTCTTTTACTCTTCCCCTCTCCACTCCTCCTGTACTCCCCTCTTCTCTTTCCCCCTCCTTTCTCTCCCCTTCATTCTCCCCCTCTCCACTCCTCCTTTTCCCCCCTCCTCTGCTTTCCGCTCGCCTCGGCCCTTTGAAATCCGCATCATTTCTGTTTACAAGACTCAAATTGCTTCCACACACTTTATTTTAGGCGTTTGTGACAGATCCCCGAGCGCCGTTACAAAAAAACACCCCATTTTTTCCCCCCGCTTTTAAAATACCTCGACTATTAAACATCAACACACAGTCGCCCTGATAAAGCAGTCGTCACGGCGACAGAAATTGACTCATGGCTTCTAACTAAGTCTGTAAAATGAATGATGTCCTCTGGAAAGCTGGCCTATTTCCATACAGTACCTCTGAAAGGGGTCTACTTGGAGATTGATGCTTGTTTTAATTGCAGTAAGATTTACAGTTTGGGTGGTCTGGAGACAAGGAAGACTGCTGTGTAAAAGTGAAAAAAGATGAGAGAGTTTTATGATAAAAGCCAAAATTACTTAGTGGTCAGTAGCGGGTTGGACGCAGCTCGGTCCAAGTTGAAAATGGTCTATCATGGCTCCAGTGGTTGCTCACTAATGGGACTGGGGGATTGGGGAGAGACTGAGGATTTGCAAACTTGCCAAATAAAAGTGAATCAGTCCCGAACATGGAAAATAAGGATGTTCAAATGAGTTGGAAGGAAATACAGGAAGCCAAAAGACCAAAGGGAGACGCTTGTTAGAACTGGATGAAGAGTCAGGAAGTTAAGGATTTTGTGTGTGTGTCATCACGTATGTCTGAGCTCAAAGTATAAATACACACTGAGAACGCAAGTGTAAGTTGTATCTCTTATTGATACTATGCGGTGACGTCACTCTGGGGGCGTTCTACATATTTGTATTAGCAGAATGTTCAGTAACCATCGAGACATAATGCACACACCAGCAAACACTGACAAATTCGTTTTAGGATTGTCTGAAAAGAAGAAAAAATAGAAAATAGATTTAAAGAGTAAATTTTTCTGATTGTGTTAAAATAAAGCTCACATTAAAGTCTAAAAAAGCCTCAGACAGAGCAGCGCCTACGGTTAGCATCACACCCCCAGGGAAAGTTGGTGACGTCAGCTCCAAAGTATCAATTACATGTACTGTCACACTGAAGCATTTAAAATATTGTGAAAGCTGAAATCATTTACATTCTGAAATCAAAATTAAACTATAGAGACCCCCTATGATTTACTAAATGAAACAATGCAACAGAGAGCCAGGCATCTGCAAATGCTGCTGTATATTTGCAAATATAGATAGATATATATAATACCTGGATGACCACAACATTCACATTTGTTGATATGTACCTGTGTCCTATATTGTTTCATTAAGAGTCCAGGAAGAATGAAATGAAAATGAAATGAAAAAACATCACAACGGCATTAACTTTTCTGGTGGATGGGTATGTCACCTTTAACTAACTAAACTAATCAATCTGGCATTTATTCAATTACAGCTATTTCAATGTAAAAAAAATAAAATAAATAAATAGAAATTCTAACTCTGAGCGTTGTCTCTCCACAGATCTGACCTATAACTTGGCCTGATTGTGTCACCAGCTGGTCTCTATTGAGATAGATACGTTTAAAGCCATACTGTGGAAAATTTGAGGCAAAGCAGTAACACCACCATAGAGACAGCAGGTGGCGGACCCTAAGAAAAGTTACACAGTGCACCTTTAGCATAAAAAAAAAAAAAAAAAAAAAAAAAACACGATCATTGATTAACTGATTAAAGGGCCCGTATTACGCTATTTTCTGATCTCTGTTATAATGTTTCCTCATTACAAACAGACCTGGAGTTGTATTTTGTTTCATTCACACATGTTTAACACACAAACCCTGCGTATTTAGGCTCTTAGTTCTTCTCTCAAACAAGAAACACTCTGTTCCACCTTGTGATGTCATGTGGTAATACAGGAAGTGCTCCACTGTGTTTTTAAACTCCATAAACTAGAATCATTGGATAATTTAAGCCCAGGAATTGCAGATCTCTACAGAATAAAAGGTAAAAGGTAGGTTTAACTTTACATGACTTTTTTACCACTACATGACGTAACAAGGTGGAACAGAGCAATTCGAGTTTTGGAGATGTAGACAGACTAATAATAAAGGATTACTCAAACATGTGTGAATAAAACAAAACACAACTCCAGGTCTGTTTTTAAGAGGTAACAACATTATAACATGGCTTAAAGCTCACAAGAGTCAATTTTGCGTAATATAGGACCTTTAAAAGAGTACATAATGGAACACAGTATGGATAAAGTTGGGTTTAAAGTACCAAGGCAACTTCTCTACCCCTGCCCAGGAGTCAGACCACTTCCAGTCAGGCTATTCAGGGCCTTTTTAGTCTTAAATCCACTGGGAAATCCCTCTTTTTTGGGCTCATTTTTCTTTAGCTGCTCCATCACCTGCTGTCTTTAATTCATGCATTCTGTTCTGTGTGTCTCCCTCCCGCTTAGACCTCGCTCTTTTGAAGTCACTGGGGTCCTGGAGTTTTCAAAGGGTCAGAAGAGGGCAGCCTACTGTCCCATAGAACAGATCACTCCAGTAACAGCTGTCCCCCCGCGCTGCGTAAACGTGTGTGGCATCAATGCGCTCACACCTCCCTCTGTCTCTCCCTCCTCATCGCCGCCTCGCGCCCACCCATAATGCGGGCGACGCCAAGTGCGAGTACATGCGCAGTTGGACGGCAGCACTCTGGATTGGTACAAGCTGCAACGGGTCAGATCTGTGGAAAGGTAGCCAGTTCGCAGTATGAAAGCGTGTTTTTCAAGGTATTTTTGAGCAACCAAAAATATCCGTAAAGAAATAAATGTAAGATAGATAGGTTTAATGCCATACTGTGGAACATTTCAGGCAAAGCAATAACATCTCCACTAAGACAAGCAAGTACCAAGTTAATTTTAGTAATGTCAAAATGTCATAGATAGCACTTAAGCAGGCCCATAAACATTAAAAATCACAGAGCAGTGTACAGTAATTCTATCCATCAATCAGTAAAAAAGTAAATGAGCCCCAAAAAAGGACCTTAAAGGTGCACTATGTAACTTTTTTGGGGGGGTCAGTCACCTGCTTGTTTCTATGTATCCACAGTATGACATTAAACAGCTCTAACTTACATTTATTCAATTACAGGTGTTTTATAGCTCAAAAATACCTAGAAAAACCTCATTCTCCACAGATCTGACGTGTAACTTGGTCTGGTTTGGTCTCCACGAAGATAGAAAGGTTTAATGCCATACTGTGAAACATTCCAGACAAAGCAAAAACATCTCCAGGGAGAAAAACATTTAATGGACCCTTCACCAGAAAAGTTACACAATGCACCTTTACGAACTGAGAGCCATTAGCAGGGTTGCCAGATTTTCAGAGTAAAACAAGCGAACAAGCTGCACCAAAATAAGCTTAAATATGAAAAAAAACAAACTTTTAGGATGTCATTAACACAATGTCATTAACACAATATAAAACATAATGCTTTAACAATGTGAAGATCAAAATTAGTTCCTACCCTAATTATTCACTAGGATGAGTTTCACAAGAGCTTTTCACAACTTTCCGAGACCAGAGCGGAGTTTTGCTGTCACAATGTCCAAATAAACATGTAGCATTCTACTACACACTACAATAAACCAGAGCTACAATATCTATTACAAAAAAGACTTCCAAATTTGCAAACAACTTCCCAAAAATAGTGCAAAAACAAAGCACAAAGTGTATGTTTATTATATTAGATTCATTTTTCAGATCAATGTTTATTTTGTTTTCATACGTGATGGTTTGACTGCTCACTAGTGGTCTTCCTCAGCGTACAAACTGGTCTGAAAAAAGAATCTAAAAAAATCATTATCGGAAAACCAAATGAACCTTGTTGGACTATAACAACTAGCATGCTAATACATATTACAATAAACCAGAGCTACAGTATCCTACAGTATATAGATATACTGTATTTATATTACTACATGTGTTTTTTACTTACTTGTACATATACATTTAAATAATTATGCCTTATTTGACACCAGTCTCTTGCTATTTTTTCTACTTTATTATTACTATTTATATATTTTCTCTTTGTTATTCTAATATTTTGTGATGTGTGAGCTACTGTGTCCAAATCATTTCCCTTGTCGATCAAAAAAGTCAAAAATTTGTAAGCGAATTCCCCAAAAAAGAAGCGCTATAAAGAAGCAAACATGGCAACTACGGCAATTAGAACCACCATCCGTACAACCGCTTCCCAAAGTCCTGCAACACGCATACCCCAAAACATTGGACCCCTACTGTCCCCTACAACTGTGACACAAGCCAAACCAAGGATCCCCGCTGCTCCGAGCCCTCCCTTTCCTCACACTTTGCATTATAGGGGAGCTCTTTTTCACCATGACACAAACCAGTGGGGGAGGTCTGGTGGATGGAAGTTGTACCCTGCGGAGACGGTCAATTACACATCTGGGGTCACACACAGAGTAGAGGGGTGCGCCAGAAAAGAAAAATATAATAGAAAAATTAGCCTTTCAAATGATCAAACCCCTTTAAAGATCAGTGGGCGTGTGGATTGACTAGTGTCCCCTTAAGGTGAGACGATGCAGGAGAATAGGAGAACAGCCAGAGCTAACGGAATGCCATTGTGAAACTTTGTCGCTACATTATTGGCCTCCTCACAAAAATCTGGAGTTGGCTAATTACACATGCATGAAATTTGCATAAACATGTGCAAGGAATTTGGCAACAGCGTAGTAAGTAATATGATGATCTTTCTGCTTCTTTTTATTATTTTTTTTTATTATTTTGTATGTTAAATGTGCATGATGTAACTTTTTATTTGGGGTCCGTCACCTACTTGTTTCTATGGATATACAGTATCATTGCTCTGCCTGGAATGTTCCACAGTATGACATTAAACAGCTCTACTTTTACATTTATTCAGTTACATGTGGTTTAATTGTTTATTGACTGGGAGTGGGGTCGCCTCTCCACAGATGTGACCTGTAACTTGGTCTGGTTTGGTCTCCATGAAGATAGAAAGGTTTAATGCCATACTGTGCAACTGATTATTTTCTCTGATGTCTGCACCTGAAGCCTCCCTCACGTTTACTCCTTCATTCCGTAGTTTTCTTTAGGACACCAGGATGATTGACAGCGTAAAAATGGAGAATCGAGGAGACAAATCAAGGAGAAGGAAGAGAGGAAAGAGAAATGAGACGTGGCCCTTTCTTTCTGGTTCTGGTGCAGTAATTAGCATCTCAATTTGTCATGATTTAACCCTGAATGCCTTTCTCGACAACCCAACATGGTATGGACTACACTGCCCCTTGTGGCTGCATTATTAAGGTGCACTTTACTGTCCCTATAGGGAAATTTAGAGTTTTGAGAAAATGACTGTAGGAGTAAATTGTATTGTATAGTATTCACAAATCGACTGAAAATTGGTGGCTCAAAACTTATACAAAACGTAACACAAGATGAAACAACTGAATTAAATAAATAACACTGTTTATTTTTGAGTGCAAGGAACATCTTAATGGAGCACACATTTTCAGCCCTACCCTGTCTTTCCAGTTAGTTATTAAAGGTCCTATATTACACAAAACGGATTCTTGTGCTTTAAGCGATGTTATAATGTTCTTAACTCATCAAAAACAGACCTGGAGTTGTGTTTTATTTCATTCACACATGTTTGAGAAATCCTTTATTATTAGTCTGTCTACGTGTCCAAAGCTCAAAATGCTCTGTTCCATCTTATGATGTTATGTAGTGGTAGTTTTCAAGTTAACAGCTACTTTTTACTTTTAGTTCAGTAGAGACTGACATTTCCAGGGCTGAAATCATCCAAATGATTCTAGTGAAGGTGTGTGAAGTTGAAAACACACTGGAGCACTTTCTGTATTACCGCATGACGTCACAAGGTGGAGTGTTTTCTGATTGAGAGAAGAACACAGCCTAAATATACAGGGTTTGTGTGTTAAACACGTGTGAATGAAACAAAACACAACTCCAGGTATGTTTTGATGGGGAAACAACATTATAACAGATCACAAAATAACATAATATGAGCTCTTTAAGTATTTCCACTATTTAGATAAAGAGCAAAACATAAACAACAAGTCTGTTACTATGACAACGCCAGCTGCTCAAACTTCTGCACCACCTTCTTGACCGACCCAAACGCCACCCCTTTTCGCCACTTGCCCCCGTCAGTGCCCTGCGCCCCCCTGTACCCAGAGTCCTTACAGTGAAACACCAGGGGAGGCGGGCTCAAACCAGTGTGAATCCTCAGCTTTCCCTGTCCCACAGCAAAAGCAGGCAGCACTCCGCCAGGGTCAAATCGCGTGGGTAAGGTCACGAGATGTTCCTGGGACAGAGCGTTGTAGAAACTTAATGCACCTCCGATAATGTTGAGGAACAGTCCGATGGTTTTGATGCCGGGTGGGACTCTGTAGATGGGCTCCACTGTCCCGTCATACACAGCGGAAAAATGCACTCCTTTTCTTTCAAACCACCAGCAACGAAAACTGTCCTGGGAGCGCACGCCTGGAGAAGAGAAGACACAGCTTAAGCACTTGAAATTTCAGAAAACAATATTGATACTTCGCAGCTGATGTCATCAACATTCCCTGGGGGTGTGATGCTAACTGTAAGCATGCTCTGTCTGAAGCTTTGTTAGACTTTAATCTGAGCTTTATTTTAAGAAAGAACTGACCGAGTTAGAATTACAATAGATGAGCTGATTTGTGCTGTTAAATTAGTCTCATGTTTTTGTTGAATATCAAACTCCTAAACCTAAACAGGACCATGAACAGGCTCCTGGAAACGGCCTGTTTAAATCCATCTTGTATTTATTCTTGAGTTTTCAGACGATCTTAAAACTGTTCTGGCAGTGTTTGCTTATGTGTGTATTTTGTCTCTACGGTAACTCGTTAACATTACGCCAATACACATACAAGTAGAACAGTCACTGCAAAGTATCAATAGTAATGACTATTGTAAAATAATACTGACAGAGGACTGGCTATAGAACTCTCAGTTAAACAGACCCAAGCTGTCATTTTAAAATGACTGAAAACCTGTTCTATTCTTGGTAGAAAAATCAATATGGTACTAATATATCTTCAAACTGATTAAAACAGCAGCAGTAACAAGAACTCCAGGACTAAATCTGATCAAATTGAAAAATAATAATAATTTAAATGTAATACGCATAGTGAACAACAGAAACATTATAATCTCTATAATTCTGAATCTATAATGTGTCATTATTTTGTGACTCCTTAAAAATGAGTTCTATCTGAGGTATAACCAAAACAAAAAGGTTGCACCCTTTACTGGGAGAAATTGTTTACTACATGTGCATTAACAATGTTATTAGTGATTGCTTATAATACTATAATAAAAATAAATGATTGCATAAACAGTGTCCAGATGACCACAGTTGAAACATTTGCTACACTGAACCACTCCTGGGCACATGAGGGGTTACGCCATCTTGTTTCCTATAATCTATTTATTCCTTTTTTTTTTTGTGTTGACTTACAGTATTTTTATCTTCTGTTTACAACTCTGCAAAATAAATGCGAGTGTGCAGTGTTGACATGTGTTAAAGGGCCCATATTAAGCTATTTTCTGATCTGTTATAATGTTGTTTCCTGATCACAAACAGACCTGGAGTTGTGTTTTGTTTCATTCACACATGTTTAACACAAAAACTCTGCATATTTAGACTCTTCTCACACAGAAAACACTCCTTGTGCTGTCATTAAACTCCATATACCTTCACTAGGTTAAAGGTAGCTACTGTTTCATGACATCACAAAGTGGAACAGAACATGTGTGAATGAAACAAAACAGAGGAGGTAACAACATTACAACATGTCTTAAAGCTCAAGTGTCAATTTTGTGTAATATACAGTAGAACCTTTAAACATTTTTATTTTGTAACTTTCATACTGAAATGAATGACAGATGACAAACGTTATGTAAAATCCTACTGCTCAGCTCAAGTCGGGACTAGTTCCAAAGCCATGGTTCTGTCTGTGATTAATGATCCCCAGCCATCAAACCAAACCAAACAGTAAATAAGGACACTTCTCTCACCGATCCTGTAGAGAGCGCTGTTACAAACATCCACCTCCCAGTAATATTGTCCTTTTCGCATCATAACATCTCCACTCAGCATGGGCATAGGCTGCACTGGACCACTGGATAAAGCACTTCTAGTTTGACTCTTGGCTGTGTATGTTGCAGTCAGGGATGAGTTGGAAAGACATATAGATGAAGGGAGGTGAGAGGAGTCCAAAGCAAAATGCAGACCTAAAAATGGACAGATGAGATTTTAAAAAAGATTACTGCAGTACCGAACATACACCGACAAAGCTCCAAATGCTCCCCTCCACCTTGTGATGTCATGAAGCGGTAGTTTTCAAGTTAACAGCTCCTTTTGGCTTAAGTTCAGTAGAGATTAGCAATTCCAGGGCTGAAATTATCCAAATGATTCTAGTGAAGGTGTGTGGAGTTTAAAAACACAATGGAGTACTTTCTGTATTACAGCTTGACATCACAAGGTGGAACAGAGTGTTTTCAGAGTCAATTTTGTGTAATACGGGACCTTTAAGCATTCTTTTTTTGTAACTTTCATACTGAAATTAGATACAGATGCCATAAAATGAAGACCTAAAAATGGACAAATGAGAAAGTAAAAGAAAATGTTAAAGTTTTAAAAAGATGACTGCAGTACTGACCATACACTGACAGTTTCATCTCCTCATCATGGAGGTCTATATCGCCATCTGCTGGGGAAATAGAGGAAGTGGGTGAGTCCAGATTCAAGAGATAGTGTTAATGAACTGGAAAGTAGCAATATTTTACAGATTACATTACATTATCTTACATTATTTCTGTATCTTCTGTGTTATTATCAAAAACGTACCCCATACTGTAATGCTGGTGGCGTGTCTGTTAGAAACTTCCTCCTATAGAAAATGATGTAAAGAATTATGAGCTGTTTCTAAAATATATACTTCACAACAAAACCAAATACCAGTGGTGGAAGGTGATGAAGTACAAAAGTATACTTAAGTTATTTTTAGGTATCTGTACTTTACTAAAGTACATTTTACCGTGGATACTTTTTACATTTACTTCACTACATTTGAGGGCATGTATCTGTACTTTCTGCTCCACTACATTTTAGAGCTGGACTGAAAAGTAAAAAGTACTTTTCTTTATGGTGTGAGACGTGCTGAAGTGGCTGAGACTTATTTTTAGCACATTTAAGTTGAGTTAACATCTCAGTGTTGAGCAAACTAAACACAAAACAGCTAGAAAAACTAACAAATCAATTGAATCACTTAACTCATGACTACTCTCACTATATTTCATCCTTTAATTGTTCTAAAACTCTGCAAAATATTTTTACTTTTTACACTTCAAGTACATTTTGTTTTTCATGTGATACTTTTACTTTTACTGGAGTAATCTTTTGTCCCGGTATCTGTACTTTTACTTAAGTAACAAAAGTAAGTACTTCATCCACCACTGCCAAATACATATCACAATCTTCACTAAAACACTAACAGTTAACCCACATGAACACTAATTGTAGCATAAATTACAATCATATTTTACAAAACATAAACATATTCATTCACAAATGCTTTCACTAAGTTGGCAGATTTGTGTTTCTTTTTCAGCAAGTAACAGCTGTAGTTAATAAGAAAATAAAACATTTTATAGAGTGTAGATTTTTAAAGGTGCATTATAAATCATTTCTAGTTAAGGGTATGCTACGTTCCTTCTGTCCATGGGTTTTCTTGCCTCTTCACAGATCTGACTAGTAACCTGGTTGTCTCCATGGAGACAGATAAGTTTAATACCATACTGTGAAATATTACAGGCAAAATTGACATGTATGAGCTTTAAGTTATGTTATAATGTTGTTCCCTCCTCAAAAACATACCCAGAGGTATGTTTTGTTTCATTCACACGTTTAAGTAACGCTGGTTTATTAGTCTGTCTATATCTCCAAAGCTCAAAATGCTCTGTTCCACCTTGTGATGTCATAAAGCAGTAGTTTTCATGTTAACAGCTACTTTTACCTTTAGTTGAGTAGAGATTGGCTTGGCTGAAATGATTCAAATGATTCTAGTGAAGGTGTATGGCGTTTAAAAATACAGTGGAGCACTTCCTGTACAGTCCCTGACAAAAGTCTTGTCGCTTATCCATTTTGTAGAAACAAAAGCTTATAACCTGACTTTAAATTAATCGATTGGTTTTAGAAATGTCTCATATGAAAGCTAAAACCCTCCCAAATTATGCTCAATATACTAAAATAAATTTGCTTCACTGAAGAAAGATTGATCATTTAATGAACACAGAAAGGTCAGATTTTGGCAAGACAAAAGTCTTGTCGCCTTGTCATATGATGCACCCAATCCTAGATTACAGCCTCACCTGTGATCAGTTACTGATCAATCAATTAGTGGTTGTGTATAAAAAGAACCCCAGCACACCAGACCTTCACATCAACTGCAACTTGACATCTGACAACATGCCTAAGATCCACCCTGAGACCAAAGCGTTAATTATCAAGAGGCTGAAGACCAGATCCACTGCTGAGGTGGCTGACACCTTCAATGTGTCTCAGCGTCAAGTACAAAGAATAAGAAAAAGATCTGAAAAGACTGGAGATGTTTTTGACAAGCCCAGGTCCGGCAGACCCCGCAAGACAACTGCTCGGGAGGACCGTTTGTTGATTCGAAAATCCAAGGCCAGCCCCTTTTCCACTGCAGCAGAGCTCCACCAGGCCTGGTCACCTCAAGTCCCTGTGTCAACCAGAACAGTTTGTAGAATTCTGTCTCGAAATGGCCTCCATGGTCGAATCAGTGCACAGAAACCAGCACTAAACAAAAGGCAATTAAAAAACCGTGTGGCATTTGCCAAGGCCCACAGCCTGCTAAAAGGATGGACACTGGAAAAGTGGCAGAAGGTGGATTTCTCAGATGAATCCTCGGTTGAATTACATCACAGCCGCCGCAAATATTGCAGGAGACCTACTGGAGCCCGCATGGATCCAAGATTCACCCAGAAAACAGTTAAGTTTGGTGGCAGAAAAATCATGGTCTGGGGTTACATCCAGTATGGGGGTGTGCGAGACATTTGCAGGGTGGAAGGCAATATCAATAGCCTAAAATATCAAGAAGTATTAGCTACCTCTTACATTCCCAACCATAAAAGGGGTCAAATTTTGCAGCAGGATGGTGCTCCATCGCATACTTCTATCTCTACATCAAAGTTCCTCAAGGCGAAGAAGATCAAGGTGCTCCAGGACTGGCCAGCCCAGTCACCAGACATGAACATCATTGAGCATGTCTGGGGTAGAATGAAAGAGGAAGCATGGAAGGCAAAACCAAAGAATCTTGATGAACTCTGGGAGGCATGTAAGACTGCTTTCTTTGCTATTCCTGATGACTTCATCAACAAATTGTATGAATCATTGTCGAACCGCATGGATGCAGTCCTTCAAGCTCATGGAAGTCATACAAGATATTAAATATGGATCTCACAGCACCACTACTTAATTCACTGACGTTATGCAACATATTTTTGTATTTGAAGTAAATTATTTGTTCAATTTTCTGTAGGCGACAAGACTTTTGTCTTGCCAAAATCTGACCTTTCTGTGTTCATTAAATGATCAATCTTTCTTCAGTGAAGCAAATTTATTTTAGTATATTGAGCATAATTTGGGAGGGTTTTAGCTTTCATATGAGACATTTCTAAAACCAATCGATTAATTTAAAGTCAGGTTATAAGCTTTTGTTTCTACAAAATGGATAAGCGACAAGACTCTTGTCAGGGACTGTATTACCTGTGTTTTCTGTTTGTTTGAGAGAAGAACTCAGGATAAATATGCAGGTTTTTGTGTGTGAAGACAGTGTGAATGAACAAAACACAACTTCAGGTGTGTTTGTAATGAGGATGCAACAATATAACAAGTCAGAAAATAGCAAATATGCATCCTTTAATACCCCTAAATGCAAATATAACCATCATGCATCACTCTTACCGGTTCACTCCGTTTAGACTCCGCACCTCTCTCCTCACAGGTGTGTTGCGAGTTCACATTGGGGTACTCTGGGAGACTGGAGACGGCTGAAGTCCAAGTCCAACATGGCAGCTCTACAGGGCCTCTGCAGCAGGGACACAGGACTGAACAAGAGTTTAGGTTTAGTCCAGGTTTAGAACTGGTTTTGGACTTCCTCCTCATCCTCTCTTCTCCTGTAGCTACACAGGCTCCACACATGAGATGGGAGCAGGGCAAGATCAGAGCCAAACCCCACTGCCCACGACAAGAGGGACAAACGCAAAACTGTTCCAAAAGACTGTCTTCGTCCTCTCTTTCAAAATGTCCACTACGAAAATGAGACATTTGTTTGTGACTTATAGACATAGCCAAACCTTAAAATGCAATAATTATGGTCCAAGAAATGTAATGTATGTAGATGAAGGGCTCAGTATATGTATTTGTTGCTATGCAGAACACCCCAAAATGTAATACTTTATTTAGAAACTAGTGACAAAAAAGTACTACCTGAGTACTTTGCACGATGGCAAATGGCAATATCAAATACTGTATACTCACTGTAAACAATAGTACAACTCTCCATTAGATCCAATGTGAATCCATACCTTTTGTGCTTGTGTCTGCTATATTGTTATCATCTATGACACCCGTGGATCATTATGTTAAAATTTGGACATCGTAATATTCTTCTAAAATGGCTTGATAAAAGAAACAAGATTGGTGACTTCCATGCTAGAAAACTATGGTGCCCAAAAGGAGCTGATGTCGCCGTAGGGGCCGTCAGCTCGGGGCCCACAACTCCGTGGAGTTGTGGGCCCCTCCTATGGATAGCTGCAGATCACACTAGCAAGCGGTGTTTTTTATTTGTACCAAAATGACTACGCAACGCTGCTGAATCCTACGCGTATCACCGATTAAGAAAATAAAACTGGAGAATGAAGTAAGTACAGTGCAGAGGGCGCGTACCGGTGACGGCGAAAACAGGAGTTGAACAGCAATATGGCGTCTTGAAAATAAACTATTAATGCACGCTCCAAAACCAAATTCGGGTGAGTAAATGGGGAGGGGAAACAACTATAATACGGTTAAAAGCTCTGAAAAATTTGCTTTAAATCATTTGCTTGTATTACATTTACTTACATACTTAGGTACTGAACAGGAGTCTTGAAAATAAATATTCTTGTGATAAAATAAATGACAAAATTAACAAAACCAAGGTAGTTTACTGAGGTAGTACGTGTTCAATAATTAAAAAAAAAACAAACCTTAATTCATAGTTGTGTGTCTTTAAATACTCGTCTTTAAGCTAGACCATGGACAGCTAGTGCGTTGGTAAACACAGGCATATATACACATACAGTACTATACCCTGGAACACAACAAAAATTCTTCTCACATTTATTCAACCCATTAGAATCACTATTTCTCCTACCACACGTATACCTTTAGTCAGTGAGAAGAACAGGAGAGAATCACACTAACACGCGGTAGTTCTACTCAAAGCAAAGCATTTCAAATCAGAAATCCTGCCACGCTTTAGTCCTCCAATAAACTAACAACTCAAAATACGTGTCCACCATAAAGTCACCCAAAATAAGTTAAGTAAATAAGTAAATCCATTGTGCGTCAAGGCAATCCTCCGATATAAACGGTTGTAGAAATAGCAGTATATTCCTTTGTTGTCCCATGTCAGTTGCTCTGCTGCTGCTCCAATGGCCAGAGGAGAGATAAATGACACACTAGAGGAGCACTTAAGGTTTGGCGTTTCCATGGAGATGGCTCAACCAGGAAGGACGCACAGCCCGGTGAAGTGTGCGGGAGGGGATTTGTGTCTGCGCATTTGTTTCCATTTTAATGAACGTGTAATGACAATGCTACAGCTGTCCCGTTTTGAGCATGAGAAGGGACAGAAGACGGGCAGGACTTGGCTCAGATGTGGAGTTTGTGTAGCAGACACTTTGGAACTGATCTCACAAATGTTCCCTGGGGGTGTGCTTTGTTTTGCCTGGCTCTGACTGAAGCTCTATTAGACTTTAATGTAATCTTTATTTTAAAACAATCTCATCAGACTTAGTTGGAATTACAACAGGGAAGCTGATTTGTGCTCTTAAAAGGTGCATTGTGTAACTTTTCTGATGGATGGTCTGTCATATTCTTTTCTTCAAGGAGATGTTATTGCTTTGTCTGGAATGTTTCACAGTATGGCATTAAACCTTTGTATCTTCATGGAGACCAAACCAGACCAACTTACAGGTCAGATCTGTGGAGATCTGCTCACAGTCAGAATATCAGTTTTACTAGGTATTTTTGAGCCATAAAACCACCTGCAATTTAATAAATGTAAAGTAGAGCTGTTTAATGTCATGCTGTGGAACATTTCAGGCAGAGCAATGACGTATCCATAGAAACACACCAGTAACAGATCCCCAATGAAAAAGTTACATTGTGCAGTTAGTCACTCTCACCTTTTTGTTAAAAATTAAACACTTAAATGAAAATGTGTTGTTTAAATCCATTTTGTATTTGTTTAGACAATCTTAAAACTTTTTTTTGGTAGTTATTGCTTATGTGTGCATTGTGTCACCATGGTAACTGCTGAACATTCTGCCATAGGCATACAGGCAGAACACCCTCAGCGTGATGTCAGAGATAAATATTGAGATAAAATGAGAAAATGAAGGTATATCACAAATAAATAATTACATAAATAGGTGATGATATAGATTACACTACTACTATTACTACTACTACTACCTACTATTATCTGTTTCGCTACTAGGCTACTATTATAACAGTATAGTATTTCATTCATTACTTCATTCATTCGTCTTGTTTGGCTAATTCTCGTAAGCAATAAACTGTGACTGGAAAAGTGTATCCTAGCAACTCTGATCCTCTGGACAACAATGAGCCCCTTGTCACAGAGCAGACAAAGACATAGACATCAGCCATTCACGCTCACATTCATTCTCCAAGAAGGATCTCAAGTTATCACTTCAATAATGGTAAAACAAGAGGAACTCTACTATGGAATGGGACTAAGCATCAAATATAGCGCCTCCTTTCTGCACCCACTTAATATTTTTACCTTGTTGAATTTTATGGTAAATAAATGTTGGACCCACTATTATCACAGAAAATGATCTCATGAAGGCTATAAGCTGGAAAATAATCAGGAAATACATGTTTTTGGACATCTGCCATTTGCTCTGTGGATTTTCATTTTAAAAGATGCTTTCCCTAACATTTACAAAAGAATAAAAAAAACATGAAGCGCATTACTCACTTCATGTGAGTGGAACACCTGGCCAGCTAACACCACACACTCTGACACAGTGTGGGTCTGGAACCACATCCTGTCTCCCCAATTTTAGTTAGGCGTGATTGACAGGCAAATTAACCAAAACAAACAAACCATGACAAACAAACATGGCGGCTTACATGTAAAAGAGGGCAAAAAATAATGCAGAGGACTAAGAAGCAGAGTGAAATGCAGGTGTTTTCTGCATTTGAAAGACACATGCTACAAATTAGCAGCGTTGGTTTCACCATCCCAAGTTTGGACAAAGATTTTTCACACTCTATGGTCTGATTCCAGAGTCTTTTGGATATGCACTTACTTAACAACAAAACTTAGAAAGGACCGTCTGGTCAAGCAACCAACTACCATCAGCATCCTTGGAACTAAGGCAGTAAGATGAATAGTATCTCAAAGCAATGCTAACAGTAGTCAGTAAGTGAACTGACGTGAAGAGAAGAGCCCGTAGTGAACAACGACCCTTGCCAAGACGTAGGAAAGTTAAAACTTGCACTTATCCACATTCTGGCTACTTCCAAAAAAAAAAATAAAAATGGCAGTTCCCCCACACAAAAAACAGGGTACAAGAACGCCACCAAAAAATTGCCAGTTGAATCATGAAATTTCACACAGAAGTCGATCACGACAAGACAAGTAAAAAATATTATTATGGCAACACCGTCTGCTCAACCAGGAGGTTAGATTAGGGTCAGGGTTGGGTTAGGGGTTAAGGTCAGGGTCAGGGCTTAGGGTAGAGTTAGGGGTCAAGGTTAGGGTCAGGGTGAGGGGTTAGGGTAGGTGTGGGTTGGGGCCAGGGTTACGAGGTTAGGGTTAGGATTGGGATGTGGGTGTAGGAGTGGGCGCAGGCGTGGGCGTGAACGTGGGTGTGAGGTAGGCAAGGCGTAGGCACGGTTTGGACGTGCGGGCCGATAATTGCCACTTGCGGCTAAATTTTGTCTTATTGTGTAAATGACTTGCTAACCTCGACAGCAACATGCCATCTATGTTTTCCCTAGGGCGTTTCATTGGATTTCAAATGTGCGCTGAAGAGATATGCTCACAGGCACCTCATCCAAGGTGCCTGTGGCATTTTTACATACACAGTTTTCCTTGAGAGGTTCATGTGAGTGCTGTCTGCTCTGTCCTATTTGAGTTTTGGATCAACAGTCAAACATTAACTTTGGCCAAATACATCTCATGCTTACCTACTCACATATCCTGTCTGGCATATTTAACTTTTTGGTTGAACATGCTGGCTCCTGCCACCTCATTCTTTTTACTGTGATTTTAGCTCCACAAAAGACATCATAAAAAGAGACCAGTGCAACCTGACAACAAAACTAGTTTTGTAAGTACATGTTACTAGAGATACCCTGGGATATTGTGTATACACAGAGCTGAACCTTCGCTGTAATGAGGTATGAAGATTACACAAATGAGAGCTACAGGTTATGGCGTATAGCAGTAAGTAGACTTTTCTATCATGCTAACAATGGTTTGTGAATTGTGATTTAAATATTTGTATGTATAGTAAGCAATAGTTTTAGTATTTTTCCCCATTCACGTATCACCTACAAACACCAAACTGTCCAAACTGACAGTCCTCTGTCGTCATAGCAATAAAGCAATATAAATGAAAATATTATAGCATTTGAATGGGGAAAGCTCCTGATAAAGTCCTCCAAATCAGGAAGGACTTGTTTGTCTGAAACCCATGAATACAGACATAACATTATGGAAATAAGAGAAATCTCACAGTCAGTAATACTACTACTTTTACTAACACTACTACACTACAATACACACCACATTATGACTTTTTTAATAGTTCTACATAAATGCCATTCCCCCTTTCTTCCCTTTCATAATTGTTTACATTTTATTTAAATAATAGGACTGTGAGAAAGTGGGCATGCGCTGTTTGACACGCATGTCTTTTAGCATATTAAACCTTCTGTGTAGTGGTGGAAAGTAATGAAGTAAAAGTAGTTAAGTACTGTATTTAAGTAAAAAAATTAAGGAACTGTACGTTACTTGAGTACAATTTAAAGTGGACACTTTCTGCTTTTACTTTACACTACATTTGAGAGCAGGAATCTGTACTTTCTACTCCACTACATTTTTGAACAGGACAGAAAAGTAAAAGTATTGTTTATTATAGTTTGAGACCTGCTGAAAAGGCTGAGGGGTTATTTTTAACATGTTCATAGTTTGAGCAAACACAAATCTACAAATAAAAACAGCTACAAAAAAGAATTGATTCAGTTGTTTCTATTGAACAAAATTCAGCACAAATCTGTATCAACATCTCTACATTTGAAGCTTTATTCTGCATGAAAAACCTTTACTTTTTACTCTTACTTGGTACTTTAATAATTTTAGATTTTTTTCATGTGATACTTTTATTTGATACTTTTAACTTGCATTTTTTTGTTCCAGTATTAGTATTAGTATTTTTGTTCCACCTCGACTGCTTCTATGATAAAATAAAAACTGTAAATGTGTATTTTATTGTACTTTACTGACATAGCCATGGTAAAGTTTAACCCAGAATATTTTACAGTCACCACCAGTGACAGTCACCACGCCCACGGATCTCCATCTACAGATCCAAGTATGTTCCTGCAATCAGATTCTTAGTGACACATTTGAAACAAAAAAGCTCATTGGTTACCTTTCATATACACAAGTGAAATCAAAATTCTCTCTACTTCATATCAACACAATTTAGTTCTTATTGATTCTGCAACCAGCTACAGGTTATGGCATATAGAGGTAAGCAGACTTTTCTAGCATGCTAACAATGGTCTATAAATGCTTTTTTCCATTAAAATATTTCTATGTATAATATGTAGTAGCCTTATTCAACAGAAAGCCAAGTATGCCGGTAATTTGTGTGGATGCGGCAAATCATAATTTAAAGAGATAGTGGCGATTTTGATCTCTCAACATACAATTTCATGTGAAAACAAAAAAATGTTAACTTTGCACCAAAATAAGTTTTATTATTTCAGTGAATCAAATCACGTTCAGAAATCTATTGCTGGGTTTCAGGTGACATCATAACATTCTATCGGCCAATATTATTTAATACAGATGAGGGGCAAATGAATATTATTAAAATGTAAAATGATGTTGTAATACAGTGAGTTCTAGGGTTTAGTCAGTGACTGAAAAACCAGGTTCAATATTTGTGAGTTTACGTTTTGGATATTTCAAGGTAATGTGAGCAATAAGGAAAAGTGTCTCCGGCATCACATTCTAGAATTTGAAAACCACCAATATGGGACTTGGTCATTTCAGGGGCTGTTTTCTCAAAAAAATGTTCTCCCATAGGGACAGAGTACCCACATACACCAAACTGTACAATCCTGTACTTAACAAAATGTTGACTGACCATACAGGAAGATTTGTTGATATCTTATTTATTCAAGGTTTGACTAAGAAAAAGGCAAAACTGTGACCTCACAAATGCGCTTCAGGAAGAGTGGTAATAAATTCCCATAAACACACTCCTAAACCTTGTGGACAGCCTTCCCAGAAGAGAAGCTGTTATAGCTGCAAAGGGTGGACTGATGTCATATTAAACCCTATGGATTAAACCCTATGGATTAAGAATGGGATGTCACTTAAATTCATATGCGAGTCAAGGCAGGTGAGCGAATACTTTAGGCAATATAGTGTACATTTTCCCTTAAATTTATGTAAGTAAACAGACGTTTTTCTCTAAATGTATTTATATATTTAATGTATTTATATATTTTTATGGACCTGCGTTGTCTCGCCTCAACAACTTAACATATAACATATTTTTGGAGCTAAATCAAATATACTATGGTTAGACAAACCTTAATTTCTTTCACAAATGGGAAATCGCAATGTTGAAACACAAAGGCCAAGGACCACAGAAAAATGCAATCATAAATCAAGGTCAAGATAATTTAAACATAAAATATTTGCATAGGTAAAAACAAACACAACAATGAGTCATCAGATGAAGCTATAAGGCTACAACACTTTGCACAATAAGTGGCTCTAACTTTATGACTGAAATTGCATTTGATTTTGCTACTGAACCCTGTGAATGTAAGTGATGTAAAATTTCCCCTGTCAAAATAAGAGAACACACAACTGCAGTAGTATCAGGCTGAAAAAGGAAAGTGTACCTTGTTTTAAGTCTGTTTGTCCCTATAGGGTTCCTGCTGCTGCTGATCGGAGTGCTGTCCTTTTATTTACCTGAAGCAGAGGTCAGACCTGTGGACTTCTGGTGCAAACCTGAGATCAGAGCAAAGTGGAGGGGGAACGCCGGGGCCAAGATCGACAGAATGGTGAGCTTTTTTTTTCAGATTTAAAAGCAAAATTAGTGAATCGTTTAAAATGTATTCTTTTTATATAAGCCCTCTGACCGACAATATAGTTTTTTAGGGATGTTTATCATTAACTTTGATGACAAACAGTCCCAAACCTGGCACTGTCTCTTAGGGTTGTCAAAATCAAAATTAAGATTTTTAGGACCAATTAGATCCTAAAAATAGCATTGTAACTAAATATTAAATTGAGCAGGTATCAGTATTGAAATAACTGGCATACAAAGGACAAAATTGGACCTGGAGTTTTCTTAGAGGTGGTCTTTATTAGAGCTATCAAGACCACACCTTGGTCATATTAAATGTGCACTGTGTAACTTTTCTTGAGGAGGGTCCCGTGAAAGGCTTTTCTCCATGGAGATGTTATTGCTTTGTCTGGAATGTTTCACATTATGGTATTCAACCTTTCTATCTACATGAAGACCAAACCAGACCAAGTTACAGGTCAGATTTGTGGAGAGGCGACTGCGCTCACTTTCAGAATGCCTGTTTTTCTAAGTATTTTTGAGCTATAAAACTATACAATGTAATAAATGTAAGGTAGAGTTATTTAATGTCATACTGTGGAACATTCTAAGCAGAGCAATAACATATCCATAGAAACAAGCAGGTGACGGAACCTTCACCAGAAAAGTTACACAATGCACCTGTAAAGAAACCTAAAGTACATTATTTTGTGTATAGCTGTGCTGTCAAAATGAGTTTGAAATGTTAAATGTTGTGACAAAACTACTGTTTATTTGCACAGGTAGAATGCCAGGGTTCAAGTGATGTTCAGGCCACAACAATCCAGTGTCCCTTTGTGGGGATCAACCCTCGGCGCTGGGACAATCTCACCGTCAGTAATGTATTTTTACTACCAACACTACTACAGTCAATACAGCTAATGCTTATGACACACACCATTACAGAAATCTTTTTTTTTTCTTCCAAAAATTGTTCAAAGGTGCGCTATGTAACTTTATGACACAGTATTCCACAGTATGACATTAAACAGCTCTACTTTACATTTATTCAATTACAGGTGATTTTACAGCTCAAAAATACCTAGAAAAATAGACATTCTGACTGTCAGTGGGGTCGCCTCTCCACAGATCTGAACTGTAACGCTGTCTGGTTTGTTCTCCATGAAGATAGAAAGGTTTAATGCCATACTATGAAACATTCCATCCAACATTCCAACATCTCCATGCAGAAAAGCATTTGACGGACCCTCCACCAGAAAAGTTACACAATGCACCTTTAACTAAATATCATACCTTCCATTGCATAAATATTGCATAAATGCATCCATCCATCCATTTTCTTCCGCTTATCTGGGGCCAGGTCACGGGGGCAACAGTATAATTGCATTTATATTATATTAAAATAATAGATTTTATATATTTCCTTGCACGTTGACTGTGAGAGAGTGAACACTTGCTGTTTTGATAGTTTGATAGTAGTCTTTTAGTATGTTAAAGCTTCTATGGTAAAATACACTTGCACATGTGTATTTGCTCGAATCAAACGACTTTATTGATGAACTCTTCTTTTTATATTCCTGTTTCAGAGGTTATCTGTCATAATCATAAAGCTGGTAAAATGTAATCCAGCATCATATGTATTATTTCTATACACACAGACATATACATATCTGTCTGTTCCCCACTCCCTCTGTCGCATCTGGAGTCTGACCAAACATGATTATGTAATCAGATTTGTTTATTTCAATGGTCATCTATTATTTACAAACAATATCACAGGTCTCTCAGCTTAGATTAACTGAATTTTGTTGATGATGTATTTTAGTCCCCTCTGATAGTTATATAGTAATCTAGTAGTAGTATACAAGTTATAATAGTTTTATCATCATCCATCCATTTTCTCCCGCTTAATCCGGCTGGGTCGCGGGGGCAGCACGCTGCCCATTACTCTGTGCACCAGACCCAGACCCCTATGAACCCCTCTGCAGGTGGTGAGCCCACAGGAGGGAGGAATTCCTTGACGGTCCTTGATTGTAAACTGTTCATAGGGGTGTTGCATGTTTTTGGTTGATGGGGGGAAACCGGAGTACCCGGAGGATACGGACAGACCATGTATGTCCCTGAAAAGTGTTTGCAGAGCCATATAGTAACCACAAGATGAAGTCATGCCAGGGGAAAAAGGGTTAGGGTCCCAGAACAGGCCCTATTCACGCTTACCGGAAGACGTTTGTGAACATGCGGATGACGACTTCCGGTGCAGTTACCGACACTGGGCAACCTGCCAAAGCTTTCCGTGGGGGACGGGACTCTCATTGCATCTTCAGTGTCACTTACAGACAGCTGGTTGGAACTGTTGATCTGCCAAACATAACAGAACACTACAATGACATCTTTTTCTTTTTACCTCCGCCGAGGAGGTTATGTTTTCGCATGAGTCTGTCTGTTTGTTTGTTTGTTTGTTTGTTTGTTAGTTCGCAAGATAACTCAAAAAGTTATGGACGGATCTTGATGAAATTTTCAGGAAATGTTTCTAATGGTAAATCCAACAGATGATTAAATTTTGGTGATGATCCAGAAGAAATCCTGGATTCTGGATCACTTTGAAAACTGAGCTGCTTGGCGGAGGTCTGTGCTCTCTGAGTGCTTTTCTAGTTTTTTTATTAAATTAGACAAATTATAATACACAAATGAATAGGCAATTTATAAAAGAAAGAATACAATCACATCTAGATGAAGAACACCGGAGCATTTTCTCCAGATTCCAGATTTTGAGGTACTATCGCCAACAGAGCCCAATCGAAATCGTTATCTGCATCTGCACGTCTGGCGATTTTATGACGTAAGCGTGAATAGAGCCTATGGGACCCTCCTCCTATTCATTTATATTAGAGGGGCGGGTTCTTGCTCCGGGCCCACAAATTTCTGTGGAAGGGCCTGGGTATTTGTAACAGCAGATCAACGGCTGAAATGTAACTTTAGCTTGATTAAAACAGAACAGGCTGAGAAGACAAGACAGTGATGGACAAAGGATGCTTTCACACACAGTACTCACGGTAAATCACCCGTAACCTTGTTTACTTTCTTAAAGGTGAATAATTTCTTCTGAATTGCATTTATGCAATTTGGTTTTGTATTGGGGTTAGATAATAGGTCACATTTTAAATGCATGAGAATCATTTATGAAATGCCTGAACCACTGGAATCACATTTCAGAACATGTTTGTACAGGATTTGAAATTGTTATGCAGAATAAGACAGGATATTATGATTGTTGTTTACTTACCGGCTAACAGTTCCAAGGAATTTTATTTTTTTTTTATTTTTTTTTATTTTTTTTACTGTTTAACTGACTAGTGTTGAAATCAGAAACTGGTAATAGTAGGAAGGTACTACATTGGGCCTAAAAATACAAACACATACAAGATATTTTTTTAAGTTTAAGTTTAAAATCTTCAAAATGTATTCTATCTTTAAATTTAACTTTGACAACATCCATACAATGAAATGACTTGTGTGTGTTTTTCAGCTTTTAGAAAAGTTTTCCGAGACAGTGAGTGACCTGCAGGTGTTGCAGAAGGGACTGGAGGAAGCACAAAACCAAACCTCTTTAAGCTGTCAGCCTCTGTTAAAGGATATCAAGCTCCACATGAGGAATAACGGCGCTATACTGCAACGTCAGATACAGGTGAGGCACTGATCCAGCTTTTAATACTGATATCGATACTTTGACTTAAAGTAGCTTCCGATATCAACCGATATCAGTGTGAGGATAGAAAATGACACATATTTCCTTAAAACACAGTTAACCTACTACAGAGATCCAGCTGTGTTATTCTACTGTTATTTATCCTTAAGATAACGATTAAACAGCTTCGTATGTTTGACACAGTGGGCCTTAGTCCCTTTATACTCACATTAATTTCAGTTCATACATTTGTTCATTTCTCCACAACCAACTAAACTAATAAATAAAAAACTATCCTGGGTTTGTTTTATTTAGTCTTTGTTTAGTACCTTTAAGTTAAATATATTTAACTATTTGGTTAAATCTATTTAAATTAGTTATACATTTCAGTTACTCTAGACATACCTACTTACCTGTTACTCCACCTGGTCTGCAGACAAAAGAAAGGGCATGCCCTAGGTCGGCCATATTTATAGCCTCTTTATAGCCTTCCTTTTTGTTTTAAGGATTTTGTGCATTTGATTTATATACTTTGGTGTTTATAGTTTATGTTTACACTTTAATTAAAGGGGACATAGGCCCAAGTAACTAAAATGGTTAACTTCAGCGTAAAGTGTAAAGTTACCAGAACATCTGACCTGTAAGAGAAGGCTGATCCTTCCTGCAGGGAGCTACAAAAGCAGTTCAGCTTTGACTGTCGGGAGTTCACATCGGTGTAGCTGTTTTTTTTTTTTAGTTTTGCTTTTGCCTAATTTGAGCACAGTTATATTTTGTAAATATGGATTGTTTTTGAGTCTGCCTCCTGCTTAAGTCCACACTGGCCAGCTTCCCCACAGTATGAATAAAAGTTCAAACATTATGAGACGTCCAAGGCCAAATTCAGCCTGTAAATTGTCTTATTTCATCAAATTAAAAGGTCCAACCAGGATATTGGCTGAACCAATATCATGGACTGATACCTGCTCCAGCACATTTTTCGGTATAAATATTGTATTGATATTTGTGGGGAAGCTGGCCAATGTGGTCTTAAGCAGGAGGCAGACTCTGAAAATATTCCATTTGACCCAAAGGTTTATTCAAAATTCACCGTGGTTTCGTGGTAACAAAAAAATAATACCTATTTACAAAAAAATAACAAACACAAAATTAGACATAAGCAACAGAAATTAATGAAACTAAGAAAACCCACGTATACCTGGCTACACTGATGTGACTCCCTGAGAGGCTGAGCTGGACTGGTTTTATAGTTCCCCCACAGGAAGCTCCTCCCTCCAGGTAAGTCCACAGTCTATTTCCAGGTTGGATATAAGGCAACTTCACTTTAGTCTAAAGTTAACCCGATTTACTACAAGGGCCTAAGTCCCCTTTAAATTAAAGTGCTTAACCTAAACTATAAACACTGAGACATCAAAATCAAATATACAAAACCCAACAAACAAAAGGAACTGAAATCAATTCTCCCCTCCACATGGTCTGACCCAAAACCTCCCCCCAGAGACTATAAATATGGCCGTCTCCCCTCTTTTGTTTCCAGACCAGGTGGAGTAACAGGTAAGTCGTTAAGTCTCTGAAATATTTAACTAAATTGAATAGATTTAACCAAATAAAATCTATTTAAAGTAACCTGAGTGTGTTGTGTTTAACTGAACTAAACAAAAACTAAATAAAACAAAACCGGGATAGTTATATTTAGTAGTTTAGTTGATTATAAGAAACTAATAAATAAGAAATGAAATTAAGGTGAGTATAGAGTGTATGCAGTTGACGTCACAGGTTTCCCCTGATCCACTTCCGGCGGTCCAGATCTCTGTAGGCCGCCATAGTAAACACACTGTCCAATTCTAAATTACGCGTCATAAAGTCACAAAATGCCCGAGAAATGTTGTGCCTATCAGTGTTCTCAGACAAGGGACAAAGATAAAAACATTCAGCTGTACAGGATTCCTGCTGAGTCTGATCCTGACCGCAGAAGTAGGTGGATTGCTGCGATTAGATGAGCCCATCATAAAACTGCTGACAAGCCCTGGGAACCAACCAAACACTCCAGGCTTTGTAGCAGACACTTCATATCAGGTGTGGTTTGATTTGATCTTTACAATTTTACTAGTAGGTCAATCACATTGAGTGGTTTCACATTTGGAAGCAAGAAGACTTAATTACTATTAATACAGTGTAACTATCAGATGTTGCAGTGTTTTTGTATGTTTTTGCACATAGCCATCACTTTATTGGTCTTTATTCACAAAGTTTTAACGTATCATTACCTCCGCCAAGGAGATTATGTTTTCGCCTGCGTCTGTCTTTGTTTGTTAGTTAGTTAGCTTGTTTGTTTGTTAGTTAGCAAGATAACTCAAAAAGTTATGGACGGATCTTGATGAAATTTTCAGGAAATATTCCTAATGGTAAATCCAACAGATGATTAAATTTTGGTGATGATCCAGAAGAAATCCTGGATTCTGGATCACTTTGAAAATTTCGTTAGCATTGCGTTAAATGGGTCTTGGCGGAGGTCTGCGCTCTCTGAGTGCTTTTCTAGTGTATGTTTGTATTATTATATATTTATTTATTATTCATTTAATGGTTAATAATTAGCCATATGAAAACTATAAATTTATACTCCCCGGTGAAGTGTGATGGGAAATTTATTAGATAGTTGTAAATATCTGGCCACTGAAGGTCTGGGACAGAATCTACCGCTGTTAGGGCTGTAAAAAGGACCTGGGGCACACTGTAGGGGTCCGATATGTTCAGATTAGCAAGCTTGTCCTCATATCTTTTCTTCTGATTACTATCTAGGTGATTAGTGAAGTCAGTATGAGTAAGAGACGGCTTTTTGTTGTCACTAGAGCACTGGCGGTCAGTCATGATTAGACCGTCAATATGGCGGATTGACAACTTCCTGTCACGTGACTGCATACACTCTATACAGGGACAAAGGCTCACTTTGTCACAATATTCGAGGTCAGTATTGGTATCGGTGTATCCTATTCAGAATGATTTCATAAAGTTACATATAGGGGACCAGTGATGAAAGAGAGTGAATTTAAGTGTGTATGACAGATTTTTAGGATTCTCTAATTTGGATTTAATTTGGTGGGATAATAACTATTGTAAATATAAATCAATCAAGACGCAATTTGCAAAGAAATGCTGAAAAATATTGAGAATATTACAGGACATAGAGAGTTCAAATATACTGATGACATCACACTAGGTAGAATTGTCTTTTAACTGTGGTCCAAAGCAAGAAAAATTATCTGACTAAGGCTTTTTGCCGAAACTTTATTTAAAAATTAAAAAAAGCTTTTCAACGGCCATGTGAGTGTGCTATGCATTTTTTCACTTTTAGAATTGTCCTCAAAAATATACCTGGAGTTGTTTTATTTTCTTCACACATGTTTGCGTAACCCTTTATATTAGTTTGTCTACATCTCCAAAGCGCAAAATGCTCTGTTCCACCTTGTGACGTCATGTAGTTAAGAAGAGATTATCAATTCCAGGTCTGAAATTATCCAAATGATTCTAGTGAAGGTCTGTGAAGTGAAATTACCACATGACATGACAAGGTGGAACAGTGTTGAACTCAGCCTAAGTACGCAAGGTTTGTGTGTTAAATATGTGCGAGTGAAACAAAACACAACTCCAGGTCTGTTTGATGAAACATTATAATATAGATCAGAAAATGGTTTACTCACAGAACGCTACAGTGGAAGCCTCATCTCCTCCGCAGACATGCTCAGGTCTCTCGGAAGTCCTCAAGCGCTATCTCAAACTTCTACAGGGAAAACTGGAGCTGTTTGTGAACTCTTACGCGGACATCATCTGCAAAAACAACACAACAGACTTAATCGGCAATGGATAATGTTATACCTATGGATCAGCATCAACAATATGACTGGACTATTCCCTCTCTTTCTATTCATCAGCCTTCATTCTGTTTTGAAGTGAGTGACAGCTGGACTTAACCAATCACAGAGAAGCATGAACTCTAAGGAGGTGTGGTTGGCTTAAGTGAACTCTTTTTGTCTAAATCACGATCCATTGTGTATCACCCACCCATACTGGAAGCAGTTTTTCCGTTTTTGAAACTACACCACGATCAGTACAATAAGAAATTGCTTCGCCACGGTGGGAATTTTGAAATGACGCACCAGCTGTAATCTGGAAATGATTTTGTTTGAGCTATTTTCAAGTACACATCACCATCACATCACATCACCACATGGATATAAAGTGTATTTACTTTGAGATGTCATAATGCTGTGATACCAGAAAACAGTATGTGTATGTGTGAGTGAAGGACTGCCACAGAAACAGCTGTACACAGACGCAGTACTTCACTCTCTCACCGCTCAGTAAAAGATCAAAATTTGAGAATAAGATACTGGGAGAGCTCACCTGGTTCATAGATACGTTTTGTAAAAAACAGGTGCTTATCAAGGTCCTTATAGAGGGCAGATATTGATTAGACAAAAAAGCAAAGACTGTATAAAGAAGTGGACTAACGGAGTGTGACGTCACCCACAGCGTTTGGCTCCAGTCAAATGAAACTCACAAACAGTTATAGGGGCGAATTTGGAGCAGAGGTAGTTGGCTCCAAATAAATGGGAATTTATTTACGGACAAAATAGCAAAATATAAACACCAGGATCACGTAGAGTGGGTAATTACGAACATTTTAAGACCAAAGTGATGAGGCTCACTGCAGCAGTTACAGAAAGAGGGATGACAATTTTTCAATGTAAAGTCAATTGGAAACAAGAGTTGAAGGAGTCGGAAGCGCCTATTTGGAATGTGGCGGCTAGAAGTTTAGCTATGTCCATTTATATACAGTCTATGGATACAAGGCACTCTGTTTTTGGAGTTTGTTTTATATTCACAAACACGTTTCAACTCACCTCTTGTTTGTCTAGACCTTTAACGCCGATATGTTGGGCTGATATTAGTATTTTTTAGCGTATCAGCTGTTGGCCTTTAAAGGTGCACTGTGTAACTTTTCTTGTAGAGGACCATCACCAGCTTCTCTCCATTGAGATGTTAACTAGAATGTTCCACAGTATGTTATTATACTTATTTATCTCTACAGAGTAAAAAAAAACCTAAACTATACAATAACTAATGTTAGTGAGTAAATGCAAGATAGATACATTTAATGCCATAGCGGGACATTCCAGACAAAGTAACAACATCTCCATGGAGATAAGCAGATGGCAGACCCTCCCCCAGAAAAGTTTCACAATGCACCTTTAATCTCCATCATTGACCGATATTGTGTGTGGTCCAACCAGCTGGCCAACTATGCATAAAGAACATGCATAAAGCACTTTGCACACTTTAGTCCGAAGAAGGTACAGCAAAAATATAACTACAATGCTCTCACCAGTTTGTTGTAAAAAACAGATTATAAAATTGCCAAAATTTAACATATACATATAATTGGCCCCAAAATATCGGCAGCTCTTATCCGTATTCTAAATTAATGGTATCGGCAAAACCCATATTGGTCAATCTCTAGTTTTAACTCTACAAAATGGCAAGATTTGAGTCTTTACGCCAATTTTTAGTGAGCTCTAGCTAGTTTTCTCAAATACTAAGACCATCCAAAATTGCCCTCCTTTTTGTATATAATTTCAAGAAAATGAAGCAAGAAATTGAAACCTGGCACTATCAATTTCTCAGATTTATATGTACCAATTATTATGAAAAAATGTTGTAATATATTTTCTCACATTTATGCACTGAGTGAAGTTCAGCATGTTCAAAGCTGTTGGGATATCTTCATTCGTCTTTGATCAGAGGCTGTTCTGGGACAGGAAGTGTGCGCTCCTATCAGGACAAATCAAACACAAACAGAATCACTGTTGTGCAATGGGCTGCTGGCAAGTGCAAACAAAAGTTCACTGCCAAACTCCTGTCTCTTTTTCTTATCTCGGTAACACAGACTAAAGTAACCATGACGAAGGGAGTGGCATCAGACACTGTCATGGGTGAGAAGGTAAAACACAGGCCAATTTGTTCCAATAGCGCCCTCTGTCTGAAATGAATCATCTGTAAAAATGTAAAGTTTCTAAAATATAGCTGCTGTATATTGCTGCTGTAGCATTCTTGGATGCACATTATAAGCTTTTTTTAAGTAGATCTAAGTACGTATTAAAGGTTCTATATTACACAAAACTGACTCTTGTGAGCTTTAAGTCATGTTAGAATGTTGTTACCTCCTCAAAAACATGCATAGAGTTGTGTTTTGTTTCATTCACACATGTCTGAGTAATTCTTTATAAATAAAAGTAATTATTTTATTCTTTATTAATATCCCTACATCTCCAAAGCTCAAAATGCTCCGTTCCACCTTATGATGTCATGTAGTGGTAGTTTTCAAGTTACCTTTTCACTAGAAATGGACAATTCCAGGGCTGAAATGATCCACTTCCCGTATTACCACATGACATCACCAGGTGGAACAGAGTGTTTTCTGTTTGAAGAAGAGCTCAGCCTAAATATGCAGGATATGGGTGTTAAACATGTGTGAATGAAACAAAACACAACTCCAGGTGTGTTTTTGGATGAGGAAACGATTATACTGTAGATTAAATAGTATAATATGGGCCCTTTAAGTAATTTTATTTTTGTAGATCACCTTTCGCAGAGATCAGCTCCCAAAGTGCTTCATCAGGTTAAAAATAATAAATGAGACAGATGTAAAAATGTAAAAAAAAAAGTTAGCTGTGATGACCACTCTGGTACCGTGAACTTGAACTTATTTTCTTCCTTTGCTTTAACAGAAAATACAACTGTAATGGTAGAAAAATATAATATGTGTAATTGTAATGTAATGTTGTGACGGGGTAGCCCAAACACGCCCGCGCTAGCCACTTACCTGGTTTCTTTCATTCTGCTCCATTTCCCGCTCCGTTCTCCGCTATATTTACCGTCCGTCCACCACCACAGTAGTCTTGGGCCAGGAGTTGTACATGGAAGCACTCTTCAAACTTTTTTTTTTTTTAAATAATCAAAAACATCCTTCTGACTATGCCATCGTCATTACACAGGATTAGATCCCCCGTCACATTACAATTTTGTAAAAAATTTAATCACAGATCTCACCATTGTTGATGTTTTATTCATTTGTGTAGACATTTGGAAACTGCAAATTGTTTGGAAGGATTGTCATGTGATTTACATGAAAAAACTGCTGCTGATGATTAACTAATATTACTCAAGTTTGTATGTGACTGTTTACTGCTTTTTTTGATAATGAACTGAAAGTTGAGGTATTCTAGACTGGCAGAACGATGCTTAAGGAGGAAGTGAAATCAGTAGTGCGGAGAGACAAAAATAAACAAAACAGAAACAGAAAAAGTATGTGTGATTATTTAAGCGGAACTTCACAACTCAAGGCTCTAGACACTAGGGCCGCAGATGACTCACAATCAAAACTGAAATTTGAACGGACATTAACCAAATCGCAAAGGTTTCAATTTTTGACCGACCATAAAAAAGTATCTTGTCTGCGTAAAAACTGCTCACCCTGTAGTTTAGATTCGTACTAACATCGTTCTGAAATGTGATCCTTGTCAGTTCATGTTTCAGTTTGTCAATCCTTCATTGCCTGAGGTTATACAGCCTTTTATAGCACTTTTTATAGCACTTTGTTGTTTACTATCTGTGGAGAATCAGATGACATGCCTTAAACAGACTATGTAAATGCACTTACACGGAATAAATGACATAAACAAGGCCAAAAGATGTCAGCTTATTTTTGAAAGGAGAACTAGAATTGTTGTTATCCACTTTTACTTTCATTAGAAATATCAAATACACAAATCTGGTCAAGATCTATATTGCCTGACATATTATCCAACGCTACCACAAGAACCCCTGGAGTGATAGTATTTTGGCTGGCCATGCCTTTGTCCAACCTCAATCTACATCAAACACACAATGATGCCATATAAAACACAGAAGAGTTCATTTGTGCAATCATACCATCTCTACAGATATATTTTCAGAGGAAATACTGTCTAGTTGATTTTTTAAAGGTCCTATATTACACAAAATTTACTCTTATGAGCTTTAAGCCATGTTATAATGCCATTACTGTATCAAAAACATACCTGGAATTGTGTTTTGTTTCATTCATACATGTTTGAGTAATACTTTAGTGCATGTCTACATCTCCAAAGCACAAACTGCTCTGTTCCCCCTTGTAATGTCATGTAGTGGTAGTTTTCAAGTGAACAGCTACCTTTTTACCTTTAGCTCAGTAGAGATTGGCAATTCCAGGGCTGAAAACATCCAAATGATTCTAATGAGGGCGAATGGAGTTTAAAAACACCTGTATTAGGCTTCCACATAACCCAGCAAAGTGTTTCTGTTAGAAAGAAGAACTCAGCCTAAATATGCAGTATTTGTGTGTTAAACATGTGTGAATGAAACAAATCTAGGGTGACCAGACGCCCCTATTTACCTGGGACAGTCCCAGTTTTGAGTCCTGTATCCCCTGTCCCAGCAGATTTATCCAAAACCAGTGATTTGTCCCAGTTTTATACAAGAAATGTCCCTGGTGTCCCTATTTTTGACCAATTTGACACCTGCCAACAGAAAAGAGAGGCATTAATTGTGTAATTTGTTTAGGTAAAATACAGAAAAGCTGCTTAAAAATAACCAAAACACAAAGAAAACTATACTGACTCACATGTTAATCCCGAATAACTCATGAATGCATATCAGTTTTCCTTATTTATGCACTTGTTTCGCAGTTTTATTATTACCAGCCACCCCAAACCAGGGGTGTCCCAGTTTTTGATTTTGCAAACAAAACACAACTCCAGGTATGTTTTTGATGAGGAAACAACATGAGAACATAGCCTAAAATAGTTTAATATTGGCACATTAAGAGGTTTTTCGCTAATTAACTCTTCATTTACTGATTCAAACTAATAAAACTTACCCACCGTTTACTTCCTGCAGCTTTCCCTTGTTCATCCATGCATGCTTCCAAGCTGCAGAAAAAATACCTTGCTCTGATTGGCTGAGCCCTTCAGATCACATGACTCAAAGCAACAGGCTGAAAAATCTCTGCAAACACGTGGTCAAGCTAAATAAACACAAAAACGGAAACAGACTGTCTCTAAATCACAACCTGTTGCATTCTCTTTTAACTACAGGGATTTTATTTTGAAAGGCTGCACCGGAACTGAATCTGGTTATTTCACTCTTGATGGGGGACGTCACATGATCATCAATGAGGGTATACAACGGAGCCCTCTGGAAAGTGGTCCACAAACCGGGGCAGTGCTCATCTGGACAAAATGTAAGAACTTAACATTGCGATTTAGATTATGAATTTACCCCGATTTTTGTCTGATACGCGGGAGAAGCCAAAGTCCTAAATACTCCCCGTGGTTTTACGCAGCGTGTACGATTTCAATACAGCGTGGCACGGGGCTTGTACTTGTGCAGAGTCGAAGTATCTAAGGGAAGTTTTGGAGCTTGTACGTCTTAGATTGCGCGATGACAGAGCGAACCCCTCTCCTCCACTACCGCCTGTCCGCCAGCGTCAATGAGTCCGAGCATCACTCGCCCCAGGCCGGTCACGCCGTGGAGGAGCACCGCAAGAGTCCCAGGCACCGGTCCAGTCAGCCGGGCCAACCCAAGAAGCTGTCCACCTTCTTCGGGGTAGTCATCCCCACCCTGCTGTCTATGTTCAGCGTAGTGGTCTTCCTCCGGCTAGGTGAGTGTGGATTTTAGACTGAAGGGCCCCTACTATGATATAATGTTGTTTCCTCATCACAAACAGACCTGGAGTTGTGTTTTGTTTCATTCACACATGTTTAACACACAAATTCTGCAGTGTTCTTCTCTCAAATAGAAAAAAAAACTTGTGATGTCCTGTGGTAATACAGGAAGAGCTCCACTGTGTTCTTAAACTCTATACACCTTCACTAGAATCACTTGGATCATTTCACCCCAGGAATTTCTAATCTCTAGTAGCTGTTAACTTGAAAACTACCACTTCATGACATCACAAGAAGGAACAGAGCATTCTGAGGTTTGGAGATGTGGACAGACTAATAATAAAGGGATACTCAAACATGTGTGATGAGGTAACAACATTCTAACATGGCTTAAAGCTCGCAAGAGTCAAATTTGCGTAATATGGGCCCTTTAATCAAAAAGAAAGCCTCAAATGAATAGGGCGGTCATATTTTTGAATCCACAAACTTGAATCTTGCATAATATCTACTGTTTACTTTACTATGAATTCTATAAGGCTAATATTGGCACTTTTTTGGCACCAATTTAGTAGTTTAGTAGTCAAGTTATTAGAGATACTGACCATAACACTTAGAAGATCCAGGGTACACGTAACACAGTGTTCTACTACAAACAATGCAATTAAAGATGAAATTATGATTTAGGTTATTCATTTAAGTTATCTAGGCTTATTTTAGTCTGCCTCTCTATTTCATCCCTAGTGCAACTTCACCCTTATTCATAAAAAGCTCACCAAAACACTAAAACGTTTGCATTCAGGCTGATTAGACGAGTAGCCTATTTGGAATCACCGCAACGAATCAACTACTGCAATGACTGACCATTTTAACAACTGCTACGTGTTAAATGGCTCTGTAACACATTTGCTTGGTTTGATCATGGAGACGGCATTGTTATTACACCAGCATGAGATCGTATAAGATTCGATTTTGTGTTTTGTAACGGAAAAGACCTAGAATTAGAATTCGAAGCCTAAATTTTACAAACCAACTCATTTAGACACATTTAGCATAAGAGTTTGACTAGTCGATTGTAAAATAAAAAAAAAATAAAAAAAATGGTAAAATAAAAAAAATCTCTGACTAGTATTTGCAAAACAGAAAGCATGCTGGCCAATAAGCAATAAATTGGTATTTAAAATAACAAAACTTTAAATACATCCAAGTAACCGCATTTAATTTTTAATCAGTCCGTTATTGATTAATAGAGGCAATAAGTTACATATTTACTCCAAAATTTGTATTGTTACTTAGACTTTGATCCACAGTAGCTCATACATCATTATATATTATAATAACAAAGTAATAATAGTAATACATTCAAAAAGTATTATTTCTTTTTACGAATCAGGATTGCCTGGGCCACGTTAGTCTTGTAAAAACCCAACCGAAACACAGTAATGTCATTAACGCTATCATAATCTATTATCAAGGTGTTGCCATTGTAAAGTTAATCAGTATTCCCCATGTATTGTCCCCTTTGCGTGTGATGGTATTAACTGGTCAGTACTGCAACTTTAAAATGCTTTTCTGGGTTAATCCCGTCATCAGTGCTTTTTTCAGGTGCTGGTGTTATTTGCCTAACTCCCTAGGGCCCATTCTTCACATAGTCTCCTGTTAAACGAATATATCCTTCAAGAGCTGTTATCTCGAGTATTCAGAAACTAGGCTACGCTCCTCTGCTTCCTTATTGTTTTGAGGGTTGCACATGTTTCAGGAATTAAACTGCTGAAATAAGTCATTTTGCTTCGCGTCTGGAATGCGTTGTGAAATTTTCAGCGAATTTTTTTCATTTTCGTTTTTTTATTTGCTTCTCTCAAAAAATGCGTGATGATTAATAATACATAATGCAAATGTACATAACAGAAGGCTTTTCCATGATTAGAAAGGAGCAGATATGAAGTGAAAAAATGTTTATCTTATCTTAAAAGCTAGTCTGCTCCTTAATAACTCAAAAAAACATATAGGTAACATGTAAACAATGCTATAACTGGGAAGTTGTACAGTCAAAACAGGAGCACGAGGCTATATTTCTTGCGTATTACAACTTTTCACTTTTGTTTTCATAATCCTTGTGGTAATTTAGTTTGGGAGCTGGCCCCTCCCCTGCCACCCCAGTCTCGTGAGATGTCAGCTGCTGCACGGCGGACACGCTTAGGGTATACTCACATGAACACACAGTAGTGATTGTGTGTGTGCACTAAAATACAAGTATGTCAGTTCGTGCAGACCTGCCTTCCTTAAAGGTCCTGTATTACTCAAAATGGATTCTTGTGAGTTTTAAGGCATGTTGTAATGTTGTTTTCTCATCAAAAACAGACCTGGAGTTGTGTTTTGCTTTATTCACATGTGTTTGAGTAACACTTTATTATTAGTCTGTCTGCATCTCCAAAGCTCAAAATGCTCTGTTCCACCTTGTGATGTCATGTAGTGGTAGTTTTCAAGTTAACCGCTACCTTTTGTTCAGTAGAGATAGAGGCAAAATCATCCAAATGATTCTAGTGAAGATGTATGGAGTTTAAAAACACAGTGGAGCACTTTTTGTATTACAAGGTTTAACAGTGTGTTTTCTGTTTGAGAAGAACAGAGTTTGTGTGTTAAACATGTGTGAATGAAACAAAACACAACTCCAGGGACGTTTTGGATGAGGAAACAACATTATGGGCCCTTTAATGAGACCAAAAAAAAAAAAAAGGATGATGTAAATGTTTTATTAGATCAGCTACATGGTTTAAAGTTCTGATACAAGTTGTTAAGGTAATAGGTTGATATTAGGGTTGAGGTTAAGGTTAAAGTTACGCAAGTGGTGACTATGGTGAAGGTATATAATAACAGAGAGTAACAAAAATAGATGGTATAGCAAAAGTCTATGTAATGACCCCAAAATGCACGGGGACTCAACATGTATGTTTAGGACTATACTGTACTACTGCTACTAAGATTTTGTTAATTATAAACCACTTTCCTGTAAGGGCTGGGTTTGAGTTTGAGGAAAAAATAATTTTTATGCGCAATAAGACGAGATATTTCGTTGTTTCCGGAGGTTATATTAGCCACAGCCATTGCCATTCAAATTCAAATGCCATTCAAATCCTCCATGCTACTTAAAAACGTGGAATCATCTTTAATCCCATTTCACACAACACTGCAGTGTGAGTGGTGCTAAACTAGTTTAATTTTCTGGAAAATTTACTTTCAGAATGAGACTGAGAATATTCACATGTGGAAAAATGGCATAGTAGCAAAGGCTCAGTCAGATAAATGTAATAGACTGATAAATGTTAATAGACTGTATTTTAATGGTAGATGCTGTGATGCGTAATGAGAGGCGTAAAAACGATTCATTTAATAAATCTCAATATGTTATAGTTACCTTTATATAACTGTAGTATTACCAGTTGAAAACATGATCTGATTATAACTACAGCGTGATACATTAACTTGACTCGGGAGATAAACATTAAACTAAATAATCCTCGTGGGATCATGTGACCAGTGAATCGGACCACATCAAAACAGTGTCAATGAAAACAAGTTTCAAATAAAGAACACTTTATTTGTTCAGTATTACTGTGTAAGATGAAGAGAGGATGGCGTTTTGTGGATTTTATTTCTCTGTTTGTTCTGTGTTATTTTAGTACGGTTAGTTTTAGGGTATTCTTAAACAACGCTCTGTAATAAATGCCTTAACTCGGTTGTTCATATAATGCTCAATAGGGACGGGACAAGATCTCGCGAGACAAAATTGCCACAAGATCGTGGACACATGCTGAAAATGATGTAGTGATATTTTTTTCTCCATGTATTTAGCATCTATTACAGTTCCAAAAGAAGTACTAGAATGGAAACAAATATATGAAATCAAAGAAATAAAAAATCGTGAGGCCAAAATTAGAAATTGAATCGTGAAGTTTATATATTAGGAATTGTGCTAAAATCTCGTGTTGTCTCGTTTTCGTGGACCCAGTCTCGTCTCTCGTCTCTCGTATCTCGTCTCGTCCCATCCCTAATGCCAAATAATATTATTGCCAAGCTACTGCTTAATTTTTGTCATTATCAAAACTAGATTAAAGACGCACTGTGTAACTTTTGGTTTGTCACCTGCTCGTTTCCATGGCCATGCTTTTGCTTTGCTGAAATGTTCCACAGTATTGTAATAAACGTATAATAAACATTTATTGAATTACAAGCGCTTTTATTGCTTGAAAAACTTTTTACTGTGCGTTTTTATGACGTCACCTCTCCACAGATCTCGCCTATTGCTTGGCCTGTTACTTAACCTGCTTGTATAATATACTGTGGAAAATTCCAGACAATGGTGTAGTGTTTTTGATACTTTTTGCTTTTCTGAGATGTGATAAACCACCAACAGAACACATCTAAATTTTCACTTCCTTACCCACCTATTCACTTCTCCAATTACAAGCTTCTGTGTCTTTATTGTTGCAGGTTTTGTAGTGGGACATTGTGGACTGTACCAAGCGTTCGCCATGTTTTTGGTGGCGTACGTCATCATCTCGCTCACGGTGCTGTCCGTCTGTGCCATCTCCACAAACGGGGCCCTGGATGCTGGAGGAGCCTACTGTATCCTTTAAAAACGTGCATGCCACAATTCCCTTATTCCAGTAGCAACGATCACATGAGCCCAGGAAAACCAGAAAAAAATGGAAGTGGGAAAATGGCTGTACTAGTATAGCCATTAAAGCAGATGCAAAATTTAACCATGTTATAGTTCCCTTTTCTCATTTACCCTCTCGAATTAGTATTTGGAGAAATTCGTGCACACTTGAGTAATCTTTAATCCCTCGCTTTCAAGAAGTAACTTTGCCGACCAACCCCCGTTTTTACCACTACCGGCATACGCCCACTGCTCTGTACTTAGTTAATTCTCCAGTTTTATTTTCTTAATCAGTGATACACGTAGAATTCGGCTGGATTGCGTAGTATTTTTGGCAAATGAAAACAAATCTGCTACTGGCGAGCGTAATCTGCAGCTATCCATCGGAGTAGCTGACTTTTTGTTATGATGACGTTTTTTGCAACTTCAGCTCCCGTTGGGCACTGCAGTTTTCTTGTTTCTTGAATTAAGTTGCTTTCGATGAATATTGCTTTTTAAAATCTGCAAATTATAACATAATGATCCACGGGTGCCATAAATTATAACTATATAGCAGAAACAAGCACAAAATGTGTTCTTTACTGAGGAGATGTTGTCACCCAATTGTCTCCATGGTGATGTTATTCCTATGCCTTGAATGTCCAGGTTACAGGTCAGATCTGTGAAGTGGCTACCCCTCTCTCAGTAATGGTTTTAATTTATTCCAAAATTCAATGCTCCCTTTTGAATGACTTAATAATACTGATTATGGCTATATTTGTTCTATTTAAACATTTATGTATAAATAAACTATCCAGTGTGACATATTACTTTGCATGATGCTCCAGAGATTTGGTCCTTAATGTTTCTCAGACATGATCAGCAGAGCGTTAGGTCCAGAGTTCGGGGGCAGCATCGGCCTCATGTTCTTCCTGGCCAACGTGTGTGGTAGCGCCCTCTACGTGTTGGGTTTGGTGGAGGCTGTTCTTGCCACATTTGGAATTCCAGAAGGTAAACCATACATCCTTTTCTTTTCATTACAATATATTTAATGACAGTGAACCAGGACATATTTGTTCAGAATGATAGTACGTTTCTTTTGGCTCACTCTGTCAGAACAGTTTGTACACATAATTTCCACCTTGACACAAATTATACAGTTTATACATTTGAAACATTAAAGGTACATTGTGTAACTTTTCTGGTGCAGGGTTTGTCAAATGCTTTTCTCCGAAATGTTATTGCTTTGTCTGGAATGCTTCACAGTATGGTATTAAACCATTCTGTGATCATGGAGACCAAACGAGACCAAGTTACAGGTCAGATCTGTGGAGATGTGACCCTGCTCACAGTCAGAATGTTTGTTTTTCTAGATATTTTTGAGCTCTAAAACAAACTGTAATTAAATAAATGTAAGGTAAAGCTGTTTAATGTCATACTGTGGAACATTCCAGACAGAGCAATGACATATCCATAGAAACAAACAGGTGACGGACCCCCACCCAGAAAGTTACATAATGCACCTTTATGTCATAATATGAATCGCTAACATAGTTTCACTTGACTTGCAATGGAGCATTTTAAAGCAGAAAAACTTTTATCTACTACTACTACTCAACACTAGCGTTGTCATAAGTATTGAAAATTAGATTCTAATCAATACCAAAACCAGTATCAAAATATGATTCTTAAATGAACAAGAAAATCACTTACACAGGATGAAATGTGTACCTTTTTGAACAGTTTCAGAATGAACAAAAACTAGATATGGTAGCATAAAGAAAGTACTTTTATTTTGTGCCGAACATTAAAGTCTATTCTCTAAAAATGGAAAAAGAATTGAGCCTCTTCCTTAGTATCGACATTTTTTTGTATTTTGTGTAGTTTTTGGGTCACAAGTGGCAATGCATTCAAGTTTCTTTTTTCTTTTTCTTTTTTGCAAATGGGTCTTTTTAATGACTCATGCAGGTTGCAAGTAAATGTACTGTCCCTCTTTCAGATGGCATTATCACCAGTCACTACCAGGTCCTCCGTTCAGGATACTGGTGGTCCCTGCTCTACGCGACAGCGATTGCTTTGCTCTGCCTGGTCGTGTGTTTGGTTGGGGCTCATATCTATGCCAAAACCTCCTTCCTCATCTTCGTCGTGGTGATGGTAGTCCTCCTCACCATCTTCATCAGTTTTTTCGCCGTGACGCCTCGTGTGGTGCAGCTGCCGGCTGAAGCCACTCTGAACCCCAGCGGGAACGGGACCCTGGGCCCCACCACTGCCAATTTTACAGGCTTCAAGATTGATACACTCATGGGGAACCTGTGGGGTAAGTCACATGTGTATAGAATGTTCTGTAAACTTAAAGAGCAGGTATTATGCAAAATCTTTTTTTAGGTTTCTACCATGTTAAAATTATTCTTATAATACACACAGGAAATCAGTGGTCTTGTTTCTTTTTATTACGTTTTTGCGATTTAAAATGTCCAAATTATAACAATAGGTGACACTATATGGCCAAGTTACAGGTCAGATTTGTGAAGTGGCTACCCCTCTCACAGTAATACTTTTAATTTATTCCAAAATTCAATGCGCACATTAATTAATATATAGTCAGATGCCATGGCCAACCTCACAGGCTTATGGGGAACCTGTGGGGTATAGATTTTACTGTAAACTTAAAGAACGAGTGTTATGCAAAATCTTTTTTAGTTTTCTTCCATGTTATAGTGCCTGGAGAGGTTTTAGATGTCAGTCATGCAAGTTTGAGTATTTTAGTGATCTCTCCAGGGCCCTGTTCCCTGCTCCCTGTGAACCCTTCTTATGGTTGGCTGTAAAATTCTGTGCAATGCTCCGCCTACAAGCCTACGTCACCCATGCCCCTACACGATAACTCCCCATAAATTTACAAAAACATGATATTAAACTGTACACAGCAACCTTTCAGTGAAAATAGCATTTTAAAAACAATAAAAGAAGATGGTGATCTAAATATGTTACGTGTTAGCAGTTAATGCCCCATAGAAGTAAAACACCGTGTCTTTATATTGTGGAGTCACTTGGAACATTGCTAAAATGTTTCAAAAACATCATCTGGACTAGTATTTTAGAGGAAAATAGGGTATACTTATTTCATTTGAGGGACTTGCAGAACTTCTTTTCTCCAAAGATATGCCTCCTTTGTTCAGTGAACTATGATTTACAAAAACAAGACAACAGAAAAGAAAATGTATATATCTCTAAAGGTCTCAAATATTATGACAACTGAACTGGCATTAATTTATACTGGCATGTTTCACATCTGCCATCTACTGGTAAGAAAAGTCAAATAAACTTTCAGAAGAAAGCTTTCAATCTGATACTATTATGTAGTTCTTTTTTAAGTTACTACACTTTCATAGTTTAATAATTCATGCCATATTTCACAATTTAAAGCTGCATTGTGTAACTTTCCCTGTGGAAGTTCCTTCAAATGCTTTTCTCCATGGATATGTTATTGCTTTGTCTGGAATGTTTCACAGTATGGCATTAAAGCTTTCTATCTTCATGAAGATCAAACCAGACCAAGTTACAGGTCAGATCTGTGCCTGTTTCCTAGGTATTTTTGAACAATAAAACCACCTGTAATTGAATGAATGTAAGGTGGACCTGTTTAATGTCATACTGTGGAATATTCCCAGCAGAGCAGTGACGTATCCATAGAAACAACCCGCGACCTCAACCAAAAAGTTTCATAGTGCACCTTTATATGACTTTTCCTCGATATTCAAATAATACATGTCAGTGCAAAATAGTGAGTGATGCTATTGTCAAAACTGGCCCCACATTTTGTCAAGGCTTTGTAACAACTTGATTAAATTTATTCAGTCAAGCTTTGGATTAATGTGTCAGACTGTACAAAGAATTTCAGCTCTGTGATGTTTCCATTGTGCCGCAACACGCTTCAAAAATGGATTCTGATTCCGATCTCAGTGGCCAATCTGTCACTTCCGTAGCAGCCCATTAAAACCACCACCGTGGTTTATTTCCTCTGTAATTTCCTCTGTAATTTTTAATTCAATGAAGTTTTCTCCCTATTACTGACTGTAATATAGTGACCAACCCACCGCATTTGTTTACAGGGATTTGCAAGCATGTGATTTCTAAGCTAATTGGCCTAATTAAGGGCCATGTGATTGGAGCATACTCATAATAATCCTGTTTCAAAGTACCAGAGGCCCTGTTGCTAACTGTAACTGCACATTTTTCAAACAGACAGTACAGAAATATGACAAGACTGGTATGGAGTTAATGGGCTGCCAATGGTCCCTAAAGATAATAAGTGAATTACGAATTAATGTTAGTTTCTACAATTGTATTACAGCAACTTAAAGGTGTAACTTTTCTGCTTGTTTCTATAAAGAACTTCTATCTTGCATTTATTTTATTACAGGTGTTTTTATTACTCAAAAAAAAAAAAGTAAAAATGCATTCTTGCTGTGAGCGTCTCTCCACAGATCTGACCTGGAACTCGGTCTGGTGGCATCGCCTGCTTGTCTCCATGGATTTGGATACGTTTAATGCCATACTGTGGAACACTCCGGGCAAAGCAATAACATTTCCATGGAGACGAGCAGGTGGCGAACCCTCCAACAGGAAAGTTAGATAGTGACGTTTTAGTCCAAATATTTAAACTTTTCTTTTTGCAAATACTCCCTAAGCTTTTATAAATTAAATATACACTGCGTAAACATTTCTAGTGGAGAGTCCAACTCCTGCTTGTCTCCATGGAAACGTTATTGCTTTGTCTATAATGTCCCACAGTATAGATTAAACCTTCTTTCACGAGGGAGACAAGCAGGTTACAGCAATAAGCCACATTACAATTCAGATCTGTGGAGTCGCCCCTATTCACAAAGAGAATTATTGTATTTTTGAGCAATGACCTGTAATGAATAAATGCTAGATGGAAATGTTTAATGTCATACCATGGAATATTCTAGGCAAAGCAGTAACATCTCCATGGAGACGAGCAGGTGGCGCACCCCACCAGAACTATAACCAGCTATATCCAAGAACACATATACATCCTTTTTTGTACCTTTGCTCTTGAGAATGTCTTAAGCCTAAATGTTTGTAATTTACTTTTTATTTGCACAATATACATAATAGTTGTTTTATAGTTTACAAATGAAATCGATTTTGACTAATGTATACTCCCTTTTCTGATTGATTTGACGTTACTCCTCTAAGCTGTAAACCTTTGTAAAGTTTGTTCGTGCACACATGAGAAAGAGAAAGCGTTTGTCAAGAAACTAAATCAGACTTTTTGGGTGGAAATGGATGGTTCTGAAAGTTGTGCCTGATCTCGCGTTATCTCCACTCACAGCTGACTACACGCGGGATTACACTACAGGCAAAATGATGACCTTCGCCACAGTCTTCGCCGTCATGTTCAACGGCTGCACCGGGATCATGGCCGGGTCCAACATGTCTGGTGAGTACAAGCAGAGGCAGCAAGAAGAATGTGTAAAGGTCGCACAAAATGAACGCTTTTGAGCTTTAAGCTATATTATAATGTTGTTACCTCATCAAAACTGACCTGGAGTTGTGTTTCATTTCATTCACGGATGTTTAAGCCATCCTTTATTATTAGTCTCCAAAGTTCAAAATGCTCTGATAGTGGTAGTTTTCAAGTTAACAGCTACTTTTTACCTTTAGGTCAGTAGAGATTGATAGAGCATTCCAGGGCTGAAATGATCCAAATGATTCTAGTGAAGGTGCATGGAATATAAAAACACAAGGGAGCGTTCCTATATTACCACGAGTGTTTTGAGAGAAGAAATCAGACAAAAAAAATGCAGGGTTTGTGTGTTAAACGTGTGAGTGAAACAAAACACAACTGCAGGTATGTTTTTGATGTGGAAACAACATTATAACCTTGATCAGAAAATCGCGTAATATGGGCCCTTTAATAAACGATTTGTTCATTATGAATTTAGTCATTGTTCAGACTGTAAAATAAGTAGAGTAGTTATTATAAAGTGGAACCTAGTATTTTATTGATAAAAAAGACGTATTGTTTACTTGTAGGCGACCTTAAGAATCCCAGTTACTCCATCCCTCGTGGAACCATCACAGCCGTCATCTTCACCTACATCATCTACAACCTGCTGTGTGTGCTGGAGGCCTGCTCGTGTGACCGGTCAGTAACAACCACACAATGTTTATATTGCTAAAAAAAAACCTACTTTCAAACTCCTTTTCTAGGATTTATTCTCGACTCAAATAGTTTCTAATTTTGTGTTTTTGTGTAATAACGTTGACCATAACAGGAAATCCCATGATCAGAAGTCAAAAAGTTGGTCGTGTTTTGCAGTTATTGAGTTAAAATAGCTTGTTTTCTTGGAAGAGGCTGGGAAAGTCAGGAATTAGGAACTACACTGACCCTGATTTGTTGCTCTGGGGTTAAAACGTCAGTCAGAATGTGTGAAAACATCATAAAGGCTTGTCAGTTTTCTAGAAGAGTCATTTCTATCATACAATGAGTCTCCCCACCTAACACCGTTGTATTTTGAGGTCTGGTCTCTGAGATTAAAATTCATTCTAGAGAGTGACAATATGTTTTTTTCATGACTGACGCTGATACTGATGATGTTCGATGTTGAGCTGCTGTTCAGGGAAAGAACTTCTACTATTGCAGTGGTATGGCATCTTTAAAAAATATGAAGCTCTCCCTTTTTCCTCAGTCCATGTTACGGTTTCTCATCAATTAAATGCCCCAAATTAAAATCAAGTCTTCATGTGACTGATCCTGTTCTAATAATCATGAGCTAATTGAATCTTGGTCACATGTTATCAAATCTGATTTGCAGAGTTGTAGTCCTGATTTAGAAATGGACTCCTGGTTTACCTAAAATGTTCCACAGTAAGGCCAGATATACAAGTTTAATGCCATACTGTGAGACATTCCAGGCAAAGCAATAATATTTCCATGGAGACAAGCAGGTGGCAGAAAAGTTACACAGTGCAACTTTGACGAATGACCGTTATACACTTAAACACTGTATCCTTCACATTTTAAATAAAACCCTACAATCTAAATGAAAGCCATTCGCTGATAGTGCTGTAGAATGAGATGTTAGTATGTTGTGTTAGCGACAGATCAAATCCAATACTTAGTGACTATCAGATAATGCGGACAGAGCTCATTTTCTGCTTCACTACACACAACAAAGCCATCACAGGAGCAGACATTTTGAAAAGCACCTACTCCCGTCTGGTGTTATCTGACCGCAGGTGTCACATAATCAATCCCAATGCACTGAACTTGAGAACGAGTATTGAAAAACACACTCACACAAAAAAAAAAAAAAATACACAAGCAAAAGAATTAATAACAGAAGACCTGACTGTTAAATCCAACACTGGTTTGCACGGATTTGTATGAAGGGTATTTATAGTGGAATGATCCATCCATCCATTTTCTTCCGCTTATCCGGGGCCGGTTCGCGGAGGCAACAGTCTAAGCAGGGACTCCCAGACTTCCTTCACCCCAGACACTTCCTCCAGCTCCTCTGGGGGGACCCCAAGGCGTTCCCAGGCCAGCCGGGAGACATAGTCCCTCCAGCGTGTCCTGGGTCTTCGCTGGGGCCTCCTCCCAGTGAGACATGCCTGGAACACCTCCCGAGAGAGGCGACCAGGAGGCATCCAGAACAGATGCCCGAGGCACCTCAGCTGGCTCCTCTCGACATGGAGGAGCAGCGGCTCTACTCTGAGCTCCTCCTGTGTGACTGAGCTCCTCACCCTATCTCTAAGGGAGCGCCCAGCCACTCTGCAAAGGAAACTCATTTCGGCCGCTTGTATCCACGATCTTGTTCTTTCGCTCATTATCCAAAGCTCATGACCATAGGTGAGGGTAGGAACGTAGATTGACGGTAAATCGAGAGCTTTGCCGAGAGCTTTGCCTGGGTGGGGAAGGTCCCACCTAGGCCTAACCCCTCCACCACGTTAAGATGGTGGTTCTAGGAGGGGTGGTAGGAATGAAAGGAATGAAAGGAATGAAAGGAATGAATCTAGATGCAGAAAAAATATCCTGCTAAAAACTTGAAAACATGAAAAACAGAACTAGTTTTCAGTCGTTCAGAGTTATTCCTCTTAACTTATACATTCAGACCATCCTAATTATTCACCACAATGAGTTTGTAAGTGCTTTTCACAACTTCTAGAGGCCAGAGCTAATATTTGCTGTGAGGGAAAATATCAACTTGCATAGTAGAGTGTAAAATGCTTTCTAATTAGATGCACACAGCAGAATTATTTTTGACCTCAATAGCTGCTTACAATACATCTGTATTGGGGCACGACAAATTTTGCTCAAATACATGGAAAAAATTTACCTTACATTTTCTTATGGCAAGTTTTTTTTTTGTTTTGTTTTGTTGGCTTACCCAATGTGGAGTGTTGTTTGGTCATGATTTGAGAGACTGAAACCATAGAATGACTCAATCAGGAAACTATGACCAAAAATCTGTCCTTTTTATGCTTAAGTTAAAGATGCACTGTGTAACTTGTCCGGTGGAGGGTCCATCACCTTCTTGTCTCCATGGAGATGTGCCTTGAATGTTCCACAGTAGGGCCATAAACTTAAGAATTTCCATGGAGACTTGCAAAACAAATTACAGGTTAGATCTGTGGAGAGGCGAGCCCACTCACAGTAAGAATGGCGTTTTTTTTAAAGATATTTTTGAGCAATAAATAAGAGATTAGTTGGCATTGACTTCTCCATGGTGACAAGCAGGTAGCGGACCCTCCATTACAAAAGTTACGCAGTGCATCTTTAAGTTTATATTACCCTGGCTAGTACTTTTTAACAATTTTTTCTGCAAAAATTAACAGAAGCTAAGTAGTAAAAAAAAAAAAAAAAGTAAAAATAAAACATAAACAGTAAATATGCAAAATATGCCAAAGTTTGAACAAGCAGATAACTAAAGATCGTAACAGTGTGCTTAGGAAGTGTTTTATTTTATAGTGTGTTTGCAGTGTTGTGCGATCGTAATCCTGGGCTGTTTAATGTCAACAGCTGCTAACAACCTCATCACCTTATCAAGTTTATACACAAACATACTTACCCTGACGCTGCACTAAGTATTACAGCTCCTTTACAGTTCTTTCCTTCCTTCTCTCTCTCTCTTTCGCTCTCTCCTCCTCTCATCCGTCTCTTTCTATCCGTCTGCTGCAGTGTACCAGGGCTCAGTATTGATGGGACTCTAAAGGGGTAGTTGCTGGAGTGCTAAACTGACATGACAGGGCTATAAAAGAGCTACAAGAATCGATAGAGCCATCATTTACCCTGTCCTCCCCGTGTCCGTGCCCCTCATACTCATCCATACTGTACTCTACCTGAGGAAGTTTGAGCTCAGAACACTATGGGCAACTAAGAGTGCTTTTATAAAATACAGGATTTTGGAGGGGAATGCTATACTGTATATCATTGTTTAGTAGGGATGGACTGATCCGGCTTTTTCAGTCCCGTTCAGTGTGAGTTCACCCATAGTGACGCTAGCGGTTACAGGGGAAAATTTTGACACAGGCTCCATATTCAGAATAGGATTTTTTTCAACAGATAAAATGGCAAAATTTAAAAAAACACCAGGATCATGTAGAGCGGGTTAATACGAACATTTAAGACCAAAATGACGAGGCTCACTGCAGCAGTTACAGAGCGGAGTGATGGTATTCCAGTGTAAGTCAATGGGAGCCAGGGTCAGTAGGAGCCGGAAGAGCCCCCATGCATACTTCCTAACTGGAACGCGGTGGCTAACGGGTTGGCTACAGTCTGTGGTCCCGATACCGATTCCAATACTACAGTTTTAAGCATCTGCAGATACCCAATATTAACCGATACCAGTGCAGAGAATGAAAACCGCATTCATTTCTTTTAAACAAAAAGACCAAATATGTTATGGAGCTGTTATTTGTCTCTCAAGTAACTACACAACAGCTTTGTATGACTAAAACTTGAGACATGAGACTTTTCTGGGTCTTATTTCATCACTGAACCAATATTTAGGAGTTAATATCCGATCCAGCAGATTTTCAGTATCGGCGCCGATATCCGATACCAACACTGGATCGGTGCATCCCTGCGGTTTAGTTTCAGGGATGTTTAATGGGTACTGGTTTGAGATTTATTTTGAAATACTGAGTAAGTAGAAAACAGTGATTCTGCATTTGGTAAAATTTTGGTCAATTTTGTGCTTGGGGTTAATGGATAAAAGCATTAGCCCATAAAGTAGAAAATGTTGGATATATATTATAGTCATAAAGTAGGCTAGCTATATTTATACCATAGTAAAAAAAAAACAACATCATTTAAAACACTGAAATAACTAATCGTTGTTTAACGCTCACTTAATACACCAAAATCCTGTGTTTTGAATATGGATCATCTGTGCCACCGTAGTCTTAAACCTGTGAGAACCACTACAGCCAGAAGGTTAACCCAACAACATGAAAGTTGGCGGTTCAATTTCAGCTGTGGTCTGAATGTGTGCTATAGTGTACGAGTGATTGGTGGTGGTCGGAATGTGTACGGGCAGCGGAATGGCCAAATCGTTTCCATCAGTCTACCCAGGGCGGCTGTAGCTTCAGAAACAGAGTACGTGAATATTGAATGAAGAATAATAACAGTGTGGTGCTTTGAGAGGCTTGTAAAGTTTTGAACCTACTTTAAGTTATTATAATCTTTTTATTTAATCCTTTTTTCATGCTTTTTGTTACTACTAGTGTTTGTTACTGTTACTGCTATTACTTTTAACCTATAGCAGTATACTGTAGTACAAATACCCACAGTTGCTTTGTCTTGCATTAATGATGATGTCCTAAGGCAGTGCAATGATTACAGAAGGACCACTCCATGTGTCTTAACCCCTGATCACCTGACTTCAGGCTGGGGTCATGCGGGGCCCCTCACATGAGCAGACGGTGTGAGGGGCCTTGTTCACACTCCACCATAACATGCATGCAAATAGGTCAGTGTGCTACAATCACTCATTCAGCCGTGAAACTAAAGGCGTAACAAAATACTTAACATAACACAACAACTCAAACAAAAGAAGGAAAAAGAATCAATTACACTTGGTTTTAATTAGGGATGTAACGTTATCCAAATTTCTCTGTATGATATTTTCACAATGTGCATTTCTCGGTACGGTATGTATTACGGTATGTTGCAGAGGCTAACAAAATTGTGAATATACTACTTTTTACTTTTAAAATGCTTTGACAGTCCTTTTTCTGTCATAATCCAAAGAATTAAGATTTAAAAGTGCTTAATAACAGTTATTTCTTCATGTTGTCGACACTGAAACAGAGCAGAGGATCATGTTCTATGAAGTTCCCTCTGTTTTTTTTTGTTTTTTTTTAGCTGTTGCTGCACCATAACTATTAATTTAAGCAAAGAGACTTGTAATTCGTTATATTGTGATGGCCCACGATATTATTATGAGACTTTTGACAATACGATATTACGATTTTTCAGCTTTTATTACATCTCTAGTTTCAGTTGTATTTGTAGTGGGCTGATTCAACTCTATTAATTTTGTTTTATGGTATTGACAAAGCAATAGTATTTGAATATTTTAATTTATTTGAATGGACAGCAACATGTCTGGGTCCTGGGTCCTGTACTGATGGTAAATAAACTTGTCCAGCGTTAGACCTTTAACACTGATCTTGTGCTGAAGTAGACTTTTTTTTAGACTAGTCCTGATTTAGTTCCTGGTTGAGTTTAGTTTAACAAACCCTAAACGCACCCGTAGAAACATTTTGCTTGGGTTTTTCTGAAAACACAGGACTCCTATAATAATTTGAAGTGTTACCTATATTGAAAATAATAACACAAATAATAGTTTGTTACATCCACACATTGTATCTAATTACAAATAATTGTAAATGTACAATTATAAACAAGTACAATCTCAAAGATGCATTGTGTAACTTTTCTGTTGAAGGGTCTGTCAAATGCTTTTCTTCATGGAGATGTGATTGCTTTGTCTGGAATGTTGCACAGAACGGCACTGAACTTTCTATCTTCATGGAGACCAAACCAGGCCAAGTTACAGTTCAGATCTGTGGAGAGGCAGCCCCGCTCACAAAATCAGTTTTTTTCCTAGGTATTTTTGAGCTAAAAAAAAAAAAAAAACAACACCTGTAATTGAATAAATGTATGGAAGAGCTGTTTAATGCCATACTGTGGAACATTCGAAATGGAGCAATGACATATTGATAAAAACAAGAAGGTGATGGACGTCTAAGCGAAAAGTTATATAGTGCACATTTAACATACTCCCAACTGGGTATTCACTGCAGATGCATATAAAACATAAAAAAGTATTGTCATTTAACATTTTTGACCTCCTTCTGCTCTTGGTGGCACGTGAGAAGACCACAGCGTTTGTAAATGTAAAACCTGCTGCTTCTTTTTATGCAATTCTCCTCATTACCGTCCGGTCCTGTGACTTTATGACTTACTGTAGAAATAAACTTCAACGGCCCATTCCAAGAAGCTTAGACTCACTATATCGGAACAGGAGAATAAAACGCCTTATCTTATATTGTCACTGTTGTAAAACTACGTATACGTCCAAGCAATTACTCTCAGGTTAAGTTTGTTCAAGATAATACGTGTGCTCAATAGATCACAGTTTCACAGTTTAACTGACTGTGTATTGTGGCTGGAAGTGCGCGGTTTCACCATTGATTCAAATCTTGTGATAACTCAGAATGGATAATTTGCATGTAATGAATGAAAGGCCAATTTAATTTCATATTATTGTGTTTATGCCGTTTTAATAAAGTCACCAGACAGTATTGGACTTCCAACCAAAGGATCCACGACACAGCCAGCGCAAGAGGCAGGGACAGTGGTGCTGTGGGGGTCAGTTGTGGTGAACAGCCTCTGAAGGACCAGTATGTGATAAATTATTGTTTAAAAGTCCACTGTGTAACTTTACTGGTAGATGGCCCGCCAGTTACTCTCCATGGAGATGTTATTGCTTTACCTCCAGTATTCCAAAGTATGGCATTTAACTGAGAAATAAACATAGCTGTAATTGAATAAATACAAGATCTATATGTTTAATACTAGGGCAGGGAATTACAGGGTCACTCACGATTCAATTATTATTATTATTATTATCACGATATGGCGATACATGCGATAACTGATATATTGCACATGATTAGTGTTTTTTTAAAGAACCAAATACATTTTAACGATAGTATTTTTTGGTTAAACCATCACCTGTGTATTGCAAAAACACATTTCTTTCAACTAAATAAGCAACAAAATTTGACTGTCACAGAAAAGATTAAAAAATAAATAAATCTTTGCCGATATATCGATACAGCAGCCAAGGATAACATTACTGTATCACAAAATTTAGTATCAGAATATATAAGCACTACTATAACAACGTCTTTATGAGAAAAACAGGTGGCAAGGTGTCTACCAAAAATGTTACATGGTGCAGCTTTAAGTAGAACAGATTAAGTGGGGTGTTTTAATCATTTTCCCATCAACTAAAACTTGTAAAGTAGCTCAAGAATTGTAACGAAAGGGAATAATGTGGACATCTAATACAGGAGAAGTTTGCTTAACACTTTGTCGTTGTATTGTGTCCTTGTAGGGAGTATAATACCCAGGGATAATGCATCTCTATCAACCCAGGAGACTGTTTGTGCTGATCCTAAGCCCATGAAACAAATCAATAGGGTTGTGTTAGAAAGGGCATCTGGCATAAATCCTGTGGCAAATTAATATGCGCATTACTGCACACAAAGAGGGAGAGAGCCAAAAGGAATAAAGGACCATCGTATCTTTAATAGTATCGAGTGAGACTTGGAACACAAAAGTAACAATCAGGAACATTTGGAAACTAAAAACTACAATAAATCAATGAAACAATAAATGTCTAATGAACTTTCCTGAAACACAAATTGAAATCTATTCATTTGACTAAAGCACAGTCAAGATTGCTTTTCTTCAAGGAGATGTTATTGCTTTGTCTGAAATGTTTCACAGTGTGGCTTTAAACCTTTCTATTTTCATTTTAGTTTTTTTTTTTTAAATAAACCCCCCTGTAATTGAATAAATGAAGGTAGAACTGTTTTAATGTCATACTGTGGAACATTCCAGGCACAACAATGACATATCCAAGCAGGTGACTTCATAACTGTTACTTAGAAAAACTCCTCTAATGTACACAGAAATTATTATGTGACAAATGTAAATATAAGAAACCACCTTTATTTTGTTGAATTAATATTTACAGTATCAGAAAGAAATTGTTTCTTAAGTGTAAACTGTGCCGAACTTTTGCATAGTATTCTCTCTGGAACTTTCCAAAATAGGACTCTATACTTATTGATATATTTTTCAACTTTTCTTCTCAAATTGCTTCTTGATTTGTGTAAAACTTCAAAATTATTTCTAGATACAATAGTTATTATCCCGCTAAATTAAAGGCGCATTATGTAACTTTTTGGATGGGGTCCGTCATCTGCTTGTTTCTATGGATATGTCATTGCTCTGCCTGGAATGTTCCACAGTATGACATTAAACAGCTCTACTTTACATTTATTCAATTACAGGTGGTTTTATAGCTCAAAAATACCTAGAAAAACAAACATTCTGACTGTGAGTGGGGTCGCCTCTCCACAGATCTGACCTGTAACTTGGTCTGGTTTGATCTCCATGAAGATAGAAAGTCAAAATAAGAGAATCATAAAAATCTGTTATACACAGTTAAAGACCACTGTGCTCTTATACAGGTTTGGTATTTGATGTCGTTGCATGCATTGCCCAAAAGGTGGCGCCCAAGCTCTCTCTAAGCTCTCTGTGCTTAAGTAGCTGATTTAAAATGGGGGACTAACCTTTCCATAGACCTGTTCTCTAAATTACCGCCCTCTTTAATGGTACCTGTGCATCATTTTAAAAGCAGGGAAGTGCAGCTTTTTTAAATCACTTAGAATCTGCACCCACATCCTGTATGTCTGGAGCCGATTTAAAATGCATATAACAGGGTTTAATTATTCTCGTTTGTACTTAATTAGCTGGGATAATACCTGTTGTAAATATAAATGATAGATTTGCGTCAATCACGAAGCAATTTGTGGAGAAAACGGGGAGAATTCTATCCAAAAGTTAACCACAGTTTATACGCGAGAAACACATTTTTTCTGATACTTTAAACACGATTTCAACAAAATAAGGGTGTTTTCTTATATTTTTGTTTGTCAAATTATAATTTGTGTGTACATTAGACGAGTTTTGACCCCGTGTACATAATGATTGCTAGGTAACAGTTATGGAATTCCCTAGTGTGATCGATTGTGTGTCACGATTTCCAACCAGGACGTCAAAATGGCCAAACTGGGGGAAAAATTGTAAACTTTTTAGTAAAACTCTAAATGTATTAATCTTGAGTAGTCCAACCTTTAAAAAAATCTACTTTTTCTGTAAGTTCTTCCACTCCTATCCGTTCAACAGGGGTCACACCACATAATTTAAGGTTCTTTTTTTCTTTCTCACAATCTTCATATTATTTATAACTGATAAAATTTTACAACCCACTCCTCCAAAAGTTGAAATGCTTGTAAAACAATAAATTCGAAACAGATTTTGTATATTTTCAAATCATATGTTATTCACATTTTAGTATATCAGGTGAGTCATTTGAGTTTCAGAGTGCCTCAAATGAACCTTGTGTAGGTGTTTTAGAAGCTGGGTTTCAAACGGAAAACACTCTGTTCCCCTTGTGATGTCATGTGGTAATACAGCAAGTGCTCCACTGTGTTTTTAAACTCCGTACACGTTCACTAGAATCATCTGGATGATTTCAACCCTGGAATTGCCAATCTCTACTTAACTAAAGCTAAAAGGAGCTGTTCACTTGAAAACTACCACTACATGACATCACAAGGTGGAACAGAACATTTTGAGCTTTGGAGATGTAGACAGACTGATAATAATAACATTTCGACCTTGTGCGTCCTAGTTTAGCTGCTGTGCGTTCTTTCAGCTAGTCAAATAACCTTTTATATGAGTTTTTTCTTATCTGTTTATTCAAGGACCAACTGGGTGAACATAGAGACATATTATACTATACTACACTATACTATACTATACACTCACAGAGACATACATACTACACTATACATTGTACTATACGGCCCACGGTGGATACTGAGGAGCAGGGGGGACTTTTCCAGAACACACAGATTGCCAGTCCGCCCCTGAAAATACATAAAACACAGACGCATACACTGCCTGACAGCGTTCCAGTTCCATATTCTTGTAGTGGCACTTTAATGGTGTCATTTATCCACTAATTCAATGGGAGGAAGCATGGAGAAATCCTACAGATTAGAGGAGTAGGAGAGAATGTACACTTCCCTTATACACTGTAGTTAATTCAACCGTCCTAATTAAAAAGGCAAAGAGACTTGAGAATTAAGTGTAAATTAACTTTCTATATGGTAAGAAGTAAAAGAATAGCTGTAGTGATCTGAACTGGGAGGAGAGTACATAGATACATGAAACTTCTGGACATAGAAATAGTACTAGTATAACGGTAGTGGTAATATCGGAGGAACAGTTTTCTATTCTATTATACCGGTATTGGTAAAAAGTGGTATTGGGTTGATATTTTTCATCAAATTTTTCTTTTCTTATTGATTTCTAATGGAAATAGAAGAGCAATGAAGCTACAGATGTGACTGTATGTTTACACGACCGTCATAGAAAAGTAAAAAAAAAAAAAAAAGAAAGGAAAAAAAGTACAACAATTATAATCTGAGAAAATACTATTTGTCATAATTGGGGAAAAAAAGGGCTGTGAAAGCAAATTTAAATGCAATTCTATTCAAATTTGTCGTTTTTGATCATTTTAAAAATATTAATATGTACAGTTACTGGTTTTCAACACAACAGCATGGCAAATATCTGTATTCAATGAAAAGAGAGAATGAAAAGTGTAATTAAGTGTACGTTAACCTTTACCCATATCTGATTTAATATGTCATCTTGAACAAAAATCAATATGTATCAGCATTTTCAACTAGTAAACAAGAAACAGTCACAGGTTGTAGACCTATGTGACTGCTAGTGTCTTAATTTTTGTTCGTACGGTGTCTTTGAATGCCCAGAAAGACACCTTTAAATGAAAAGCATTATTATTTCTTATCATAAGATCCTGTGAGACAAATTAGCCACAATTGTGTACATGAGGATTACACAAGGGCTTTAGTTCCAAAAAACAGTGCTGCATTGACTTCACTGAAATATTTAATAAAGTGAAGAAATGGGAAGGCCAAAACTGTGAACTAACCCGCTTTATTAAAAAATATGTCAAAAGCTTGTCTTTTTTCGTTCACGTGGACCTTAGACTTAGACTTAATCTTAGACAAACTTTATTGATCCACAAGGGAAATTATTTGGATACAGTAGCTCAAACATCACAATATAATATAATAACAGAGAGTAACAAAAATAGATGGTAAAGCAAAAAAGAGCAAGAGACACGTGTCAAATGAGACATAATTATAAAAATAAATGTATGTATTATATGTACAAGTCAAAATAAAATAGAAAAATAAGTAGTAAACTATAAATAAACTATGAAATCACATCTAAATACAAGAGACAACATTGCAATACTATGCTGATTGACAGGGCATAAGGTTATCTGTTACTTGAGATTGTTGTTGTACAGTTGTAAGGAGTATTATCTGTTACAAAAGGGTGAGTTGTTGTACAACTGTAAGGAGTATGGTATGAATGTGTAACACACAAACCCTGCAGATTTAGGCTGAGTTCTTCTCACAAACAGAAAACACATTGTTCCACCTTGTGATGTCATGTGGTAATACAGGAAGTGCTCCACAACAGTTTGGATAATTTCAGCCCTAGAACTAGAACTGGGCCCATCTCTACTGAACTTAATATTAAAGGAAACTGTTCATGACATCACAAGGTGGAACAGAGCATTTTGAGCTTTGGACACTAAGACTAATAATGCACGATTACTCAAACATGTGTGAATGAAACAAAACACAACTTTGGATATATTTTTGATGAGATATGATGACTCAAAGCTCACAAGAGTCAATTTCATGTAATACGGGCCTTTTTTAATATAGTTCTTCATATTTTTGAGATTTCTAAACGCTATTGGTGGTGGTGGTGGTGATGATGATGATGTGATGAAGGCTGACGGGACTGGAGATAGGAAGAATCTATTAACCCCGTGTGACCAGGCAGCGAGCCATGACAGATTGGCCTGTCTCTGCTCTGCACAGCCCTTTGTGGTTAGTGTATTTATGTGTGCGCCCAGATTAAGAAGTAATATCCACTTAACCAACAGTGCGATGATTCACTCACCAATGTTATTTCAATGTGTTTCTGTTAGTACTATGAATTACATATGTCCCCCTGTAGTTTAATCCAGGGCACGTTTTATTAACTGCTATAATATCAAACACACTAGCTATATTGCATTTAACCTGGGTATAATTTTGTGGTGCATTCAGAAATTAAAGGGTCCATATGACACTATTTTCTGATCTATGTTCTAATGTTGTTTCCTCATCACAAACACACCTGGAGTTGCGTTTTGTTTCATTCACACGTTTAACACACAAACTCTGCAGATTTAGGCGGAGTTCTTCTCTCAAACTGAAAAACACTCTGTTCCACCCTGTGATGTCATGTGTTTTTAAACTCCATAACTTTCATTTAATCATTTGGGTGATTTCAGTTCAGGAATTGCCTGTCTCTACTGAACTAAAGGTAAAATGTAGCTGTAAACTTGAAAACGACAGCTTCATGACATCACAAGGTGGAGCAGAGCATTTTGAGCTTTGGAGATGCAGACGGACTAATAATAAAGAATTACTCAAACGTGTGAATGAAACAAAACACAACTCCAGGTCTGTTTTTGATGAGGTAACAACATTCTAACATGACTTAAAGCTCACAAGAGTCAATTTTGTGCAATATAAGACCTTTAAGTGATTTAGTTATTTAGATGGTCACCTGCAGTTCCCAGTTACATCATACTGTTGCTGTGTCCTTGGGCAAGACACTTCATCCCCCTTGTTTGAATTTGGTGGATTATTAATGGTTGGAAACGGCACATATTGCTACAGTAGCCAAGACAGTCTGAGCAGCTGTGGCTATGCTATGCTATATAGTAATATATATAGTACTACTATATAGTACACAATCTACTACTACTATATAGTTTACAATCACTAAATGTGGAGAGTGACGGGAAATGCAAAGGCTCCATCATGTGACCTTGAGCTTTGTGAAATCAAACTTTCTGAATGATAAAGAAGTTCATGTGAAATATACAGCCATACAAAAAGGATTTTACATTTTCATTTACCTGGAATTTTAGACTTGTTTTTGCTTAAAAAAATGGTCTGATTATTTTGTGATCTGGATAATCACATAAGTAATCTTCACATCATTAATTGTGTCAAAGATTCACAAAATATTTGCGTTTCTGCATTTATGTATTTGGCATGTTTAGGTCTTTTATGGTTGATGCCACACCGATATTACTTACAAAATAAAATTAAACTTTAGTTAGATCCAGTTTAGAGAAAAGCACAGACATCTTCCCTGTCCACAAATGCACAAAGCGCTTACCTTCAGCACGTTTTTCACAAATGAAGTGGTCCGTACTGACGCTAAAATAGGCTGAAGTACGTCTCTCGGCGTCACCACTTTTGTTTCGGTTTGTTTTGGCTGCTCTGGGACAGCGGGCACACTCCAGCATGAATTCTTGTTAAAAAAAATCGTGAGAATCTATTTTGTGCAATTATTATTAGATATTCTATACTCAAGAACCAGCCTGGGTAAAGAAACAATGTCCAGTTAAACCAATAATGCAGCAGTTACTCACCAAAGTCTAACTTCCCCCGTGTTTCAGGTCTGAATATTAGTAGATCTTACTGCGTGAAGTGTGCGCCGGGCGTCACTGACCTGTAGGCTAATCCGAGGTGCGCTCTGTTAACACCCATTGTTTAAGACCGGCTTGATGCTTATTTTAATTTGAATCTGGGCGTGCTTTTGTGGTGCTTTTGTAGTGCTATCTCCAACATGCAGAACGCTTAATGTGTGCTCACCAGCCCTGAAGTGCTACTGTCTGTCATCCTCTGCCTTTGCATCAGCGCCTCCTCTGCAAACACAATGTCTCATTCTCTCACGGCTCCAAACCAGCATCCTCTACTTCAATACAGTCACTCCACACTTGTGAAGCTACGCCCACGCACGCACGCACACACACACACACACACACACACACATATGCTTTTTCCATTTCCACTTTTTGTTTTCGTATTTTGACTTTCACTCTTATCTTTCCGTCACAGTCTTCACATTGTCTATCTATCTTCCACGGTTTTCTTTTTACACAAAGTCAATCTCTTTACGCCGCAACTTTGAGATCAAACCATGAAATAAGTTGTGCAATAGCTAATTCACAAACATTATTTATTATTATTGTACTTTATTCACTGTATTTGTCTGAATTGTAGGACCTGACGGCATTATCTGAGTATTGGCGGTCCACCCTACATTACTGATTTGCCAAAAAGTTATAGGAACAAGTAGTTAGATGGACCGACTTCCTCTTTTTTGTGGTTTTAGAAATCAAAATTAGCAGTACAAGTCCAATTTTGCACATAAACTTTAAGTTGTTAAAGCGCTGTGCATTTTTTCTGTCTTAAATATGTGTGCTTTTCACAACTTTCGGAGGCCAAAGCTGAGTTTTGCTGTCACAGCTAGCATGCTAACCGTGTACTTCCTCATTCATTGCAGGCAGTAGTACACAGCGGACATATTTTGACCCCAAGAGCTGCTTTTACAATACTGTACTGGGGCAAGACAAAGTTTGCTTAAATACACTGAAAAAAAAAACATAGGTATATACACTGCGTAACATTTCTAGTGGAGGGTGCGCCACCTGCTGGTCTCCATGGAAATGTTATTGCTTTGTTTAGAATGTTCCACAGTATACATTAAACCTGTCCATCACAAGGGAGGCAAGCAGGTTACAGGACTACGCTATATTACAGTTCAGATCTGTGGAGAGTCGCCCCTACTCACAAAAGGAATTACTGTATTTTTGAACAATAGATATTAGATGTACAAGTTTAATGTCATTGCTTTGCCTGGACTTGTTCCATGGTATGACATCTCCATGGAGACAAGTAATTAGCGGACCGTCCACCAGAAAAGTTGCACAGTGCATCTTTAACTATTATCAGTATAAAAGCATGAATTTCCAACGAAATCCTTTTTGTCGTAAACACAAGTCACTGAATTGGAGATTGCTTATATTCCTTTTTTTTCAATATTTGTAGTGAAATTATTTGTATCTTTATGGACTAGAAAGCTAATTTGTCCATACTTTTTCCCCAGCATGTTGTATGTCTTTTACAGATAAACCAGTATCATTCCACTCTGAGACCACAAGTCAGTGCCCCCCTGTCTGCCCCCCTTTCCGCCCCTCTACCCCTGGCAGGTCGTTCCTATCGTCCCATAGCAGGATCTTGGCCTCCTCTCCTCTGTCTATCCATCACTCACCCTTCCAGACGGGTGCCTTTTGTTATTGGGCTCCTATCGCTCGGCTGCAGAGATCTCTTCCACCTCTCACCGTTGTCCTGTTTGTTTTTTGGGCTGGGGTTGGAGGTGGGTGGGGGTAACAGTGATAGATACATGGGCCAAACCTTCGACAGCAGGTCCAAACTGCACGGGCTGCTCCAAGGGTTTTGAAAGGGACAGGGAAAAGAGGGGAGTGAGATAAACGGCTAGATTTGATTTATAAACACTGGATATGTGGAGACAATTTTAATCAAATATGATCATCTCTTTGTTTAAGCTGCAAACATGCTGGTGTAGGGCAGCAAGATTAATTGCAATTGAATTGAAAGTGCAATTTGAATGGACGCAATTAGCCAATGGCAGAGGTTGCCTTTTTTGAAGAACCATGATCTCCTCCACAAACAACAAACTATTCTTTCTAACTCTACATTAAAACTGCCAACCCCGTAGATTAGCTCTGTTCTGAAATGCAGATAGTTCTTGTATTACTTTGTCATTTCATGTGCTTCAGGTAGTATTTAAAATGTGAACTTTGAACTGAGACTTATTCAAAAACTGAAGTAGACTAAGGGAGTGTTGCGTCATCCGCCTCCAGAGAAATGAAGCTCATGATGCAAGAAGTTATAAGGGCGAATTTGGAGCCAGACTCCATATTAGGAATAAGAATTTATTAGCAGACAAAATGGTGAACAGTTACAGTGAGAGAGGCGACCATTTCTAAATGTAAAGTCAATTGGAAACAGTCGAAGGAGCCAAAAACGCCCCCATGCTCACTTCCTGTTTGGAACGAGGCAGCTAGCGGGTTAGCTAAATCCATTTATATAAACAGTCTATGATCCTATTATTAAAACTTAAATCACAAATCAGATCACAATCCCACTGCTTGTCAGAAAAATTGCTATTAAATATTTTAAAATCGTTCAGCCCAATGTTGGTATATAACAAATGTAGGAGAATGATTTGCTTTGTTGGAAGTGTCGCTTGCTCACCCAACAACCCAACGGTCGGCAGTTGAATTCCAACCCCAAACTCTTACCTGTTCGGACCTGAGCCTGCTGCTGTGCCCTTGGGCAACACTTCTGTCATTAGGCCTGAACGCTTTGGGAAAAATATTGAATTGTGATTTTCTGACAAGTATTGCAATTGCGTTATATTTGATTTATGTTTTGATAATAGGATTTTGTTCATATAAACATCTCCAGAAGAACTGACAAAAAGACTGAAATATAAACTGACAAACTAATACAAAAATCTCATTTCAGTTCTAACTTTTTACATTTTTACACAGAAAAAGACAGGATATTTTGTTGTTTGTGAAGGAAATGATGGTATATTGCGATTTAAATTAAATTGGAATTCTCAATCATCCTATTTTTATAATCTTTCTTTCTATTACTTTACTCGACTGCACAACGATACAACCCTAAATTCCATTTCCTGACCACAGTCACCCAAGATGGAAAAACCTCCAGAATTCCTCATAATGAATTGTTTATTTTTTCAATCCACAACACAATCCACAATCCACAATGAGGAGTGGTTGAACTTGTGCAGATCATTGCTTTTCTGTGAATGCAACTCTCAAACCAAACAAAAGAAAATGCTGAGAATACTGATGAATTAAAGATCTGTGTATCTAATCTCCAATTCAAGATCATGATTTTAAACACACCACAATAAGTCCAGGTATTTTCTTTCTTCTTCTTTGCTTTGTCGCCTCTGTCTGTGGAAGCCTCTCCACTCAGAGCTTTAACACAGCAGGACCTGTGTGTGTGTGTGTGTATGTGTGTGTGTGTGTGTGTGTGTGTGTGTGTGTGTGTGTGTGTTTCTTCTGTGTGTGTGTGTGTGCTCTGTGTGTGTTTGTTCTCTGTGTGGGTGTGGGTGTTATGTGTGTTTGTTTGTTCTCAGTGTGTGTGTGTGTTTCTTCTCTCTCTCTCTCTGTGTGTGTGTGTGTGTGTGTTTCTTCTGTGTGTGTGTGCTCTGTGTGTGTTTGTTCTCTGTGTGGGTGTGTGTGTTATGTGTGTTTGTTTGTTCTCAGTGTGTGTGTGTGTTTCTTCTCTCTCTCTGTGTGTGTGTGTGTGTGTGTTTCTTCTGTGTGTGTGTGCTCTGTGTGTGTTTGTTCTCTGTGTGGGTGTGTGTGTTATGTGTGTTTGTTTGTTCTCAGTGTGTGTGTGTGTTTCTTCTCTCTCTCTCTCTGTGTGTGTGTGTGTGTGTGTGTGTGTGTGTGTGTGTGTGCTCTGTGTTGGTGTGTGTGTGTTATGTGTGTTTGTTCTCAGTGTGTGTGTGTTTCTTCTCTGTGTGGGTGTGTGTTATGTGTGTGTGTGTCTACTCTGTGTGTGTGTGTGTGTGTGTTTGTTCTGTGCATGTGTTATGTGTGTGTGCTCTGAGTGTGTGTGTCTGTTCTGTGTTTATGTGTGTGTATGTGTGTCTGCTCTCTTTGTGTGTATGTGTCTGTGTCTGTGTGTATGCATGCCGGCTCCATGTGTGTGTGTCTGCTCTGTGTGCTTCTGTGTTTGTTTGCTCTGTGTGTGTATGTGTGTGTGTGTCTGCTCTCTCACTGTGTGAGTGTGTGTGTGTGTGTGTGTGTGTGTGTGTGTGTGCGTGTGTGTGTGTGTGTGTGTGTGTGTGCGTCCTCCTCTCACTCTGGGGCCTTGTTACTTATTGATCCCATTTAATAATCTTTAACATCGTCTCCTCCCCTGAGAGCACTTAACCCTCCTGGCACCTCTGCTACCTCCTCTCCTCACCTGCTTCCTTTTCTCCTTTCCTCCTTCTGTCTCTCCTCCTTGTCTCCTCTCATCCTTGTCCTTCTCCATTCTTTTATCCTCTCTCCATTCCTTTGCCCCTTCCCCCTTGTCCCCTCAACTCCTTCCTTGTCTTTCCTCAATCCTTCTCTCAACCCCTCTCTTCTCTTGCATAACTAGCCTCCTCTCCTCCGTCTTTTCTTCTCCTTCCTTGGCTCCGTATTTCTCCTTTATCTCTTTCCATCTCTCCTCTTTATCTTGTTTCTTTCTACCCATGTCTCCTTCTTCTTCTCACCTGCTTCCTTTTGTCCTTTCCTCCTTCCGTCTCTCCTCCTTGACTCCTCACATCGTCTTCCTTCTCTTTTCTTTCTTTTATCCTCTCCCCATTCCTTCACTCTTCTTCTTTCATTTCCTTATCTCCTTCCTTTTTCTCACCTCCTTTCTCCCTTGTTTATCTCATATATCCTTCTCTCCTCCTTTTTCTTCTCCTTTTCTTATCTTCTTCCATACGCCTCCCTTTTTCTCATTCCTTCTCTCCTCCCAAGTTTACCCTTCTCTCCTTTCTTCTCACCTCCCTCCTCTCATCACCTGCTTCCCTTTTTCTTTTCCTCCTTCCTTCTCTCCTCCCTGACTCCTCTCATCTTCTTCCATTTCTCTTTTCTTTCTTTTATTCTCTCCCCATTCCTGCACTCCTCTTCCTTTCACTAATCTCATATCCTTCTCTCCCTTACCTCCTCTCATCCCTCCTTGTTTGTCCTCAATCCTTCACCCCTCTTCTCTCTTGTTTATCTGGTATATCATTATCTCCTCTTTTTCTCTCCTCCTTTTTTCTCTCCCCCTTCCATACTCCTCCGTTATCTCATTCCTTTTCTCCTAAGCATACCCTCATCTCCATTCTTCTCCCTTTCCTCCTCTTTGCCTGGTTCCTTTTCTCCCTTTCTCCTTTCTTCTCTCCTCCTGGACTCCTCTCATCCCCTTCCCTTTATCTTTTCTTTCTTTTATCCTCTCCCCATTCCTTCACTTCTCTTCCTTCTTTCCTATTCTTCTCCCTTATCTCCTCTCCTCCTTCTTTTTCTCCTTTTATTGTCCCCTTTTTCTCTGGCTTATCTTCTATCTTTCCATCTCTCTATCTCTCTTCTTCCATTTTCACTTTCTTATGCCCTACACCTGTTACACCCTCTTCTCTCTTGTCTCCTCTCTTCCCTGTCCTCCTTTCATCTCTCCTTTCCTCCTACTCCTCCCTTTCTTCTCTTATCTCCTCAGACCTTCTCCACCCGTTCCTTTTCTCCTCATCCCTTCCCTCTCTCCTCTCACTCTTTCTTCTCTCCTCCTTACTTCTCCCATCCTCTCTGCTCCTCTCTTTCCTCCTCTCCTACTTTGTTCTCATCTTCATTCTTCACTTCTTTCCTACTCCTCCCTCCCTTCTCCTATCTTCCCAGTCCACCCATTCCTTTCTCCTCCTCCTTTCCCTCTCTCCTCTCACTCTTTCTTCTCTCCTCCTTACTTCTCTTATCCACTCCTCTGCTCCTTTCTTTCCTCCTCTCCTACATTTTTCTCATCATCTTTCTTCAGTTTAGGACCTTTAACTTTCTCTCCTCCCTTCATACTTCTTTCATCTCTCCTTTTGTCTTCATACTCTTTCATACTTTCATACTCATCCCTTCCTTTTTCCTTCACCTCCTTTCCTCACTCTTGTCTCCTTACTTCTCTCTTTCTGCCTCTCTTCATCTACATCCCGTTCAACATTCCTCTCCTCCTACCTTCTTTCCCTTCACATTCTTTCTCTCCTTTACTCGTTTTTCTCATCATTCCCACTCTCTTCTTTTTCTTTTTCCTTTTCCTGTCATCAGTTCTTATCTTCTTTCATCTGTCTTTCTTTCTTTCTTTCATTCCTCCCTCTACCCCCTTCCTTCTCTCCTACCTCCTCCTCTCACCACAGCCTTCTCCTCTATTCTTTTCCTTTTCTTATCCTCTTTTATCTTCCCTATTTTCTTATACTCTCCCTTCCTCCTTCCTTCTTTCCTCTCATCTTTCTCTACTCCTCCATCCTCTCTTTCCACTTTTCTCTCCTCTCCTACCCCTCCCTTACCTCCTTCCTTCTCCTCTCCTCCCTCCATCTCTCTTCTCCTCCTTCTTTATCCCTTCTCTGTATCACTCGCAGTAAAAAAAAATTACCAACAAGGTCAAGGTGAAGGCAGAGCTAAAGACCGGCTCTAAATCCCACTGGTAAACGCTAGCGCAGCCGGGGCACTGTTGCTATGGCGTCCGTTCGGAGGAGTTATAAAGAGGTCACGGAAAATTCACCAGGTCAAACTTATAACTGTATTTTTGTGAATGAAAACCCAGGTGATTTCTTAAGTGAGATTCTGGCGACGGGCTGCGGAGTTCTGTCGTTTCACTTACTGTTTGAAGTTTAGGCCCAAAAAAAGCAAGCCTGGGAAATCTGAAATCACTTGGAACTTCAGTAGTTTTTATAGTATTTAGTCATAAATCTGGTGTAGTTATCTTATTGTTGGTGCGCTGTGGGGCCCGCCAACTGCTCGTCTCCATGGAGATGTTACTGCTTAGCCTGGAATGTTCAACAGTACGGCATTAAACTTGTATTAACTTGCATTTATTCAAATAGATGCATTTTATATAGCAAAAATACCTTGAAAAACATGCATTCAAATGGTGTTTTTACGTCTTTTTGTACAGAAAAAAACTTACGGCGATAATAGTTTTATAGTTTGTTTAAAGTTTTCTAAATATTTGTTCTAATCTAAATAATTAGCTATATCGTATAGTTATGAATGGGCATGAGTCTTGAATACTGATATTTAAAGAGTAATACAAAAAAAGTAAAAAATACAGCGAATACAGTGTCCTCTCTACATTTAGCAATGGATATTTTTAATAAATCAGGAGGAAGATTTTATACACTATTTATTTTTCTGTTATTTCTTGTTAACCCTTATAGCAAGCTGATAAAATGCCGATCTGACATTGTTTTGTTTAAAGGGCCTATCACGCTATTGTCTGATGTGTGTTATAATATATATACCTAGAGTTGTGTTGTGTTTCATTCACACATTCAAACTCTGCGTAGGATTACTCAAAGATGTGAATGAAACAAAATCCAATGTTTTTGATGAGGTAACAACATTATAACATGATTTAAAGCTCACAAGAGTCAATTTTGCGCAATATTGGACCAAAAATGTGTAAAATGTACCTTTAAATGTACAAAAAGCATACATATTTAACAGTGAGAATCCATATTGACCCTGATTTTCTTGTGTTGAAGCCTGTATCATTATGAACACGTGTTTATATAGGAAGACAGTCTTCTCCCATGTGGCCAGTCATGCTTTGTGTACTATACTAAACCTCTGATGGAATATTTGCATTATTAAATCATATATGGGTGTTATAGTATAATGCCTACATCTCCCGCATTGCACAGAATGTATAGGCTTTGTAGTTCATAAAAGAAACTAGCCTCAGTATTCTGCAGGGAGCGTGCGTATCGACTGGCTCATCATGTCCATACTGCAGATGCACAAAATGGCTTCATAATGGTACAATGACTATAACAGTGGTGGGGCCATAAGCTAAAGTCATCTCCGTAACTCAGGGACATCCCACGTGAGCATTTATTGGATTCTCAAGTCTTTTTCTTCGATGTCATTAAACCAGATGATCTCGGACTGGTGTGGGGATGGTCTTGGCCTTTGACCTGAAAAGCGTGAGACGACCACGTGGTGACAAAGTGAATATTGTGAAGCCAGTGTTACAAATAAATGACACAAAATGGACTCTTGTGAGCTTTAAGTCATGTTTTCATCCTGTTCCTCTTCAAAAACATACCTGGAGATATGTTTTGTTTCATTCATACATGTTCGGGTAGCCTTATTATTAGTCTGTCTACATTTTATAAGCCCAAAATGCTCTGCTCCACCTTGTGATGTCATGAAGCAGTAGTTTTCAAGTTAACAATAGTCTTGTGCAGTTTAAAAACACAGTGGAGCACTTCCTGTATTACCACATGAGCCCTTTTTGTTAAAGGAACACATTTGCAAAAGCTTATCTTAAAACACATACTATTTAAAAACACCATGTTCACTTTTATAGTATTTCCAACACCGCTTTTTTACTCTATCACAGGTACATTTTTATACTGCACTTCACTGTTTGTTTACACATATTTACTTAAGAATGTCATAAAATAATGATAAGCTGACATGACATTTTATGCCACTTACACTAAAACAGTTCTGCAGGATAGTCCCAATTAAATTTTTCAGTAGACAGTATTATTAAAACAAATAAATAGCATAATGAAGCAATAATTACCCAGAGAAGTTACTTTTTTAACCCTCTATAGCTCAAATCTTACTGTATTCCAACAAAATAACACAACTCTCTTCTATACTGCAAAAAAATGTACCCACGATAAATATTTAAAGGTGCATTGTGTAACTTTATAGCAAGGGCTCTGTCAAATGCTTTTGGAGATGTTATTGCTTTGTCTGGAATGTTTCACAGTATGGCATTAAACCTTTCTATCTTCATGGAGACCAAACCAGACCAAGTTACAGGTCAAATCTGTGGAGAGGCGACCCCCTCAGTCGGAATACATGTTTTTCTAGGTATTTTTAATAAATCTTTAGTTAATAATAAATGTTTATTTATAAAGCACTTTTAAAAACAAGGTTTACAAAGTGCTGTACAAGCAGCAAAGAACAATAAAAATAGCATACAGAAAGTGTACAAAAACAGACAATGAAGCAATCAGTTCAATAAATTATAATAAATAAGTTAAAAATAAATAAGGAATAAGATCTAGCTAAAACCAACTAAAGGAAGGCCAACCGATTTAAAAATGGCTTTTAAGAAGTGATTTTAAAGATGATACTGATGGTGCGAGCCTTATTTCCTCAGGCAGGTCGTTCCAAAGCCGAAGCGCCTGGACTGAAAAGGCTCCATCACCTTTTAAAATGTAACTTGGTGCAAGCTAAACAAGCTTTAAAAGTGATCAGTAAAATCTTAAAATCAATTCTAAAACACACAGGCAGCCAGTGAAGGGGAGCTAGAACAGGGGATGTGTTGATGTCTGTTAAAACCAGTGAGGGGCCGAGCTGCTGCATTCAGAACCAGTTGGAGGTGGGAGATGGATTTGGTGTCGAGGCTTGAGAGGAGGGAGCTGCAATAGTCTAAATGGGAAAAGATGAACGCGTGGATGACTTTTTTAAGATCAGAGCAGGAGAGGATATGTTTGATTTGACTAATTGTGCGGAGGTGGAGAAAACAGGTTTAGGATTTTTGATATGAAGGTGGAAGTTGATGTGAGAGTCAAAAATGACGCCAAGGTTTCCAGCAGCGGGGGGTGATGTTGGAAGCGAGAGGGCCGAGACTTGTGGACTGGGGAGGATTAATTAAAATGATTTTGGATTTGGAGCTGTTGAGTTGTAGGAAATAGGAAGTTTAAGCTATAAAACCCCCTGTAATTGAATAAATGTAAGGTAGATCTGTTTAATGTCATACTGTGGAACATTCTGGGCAAAACAATGACGTATCCATAGAAACGAGCAGGTGACTGACCCTCCACCGGAAAGGTTATGCAATGCACTTTAAATTAAAATTCTATTAGCAAAATGCTCCATTATTTTAGCGACGCAACACAAACTCTTAGCCTAAAGTGGTACATTTTACTCATGACTACCCATTTCACAAACACTAGTTAATTTTCCCATCCATTTGACACATCGCTGATAATTAATGTGTAATGTTTGAGCAAAGCACTGGCAAATTATCACTGCCACCCGCACACGAAATGATGGATTAAAAGCTGAATACATAAATGAAGTCATGAATAAAAAGGGTAAATAATAAACGTATAAATGGATGAAAACAAAAGCTGCTTTGGAGGCGCGGTGTCTCTAAAGGCCCTGGTTAATCTGGCTCTCTCTCCTCTGTCTTTTGTTCCAGTCTTTATGGGGGTAGGCAGGGCTCTTTTCTACTCATGATCTGATCAATACAGACGGTCCGGGGCACGCAATCACACACCGAGCCAAATACGCAATGTTCCCCCGCTAATGGGGCCACTCACTATGACAGACTCACAAAAGCGGTGAATTTCAAGTGTTTTTATGAGACAAATTATCTTTAGATTAAATTATCTTTCTTTACGTTGTTTGGTGTATCTCCAGCAGTCGTGGGGAGATTATCGAAAAATGTTTAATATTATGAATGTTGTTTTGAAGATGTGCAAAATGTGAGTAAATCGAATATTACAAAATACAGAAAAAAGAGCTGATTTCTCCCTATAACCACTTGATACTGGCACATGTGTTTCTGTATTATACATAAAGTTGGACTTTTTTATTTTGAATTTATTATTACCATTTATATTTTTGCGCTTTGTTATTGTAATATATTGTGATGTGTGAGCTACTGTGTCCAAATCATTTCCCTTGTGGTCAGTAAAGTTTGTCTAAGTCTACAACAATGACAAACCAAGTACACATTTTTTTTCCCATGTATTGGAGCAATTTATGTCTTACCCCTGTACAGATATATTGTATAAGAAGCTCTTGAGGTCAAAATGAAGAGAAGAGAAGAGATAAAAAGAATAAAAGCAGGTCTTAAGACCATCTTAAAGGTCCTATATTACACAAAATAAACTCTTGTGAAGCTTTAAGCCATGTTAGAATGTTGTTACCTCCTTCTTAAAAACACAGTGGAGCATTTCCTGTATTGTACCACATGACATCACAAGGTGGAACAGAGTGTTTTCTGTTTGAGAGAAGAACTCAGCCTAAATATGCAGGGTTTGTGTGTGAATGAAAGAAAACACAACTCCCTGTATGTTTTTGATGAGGAAACAACAACATAGCTCAGAAAATGGCGTAATATGGGCCCTTTAATTACACAATTCATGAATTATAAACAGTCTTAAGTTTCCTCATTCACTGAAAACTCCCCATGTGAATGTTTCCATAATGGACTGACGCGTGGCCACGACTCGCGCACATTTGTCACGACTGTCAGAGTTTTTGTTTTTGAAAGCCCATTTGGAAATGCCAAGCTTTTCCCCATTTATTTTGCTCCCGCCGCACGTCAGAGAAATGAATATCCAGCCCATAAGTTTTAGCCCACATCATCAGTCACGTCCCCCTCAAACGCACCTTTAATTCTTCACGTATTCTCACCGATCGTCTTTGTGTGCGGTCGTGAACGTGCATATACAATCATTCAGACAGTTTTTTCACCTGTTGTGTATCTGTCAAAGGCTCTGATTAAAGCTGTGCTCCATTTACACTCTACAACACACCCATGTAAACAAAGTGCTGGACAAACTTTTCTCCATGAAGATATGATCTCTTTGACTGGAATGTTCCACAGTATGGTAACTTGGCCTGGTGGCGTCACTCATGCTTCCATCAGTCTGGCCCAGGGCAGCTGCGGCTACAATAATATCTTACCACCATAGAGTGTGGAGTGAATGAATAATTAATGCACTGTAAACTGAATCTATGATTGATTGATTAATTAATTAAAACACTGAGGAGCACTTGATTAATTACCACCTGATGATGTCACAAAGTAAAACCAACCCTTTTTAATCTCTGGGGAGGATGCTTGACAAAATATACGACAGTATACATATTAGTGAAATGTTTTTTCCTCTATAGTTAATGTGATTAAAACAGTTGTTTGTTCATATACTTTGAAGTGGTCGCTCATACACTAAAATACTTAGCATTTTCTATTTCTGAGTTAGTTTTACTTTCTATGCAAAATCTTTTGTTTTGTTGATTTGTGGTAATGCAAGCTGCTTCCAATGTGAGTGTGTGCTGTGAATATGCACATAGCCAGCCTCTCGGGGCTTCCAGTGAAATAACATTCAAATCTCTTAGACGGCCTGAACAATACTTAATAAGGCCATGATAATAAGTATTAAAACCATTGGACCTGAAAGAAAACGTGAGACGATTCTTAATTATGGCGCAAAGGTGCTAGAAAGAGGAAGAGAAGTGAAATAGAATGGACACGAGAGCAATGAGCAGGGCTTTTAAAAACATCACATGGGAGGAGGAGGGGAAGGGGGCGATGGGGCGATCGAAATAGGGACGCAGATTGAGATGGAGAGAGGTGAGAGAGAGAAACCAGACTAATTCTCCGCACTCATATTGAAGAGTGGTGGGGGGTGGGTGGTAATCACATGACCCCTGCTGTGTTTTTGGGCAGTGCTGCGCTCTCTTCCAAGAAAACCACTGGAGTCTCAATAAAGACACATATTATCAAGAGCCTGACCATAAAATCAACAAGTGTTTCTACTGGACACTGGGTAACATGGTTTGAGTGTTTTGTTGACACATTATAATTGCATTTAAAGAGCCCATATCACGTTATTTTCTGATTTATGTTATAATGTTGTTTCCTCAACAGCATTCTAACATTAATATTGCCTTTAAGTGCAATTAATCAAATTTCTGCTGAATCGAGATCCAGTTGTTTCAAATCAGCTTGTGACTTTTTAAATCTGCATTGTGTAACTTTTCTGGCGGAGGCTCTGTCAAATGCTTTTCTTCATGAAATGTTATTGCTTCATCTGGAATGTTTCACTGTATGGTAAACTTTTCTATCTTCATGGAGACCAAACCAGACCAAGTTACAGGTCAGATCTATGGAGAGGCAACCGCTCACAGTCAGAATGTTTGTTTTTCTAGGTATTTTTGAACCATAAAACGACCTCTAATTGACTAAAAGTAAGGTAGAGCTGTTTAATGTCACACTGTGGAAGAGTAAAGTGAACCTTAAGGCAGATAGTGGTTATCACGTTTGACTGACTCTTTTTGTTTTGTGCTCAAACAGGCTGCTGCTTCAGAAGGACTACAGCTTCCTGAGAGACATAAACATTTGGGGTCCCTTCGTCACTATCGGGGTCTACTCCTCCACTCTGTCTGCCGCCATGAGCAACCTGATCGGAGCATCGCGCATCCTCTACGCTCTAGCCCGCGATGATCTGTTTGGTATGTCACCGCAGTGTTTAAAGCTGGAATGGCTAGAGTTTGTAGATATGAAGTAATGTATGAATACTTTCTGAATACAAGAGACTGTTGTGGGTGTCTCTATGGTAAAAAACTATGGTCAATGGTCACATTTTTAGAGAGAGAAGAACGAGAGAAAGAGCCAAAAGTGTCTCTCCTCTGTGTCCTGCAGCATCAAGGCTTACATACTTACTGGTACTGGTAGAAAACACAAACGCAAAAGTAAGAAAATTAACGTGAATTTTATTCTATTTTCAGGTTAGATGATCGATCACAACTGATGCTGTACATTAGATGCAGTAATAATGTATCATGTATTGTTTAAAGGAGAGGTACCTAACTTTTCTTCTAGTTAATGAGTTAATTTAAAGCACTGCACTCTCTTTACATCAGATTGTTGTGGATTGTAGTGTGTGTCAGTACACTATAATACCATTTAATATCTTACTGTAACATTTCAGGCTAAGTAAAAACATCTCTACAGTGACAGACCCCCACTGGAAACGTTCCATAGTGCACCTTTTACTATAGTCTCCCCGGATGATATTTTCAGTAACAGTACTTTTTCATCTCTCACTTCTGAGTTAATTCCGATTTAACTGAAATACCGTTTAAAATGTTCTTACAAAGTGACAATACATTGTGCAGTCATTTCAATAATTAGGATAAGTGCGTCACATTCTGAAATGGACTGTAGGCCCGTTGGACAGAAAAAGCACCTTGTTCAAAAGTAGCTGTAAAAGGTCTTTCTGTATAGACTGAGTGAAAATCCAAAGTGCAACCATTTTCCTTTTATCTGTAAAAGCCCCTGTACTATACATGTTCCCTATAATGCATATCACAGTAGGTCTAAAATTACACAAGCTTCATTGTGGAAAAACCTCCTAATATTGCCTAGAGATTTTTTTTGTACTGAACATAAAGTTGGTTACTCTTGTTTAAAGCATAGGCAAATTCAAAATGTGTCTCGCTATCTCCAAAACTGTGAAAGGAATTATTCGATTGTATTTTTTAAATCAAGTCCTTGGGTGTATACTATTGTAGTCTACGTCTTATCAAGTATGAGACTTAAAGATATTCAAGAAAGGTTCATTTCTGTTCTGGGAATGTGGCTTTTTTCGTATCGATACTTGCTAAAATGAGTATCTACCGTAGTTTCAGTTCTAGTTTCAGTATCGATTAGTATCCGATTTCAGAAAGTTTCTAAACCCCTGCTCACACATCGCATCACAAATTTGGGTCTTAACTGGAACAAAACTCCAAACTAAACTTAAGACTAAACCAGGACTAAAAGGACCAAACAAAGTCTTCATTTGGACTAAGCTGGGTTCAAAGTCTGCTGTGTCCTGTCAGAATCGAACTGCAAAGTGTTTTATAGTCCGAGAAGGAGGAAGTGCACTGTTAAAATGCTAGTTGCTGTTAACATTACCACTTCCTCATTTAAAAAGCATAAGTTGAGTTGTGTTTTTTTTTGTTTTGTTTTGTTTTGTTCCACCTTGTGATGTCATGTAGTAATACAGGAAGAACTCCACTGCTTTTTAAAATTCCATACACCTTGAACAAAAGATAAAAGGTAGTGATCAACTTGAAAACTACCACCACATGACATCACAAGGTGGAACGGAGCATTTTGACAACTCCAGGTGTGTTTTTGAAGAGGTAACAACATTATAACATGACTTAAATCTCACAAGAGTCAATACTGCGTAATACCGGACCTTAAATCACTATCAGACAAGTTACAGACAGGTGACAAAGGAGCAGGAAATCAAAACTTTGGCAGATTTTACGCTACTATAGTTTTAAATTAACTGTAATTAGAACTCCACTGGTTCACGCCAAATGAACACTGCTCCTCGTGCCGTATGCTCCTCTTATTATTAATATCTTCTCTTTCGCACTCCTCTCTTTTGTCAAGTCTTTTTCAGATGGCTACTGTCCATGTGTGTGGACCAGTGTTCATGTCAGAGGAGATAAATGGCTGTATTAGCATATAGCCTCTTCCACAGTAGGGCAGCTGGCTCCTGTTCTCTTCAGCAGCCAAAGGGTTAACCTCGATTAGATAAATCTTCTTAATTGTGAGCCACTGTCCGGAGCGCTGTGAATGTGGAATGTGCAGCTAAGGCTAGTACAGCGAGTGAATTAGTAATAAGTTGTTTCATCTTAAATTGTTCACGCGTACACTGACTACGGTGACCAGACATCCTCTTTTTCTCGGATGTCCAAGAGGAATTTCTAAATTATCCAAAAATGTCTGTGATTTTGACTCTATACCAGTTGACAGCTTTGAGTGGGACATTTTTCTTTGGTTTGGCGACAGTCTTGGCTCATCTGATCAGATACAATCATGGATCTACAATAAGTTCCAAATGAAAAAAATTTGTTTGGAAAATATTTGCATTTATTGAGTAAAAAAAAAAAAAGATCTGGTAAAAATTTATCAAGCTGAAGACAGTAAGGTGGATAGTTTTACTCTGGCAATTTGAAATGGTAACTTTGGTTTGGTTTTATATCTGTTCATATTATGGTTTCAAAATGTCATCAAAAATATTTGCGAATCAATTTAATTTACTATTTTATTACTTTTTTTTTTTTTATTTATACCATTTCCAACACACAATCCCTGCATATTTAGGCTGAGTTGGGATGTCATGTTCACTAGAATCACTAGGATAATTTCAGTTCCGCAATTGCCAATCTCTAGTGAACTAAAATGTAGCTGTTAACATGAAAACTACCACTTTATGACATCACAAGGTAGAACAGAGCATTTTGAGCTTTGTAGATGTAGACAGACTCATAATAAAGTACAAAACACAACTCCTGGTATGTTTTTGATGAGGTAACACCATTATAACAAGACTTAAAACTCACAATAGTCAAATTTGTATAATACAGGGCTTTTTAAACAAAATATCTCTTTTTGAATGGGAAAAGGACTGAAAATGTTGCACATAACAGGGACTTTTGCATTACAGAGTGAACTTGGAGAGTGTTATTTCATTTTAACTAATCACACTTGAACACGTGTTGAGTACAGAGCCAGTCCTGATAATACGTGAACATAAAGAGTGTATTCATATGGAGTGTATTCATTCATGTATTTGTCTCAGTGCTTAACCTTGACTCTGTCCTATACAGGCTGACTGATGGACGTGTCACTTTGTTGTTGTATCCACTCATCCTCCGCTGCTTTCTTCTCTTTAACTCACTAATCTGTGACGCCTTCAACCCCGTCTCGCTCTCCTCTCTTTCACAGTCATCTCTTCTCTCCTCTCTCTCTCTTTTTACGTCCCTCCCTGTATTGTCTCTTTTTTTCTTCTCTCTTGATTGTCTCTTTCTCTCACTTGACTTTTATCTCTGTCTCTCTCGTTCTTGCTCTGCTCCCTGCTATCTAGTCTTTATCTCCTGACTCTTTCCTTTCTCCTCTTTCGTCTCTTCTTCTGCTCTCTCTCTTTGTTTCCATTCTGTTTCTACTCTCACCCTTTTCTTTCCGGTCCTTCCCTCCCTCTCCTCTGCCCTCTCTGTCTCCGCCACCTCTTCTCTCGTCTCTTCCTCCCCCGTTGCCTAATTCTTGTCCCTTCAGATTTCTCATCCCTCTTTCTCTCTCAATCTCCCCCTCTCTTTTCTTCCCCTTTTCAACCCCCCATTTCTTGCTCCCTCCCACTCTTTCAGCTCTTAGTTATTTTCATTCATTTCTTCTCTTCCTCCTCTTAGTCACTCTTCTATGTTCCTGTGTTTCTCCCACCTCTCTCGCTCCCTTATTATGTCTCTGTATTGTCTCTTCTTTCTTCTTTCTTTTTTCTTCTCTTTCTCTTGACTTTTATCTATCTACTCTACCCCCCCTCTCTGTGTGTGTGTGTTTCTTTCATTGTTTACTATTCATTATTTTCTCTTCTTTCTATCTGTCTTTCTATCTCTTGCTCTGTTCCCTTCTGTCTCTAGTCTTTATCTTCTGACTCTTTCCTTTCTCCTTTCTTCTCTATTTTACATCTCTTCCCCCCCTCTCCTTTTTATGTATATTTCTATTACACCCCTCTTTCCCTCTTTTCCTTTGTCTCTCATTACCTCATTATTACTACCCCCATTTTCTCTCTCTTTCTCTCTCTCTCTCTCCCTCTTTCTTGTCCCTTTCCATCTCTCATCCCTCCCTCATTCTCTCTCAATCTCCCACTCTCTTTTCTTCCCCTCTTCAACCTCCCTTCTCTATCTCCCTCCCACTATTTCAACTCTTCATCTCTCTTCCCCCTCTTACTCACTCTCTATGTCCCTGTGTTTTCTTCCACCTTTTCTCTCTCTCTCGCTCTCTCTTTCTCTCTCTCTCTCTCCCTTATTACGTCTCTCTCTGTATTGTCTCTTCTTTCTTCTGTCGTATTGTCTCTTTTTCTCTTTCTCTCTGTTTCTTTCATTGCTCACTATTCGCTATTTTCTCTTCTTTCTCTTACCCACTCTATCTTGTGCTGCTCCCTTTTGTCTCTAGTCTTTATCTTCTGACTCTTTCCTTTCTCCTCTTTCTTCTCTATTTTACATCTCTCCTTTTTATGTATATTTCTATCACACCCCTCTTTCCCTCTCTCTCTTTTCCTTGATGTCTCTCATTACCTCTCTTCTCTCTCTCTCTCTTTGTCTCTCTCTCTCTCTCTTCCTGTCCCTCTCTCTCCCTCCCCCCTCTCTCTCTTCCTCTCTCTCTTCTTGCCCCTTCCCATCTCTCATCCCCCCCGTCTGTCTGTCTCGCTGTCTTTCTCTCTCTGTCTCTCTGCGCTCCCCCGTCTTTGTGTGTCTTTCCCTCCCTTTCTCTCTCTCTCTCTCTCTGTCTCTCTGTGTGTCTCTCTCTCTTTCTCTCTCTCTGTGTCTCTCCTTCCCTTTCTCTCTGTCTGTCTCTCCCCCCCTCTGTGTCTTTCTCTTCCTCTTTGTATCCATTCTTTTTCTACTCTCATCCCTTTTTTTCTGGTCTCTCCCTCTCCTCTGCTCTCTCTGTCTCCACCAGCTCTTCTCTCGTCTCTTCCTCCCCCATTGCCTCTTTCTTGCCCTTTCCCATCCCGCCCTCTCTTTTCTTCCCCTCTTCCCCCCGTATTCATTTGACTTTCAACTTTTATTTATTCCCATTCATTCCTCCTCTCTGAAATTCACCCTTCAAACTTTCTCCATCTTCTCCTCCTCTTCTTCTCATCTGGGTTTGGTTTGTTTCTTTGCGTGCGTTAACCCTTTACAGTGCAGATCCTTGTCATAAATGTCACCACAGTCACAAGGCTGTATTTAAATGTCTTTCTCTCCACCGTTCTCAAATAAAAGAAAGTGAGGTCTTCTGTACGGCCCACCCACTCACGCTCCCGGCCTCTGTCTCCACCGAAGATGTGTAGTTAATTACAGAAATTCTGTTTAAATGTCAGTAACATTAAAAGTGACGCCACTAATCTAAATCTGATATGTTCTGTAAATGGGAGCTGTACTGCAATGCTGCACAAAAACTCGACACAAAGTTGTAATCTTGTGTAAGTTGTTGTAAACTTTTATGTGTGTGTAATGATACTGAGTTAATCCTCCAGCTACGTCTTCCTGACCCTGAACTGAGCAAGTATAGCATGTATAACTTACTTGTACATTTGTCAAGGCTTGGGGTTAGTCAGAGTTTCCCATCTTGTAGAGTTAAAATACTAATATGGCAGAATCTAAAGCCCCAGTGTGTAACTTTTATGCCAGGTAGCGATAGCAGCTCAGTTGGTAGGGTGTTGGTGGTTCAAGTCCTGCTCTCGACATAAACATAGCTGGTCGAGCAGCCAAATCCACAGACCCACAGGTTAGCTGTGTGATTCCAGCTTCTATAGATGAATGCAGTTATTGTGTCCTTGGCAAGACACTTAACCCCCCTCGCTCCCAGTGTCTGTGTACACTGGTGTATGAATGTGTGTGCGAGTGTTTCCTTGATGTAAAGTGCTTTGAGTGCTGAAGGTGGAAAAGCAATATATAAAAATGTGACCTTTTACCACTTACCAAAATAGACTAAAATAAAAGTAAGTTTTGTCATAGCTGATGTCTAATGTGAAAACAATGCCTCCTTACTGTGAGCGTGCTTGCATTTCCACAAACCTGACTCTTATTTGGCCTAGAGCAGGGCCTCCTCCTACTTGTTTCCATGGGAATGTAGTTCCTTTGGCTATAATAATTGCACAGTATGGCATAAAACTTCTGTCTATCTCCATGAAGAATGTTCTGAAATGTTTTTAACTTTATTCTTCCATGGAATCATACCTTGTCTTTCCAACCTCATAAAGTTACATACTATAACTTTAAACTAGAGCTCATTTGAACAGATATTAATAATGAAAATAAATACATAACTATGACCTTTCCTGAATAGTCTTATGATACCACATGACAATATTAAAAAGAATTGTGTTGAAAATGGTTCTATTGTACAAAAAATAGCTCTTTAAATCATCACTGTGGTATAAAATTGTTATTGAATATTGACCCTTTTCCTTGAATGGTCAGAGTAAATAGAGTAGTACCTAACCTCATATTTATGCCACTGCTCTGTTTGACCACTTTTAGACACATTTGACTAAGTGTGAACTGACTACAAAACTCACCCAGACTGAATTCATTTACATGATGTGAGAGGCAGAGTAGAGTGGTGTTGGCGTTGTATTGAAAATATCAAATAGCTGAATAAATTATAGTTTTGCATTCATATGATCAGTATTCGCTCCACTATTAGCTCTTTTATAATTACGCCTCCTAAATGTATTTTTGTTTTGTTTTGCAGGAAAGGCCCTATCGCCAGCCAAGAAGACCTCACACAGTGGTAACCCTTGGGTGTCCGTGCTCATCTCCTGGCTTCTTGTTCAGGTGAGAAAATCGGATATATTTGTTTATTTAGTGTTTGATATGAGCCGCTAGAACTCCATGCAGTTCAAGCAGTCATCCGCCCGTTCACATTTTACTTTTCTACTACTAGAAAACGCGTGTAGCAGTACCAATATGTACTTAATGGAGATTTATAGGTCCATGCAACCATTTTCATTTTATTTTTTTATCTTAAGTATCCCCTAACACCAGATGGCAATAGAAACAGTGGTAGCAGTAGTTGTAATAGTAATAATATTAGTAGTAAAAAGGTTTCCCATGATTCATAGTGAACAATGAGCCTAATTGGACGACAAGAGGTGACCCCCAGTAGCATCTGTAATAGTTGATACAAAATATAGGTTATTACACTCTCCATTTATTTCTTGTTTAGCTGCTTTTACTGTATGATGCATGGTGTAAAGAGTTGACTAGAATACATTAAAATAAAGTACAATAAAGTACAGGCCCTTTAAAGGTGCATTACGCAACTTTTCTAGTGGAGCCTCTGTCACCTGCTTGTCTCCATGGAAATGTTATGGCCCGGACTGCTCCATGGTATAACATTCAACACATCCATCTAGCATTTATTCATACTGGCATTTCTATATTTGTCTGTCTTAAAAGATTATTTTGATCTCTACCATGGAACATTCTAGACAAAGCAATAACATCTCCATGGAGACAAGTTGCAACAAGGAAGTTGGAACCATATCCATATATTTTAGGCCTGCGTCGATATTTATAAGTCTTAGTTTTGTGTTCCCTTTTCTGCACAACCAAAAATGAAATCTTAAAAGCTTTAATACGTGGAAAAAAAACTGTACATTCTGGAGGTCTGTCATCTTGGTTGGAAACATTGCAGCAAATGACAATCCCATTATTACGAGAGGTGAGGTTTAAGGACTAGATGTGTGGCCATTACTGGAGCTGTGTGCCCCGGCTCCTCTCCACACGAGGAGCACGAGGAGGAGGAGGAGCGATTAGGCTAAAATCGTTAACTGCCATCAGAGATCATTGACTGGCTCATTCTTTTGCTCTCGCCCTCTTCCTCCGCCATTCGGATGATTCACTGATGACAAAAGTCTGATTGTAATCTCACACGCGAGCAGCACAACGCCACACGCAGCGCTGTCTGCTATTGAAGTTTTAAATATAGGGTGGAAATAAGACAGAAGTAGAGCAAGAGAGATGTCCAGCAGAGGAAAAGTGGTTTGCAGCTAGGGCTGTCACAAAGTTGGTATCAGAACAAGTATAAGACCACATAGAATTGTATATGACATCACAACATGCTATAGGACAACAATATTTAATACAGATGGGAGTCGGCTAACATAAATTTTGTTAAAATGTAGATTTCGGTAATAATACAGTGAATTCTTGGGTCTAGTCAGTAATAGAAATGATCAGCTTCAAGATTTGCGCATTTTTTGAGTATTTCATCGCAAAGTACAATGTTATCAATAGGGAAATCTGCCTCTTGCCACACAGATATAAAACCAGATTGCAATATAAAAGAAAAAAGAAAATTCTATTCTACACATTCTATTGTTTAAAGAAAGCATGTTTTTTTTTTTTTTAATTTTCATTGTGGTATCAGAATCGGTATTGAGTACTGAGTCTATTCCTTAGTATCAAATTAAAAGTAACACTATTTGCAACAGTGAGTCATCTTTATCAAAGGGCTAGCTGGGTGGTTCGCAATTTTGTCTCACAGCAAGAAGGTCCCAAATTCATTTCCTGGACCAAATGGGGAGTTTGCATGTTCTCTACGTGTCAGCGGGTTTACTCCAGACATTCCAGTCCCATCAGCCTAAAAACAAAATTGGCTAATATCTCAGCTATGTACTCCTGACCATGAATTGCATTATATTTAATCTATTTTATATTTATTTCATTCATAAAAGTGAAAGCTCTCAATGGCGTCATAAAGGTAAAGGTTCACTGTGTAATTTTTCTGGTGGGATGTCCATCACCTGCTAGTCTCCAAGGAAAAGTTATTGTTTTGCCGTGGAATATTGTACAGAATGCTAGTTGATCTCCCTGGAAACGAGCAGATAGTGCCGCCAGGCCAAGTTACTGATCAGATCTGTGCAGAGGAGACCCCGCTCCCTGTTAGAATGCATGCTTTAATGTGTGTTTTAAGGCATAAAAACACCTGTAGTTGAATAAATGCACAGTAGATTGGTTTAATGCCATACAGTGGAATGTATGGCCGAAAGGTCACGCACTGCACCTTTTGAACATACAAAAAAAAAAAAAGAAAAGAATGAAAAGTAGCAGAAAGGAGTGCAATCTTATGTTATCTTCCCCTATTTTCCAGACAACACCTTAACACTGATACTTTAAAACATGCCACAGTACATTTCCATTTAAATCACATGTATCATACAGAACCTGGAGAAGGTTATCTGCATTGGAATCAGTCACTCCATTGTGGTAGAAAGCTTTCATATAATGCTATTGTAAAACTATCTATACTACCACTAGGGGTGTGCAAAAAAATCGAAATATCATAATACTAAATCTGGTGGTACAGTATTGATATCGTGGGCTGTTGTATCGATATATCAGCAACAGTATTTTTAGTACCTTTTTAGCAACTTTTCTTTTTTTTAGTGCGACAATTTTGTTGCTTATTTAGTGGAAGAAAACTTGTTTATGCAGTACCCGTGGGATATTCACTGTTTTGATTATAAAATAGATGCATTTCATATTCACTTTGCACAAAAAGTAGAAGATATTCATGAATCTTTTCTTTAAACATGTTCGTAACTTCCACTTCTGCAAAGAGAACTCTGCGACAGATTCACAAACCGTTCTTAAGCTCCCAGATGTCTTCTTAAATAACATTTGCGCCTAATTGACCACCATCCAGCTACTAACACCACGACACTCATTTACATTTAATTTACATAAAAATTAATATGTATTTGGTTAGAAACGCCCTCTGAATTTCCAAATATGGCCAGTATAGATTTGTCATTCTGACATGAGAAAACTTCAAATTTTTAGTTGCATTATCAGAGTAATAATATTCTAAAACAGTCAAATTTTTGTTCTTACGAGTGCTCCTGACTGTTCGTAGGATTTGTTCTTCCAGAAAAACATTTTCAGTTAAGAAAAGTTTCGTGAATGCCAAAAATGTTCGTAAGAAAGCCTTAAGTACGAATTTGTTTGTAAGAATGCTTCATGAATGAGGCCCATAGAATGTATTTGCAATAAACCACAGACCGCCATGTGCAATATATCGATTATTGCACATATCGTGATAATACTGTATCGTGTATCGTATCGAATTGTGAGGGACACTGTGATTCCCAGCACTAACTACCCTACTGATGGCTTTGCACTGTTTCACATTACTACTTCAAATCCAGAATCCTTCTATGGCTAAATCTTTTGCAGAGTTTGTGAGAAAAACACAATAATTTGGGCCAAAAAATAAAAGTAAGACCTGCAAATGTTTGTTAAACTAAAACAAAAACAAACTTCCATTATCTCTGTCCTTGTGAGGGGTGAAGATGAATGGAGTACATCGCATTGTTATGAGATAAAGACTCGTGTAGATTACAGTGGAAGGAGAGACAGACTGGGAGACAGTGAACGGCAAAATGTTATGGAGCAAATGGACGCCCTTGTACGAAATTATGATTATATTTGTTTTATTGTCATGGCAATGGAGCCCAAAACTTTTTTCCTGCACTTAAATTTAGGAGCTTAAATAGTTTTCATTTAAAAGTAAGAACCTTTGACCACATGGATTTAGCACTGTTTGTAATTACAATCCAAGAAACCTGTGATTAGCATTATTGACTCCCCGGCCCGCCTCACCTGACCTTTGGGGCTAATGATCGGATTACAGGAACAGCTTTGCACTTTATTTGTGAGTGATTTTTGTTTGTTTGTTTTTCTTTTTTTCCAACTTCTCTGAACTTCCCTAATCGTTTACAGGAAATGGCTTGGTTCAGACTGATAGAAGGAAGTTAGTTTAATAGGTACAGGTTAAAGTGTTCAACACATATTTTCTGGCCACATATCTGAAGAAGTCACAGTGCCTTTAAGTATACACCTAGGATACCACAGACAATTTCAGCTCTGGAATACCCCTCTCTACGTAAAAGGTAGCTGTTAACTACCACTACATGACTTCACAAGGTGGAACAGAGCATTCTGAGCTTAAATATTGTAAGGTAACTCAAACATGTACAACTCCAGGTATGTTTTTGAGAAGCAAGCAACAGTCTAACATGGCTTAAAACTCACAAAAGTCAAGTTTGCATTGTGTAGGACCTTTAAACATCTTTCATGAGTCTATTTAGCTCTACTGTGGCAACTTCTGTCCTCTGAAAACTTTTTGCCTTTCAAATCTGCACGCGAAACACTATCAGGAGAGATGGTGCGTTCAAGTACGTGCACAATGCTTGTTTTTTTTTCCACTGTCGCTCGCCGGTAATGGCTAATTAATGATCTGGTCGTAGGAACCCAGGGGAGCACTGGAGCAACCCCCTCTGACTTTGGCTTGACAAAGGTCACCGTCAAACCACTCTCAAATCTATTTTTCAGAACGGATTGTCTTCTCATCAGTGGTCCCCCGGTCACCTCTTTCAATAATCTGCTATCATCAGTCTATTTCTCAATCATTATCTCAAGTCGTCTCAAAAATGACCCCTTTGTATCACAGAAAATCCTCTTCAAGTCTCTCCTTCCACAGCACAGTGCCTCAGTGTCCAATCATAAAAATAGAGTAATTGAGAGGGCAGTGTTTGTTCTTTGGTACAATAAGAAACCCAAGCGCGCCGGTCGGTACAAAGATAGCACTCTTGATGGTGGATGTGATGAAATGTTCTTAGAAAATGGCCCCTTCCCCAAAAGATCAGCTAACGATGCTACACCCGAGGACACATTTTTGTTTCATCAACCTGTGCGCGCGAAGGAGAATGCTCAGGAGGAAGGGTTTTCTTTTGCTAATGGTGAATATAACAGAAGAAATACTAAGTGATTAAGGTTAATACGGAGAAGTGTAATTAACATACTTAATGGGTTTCGGATGGCTGCACGGACTTGCTATGCATTTAGATGGCATTATACAGTTTGGAGTAAGAGAGCAGTGGCCATTTTAATGCTGTACTGTATATTACGACAGGCTTCTTATGATATTTGTAGGTCAAAAAGGTCAAAGCTTATTTCTCATAGTCCAGCGATGGATCAGTGCTGCAATCCTCTTAAAGGTGCATTGTGTAGCTTCAAATGCTCTTCTCCATGGAGATGTTATTGCTTTGTCTGGAATGTTTCACAGTATGGCATTAAACCTTTCTATCTTCATGGAGACCAAACCAGACCATGTTACGGGTCAGATCTGTGGAGAGGTAGCCCTGCTCATAGTCAGAAAGAATACCTGTGTTTTAAGGTATTTTTGAGCAGTAATTGAATAAATGTAAAGTAGAGCTGTTTAATGTCATACAGTGGGACATTCCAGGCAGAGCAATGACATATCCATAGAAACAAGCAGGTGATGGACCCCCAACTAAAAAGTTACGTAATCCACCTTTAAGTTGTTTTTGTTTTTTTCTTACAAATTTTAGTTATTTGGATCAATAGTGACATTAAAATTATCTCAGAATCTCTCATATATATTAAAAATAACATCTCTTTTTGCAGCACATGCTAACAGTCTGCACTACAGCGCTTTTTAAATGACAAGCACCACTCGCTCGAGCTGAAATGAAGCCGAAGGGGGGGAAAAAAAAGAAAAAAAAAAAACTTGTATGAAAAGTCAAATGTGATCGAATAAAGATGTGAGCTGGTACCTGACGCGTGCAGGTGTCAGCGAACATGGCAGGGAGCTGTACTTCTAATGGGGTCATCATTCTCTACACTATTAAGAGTCTCCTGGGCTCCTCAGTCCTGCAGGGTTCAAATCTGGTTCACTCCCACACTGTCAGCTGAAGGAGATGAGATACTGTGATGCTGTATATGCGAATATACCTACTCATGTCAGTGTTCTGCCTGGGATGTTCCACAGTACGGCATTAAACAAATAGAGCTTGTATTTATTCAAGTACAAGTGTTTTTATTTCTCAAAACTACCACAAAAAAATACATTAATAACATGAGCAGGCCCATTTCTCCACAGATCTGGCCTGTAACTTGGCCTTATGATGTGGCCTGCTTGTTTCCATGGAGTTAAATTAAATGCCATACTATAGAACATTCCAGAAAAACAAAAAACAGAACAAAAACTAAACATCTACATGAACTCAATTAGGTTTCAGACCCTCCACCGGAAAAGTTACACAGTGCACCTTTAAAATCAGCTACGAAGAAATTTTAGTCAATTCAATACGAGCACTGATTATTTTTTTGTTAGGTCGTATTGGGAATCTTTTTTTTTTTTTTTTTTTTTTTTTTTATTTTACTGCATGGTTTCAGTGAATCCTTAAAAGTGTTGTATTGTAGTTTAATATGTGGTAAATCTCACACCACAAAAGAATATATATACACACAATTTACATTAGAATTCTGAATGTTTATTTACTTTTTACGTTATTTTTGACAGTTGCAATTTTGTTTGATTGGTTAAACGTTTTTTTAAACAGTTTTCTTTTTTCTTTGGCCAGTGAAGTTAGAAAATGTTACTTTTTATAGCTACTTAATGTCAAAGAAAATCACCTACTAAACATCTAAACTACTCAAAACAAAACGACTGTTCTGAATTCTAACCTTTTTGTTTGTTTGTTTCCTTTGAGATGGTGCATTCAAGTGCATGTAGCAGAATAACACGTTTTGACATTCTTAGACTTAGACAAACTTTACTGATCCACAAGGGACATTATTTGGACATAGTAGCTCACACATCACAGTATATTATAGAGCAAAAAATATACCGTATTTTCCGGACTATAAGCCACTACTTTTTTCTCACACTTTGAACTCTGCAGCTTATACAGCGATGCGGCTAAAATATGGACGGATTATTTGTTTATCAGCACAGCAGATGCGCGCACAGCCTGAGTGCAGAAAGTGCCGCTGTTTGTGCGGTGAACATGAAGTTGCAGCACTAGCTAAAATAAGTTGTGTGTAAAATAAGTTATAATGCTAAATGAACATTAGTGAGTGGGATACGTCTTAATGACCCGTATGTGTTAAATGCAGGTGAGGGCGTAAATGACGAGAAGAAATGTCTCAAACTTCAGTAGCCGGACATCCACTCATACCTGATCGACATAACTAGCACATAAACACATGAAGAAATGCATATGACGCAGCTTTTAAGTTAAAGGCAATTGATCTGGCTGTCAAAAAAGGAAATAGAGCTGCTGCACATAATAAGCTTGGCATCACGGAGTCGATTGTGAGACGTTGGCGACGGCAGCGTGACGAACTGACTCAATGTAAAAAGCTTTCAGAGGCAATAAAAGCAGATGACCTGAACTTGAAAATGTTCTTGAAAACTTGGACACCTGCGGCTTATAGACTAGTGTGGCCTATATATGTACAATTTTGTTTTTTTTTTCTTATAAACATTTTGATGCGGCTTATATTCAGGTGCGCTCAATAGTCCGGAAATTACGGTAAATGGTAATAATAAATTCAAAACCAGTAGCAAAAATAGCAAGAGATTAGTGTCAAATGCACTGTGGTGGATGAAGTACTCAATTTTGTTAAGTAAGAGTACAGATACAGGCACAAAAGATTACTCAAGTAAAAGTATCACATGAAAAAGTGTAAAATTATTGAAGCACCCGTTTAAAAATGTACTTTAATAGTAAAAAGAAAGTGTTCTGCAGGTATTTTTTGAACAATTGAAAATTAAAGATAGCTGAGTCAATTGATTTTGTAACTTTTCTATCTGTTTTTGTGTTTTTGGTTTACTAAAAATTGGAATGTTAACGCAAATGAAATGTGCTCAGACATTTCAGCAGGTCTCAAACCATAAAAAAGTGTTTTTTTACTTTTCAGTCCAGATCTAAAATGTAGTGGAGTAGAAAGTACAGATACCTTCTCTCAAATGTAGTCAAGTAAAAGTAAAAACTATCCACTATAAAATCTACTAAAGTAAAGTACAGATACCTAAAAATTGTTCTTAAGTATTGTACTTTTACTTTTGTACTTCTACCACTGCAAATAAGGCATAATTATATCAATGTATATGTACAAGTAAAATAAAATATAGAAATACAGTAATACAAATATATCTCAGCTCTATACAAGAGGTCACAAGGAAAAACAGTGCAAAGATGATCTGATGATTGACAGGACATAGAGTTATCTGTTACATAAGGGTGAGTTGTTGTACAGTTGTAGGGAGTATTATATTACATAAGGGTGGGTTGTTGTACAGTTGTATGGAGCATGGTATGAATATAGTCCTGAATGTCTCACTGTTTCTCACATTCATACCTCTCCTCTCTGTCAGGTGGAGTAGACGGACCTCCTAAATCTCCCACTGAGAACACTAAATGTGGCTCAAATGGGTCACGTTGTCACGGCAGCGGCTCAGATATCAATCTTAATTACGGCCGCGAGTTAGCGACGATTAGCATTATCGACTCCCCAGGTGTAGCCTCTGGGACCCCCTGCAGTCCCCCCAAAGTCTCAGAGCTTTAATTGTAACTCAGATAATCGGGTTTCCAAATGGGACCTGGGAGATTTCTGTAGCATTTGACCTTCATAAGCTACAAAATAATTGTTTACAAGCCCTGTTTATTATGAACTCTTAGTTTATCCATTATAATTAAAATGTTATAATTAAGACATTTTATATTTATAATACCTTGCCTCTATAGGCTTAACGTTCCAATTCTTGGTTTGGATCTTTTGTAGATGTCAGTAGCAAAAACAGCTTATTTCAACAATGTATTTCCCATAGTAATTATTTTTCTTATTGTCATGAAAAGCTGTGTTTCAGTCGTAAATATATAATTTTGTCTTAACTGGTTGTACCTTCTAACATATTATTATATTTTTTCTGTTGCATTATAACAAAGAAATAATGTTGTTTTGCTAAAATTATGTTTTTTTTTACATTTGTACATTGTATTATTATTTTATTTGTATTATTATTATTATTTATTCATATTTTTTAAACTTTTGTTAGCCCAACGCATGTCTGCAAGTTTCTGCGCAAGACACATCTCCACAATATCACTGCGTATAGTTTTTGTACTAAATACTGGTTGTTATTCTCTCTCCTCTCCTGTAGTTGGTGCTGTTCTCTGGAAAGCTGAACACCATCGCCAGCATCGTGACCATCTTCTTCCTGCTGGTGTACGCCGCTGTGGATCTGGCCTGTCTCGCGCTGGAATGGGCCTCCGCTCCAAACTTCAGGTACTGCACTCAGCCTAGAGGTCAATAGATTGTACAAGTCTATTATAATGTACTGATATACTTTACTGTACTTTATCATTGGCCAGTCTCGTGTGATCTCGTGTGAAGTTATGCAGGGTTGGGTCTGGTTAGTACGTGGAAGGGAGGTTGTTGAGAATATCAGGTGCAACAGCGGGGCAGCAGTGGCTCGTAGTAATGTAAACTAGATTGCTGTGTCCTTAGGCAAGGCACTTCACCCACCTTGTGTAGTGTGCAAGTTGGTGGTGAACTTGAATTGCCCTATATAAGACTAATGCATTATTATGATTGATAATGCATTATTGCAATATTGCCACATAGTTAAAAGTGTACTTTGTAACTTTTCTGGTGGAGTTTGTCTCCAGGGAAACCGCAGTATGGCACGAAACTGATGTATCTCCATGGGAACAAGCAGGTGACACAACCAGTCAGATTATTTTTTATAAACAATAAAAACACTTGTAAATGAAATGCAAGACAGATAGTGTATGTTAAAGGACCTACTGTATATTACACAAAATGGACTCTTGTGAGCTTTGAGCCATGTTAGAATGTTGTTACCTCATAAAACAGACCTGGAGTTGTGTTTTATTTCATTCACACATGTTTGAGTAAGTTCATCTACATCTTCAAAGCTCAAAATGCTCTGCTCCTCCTTGTGATGTCATGTAGTGGTAGTTTTCAAGTTAACAGCTCCTTTTACCTATTGTTTAGTAGACTGGCTACTCCAGGACTGAAATAATTAAAATTATTCTAGTGGAGGTGTAGAAAAACAGTGGAACACTTCCTGTATTACCACATGACATCACAAGGTGGAACAGAGTGTTTTCTATTTGAGAGAACTCAGCCTAAATCTGCAGGATTTGTGTGTTAAACATGTGTGAATGAAACAAAACACAACTCCAGGTCTGTTTGTGATGAGGAAACAACATTAGAACATAGATCAGGAAAAAGCGTAAAACGGCCCCTTTAAATGACATACTGTGGAACATTCCAGGCAAAGCAATAACGTCATCATCAGAAAAGTGACATAGTGCACCTTTAACTGTTCCTTGAATTCCTGAAGTTAAAGTTTGCTCGAATAGAAAAGCACAAGAATACACAATGTATTTCAGTTTGTCGCACAGATCGCCATAACTAAAATCCTCATGACCGGTTATAACAGGCAGGAGCACACAAAGCAACGCCTGAGTGGTTTTTACATTCAACTGGATTTTGACCTTTGGTTGTGTTTATCCCGCCTCCCGCGCCCCCCGCAGGCCACACGACGCCGCAAATCCTCTGCACTTTTGTTTCGCCCCGTCCGTCCACCGCCATTGTTTATTCGCGTATAAGCCCGGGGTTTATTTGCCAGCTGGACGCTACTATGGCGACGGTGTACTAATTAAAAGACATAAAACTGGCCGCTGCTCGCTGCCGCTCATCGGAGAGGGACCCGTAGTAAAAAAGCATATTCAGTTTGTTTTTTTATTTTCGCACAGACCCGGAATAGATGTTAACCGTGCGTGGAGGGGAAGCGTAAAAGAGTTGAATTTACGACGACGACGCGCTGGGTTTGTATTCCAGGGACAGTCGCAATGATCTTGATTTATTAAAGCTTCAAGGCATTTTCACTCAGCGCTAACATAAGCTAGCGCGTGGTTAACATCCCCTGCAAGCGTCCAGTTCACTTGTTTTTGGCCCTTTCTATATAGTCGCAAGTGTAGCTATCTAAATATAAGAGATGAAAAATATGCAGTCGTTTTCCTAAAGATATACCACACAAGATTAAACCCCTGCAACGCCTTCAATACACATTTTTCCGATGATAACCAATACTTGTTATGGACGAGAGGAGCTGTTTAAATCCCATGTATCATTTTATAGTAGTGACAAATATGCGGCAGCTATTATAAATTCTTCAAGTGCTACGGTGAGATGAAGCATGGTTGAAATCAGGATGCACAAAGCGACGTAACGACTAGCGGAGAAAAATAAAAAGTATAGGAGGTGGCCGAAAATCAATAATGTTTTTTCATGTGACGCCTTATCTCGGGCTGTAGATACAAATAAGAGATTTCACAGCTGCATTTCGGTATGTGAAATGCCGTAGGAGATGGCTTCAAGGTAAGGGTCATTTCGGCTTCGGTTTTGTAAGAAGAGCGAGCTATTATCTAAAAATATGACTTGTTTTGGAGTGCAAGCATTAAATTAAAGGTTGAGAATTTACGGCACCTTGATATTACCACTAATAATAAGATGCATCCTGCTGGAAATATCATTACGTTTTTCATGTTTATCAGTAATGAAGACCTTAAATAATTTGACGCTTTATAGAACTTTGCTGTTGTCGTCTGCCAGCTGCAACAACAACTGCTATATAGGCACCTCTTGTATATAGTTGAGATATAATTTTTTCTTGTACATATACATTTATATAATTATACTTTATTTGACATGAGTCTGTTGCTATTTTTGCTACTTTTTAATTTATTAATACCATTTATATTGTTGCTCTTTGTTATTATATTATATTGTGATGTGTGAGCTGCTGTGTCCAAATAATTTCCCTTGCGGATCAATAAAGTTTGTCGAAGTCTAAATGTTATTGCTTGGCCTTGAACTTTCCACAGTATGGCATTCAACTTTTCTATCTCCATGGAGTCAAGGCACCAGGCCGAGTTACTGGTCAGATCTCAGGTGAGGCAGCCACGTTCACAGTAAGAATGCCTTTTGTTTACTAACTTGACTGACTGTTAATGTTTGTTAGCCTAGTTTTGTGTGTGTGTGTCTGTTTTTTTTTTTCATATGTATAATTGCAAAATTGGAAAAAAAAAAAAAAAAAAAAGAATGCATGTTGTTCCACGTATGTTTTAGCAGTTTAATGCCATAGTGTGGAACATCTCAGGTAAACAATAATATGTCCCTGGAGATAAGTGGATAGTGGAACATTCACCAGAAAAAACATATTTTTAAAGTCCTGTATTCCACAAAATTGACTCTTATGACCTTTAAGACGTGCTATAACGCTGCTACCTCTTCAAAAACAGACCTCGAGTTGTGTTTTGTTTCATTCACACATTTGAGTAACCCTTTATTATTAGTCTGTCTACATCTGCAAAGCTCCAAATGCTCTGTTCCACCTTGTGATGTCATGTAGTAGCAGTTTTCAGCCACCTTTTTACCTTTGTTCAGTAGAGACTGGCAATTCCAGGGCTGAAATTATCCAAATCATTCTAGCGAAGGTGTGTGGAGTTTGAAAACACAGTCGAGCACTAGCACATGTTTCTTGAGTGTTTTTCGTTTGAGAGAAGAAGTCTTTGTGGGTGAATGAAACAAAACACAACTCAACTCAATATGAAGGAAATTACATAGCGTTACAATAAGATAAGAGACAAGTTGACCACAAGATCTGTTCATTGGGTTCGTTTTACATGTTCACAGAGATGCATGTATTTGTGAATTGGACACTTTGAACTCCTTCAAGTGAATACTGGAGAAAATAAACATTGTCAGTTTGTGTACAAGTTTGAATGCGAATTTGAATGAGGCTTTATTGAAATACCAGGACTCGTTGACTTGGGAAATCTTACGCCTTTTGGGTCTGCTGTGCTAGCACTCATTTGAACAACATTTGACTCTTCTCTTCTTCTCCGGCAGCTCAGTTTGGAAACATTTGACTAGAAATGAGATTCATAAAAACTGAGCAAACACAAAATCATGATGTCAAGAGGCTGAAAATGACCTCTTTCCACTTTCATCAGGGAAACAAAATAAACACGGCATTGAAACGGTGCGGGGATTTCAAATTCTGCGTCTAAAATGAACTGCACTGGGAGAATTTGGTGACGTTTTTTAAATTGGTGTTTTTGGACATTCTGAACCCAAGATCCAATAAATTTCATTCACAGCAACTACTGAAAGGCACTGTATCCGATTTTTACTGCCTTCAAAATGTGAAAAAACAAAACAAAACAGAATTTCACTTACCTTATGCTTTGAGAGCGTTCTAATTATTCACCATGATTAAAAACAGACCTTGAGTTGTGTTTGGTTCATTCACACACATTTAACGAACAAAACCATGCTTATTTAGGTTCTTCTCTCAAACAGAAAACACTCCAGCTTGTGATGTCACGTAGTAATACAGGAAATGTTCCACTGTGTTTTTAAAGTCCATACACCTTCACTAGAATGGATTTGCTGGTCTCAAATGAACAAAAGGTAAACGATAGCTGTTAATTTGTTAACTACCACTACATGACATCACAAGGTGGAATTGGAGATGTAGACATACTAATCATAAAGGATTACACAAACACAGTGGTGGAAGAAGTACTCAGTTTTGTTACATAAGTAAAAGTACAGATACTGGAGCTAAAAAATAAAAGTAAAATGGACAAATTTAAATGAAAAATGAAAAAAAGTAGTAAAAGTAGTAAAAGTATTAATATACCTATTTAAATATGTACTTAAAGAGCAAAAAGTAAAAGTATTTCACACCGATTTTCATATCTAGTAAAGCTTCAGATTAACTGTTTTTGATTAAAAATTCTTTAAACCGAATCAACTGAATAGATTTTTTCCCCCTAATTTTTTGGTTTGTGTATTTCTGTTTGCTCAGCCTTTTCGGCAGGTCTCAAACTGTTAAAAACACAACTTTTACTTTTCAGTCTACTACGACTTTTCAGAGTAGAATGTGTAAATACCTACTTTCAAATGTAGAAAAGTCAAAGTAAAAGGTACCCAGTGCAAAACTGACACAAGTAAAGTACAGATACCCAAAACTTCTACTTAATTACATCACTTTACTACTTTTACTTTACTTTTACTTTGTTACGTTCCATCACTGCACAGACAAGTGTGAATGAAACAAAACACAACTCCAAGTATGTTTATGATGAGGAAACATTATCAGATCAGAACATAGCGTAATATGAATCAATTTTGCATAATATAGGACGTTTCTAGCTTCATAATTTCCTCTCACGAGTCTACGGCGCAGTGAGAGATAAGTTTAGCTTTAGCTTTATATTGTCGGACACAGGCGAGATTAGTTTTGCGTCGTGACAGCCAGCCCACTTTACTATCAGCACCCACTGCTTTAACAGACCCCAAACAGCGATCAAAACCTGAATGCTTTCACTGTATTCTCCCACATGACCCTCTGTATACTATCAGCCTATGTCTTTATCTCTATGTGACCGCTGGCACAGGCTGCGGGACACAAAGTTAAATCCGTACCCGCTCTCCCCCTCTCTCTTCTGGGGGACGCTGGCCCACCAGACCCCCCTATAAGCCGATAAGACCCGGTCCAGCTTGGCCCTCTGCCTCCTTCCGACCTCTTTCACCCGAGAGCCGTTAATTGCTCTATCACTGTTGCTTCGTGAAGTTGTTTGCGGCCTTGTTTCGGCGTTATTTATTTATTTGTCTCCATAATTTGCCACCGCGCCGTGCTTCTCCCATTCAGACGCCCTCTCCTTCGTCTCATTCCAGGCGAAAAGAATTAAAAGCCATTTAGCTCCGGCGCTCTCCCCCCGAGAGTTGCTCTGTAATTAGCATAACTAATTTACCAGAAATATTTCCCTTTGCCTCCAATTCACAGTTATGTGCATAGTGCTGGCACGGGGAGCCAAATTATGATGTGGCGTAAAAGATGTGTGCTTGTTAACTACGTTTGGGTTGCTAAGTGAAGGTAGATTTCTGTGTTGTAAACCCAAGCCACGCCACTGAACTCTTTCTAATCACGCTTTTGCTACAGGTATTTGTAGTTTTTGTAGTTCTGTATCTCTCGCTGTTTGAGCGGAGCTGTAGGAGGCTGTTGGAGAATCGGCTCCTCTGTCCAAAAATGATCGAAAAACATAAACAGCTGAGTTGTAGTGGTACAAAGTTATTCCTCATTTACCTTATGCATTCAGAGCATTCTAATTATTCTCCATGATGACTTTATAATCACTTTTCACAACTTGGGAAGACTTCCTGATTATCGGACAATAAAATGCTTTCTTATTTTGACCCCAAGAGCTGTTTATAGAATAGATCTGTACAAAGTTTGCTCAAATGCATGGAAAAAAAATGTATACAGGGTACTTAACTTATAGGACTTTGCAATTTTAACATTACAGGAATAAATGTGACTATATTTTGTCTTAAATGGTATTGATTAGAAGTCTTATTGTGTGTATAAATAATATAGAATTTTCAGTTGGCCAAATGTTAAAGGTGCATTGTGTAACTTTTCTGGTGAAGGGTCCGTCACCTGCTTTTTTCTATGGATACGTCACTGCTCTGTCTGGAATGTTCCACAGTATGACATTAAACAGCTCTACTTTACATTTATTCGATTACAGGTGGTTTTATAGCTCAAAAATACCCAGAAAAACAAACATTTTGACTGTGAGCAGGGTCGCCGCTCCACAAATCTGACCTGTAACTTGTTCTGGTTTGGTCTCCATGAAGATAGAAAGGTTTAATACCATACTGTGAAACATTCCAGACAAAGCAATCACATCTCCATGGAGAAAAGCATTTGACAGACCCTCCACCAGAAAAGTTACACAATGCACCTTTAAACCAATAGAGATTTTAAACCCTAAACTTGGCATTCATTGGAGCGAAACAACGATGTAGCGTAAAAGATGTGTGCTTGTTAATCACGTCTGGGTTGCTAAGTGAAGGTAGATTTCTGTGCTGCAAACCCAAGCCAAGCCACTGAACACTTTCTAATCACGCTTTTGCAACTTCCTGGTTTTTGTCGCCGGTAAACATTCCACACTTTTTTGTTGTTTTGTGTGAATAGCTCCGCGCTGGCTATGGTTTTATCAGCACCGGGTCCAGGCGCGTGGAGAGCTCCTTTGGGTGCTGCTGAGCGACATGGACGCGGACCACTTTAGCACAAGCTTAGAGCGACAACACAGGCGCGGCTGGATGGAGTTCAGGACATAACAGAGCAGCCGATAGCCCTGCCAATGGATGTTTGTGAATGTGGACAGGCGAAAACTGCAGCCACCAACAGGATTTTGGCTCATTTAAAACTACCCAGCGTCCAGTTTCACAACTTCACTTTATATACAGACTTTAATTGACTTCTAATTATGTTCCCATTGACCAGCTGATGCATATAGCTTGCAAAAACCCCACTCAACTTTTGCCTAAATGTCGTATTATCTTTTTCGCTGATAATAAATGAGATTGCAGTGTGTAAAAGCCCAGATGGATTTTGACTATATGAGGGTGAATCAGAGAAAATGGGCTGTTAAAGAATAATTATAAGAAGATAATGGCGGTGAATGGGCAAAAAGGTGTCTCTTGGTTCAAAATGGCGTGGTTTTTCAGTTCTTTCTGTGCGCTTAATTGGCCAGCATAAATCTTTATTTAAATTAACCTTAAAAATACTTAAATGGATAATAAGTAACAGAAAGGTTGCAAGTAATTTGAAGACGACTTTGAAATGGAACTTTTACGTAATTATAATTTATTTGTGATATATTTTTCTGACTGTAGCTACAGTTTAAAACCTCCTTTATGGTTTCTGCAATTTAGGTGAATGCATTGTTCAAGGCCCTATATTATATCTTTTTGTCTATGATGGGCTATAAGCGCTTTTCACAACTTTCAGAGGTCGGAGCAGAGTTTTGCCATCACGCTAATGCAAACAACAACTAGAATGCTAACCTGTACACTTCCTGATTATGAGACAATAAACCACAGACTTATTTTGACCTCAAGAGCTGCTTATGCAATGTATGTGTACTGGGACAAGACACATTTGCACAAATACATGGGGAAAAATCGGGTAGAGGGCCAATGGTGGAAGAAGTACTTGATTTTGTTAAGTAAAAGTACAGATACAGGAGTAAAAAAAAAAAACTAGTAAAAGTAAAAGTATCATATGAAAAAATTTACTCAAGAAAAAGTGCCAGTTTAAAAATGTAAATGCAAATTTTAAGATTTTGAGGTCTAATAACGCTTCAAAAGTAGTGATTTTGATACAGATTTCTGCTGAATTTTGTTCAACAGAAACAATTGAATCGGTTTAGAATGTTTTTTTAGCTGTTTTTCTTTGTATATTTTTGTTTGCTCAGACTGTCAACGTGATAAAAAGAACCCCTCAGCCTTTTCAGCAGCTCTCACACAATAATACGAAATACTTTTACTTTTCAGTCTTGTTCAAAAATTTAGTGGAGTAGAAAGTATCAGATATCTTCTCTCATCTCTCATATCTTCTTTTTTTTTAACTTAGGTACAGAACTTTATTACTTTTACTTGGCCACATCTAACAAAAGCTAAGGATATTGGTGAGTGGCGAGCTTTCACACACCATAAACTTGTTGTATTATTTTATATTGATTCGCGATGCATTGGCTTCCCGTGCTGTAATTAGACTGGAGGTTTCTTGAGGTAAATGCCATTTCATCTGACGTAATGTCTCTTATAGATCTGTCTTCTCAGTCTAAAGAGCCTTTGTCCCCTCTTTGTCCCATCACGATGACGTCTTTTTGGCCAAAGCGTGCGTCTGGGTCCACTTTTATTCATTCTTTGCTTCTGTTTTTAATGTCTCTAAGGAGATGATTGGCGGTGATTATTGTGCTTTGGTTTCGCTGACTCATGTAAGTGACTCGAGTGGGGTCGGAGCCAGGTGAGGGGCTGATGGGAGGAGAGGAACAACAAGAGCTTTTATTGTGATAGATTAAGTAAGGAGAAATAAACAAAGACGATGGGTTTCAGAATGATGAAAAGTTAGGTCTGTTGTCATGGCGATTGACAATTACCCCTCCTCAGTTGGTATGATATAACAGGAAGCTGAAACCTATGAATACCAAAAATTGTATAGTAACACTTTTCTGAAAGAATAGTAAAGTAACAAATGATACATATTAAAATTATCAAGGATAAAAATATATTAACCTTTCCTGTCAGGGTGTGATGCTAACTGTAGGCTCTGCTCTGTCTAAGGCTTTATTAGACTTTAATCTGAGCTTTGTTTTAACACGATCTAACCAGAAAGAGCTGATTTAGTTGGAACTACAACAGGTGAGCTGGTTTGTGCTGTGAAACAAGTCTCTCACACATAAAATTACAGGCCCAAGCCAACAGTTTTTCAGTGAGTCGCTCTCACCTTTTCTGTTGAAAATCAAACTCCTAAACAGGACCACGATCGTACTGATCACAGGCTCATGGAAATGTGTTTCTTGAGTTTTCAGACAGTCTTAAAACACAGTGTGACTGTGTTTGCTAATGAGTGCATCGTGATTCCATGGTAACAGCTGAACATTCCACCGTACAGATACATGTAGAACACCCCCAGATGTCACTGCAAAGTATCAATGCAACGTGGGGTGGGGTCCATGGAGGCATGTGACTCTACCAGGTCAAATTACAGCTCATATCTGTTGAGAGGCAAACCTTATCACAATAATAACATATGGTTATTATGCATCTTTTTCAGCATTAAAAACACATGCAATGCAGCATTTCCATAGAAACAAGCAGGTCTGCCACCTGCCACCCTCCTCCAGAAGTTACATAGTGCACCTTTAAAAATCTATTTTAATAATGAAAATAGTAAAAAGGGACATACACAAAAATGATGCAGACCAACAATTAGCATGCTAATGCACTTCCTAATTATCGAACAGTAAAACCCTTATAATTAGATGCAGACAGCATGCAGCGGACAGATTTTGACCTGAGAGCTGCTTCTACAATATGTCTTTTGTAGTTTATAGCAGAGATATATGTTATTACTATATTTCTATATTTTATTTTTACTTGTACATATACATTTATATAATTATGCCTTATTTGACACTACTCAGCTATTTTTGCTACTTATTTTGAATTTATTATTATCTTTTCTATTGTTGCTCTTTGTTTATAAAATAATATTATAATATATTGTGATGTGTGAGCTGCTGTGTCCAAGTAATCTGCCTTGTGCATCAATAAAGTTTGTCTAAGTCTGTGTTTTGGTCTATATCTGTAAAGGGGCCAGACCAATTTTGCTCAAATAGGAATAAACCTGGCACTAAGCACTTTTAATGCAGTGCTATACTAGTATTTTTGCACTGTTTTCTCTCCTTTTCTATTCTAGCCATATTCAGAAGTGTTTCCTGTTTGTCTGTTGCGAGAGCCCATGACTCACTTAATGGCTGCTCTTCCACACGGCTGCGGCGACTGGAGGAAATTGAGGTCAATTACATGATTCTCAAAAAATCCTCGGCGAAACACCCCCCTCGCTGACCTTTTTAACTCCAAAACAACTCACCAAAGACCAGCCAGGCATTTTCACTCAGAGATGCAAACCCACACGCGCTCAATCGGTCATTAAGCACGCCGCAATGTTTATTTTAATTGGATGCATTTAGTCGTATTTGTTTTGATGTGGAGTCTCGCATTATAAACTGCTTCAGGTCATTATAGCTGAGACATTACCTTTGGATATAGTACAAAGTTTTCAACAAATTACCATAGCAGAGGTATAGAGTATTTGCACAAAAGCTAGTATACAATTAGCCAAGCCCTTCTGGATATTGTTGTGGATGTCTGTTTTCAAGCTTTACCTGACACATACTCTTAATTAGAATCCTACTTGTGCATATTGTGTAGTGCAAAACCGGGGCTAGCTGCAACTCAAAATAATGAGTTTTGCCTAAATGAAAAGTACTTTATTGTGTTTCTTACAACTTAAATTACACAAAACTGGTCTAGCACGGTGTAGCAGTGGTTGTATCAAGACTAAAGCATCTAGTTTTGCTGCAACAAAGTAGAATGTAACCTGAAGTCATCAAAATATATTATGGATACACGCTCAGTGAGGTTTAATAGTGGATATAGCATTAATCTGGAATGTTCCACAGTATGGCATTACCTATCTTGCCTTCACTCAAGTGTTTTTATTGGTAAAGAAACTGAAACACTTTTTTTTATCGTGAGTAGAGTGGCCATTGCACAGATCTAACATGTAATTTGATCTAGTGTTATCACTCGTGTACTCTCCATAAAGATGTATACTGTGGAACATAAGGATAGTAATAACATCTCCATGGAGACAAGTATGTGGCAGATCACTTCACTGGGAAAGTTGGTGCATCTTTTAGTTTCCTCTCAGTTTGTGTCTTGTGTAATAGCAAAATATTTCTCCCTTCATTCAGTGACATGTGATAGGGTTAAAGGGTCTGTACCTGATTTTTATTGCTTTAAAAAGTGAAAAACAGAGCTAGTTTCATGGTTCGCAGTGGTCCAAAGTTATTTTTCACTTACCTTATACGTTCTGAGCGTCCTAATTAGTTTAAAAACAGATTTCAACTATCAGGGGGACGTCAGCAAAGTGATGTGACAGTAAAACTACCAACAATTAGTATGCTAACCATGCACTTCTTCATTATCTAACAATATAATGCTTTTCAATTAGACACAGACAGCACTTATTTTGACCTTAAGATCTGCTTATACAATGTATCTGTTCTGGAGCAAGATTTCATTGTATTTGCTCAAATACGAAAACACCGGGTCCAGAGCCTTTAAAGGTGTACTATGTAACTTTTCGGTTGGGGGTCCGTCACCTGCTTGTTTCTATGGATAAGCCTGGGATGTTCCACAGTATGACATTAGACATCTCTACCTCATATTTAGTCAATTACAGGTGGTTTTATAGCTCAAAAATACCTATAAAAACAGGCATTCTGACTGTGAGCGGGGTCGCCTCTCCACAGATCTGACCTGTAACTTGGTCTGATTTGATTTCCATGAAGATAGAAAGGTTTAATACCATACTGTGAACCATTCCAGACAAAGCAAAAACATCTCCATGGAGAAAAAACATTTGACGAACCCTCTACCAGAAAAGTTAAACAATGCACCTTTAAGCTAAAAGTGCATCTTGAAACGACAGGTCAAGCAGACAGAGGAGCAGAGAGGAGATGCCTGAGACCTTCTTTGTTGTTTATTGCTAAGAATATTCTGAAAATCTCCTCTGTCTCCCCTGTAGACCCACGTTCCGGTACTTCACGTGGCACACTTGCGTCCTGGGCATCGTGGGCTGTGCGGTGATGATGTTCCTCATTAACCCCATCTACGCCTCGGCCAGCATCGCCTTCATGCTCCTGCTCCTGCTCCTCATCCATTACCTTAGCCCCACCTCCAGCTGGGGCTACATCAGCCAGGCCCTCATCTTCCACCAGGTACCACCCTCACCTTATTCTACGGGTTGGTTTCAGATGACATTACAGCATCTATAGGACAATATTAAATAATACAGATGCAAAATGATGTTGTAATACAGTTCTTGGGTTTATGGCAAAAAAAAGGAGAAAATTTAATTTGTCAACTGGACATAGTTTATTTGGTTGAATACGTTTCGCAGCTCATCCAAGCTGCTTCCTCAGTTCTGGTCAGATGCTGGCGGACACTGCTTTATATCTGCCTGAAGGGAGGAGCTAATTACAATGAAAATTACTCTGAGACAACACATATTTAAATACAGTTTCAGTTGATCAGGTGATACAATATGGAGTTGTTAACAGTTTCTGTTAGTCATGTGAGTCTATTCAATATGGAGTGGGAGTGGGGGAGTAGTTAGCAGTATGTTAGTAGTATGCTAACTACTCCCCCACTCCCACTCCATATTGAATAGACTCACATGACTAACAGAAACTGTTAACAACTCCATATTGTATCACCTGACCAACTGAAACTGTATTTAAATATGTGTTGTCTCAGAGTAATTTTCATTCTAATTAGCTCCTCCCTTCAGGCAGATATAAAGCAGTGTCCACCAGCATCTGACCAGAACTGAGGAAGCAGCTTGGATGAGCTGCGAAACGTATTCAACCAAATAAACTATGTCCAGTTGACAAATTAAATTTTCTCCTTTTTTTTGCCATGGATTCTACCTGGACGACTGAGGGATTTTACATAGTTCTTGGGTTTAGTTAATAACTGAAAATACCAGATTCAACATTTGTGAATCAATTTTTGGATATTTCATGGCAAAGTATCACCAACTTGTGGTTTTCAGATTCTAGAATTTGGTGATGCCATACTCCCAAATGGGGGGCAAGAGCCAGATATTCCTATTGATTACATTGTGCTTTAATAAGGAATATCCACAAGGTCAGTTCATAATAATCAGACTTGATCATTTGTATTATTGACTAGACCCAAAAACTCTGATAACAGTAGCCAAAAACCGTATAACAACAAAAATCTTAGTTTTACCTGCCTCCTTCTAACTTAAAGGTCCAATATTACGCAGCATTGACTCTTGTGAGCTTTTAGCCATGTTCTAATGCTGTTACCTCCTTGCTCCACCCTGTGATGTCATGTAGTGGTAGTTTTCAAGTTAACAGCTACATTTGGCCTTTTGTTCAGGAGAGATTAGCAATTCCAGATCTGAAATTATCCAAATGATTCTAGTGATATGAGGAAAAAATAGTATAACATAGATCAGAAAATAGCGTAATATGGGCCCTTTAATTGTTATCGGCCTATAGAATGTTGTGATGTCATCTGAAACACAGCAATAGATCGTTCCGTTTATTGTCCGTGTATTGATACTATTGATACAGCTGATGTCATTAACATTCCCTGGGGGTGTGATGCTAACTGAGGCACTGCTCAATCTGAAGAGCTGTGACTCGAGATAGACTTTAATCTGAGGTTTTTTTTTAACACAATCTGACAAGAAAGAACTGACTTAATTGAAACTACAACAGATGAGATGATTTGTGTTCTTAAAATGATGAACATTCCACCACAGAGATACATGTAGGACACCCCCCAGCCTGATGTCACTGCAAAGTATCAATAGGCTGTTTCAGTTTCTAGAATCTGACGATGTCACACTCCCAGACGCACGTTTTTTCCTATTGTTTACTCTGTACTTTGCCATGAAATATTTAAAAGGTAAATGCACGAATGTTGAACCTGATCGTTTATTACTGACAAGACCCAATGTTGTGACGTCATCTTTTTATTTTATCTTGCCTTTTAGTATCTTTAGTACTCTATTCAGATTTTATTTTTTTTATTTAAGGATCCCCATGAGTCTCTGCAAGTACACAGCCCACTCTTCCTCGTAATAAAAGCCCAACACACTGACTGTGCATTAACAGTAAATTACATTAACAGTCAATACATAACAGCAATTTCTATCAGTTAATTGCATATTTCTATTTTCATACTACTCGCTGTTCTTGAACCGTGCATTGGAACACTGGAATTTCCAAAGCTTATCTTATCTTTGTGTCACAGCAATAACTAATTAGGAATAGGAGTGGGAGATTGAAAAATATTGGAAAAAATAATAATCAACTTTATTTTTTTATTTATTCTGGTGAAAAATAACGTGACTTTTATTTTCACAATCCCTTCCCACTGTTGAGCTTAACTTTAACCCAACAATACACAGCACGTTGCCACCAAGAAGACAATTTTCCAACAAAAAAGGGCACATAAAAGTACCTACTCTTACCTTAACCTCATAAATGAATTGTGAAACTTCCTTTGTTATTGGCAGAGAAAACATCTTTATTACTAGTTACAAGGGAGACTAAGAAGGAGGGGCGCGTCTCCATCCCAGTGATTAAACCCACTGTGAACCAGGCTCAACACTTCCACAGTGAATCGGGCTCTAATTGTGAAAAACAGAAAATAATTGTGTAACAAACACTGCAATTTAAAAAGGCTCTCAATAGCTTAAAAGCAAGTAGTTAGATTTCATTGAAAAAAGGATTATTTTAGTATTGCAGCCAGATAAAGTGCCAAATATATAAGAATATAAGTTAAAAGTTAAGTAATTTTGACTTTATTTGCCGGGATAATACCTGTTGTAAATATAAATTATAGTTTTTCACCAAACAAGAAGCAATTTGCAAAGAAAAGTTGAAAGAAAAAATACAGGAAGTAAAGAGTTCTATATTGACATCACACTAGGCAGAATTCTGTCCAAAAGGTTTAAACACACAATTTTATATATATATATATATATATATATATATATATATATATATATATATATATATATATATATATATATATATATATATATATATATATATATACACTTCATACTCAAATTAGAGTATAAAGTATATATAAACCTTTGCTTTGTCGACAAATATATAGTAGAGTTATTTTACTTTTTTTTTTTTACTAAATAATTCCATATATCCTGCTTCATATATCTGATGTCTTCTGTTTATATCTAAAATGTAGAAAGTGGTAAGAAAAAAGAAAAAAAAAAAGAAAAATATGAGAGGCTGTGTCCAACTTTTGACTAGTGCTGTTGAAACATATGCTACCAGTCAAAAGTTTGGACGCACTCTCATCAAATATATGATATTTTTCGACTAAGCAAGGGTGGCTAATTTGAGGATTTGGTTATAATTTTTATTTAACTTTTTTTTTCGTTGCTACATAATTCCATAAATGTAGAAACTAGTAAAAATAAAGAAAAACACTGAATGAGAGAGTGTGTCCAAACTTTTGACTGGCAGTGTATATTCAGTTGAAATCACAATTAATAATCACAATTATTGAGGGGAAAAAAAAAAAAAAAAATCCAGACAAAGCAACCTTTACAACACTAATTCATGCAGTCTTTCATTCTAACACAGGGGTGGGCAATTATTTTTTCCATGGGGCCATATGAGAAATAGAAAATATTGTGGAGGGTCGGGCTAAAATGCTTAACTCAATTCTGCATCATAATAATTGTATTTCTTTATAAAAAGCAGTAAATATCATGGTTTGTCATTTAAAAAAACACCTTTACAATAAAAGCAATGCAGCTTTAGTCCATGCATGAGGTAAAATGGTAAAATATGTTTATTTTGTAATTCCAAATGAGTTTAAACAGGCCAGTCAGTCAGTCAAAGGGCCGTATGTGTCCCGGGATCTGGAGAATGCCCAGGTCTCTTCTAACATTTGAAACATTTGAAAGTCTTACACTATATTGCAACCAAATACATTTTTATCCCAGCGCTGCTCTTCTGAATTTGAATGCTGTGCACACTTTAGATTAGATGGCTCTTGACCAAACATGAGTATCTCCCTCTCTGAGAATGACAAGAAGCCCTGGATCTGCACACACATTTGGAACTCTAATCTGAACAGTGCGTCGTCACAAAAACTGCATCCCCCCTCTGCTTTACAAGGGGCTGTACCTGAGCCAAAGCCATCACTCTGCTCCTTTATAGAGACACACAGACGCACACAGATACAGCCCCTCTGCCAGGCGTGTACGCATTTACTAGACAAACACGCACTCCCCTCGGCGACGCCCTGTCATTCCTACAACCTCCATCGATCACATTTATATCTGCGGCTCCAGGCACGGGTGAATCTGCATCTCCGGGTTTTTACGCTGGAGTAAAATACACACAAGGGGTGCTCGATGTGTGTAACATGTGATTATATTGTTTAGTTCTTCCATCTGACTTCTTACAGCGTCTAAAGTGTTGTGTTGTGCACGTAAAAAGTAATCCTTAACCTTAAATATATACTTTTTTAAAAAATAATCTTATTTAGTTCTAATTTATCCATGATTTTAAAGGTGTATTGCGCAACTTTTCAGGTGGAGGGTGCGCTACCTACTCTCCATGGAGATGTTATTGCTCCTTGTTAGTTCTAGTAACAGAACCAAATATATCACCTGAAATAAGTAATAGTTTGGTGCTTTGATTGTAAATTCTGTAAGATCTGCACAGTTTCACAGTCTTTAATGTAGATTTTTCTCCTTTATGTGTAAGGAGCCATGTTTATTTTTGACGCGAACGGGGCATGCGTCTCTCTGATTGGTTAATCTGCCTGTCAATCACGTCCTCTGAAATCAGGGCGACAGGACACAGCTCCAGATCCACTCGTCTTTGTAAAGTTTTGTCAAAGCGTGTGGTTCTGACTGGACAGGTAAAAAACATTCTGTTCCAACTTATATTGAATGATATAACGGCATAGTAATTATTATGACTGGCCTACACTGCAAAAAGTTATATCTGAGTATATTCAGATTACTCAAATTAAGAAGATTTAACTTGATTTGAGTAGATTTCACTTGAAGTAGTAAAATTATCCACCAATGGAATAAGTCTTTTTTTTAATTCAAACAACATACGATTTAGTTTGTTATTTTAAGCACAAACAGTTATTGTTTTTCTTATCTTCAGTGTAACTAGGTGTATTTTCCTGTTTCAACTGCAAAAAGACTTGTTCCATTGGTAGGAACGTTTGTCCACTGATCCAAAGGTTGGCAGTTCAAATCCCTCTCTCGACATAAACATCGTTGGTTGAGCGTTCATATCCACTGACCCACAGGTTGGCTGTGTGATTCCAGTTCCCACAGATGAGTGCTGTTGTTGTGTTCTTGGGCATGACACTTAACCCACCTCGCCCCCAGTGGTGTGTGAATGGGCGAGTGGTTCCTTGATGCAAAGCGCTTTGAATATCTTGAAGGTGGAAAAGTGCTATATAAAAATGGGACTATTTACCACTGGTACATCATTTGACTTGTCACATGAAATAGACTCAAATCACTATGACATGCTCTTAATTCAAATGCAAATGTAATCACAGTTGTTTATCAGCAATTTTCTTTTCTTCCCCTTCTTCCTCGGCCAAAGTATTGTTCCACACAGTAAAAGAAAGATGCCTGTTTCCTGCTATAGCCCCAGTATGAATAGATAGATGGGCTTTACATCACTGCGCTGTGTCCTCTAGCTGTGAGCCTGTTGCGTTCAAGGAGAAGAGCCTGGGTGCCAAGAGGCTAAGCTTGCCAAGTGAGCGCACTCTCGGTCTGTGGGAGCATAGAGAGGGCTCGCCAGCAGCCTGTCACGCGGGAGAACATTATTACAACCACTTAACTTATTGGGCTTTCAATCCGCCTCCACACGCACACTTATTTCTACTCCCACTGCTGGCTAGACAATCTCAGGAAGATTTCATAATAAGGCTGAACAATCTGTATATAGCAAGTACAGTTGTCAAAAGTATCGGAAATCTGATTCTAACTGATACTAAAACGAGTATAGAAAGCAGATACTCATTTGAGCTGGTGTCGATACTACAAAAGTCACATTCACAGGACAGAAATGACATTGAGTTTGAAATTTTAGTATTGTGACAACATTAAGCAAGTGTACAGTTTACGGCAGCATCAGCAAATACTAGACCAAAACAATACCAAATACCATATAGCAACAGTCAACCATAAACCAGAATGTGACTTGTTATAACTTAACCCAAGCCCATGCTGAAGTTGTGTCATGTGCCAATTTTATATTCCGTTAATGGTCACGATTTTCTTGGATTTGGAAAATGGCTCCTACATCTATGATTTAAGTCAAAGGGCCCATATTAGGCTATTTTCTGATCGATGTTATAATGTTTCCTCATCACAAATATACCTGGAGTTGTGTTTTGTTTCATTCACACACATTTAACACACTAACCCTGCATGTTTAGGATGAAAACTCAAACTGAAGACACTATACCTCCTTATGATGTCATGTGGTAATGCAGGAAGTTCTCCACTGGAGTTTTTAAACTCCACACACCTTCACTAGAATCATTTGGATCATTTCAACCCTGGAATTGCCGATATCTACAGAACTAAAGGTAAAAGCTAGCTGTTAACTTGAAAACTACCACTGCATGACATCACAAGGTGAAACAGAGCATTTTGAGGTTTGGAGACGTACAGACTAATAATGCAGGATTACTCAAACATGTGTGAATGAAACAAAACACAATTCCAGGTCTGTTTTTGAGGAGGTAACAACATTCTAACATGGATAAAAACTCAAAAGAGTCAATTTTGTGTAATATAGGACCCTTCATTTCTATCAATACTGGCCTCTACTCCATCACATCACATCAAGTTTTTAAAAATCCTACAACCTCCATATTGTCCCTGTAACAGCATAGCCCACGTGCGCCAACACCACGTACGGACCGTCATCTTTTATGCAAGAGCTTTTCAAGATGGCCGCCTGCCAACTGGGTGACATTGAGCAAAAGGGAAGGTCCACTGAAGTAACGCAGTAGCTGACAACTGTGTTTACGAGAGCAAAACAAAGGAGGAGATGGTATCGGAGGAGGAGGAGCGGAATTTTCTCCGTTTTCGATGACTGATGGAGGGTTGATGGATGGGACCGAGGTGGCAGTCAAATCATGATGCTCTGATGGATGAGAACCAGGCAAACCCAGATAAACACGAAGAATGAGATGACTAAAAGCTCAGGGATTCAGCGCTGTGGTCTTGTTTTATTTGGTTTTCTATTACCGAAATTACAGGCCAAAAGCATCATTTCGTAGATTAGATACCAGCGCTATAAAATTTTCCTGATTTATGTGCGTTCAGACAAAGACAAACTGCATCCCTAAAGGCGGATTACGAAATAGTGATGATTGCTTCGAAATTTATGGAGCTATATTAACATAAAGGGTTGCACTTAATATCTCCTACCATTACTTTAACTGTAATAAATACGCTCTCCAATTGAATAACATGTAAAAGTTATTTTAAAGTCACTATCATTGACCTTTTAGAAACCATAACTGCTTTCTGTAGCCAGAATACACCTGCAGTTTGTTATTTCAATTCAGTTTAAAGGTGCATTGTGTAACTTTTCTGGTGGAGGGTCCATCAAATGCTTTTCTCCATGGCGATGTTATTGCTTTGTCTGGAATGTTCCACAGTATGGTATTAAACCTTTCTATGTTCATGGAGACCAAACCAGACCAAGTTACAGGTCAGATCTGTGGAGAGGCGACCCCGCTCACAGTCAGAATGCATGGATTGTAGGAATAGGACAAGATCTCGTGCCACAAGATCTCGCAAGTGAGATTTTTTCCTCCTGAATTTACCTTTGGCTTGGACAGAAAAAGAGTTAAGAGCTGGTACTATTTAAGAAGCTGTAGTTCCCAAAAGCAGTATACAGTGACCACTTAAGTAAATAAAAAATACTGAAGCCACAATTGTGAAATGGATTGCAATACTTTATTATTATTATTTATTACAAATTATGTTAAAATTTCATCTTTTCTCGTTCTTGTGGGCCCAATCTCATGATGCGTCTCGTGAAAATTGTGGCTCGACCAACCCCTAATGAATTGTAAAATCATGATACTTCTTCTCACAATAATCAGTAACAGTACGGATTGATATAGTGAGATCTCTAGTGTTATAAAATTGTATTCACTCAAAGTCATTCTATAAAGTAGCAGTTGGCCGCGACTGCCTTGGCACAGAGAAGTGGCTGCCATTCTGTGCCAATGGTCTCAACCACATTACAAACTGTACTGTTATCTATCAGCAGCTGTCCTTTAAAATCAAAGTAGTATTTGATTTATGATAATGATGTACTATCATGTATTACCTCTGTACTTACAAGTATACTGCACAGTACAAGTATAGTGCAAAATTATAGTAATTGTGTATTCAAGCTGAAGATGGAGATTTATTTTATCTGTAGTTTTTTAATATTAGTAGTATTAGTGTTATTTTTATGTATTTATTTATCAGGTCAAGTTATTAAATCAAAGCAATGTAGAGAAAACGGTACAGTGGGGGAAGTACTCAGTCTCACGTAAATAAAAGTACAGATACTGGATTAAAAGAAAAAAAAAGTACTCAAGTAAAACTAAGTAGTAAGTATCACATGAAAAATCTACTTAGGTAAAAGTATTAGTGTACGAAAGTAAGAAAGTACTTAGCCAAATTATTTCGCGCTGAGATCCAATAAAGCTGATAGTAGTTGGTATTTTTTCCTTGTCATGTTTTTTTTTTTCTCTTCTAGTGGTTGTACGGAGAGACAGTTAAGAGAGATGTAATGTTTGGTTCCACATGATTACATCCCATAATAGAAGCATGATACAGTCTCCAGAACATGACCAGAATCTCAATGTTCATCTCTGTGTCACTGCAGTGTACTACATGTATGAGGATGTACTGCAGTTCTCAAGAGATCTGACAATGTACGCTGTTCTTAACTCTGTTCCCCAGTATGACATTAAACAGCTCTTTTTTACATTTATTTAATTATAGATGGTTTTATAGCTCAAAAATGCCTAGAAAAACAGGCATTCTGACTGTGAGCGGGGTCGCCTCTCCAGAGATTTGACCTGTAACTTGGTCTGGTTTGGTCTCCATGAAGGTAGAAAGGTTTAATGCCATACTGTGAAACATTCCAGACAAAGCAATGACATCTCCATGGAGAAAAGCATTTGACGGACCCTCCATCAGAAAAGTTACACAATGCAACTTTAACTCAAGAGTGCACTGATGGAATTGGATGGATTAATTTTAGTGTAGATTCTGATTCCCTGAAAGTTTTATATATGACAAATAGCTTTCATCTCGTATTATCGTATCATCAAACGTCTCTCAATAATACACAATATATCGAATCTCAAGTCTCTTTGCTTAAATTCATTGTTATGGTGCAGCAACAGCTAAAAACAGAACTACATAGACCATGATCCTTTGCTCTGTTTCAGTCCAATTTACATGATGAAGTAACAGCTGCTGAGCACTTTTGAATCTTATTATTTGGATTATGACGAGAGAAAAGTCGCATATTCACAATTTTATTAGCCTCCACACAGTATCGCAGTAAATATCGTTTCAAGAGATTTGGATATTGTTACATTACTGTGAATCTGCCTGTTTGTTATGGAGCTCAAGAGTGACCGCGCACCCTCCGGCTCCGGAAGTACATTTCTCATTCATTTTTCCCATAGACTTTCCGAAAATAAATAAATGAATAAAAGTTTGTAAGCCTGCGGTGACTAATGAATGCAAAATCTTTAATTTTATATCAAACCTATTTCTGAAACTTTAGAAACCGCAAAGTTATAAATGTGTTTTTGTTCATTCCTACTGTGATTTTGGGCTATGTCAAAACACACAGAATTGAAATTGAACTGAAATATAGTCAGCAGCTTAGCAAGGCCAGACCTGGGTAGTACTTGGATGGGAGACTGCTGGGAACACCAGGTGCCACAGTGGGGCGCCAGCGGTAAAACTCATTGTGTTCTCAGGCAAGGCACTTCACCCACATTGTCTAGTATGAAAGTGGTGTGTGCGTGAGTGATGGTGTTGGTCAGAGGGGTCGATGGTGCAGATTGGCAGCCTCGCTTCCCCTAGGGCAGCTGTGGCTACTGTAGAAGCTTAGCACCACCGTGTAAAGAGTCTTTGAGTGTCCAAAAAAGTGCTATATAAAACTGATCACTTTTCCCATATTGATTGATTATTGTGTTTTTTTTTTTAAATTTTTAATTTTTTTATTTATTTGACCTAACTGAAACCAAATAAAAACGGCTTTCTATAAACATTTTCCTAGACATAAACAATACATAATTTTAATATTTACCGTTTGTTTTTTTTTGTTTTTTTTTTTGATTGCTGGATTGGCTGTAGACCTCAAATGAAAATAAACCCTCAAGCCGATTAGAAATGACAGAATCTTGATCAAAAATTCAATTAATAGCACAGCCCTCCTATACTTAAGTGTATATTAGTTTTATTTTGTCAGTGCTAATTTAATTTCCTCCTACATATCAATACACCTCAACATCTCTTATAATATATCCAGTGTTACTATGCAAAGCTGTATACTTGACTTGCTCTTTCAATCATATGAGCTGGGGAAATGTAAAAACAACCATAAATGTTTACCACCAGCTTGTAGCAGTTGTAGAATACGCAAAGGTGTAATCTCTCTCAAATAAATGCCTGAAGACACAAAGGTTTTTTTTTTCTGGTGGAGGGTCCATCAAATGCTTTTCTTTCGATCTTTCCTTTCGATCTTCATGGAGACCAAACCAGACCAAGTTACAGTAATTGAATAAATGTAAGGTAGAGCTGTTTAATGTCATACTGTGGAGCATTCCAAGCAGAGCAGTGACATACCCATAGAAAAAAAGCAGGTGACGGACCCATAATGCACTTTTAAGATAACCTTGGATACTGAATTACTTGTACTTTTCTCCTTTAGGTGCGTAAATACCTGCTCATGTTGGACGTGAGGAAGGACCATGTGAAGTTCTGGAGACCTCAGGTTCTGTTGATGGTGTCCAACCCTCGGAGCAGCGTGGGTCTGATCACTTTTATCAACGACATCAAGAAGAGCGGCCTGTACGTCCTGGGGCACATCCAACTAGGAGACCTGAGTAAGTCCAAATTCACTGGAAGATCATGTGGGTTGGGGAATATGGCGATAAAAATGGAATTGTCATCTCATCCATGTTGCGATCTGTGTTGTCCGTCTTGTCAAATTGGGTTGAGTGTTTCTCTTCTATGATCAGACGTTCCTAAGGCTCTGAGTGAGTGACAAGTGGAATTAACCAATCACAGTGAAGTGTGAATTCGCAGGACAAACTAATTAGTGTACCTTTTGTATTTAAGGTGAACTTTAAGGTGAACTTTTTTGGTGAGGGGCATTAAATTTAGCCATCTAATTAGCTAGCTATTTTACTGTGGAGTTGCGTTTTGTTTCATTCACAGATTTAACACACAAACCCTGCAAATTTAGTCTGACTTCTTCTCTTAAACTGAAAATGTTCCACCTTGTGATGAGTCATGTGGTAATACAGGAAGTGCTCCATTGTGTTTTTCAACTCCATACACCTTCACTAGAATTATTTGGATGATTTCAGCCCAGGAATGGTGAATCTCTACTAAACTAAAGGTAAAAAGGTAGCTGAAAACATCCACTACATCATAAGGTGGAAGAGAGAATTTTGAGCTTTGGAGACGTAGACAGACTAATAAAACTACCAATAAAGGATATGTGCTTTTTAAATTTCAGATACAATATCCTAAAATGGGCAAATAGACATGTTCAACCAATGTTACTGGAACTAAAATTATGGTCTGTAGTAAAAGTCAAAAATATCCCTTGACAGATTGGGGGGCCACTTATTGGTGTAAACAACACTTTTATCGAGTTTTGTGTTACCTTCCTTTTTGATAAAGTTATTTTAATACAAAGTAAAGGACAAGGTAGGGGTCAAAGATGCTCAAAAGATACTGCTAAAACATGGAAGACATTTTATAAAATTGTATGAAGTTGTGAATAACTTTTCCAAACAAAAGTAAAAATGAAAGTACATCCCTGCCTAAACTCATTTACATTCAGTACCATTGTAATCCTTATTAAAAATGTGTCCACTGCTCTCTGGATATTCTACAGTTATTTAGTTTATGCTAAAATGCTTTCACAATATTAATCTTATCAAACAAGTGTGTATAATGTGTCTATTAATTATAAGTAAAAATAAACTCAGCGCATTGATGCTGCTTTGCTTTTAAAGGACAGTTAAATGTATTAAAGGGGAGCATTAACATTCAGGTGTGAGGGGACAATTAACCCATAGCAATAATTGCATGTACAAGCATTTTTAGTTTTTTTCATCCTTTCAATCAGTCAGAGATTTGCTAATAGTTTCAGATTAATTTTTAATATTTAAAAGAGTACGAGTTTCTAGTACGAAAACATTTTGGTCCTTATAAACAAATACTGTATTTTTAGTCATTGCTCTAGGTTCATCTTGAACTGTGCACTGATTTTTCTACACTGTCAAAGAATGTATGTATTTATTCATTTAAACATGTACCTATGTACCTAACCTTTTCTGTTTGTTAGTTTATGTCATTCCTAACACATCTCTATCCTTGGTTAAATCCAAGTCAAGTAACATTAATGTATATGACTTACCACTACCGCTACTACCACTACTACTACTACTTAGGGTTGTCAAAAGTATCAAAAATCAGATACTAATCGATATTAAAACTACTATCAAAACTAAATACTCATCTGAGCAAGTATCGACAATAATCTTTAACCGTATCAAAACAAGTATAAGAGCACATAGACTAGTATACGTCCATGAACCACTATGGAACCTACAGGACCACTGAGGATTACACAGATATAAGGACACGTGGGAATATCAAAGTGCTGAAATGATTTAATATTGAAAATCACATTCTATTGTACTACTACAACAACAGCGACTACTCCTACTAGCAATACTACTCCTACTTCTACTACTACTTCTAGCACTAGCAAAAACTAAAGCTGCATTCAGACCGTGGCTTTGGGCGTTGGGTTTACATGCAAACTTTATGGTGAACGTGCGTCTGGGCCATCCTGCGTTTCCTCTGTGTGTTTTCAATCGTCAGCACGGCATAAATCTGATGTTGACGTGGCGTGTTTGAGTGTCGATGCCACAGACGGGCGCCAGAATTGAAAAATCTGAACTTGAGCAGTAGATCCAACTGCCTGGGACAGACAGTTTGTCTGTCCCTGAGCCTGGGATAGACGAAAGTACCACTGAAAGCGGTGGTGCATCCAGACGGAGCTCCTGGAGCAAGTGATGAAACTTGCAAACTCGGAACCCCTCTGAATTATGTCATGGACCCAGACACGCCGCTGACAGGTTTAAGTAATAAATACACTGTCTCTCTCAACCTGCTCTGCCATTGTTCACAAAGAGACTAGGAAAACAAATCATCCAAAGGCACACACAGAATGCAACAGATGCCCTGGACACGTGTATTTTTCTTCTGACGTGCGCTTGAGGTACCTACCCTCAAATGCAAAGGCGTCGAGCGGGTTTTCAAAGCCGGGGTCTGAATGCAGCTTTAGTGATGCATTTAGTGACCTATTGACAGGATTAAGTTCACTTTGTATTATTCCTTATTATCAAAGACCTTACAGTTTAAATGAGGTCACTGACTACTTTCTTTGTCCGTTGGCTTTTATTGACACAAGAAATTGGACTCGCCCTGGATCAGTCCCCCACAGTGAGAATGATTTTGTTCATTACGACTTGAGTGCGCTGCTAATTCAAGCTTGGACTGAGCACTTGGTCCGAACTTAGAAATATGAAGCAGCCATTTGTTTGATTATAATGAGTTTGTTGTTGAGAACTACTTAGACTGCACTTTCGCTCGCTGTTTTAATGCGCCTTATATGGTGCCAAGTGTTATGACTGGAGGAGAAGGTAGAAAATTGCTACATGTGAAGACTCACTATGTAACTTTTCTTTTGTCTTTTGAGATGTTATTGCTTTTCTTGGTATTCTCCACAGTACATTTAATCAGTTACATATCTTGAAAAACTTACATTCTGACTGTGAGCAGGGTCGCCTCTCCACAGATCTCCCCTATTTGTCTCCATGGAGATACAAACGTTTAATGCCATATGGAGGAACATTCTAGTCAACGCAATAACATCTGCATGGAGTTAGGCGGGTTGCAGACTGTCCAATAGAAAGGTTGCACAGTGCAGCTTTTAAATGATTTTTTTGACTGAATCATCAGAAATGACATACAATCTTATTATTAATGATTTTATTCTCACATCTAATATAAAATCTAAATTAAAATGTCTTTAATCAAAATCAGGAATTGTACTTAAAGGTGCATTGTGTAACTTTTCTGGTGGAGGGTCTATCAAATACTTTTCTCTGTGGAGATGTCTGGGATGTTTCACAGTATGTTATTACTTTACGTTTATATGCAGGTCAGATCTGTGGAGAGGCGACCCCGCTTACAGTCAGAATGCCTGTTTTTCTAGGTATTTTTGAGCTGTAAAACCACCTGTAATTGAATAAATGTAAAGTAGAGCTATTTAATGTCATACTGTGGAACATTCCAGACAGAGCAATGACATATCGTAGAAACAAACATGTGACGGACCCACAATCAAAAAGTTACATATTGCACCTTTAAGTTCTCAAACCGGCTGAAAGGTCTATGCTACTTATATAATTTTAAGATCCAATGCACTTTCTTTTAGCTTTTTAGTCATTCCGAGAGCCTTTCAGCAGACTGCAGACAGCACAGTGGTGGCGTTTAGCGCAGAGGGGGTCCTGGGTCTGTAGTGGTCTCTGTAGTGGTCTGTGGACCGCAGTAGACTAGACTGTGGTTTGCTGGAGCCTTTTTTTGCATATGTATGTGTTGTGTTTGATTGATCACCTGTCTCTCTGTGTGTGTGTCTCTTTGGCTGCTTTTCTATCTTCAGCAGTCACATGTATTTGAATCTGACTCAACCATTCACAGCCCACGCTTCTCTGTACGCCCTCAGAAAATCCTTAAAACAAAACAGCCACTTGTGGTAAAAAAAAAAAAAAAAAGTAAAGGGACACGATTATTATTGAGACTCTGCATTATTTAAAGGTGCTTTTGTGGTGGAGGATCCGCTACCTGCTTGTTTCCATGGAGATGTTATTGCTTTCCCTGTAATGTTCCATGGTATGAGTTTAAACATTTCCATCTAACATTTATTCATTACGGGTGTTTCTATTGCTCAAAAATACAATAACTCCTGTGAATAGGGGCGACTCTCCACAGATCTGACTTGTAATGTAGCATAGTGCTGTAACCTGGATACTGTGGAACATTCTAGACAAAACAATAACATTTCTATGGAGACAAGCAGGTGGCGGACCCTCCACTAGAAATATCACGCAGTTTAGTTGTTTTTCTTACATAAATAGAAGTAGGAGATATTGAAGTGTTTTTTTTTTGTTTTTTGTTTTTTGTTTTTTTGTGATGTACACCCAATCCTCTGTTAGTGGTTTGGAGTTTAGTCTGTCTTGTTTATGTTCTAGGAATTAATATCCAAAGGCATTGAAATCAAATCGAAAATTGTGATCGATCAACATGAGGAATTGAATTGTAATTACATTTTTTGTTATATCACCGTGCTTATACCTCTACCATGACATTCACAAACACGTTTTTAACCCATTTCAGATCAATTGCCGTAATATTGTTATAGGAATAATCGAAGAATACTGTTAAAGGGCTCATATTACGCTATTTTCTGATCAATGTTATAATGTTGTGAAAAAATAATGTTTCATTGACACACGTTTAACACACAAACCTCTGCATATTTAGGCTGAGTTCTTTTCTCTTTTACGGGATGCTTACGTGATGCCATGTGGTGATTCAGGAAGTGCTCAACTGTGTTTTCAAAGTCCACACACCTTCACTAGAATCATTTGTATAATTTCAGCTCTGGAATTGCCAACCTCTATTGAAAAAGAAGGTTAAAGACAGCTGTTAACTTGAAAATTACCACTTCATGACATCACAAAGTGGAACAGAGCATTTTGAGCTTTGGAGATGTAGACAGATTAATAATCCAGGGTTACTCAAATGTGTGTGAATGGAACAAAACACAACTCCAGGTCTGTTTTTGATGAGACTTAAAGCTCACAGGTCAATTATGTGTAATATAGGACATTTAAAGTAATAATCTTTGTCAGTACTTCCCACATCTAAATACAACATTTACATATCAGTACTAAAGTATCTGCAAAAGCCAAGTCTGAATACTGCATACTACAGTCCCATTCGCCTGTGTAACCCTCCCTCTGCATCGTCTCTCTCTCACAGGTACACTTCCATCGGACCCTCTTCAGTCTCAGTACGACTCCTGGTTGTCTCTGGTGGACCATCTCAACATCAAATCCTTCGTCAACTTGACTCTGGCCAATTCTGTGCGACATGGAGTCCAACATCTCCTCTTCATCTCCGGGCTGGGTCAGTGCCACACTATCACACTCCAGTGAAATTAATGCCAGTCTGATGTCCGTGTGCCCTTTGAGTTAGACATCCGATTCTTATAAATGAGCAGAAACCAACGCAAGAGCAAAAGTAGAGAGCGGATATTGTAATGTGTTTTATAATCATATGAATCAATGGTAAATGCTCAAAGTTTAAAGGACCTGTATTACACAAAATTGACTCTTAGTTAGCTTTTAGTCGTGTTATAATGTTGTTACCTCGTCAAAAACATACCTGAAGTTGTGTGTTGTTTCATTCAAATGTTCACATGTATGCGAAATCCTGGATTATTAGTCTGTGTACACCTTGTGATGTTATGAAGCAGTAGTTTTCAAGTTAACAGCGACCTTTAACCTTTTTTTCAGTAGAGATCTGCAATTCTAGGCTCATTCAAGAGTTTCAAAACACAGTGGAGCACTTCCTGTATTACCACATGACATCACAAGGTGGAACAGAGTGTTTTCGGTTTGAAAAAAGACTAAATATGCAGCGTTAGTGTGTGAATGGGTGAATGAAACAAAACACAACTCCAGGTCTGTTTGTGATGAGGAAACAACATTATAACATGGGCCCTTTAATGCCATACTGTGGGACATTCTAGGCAATAACATCTCTATGACAGACACCCCACCAGAAAAGTTACATAGTGCAGCTTTAGCTAATTTCTTCTTTTATTGCATCATACCATTTTATCACTATATTTCTCATGTTTCAGGTGGGATGCGTCCAAACACATTAGTCCTCGGTTTCTATGACGACTGCTCTCCTCGGGACACTTTGATCGACCCGGTGCTGTCGTCCCGTGGGTCCATAGACCTGTCCAACCACGCCCAGGACGCAGAACGCACCTCACCCCCATTCCACTTCGCCTCTCTGCGGGGGTCAGGGGACAAAAAGGGCCCTACTGGGGATGGCAAGGTCCTCGGTCCACAGGAGTACGTGGCTATCATCGCCGACGCTATGAAGATGTCCAAGAACGTCATATTAGCTCGGTATTTTAATGATTTTGACCGGGCCGAAGCGTTGTCACCACAGTCTTTCTCTCAGTTCAAAAGCACAGTTTTTATCGATGTATGGCCAGTGAACTTGCTTCGTCCAGACAGCTGTAGCTACGTAGACACCTGCTCTCTCTTCTTATTACAACTAGCCTGCATTTTGAACATGGTCCGAGCCTGGCGCAAAGCTACCATCCGCCTTTTCCTGTGCGTGGAAGAGGGCAGGAGCGTGCAGGGGTCGGAGCAAAAGCTGGGCCTCTTGCTGAAGGAGTTGAGGATTAAAGCGCAAGTCTACCCCGTGCCGTGGGACCAGCAGGCGGCGCTACACTGGCAGCGCCAAGGTGATTTCAAGTCTGCAGAATCGTCCGAAAGCACCAAGCAAGAAGAAGAAGAAGAGGAGGAGTACGCCAACAGTTTCCCGAGCAACACCTCGCGTCTTTCGGATGAGTATCTAAATGCAGTGAATAAGCTAATTCTAGACCAGGCTAAACCACCCGCCGCGGTCCGATTCCTGTATCTGCCCCGCCCACCGGCTGACACGCGCCGCTATGCTTCGTATTTACACCAGCTGGAGCTCCTGACCAAAGATCTAGGGCCAACGCTGTTAATTCACGGAGTCACGCCCGTCATCACCACGGATCTCTGAAAATGACTGAATTCAACTTTGGACAATCGGTGACGTGTGCAAAAACATGCTGAGATTGGTGACTACATGAATGACTCCATGTGACCAAATATGTTGGACTATTTATAGATTATTTAAAGCAACAAGTATAATCGGCACATTGTTTGTAAATGGGAAGGCTGTGGAAAGGTTATGTTTAGTAGTTCAGTTTTAGTGAAACTCAAAACAGAGAAATTCTATATATTTTTCTATGAGTTTTTACCCTCTGAGGCCCTTTTAGCAACGCATCTTCCTCTTTTTTGTTAGTTAAGATGAGTGCCTGGCCTGTCTCATACAGTCGTCTCAGTTTTTCCAGGCTAGGGACCAAGATAACATGTATATAGGTTGGTTAGCAGTTTATAAATATAATATATAATTAAATATACTATAGAATTCAGGCTTGGTAACTTCTCAATTAAAGGGCCCATCTTGCTTTATTTTCTGAGGTATGTTATAACGTTTAACACACAAACCCTGCATATTTAGTCTGAGTTCTTCTCTCAAATAGAAAACACTCTGCTCCGCCTCGTGACGCCATGTATTACCACATGACATCGCAAGTGCTCCACTGTGTTTTTAAACTCCATACAACAAGGAGTCATGGTTAGGGTATTAAGTACTTACTAAGCCTGAATCCTTCTTGATAAATGATTTGTTCAAAGTACTTTTTTCAAGCTTTATTATGGCTAATTGGTGTAGTTAATGTCCTGTTGCCATTTATGTCAATATGTCAACATTTTAGCTGATTTGATTTAAAAATTTTAATTTTGAGTTCACGATCATTCTATATTATGTTAAATTTAAGTAATTTATCCCTTTAATTACCTGCAAGTCATGATTGTAATGGCAAGAAACAAAAAAAATCTACATCTACGTGACACTGAACTACTGAAATGCATGAACTTCTCCACATGATTCTAATTCATTAACGTGTGCCTTTATTAGTTATGTGCTATTAGCCTTTTTTGGCATGTTTTTACCTTAGTATTATTCCAATTCAGTATCTACCTGTAGCATTCCTTCAACATCTTAATGCCGAGAATTGCCACAGAACGCACAAAAATCTACCAATATCAAGAATGAAGGTTTATATATCTTTACTCTGTCCCTCCGTGCGAGACCATTACAATGTACAAAATAGTGTTCCTTTCACTCACTTTTATTCAGTCTTACAATACTCAGCAGTTATGAGTCACGGAGCTCGTCAATGCCAAATTACCTGCCCGTTTTTGTCCCCCTCTAATTCTCCCCCCTATAAAGGCAAATTTGAGATATAGTCCATTGTTCCGTGAGTTTTCTTTTCTTTTTCCGCACGCTACCGAGGCTCAATTTCCTTAAAATGATCATTCCATATGCCTTTAGATCCCAAAAGTGCCTAGTTACAGCTGAAGCCTGGCAGTGGTCCATCATTGACTGAGTTTGAGGCGGTCATTTTGAGGAAGTCTGCGCTTTTCATTTGGCTGCAGAGGTACGGTTTGGACAAAAACGAAATAACTGAATATTTATAGTGACGGTGGTGCTTCTATGGAAACCTTTGTTCCACAACTCTTTTTTATGGCAGACCTCAGGACTTTCCAAATGCACTTTTTTATCCAAATCTTATTTTTGCCAAACTGCTGACAGAGCAGCTTTTAGATGGTAACTTAAAGTTTACAGCAGCATCTTCACTGTGATTATGAAAGGGCCTTTGTTACGCTGTTTTCTGATCTTTGATATAATGTTTTCTCATCAAAAACATACTGGGAGTTGTGTTTTGTTTTGTTCACACATGTTCTTTTCTCAAACGGAAAACGCTCTGTTCCACCTTGTGATGTCATGTGGGCCTACAGGAAGAGTTCCACTGTGTTTTTAAACTCCACACATCTTCACTTGAATTATTTGGATAATTTCAGCCCTGGAATTGCCGATCTCTACTGAAATAAAAGTAAACATGTTAACTTGAAAACTACCACTTTAGGACATCACAAGGTGGAACAGCATTTTGAGCTTTGGAGATGTAGACGGACTAAAAATAAAGAATTACTCAAACGTGTGAATGAAACAAAACACAAGTCCGGGTATGTTTTTGATGAGGTAACAACATTATAACATGTCTTAAAGCTCACAAGAGTCAACTTTGCGTAATATATGACCTTTAACCTTTTAAGATGTTATAACCTTTGAAGATTTTTAAATATTACATCATAGCTTTATAGCCTACGATATTTGAAGTTTGACTACACTTAAGAAGTGCTCGGTAAATCATTTCCTTTTTTAACTTTTCTATTCACACAGAGAGAATATTTTACTAATTTAATCCACTTTTTTTCCCTTTTTTTTATTTTGAAGGATTTACTACCTTGAAGTTTTAAACCTCACAATCCACATGTGTTCAAATGAAAACACTGGTGCACTTGTAAACACTTTTTTCAGTTTGATCCATGAATTGATATAAAAATCGATAATCCTTTTAAATTTTTGGCTTGCAGAAGTTAATAGCACAGAAAATTATAAAACACAGGTTGGTGAAGTTTTGAATGTGATATGGGGAAACACGAACTTGGATATTTTAAAGCTGCACTGTGTAATTTTTCTGGTGGAGGGTCTGCCACATGCTGTCTCCATGGTTATTGTTTTGCGTAGAATGTTCCATGGAAATTCAGTTTTGGCTGTTTTTAATGCTCATTGCGGTGAGCATGGGCACCTTTCCACAGATCTGACCTGTAACTTGGCGTGGTAGTGCCACCTGCTTGTCTCCATGGCGATGGATTGGCCTGTCATGATAATTACTATAGCGACTTATGAAAAACTAATTACTTAAAGGTGCACTGCGTAACTTTTCAGGTTGGGAGTTTGCCAGTTACTTGTCTCCATGGAGATGCTGTTGCTTTGCCTGTAATGTTCCACAATATGGTATTAAACTTATATAATACACATTTATTCAATTATGGGTGATTTTATTGCACAAAAAACATGTTTAAAAACATGCATTCTTATTGTGAGTGGGGTCACCTTTTTACAGATCTCACCTGTAAATTGTCCTGGTGGCATCTCCTGCTTGTTTCTATGGGGATTAAACAGTTTGAAACGAGTAACAGGCCCTCTACCAGAAAAGTTACACAGTGCACCTTTAAGTATTGCATTCTAGCTCAACAATACTCTACAATATTGTACATTTAGAATATTTTTTGCTAATATTTCTGCTTTATGGTTTGGTTACAGTATTATCAGCATAGATGGATACATTTAATGCCATACTTTGGAACATTCTAGACAAGCAATCACATCTTCATGGAGACGGAGTGAGTGTCCCAAAGAAGGCATGACAGAGTTGGTGAAACAATTTCATTTGAAGGGTATTTTCAGTATTTTTAAACTTTTTTTTTGCCAGATTTGATTGAATTTTTGCATCTTCAAAGTTTTTCCTTTATGAAGTATCTGGTGTTTTAACAGAGACCAAACTGCACTGTGAAGCGTCAATGCATTTTCTGTTTTGACACAGTTTTGAAGGACATTACGTGCAGCAGTATGTAATTTAAGTCTGTGGCTGTTTCTGATTTTTATTACTATATTTATAACATTAAAAAGTACTCAATACATTCTGACAACCTCTGTAAATCTGACTGAATTGTAAACTTTTTCAATAGTTTTGACCTCGTATGGACCACTCCAACACACTATATAATATTTGTATTGTTAATCTATGGGATTACATGTAGTTTTCATATTTATACGATCTTCAGCCATGATCAATATTTGCCATTGTCTTCTGTTAAACTCTCACTGTTTTTTGGGTAGGTTTGAACCCAAAACAATGTATTTTATGCTAGTAAATTTCAAAACAACATAAAATTAGATATAATTACTCTATACTCCTCTTTGCTGGTGTTCAAGACTGAATGTAGGTTTGTCCACTTGTAATATGTTACAGTGTATTGGATTAGCACAAAACAATGGAACGAAAGTAATGAAAACGAAAAGTTATAATCACATATGGCATGATTAAAAAAAATGATCTTGTTCTGTTCAAATTTGGCCTTTTTGTCAATTAAAAACATTACTTTTAAAGCCCTGCGTATAAAGGTACCGATATCTTTCAACACTACATGTAATCCCTTTTAGGTTTTGTTGCAATCTCCAGAATATTCACAGTCTGAGATGTAACCTGCAAAAATAAACTTCTAAAGTCTTTACTTCTTCTGAGATTGTTTTTGTGCGAGAGAGAATGCTATTGAGATGTTTTCCTAGGCCTGATCAAAGCTAGCAGCCGTCCGGACTTCCCACCTCTTCGCTCCGGCGGTGGGGCAGTTAGCGGCTTTGAGGGGTTCTGTCACCTGAACCTGTTTGTTTGGGGTAAACTTTGGAAATAGGAGCTCAGATCAGTGCAGAACTTAAACCGAGAGATACAGGGGGTCTGCCAGGAGCCAAATTACCTTGTCCTACTACAGAAATGGATTCCATCTCTGCTCTGAGGTGAACAACAGATTGGTGGAATAAGCCCAAATAACCATCGGTATGTGACGCAGCGGAGGCAGGCTGGCATTTATCACAGAGGAGAGGATCCAGTGCAGAGAAAAGTTATCAGACTGTTGTCTTGTGTTTCTATAGCAGATAAATAAGGCACTTTTTACAGCTCCACTCATGGTTTCAAACAGTAGCTGCTAAATGCTATTGAAATGTCTTACTTCTTCAAATTATTTGAGACAGTCAGTGAAAGTATTTTAATCATTTCGTTAGAAGTGGGTGGTATTTACAATTGCAGTGTTTGAATAAGGAAAACGAGGGATTGTGAGGATGTCATCATCATAAATACCAGTTTATATTAAAGATCTTATATTACACCAAATTGACTCTGGTGAGCTTTAAGACGTGTTACAATGTTATTACCGTCTCAAAAACAAACCTGGAGTTGTGTTTTGTTTCATTCACACATGTTTGAGAGTAATCCTGCATTATTAGTCTGTCCATATCTCCAAAGTTCAAACTGCTCGGTTCCACCTTGTGATGTCATGAAGCTGTAGTTTTCATGTTAACAGCTACTTTTACCTTTAGTTAAGAACAAAACACAACTCCAGGTGTGTTTTTGATGAGGGAACATAATAACATTAAAACAGATCAGAAAATAGCTTAATATGGGCTCTTTAAATATTGCTGATGGTTGATCGGTGTTGTAACTATAAATCAGCATTAGCATTGTTATCAGTGAAGGCCATTTTTGATTTGAACATGTTTATCTTGTATCTGGTTTATAGAATTTAAAATCAATATGAGTGGCGGCTGGTCCATAATGGGCGCTCAATGTACAATTGCCAATTTGTAATTTACAAATTGGCATGGTTGTACAATTTAACATTAAAATCTGAGATAGGTCGACAATATTAGTCTTTAAATATTAGATAGATGTTGACTATAAATAAAATAAATCACAACAAAATATGTCCTAATCTGTTTCTTCATTTTCAGCGTTTCAGAGTACACGACTGAGCTGCTTGGGGTGATCTGAAAACAGCCCATCAGCTCCATTCAAGTCTATGAGAGAAATCTGACCAATCAGGTCGTGGCGTGTGTATGTCCAAAGTATTTGAGCGGGGTGTGTGGGGGTCAGCACTGCACATGGATCATACACTGTCTGAGCTATTAAAATAACAGCTCTACAGCCCATAACCTTTAACCCAAGCCCCAGGGCCTCAAAATGGCCGCCCATTCAAGTCAATGGGCTGAGCTCAATGGCGCATGACTCCAGATAAGCCTGGCCTGGCGAGGTACATCCGCTGGCTCCGGGCTGATTGAACATGCGCTACCCCCATGAAACTTTGAGTGACAAGAGCGAGCAGAGCGGAGTCATGGATCTATTAAAATAATTTGTGGAGCGCCCGTGAAGGAGCCAAGGGAGCGAGCCTGAACAGGCGAGCAGAGCCAACCGCCGTGGAGCAGTCAGATCGCCTTCAAACCATGGATCTGGTTCACTCTTTAGACTACTTTTGAGTTTTTAATATCACTGACTTCATTTGAACTTTTCAAAAATTATTATTTTAAATGCATTATTGTAAAGTTTTCACTTCTTTTAAGACGACTATTGGTTATTGAATTAATGAGGATATGGCCATTTGTATTTGACTATTGATTTGATTTTTGGCATAAACAATAAAAAACATTTTAGGGGCATGTCCCGGTTTAGTCACTGGGACTAAATTCGGAGCTAATCCTGGACTAAATCAGGACCATATAATAATATTAATATTAATAATAATCATTACAGTGATCATAATATTGTAATATTGTATGCTCAGTGCTAAGCTGACAAGTTTTTATTTTTTTTTTAATCTATTTTCTCTTTGTATGTTTTTATTATAACATTTGCATATGTTGTTACCATGCACTGTGAAGTATAACTGATTTAATACCACTGTGAATTTGAGCTGATTATTTAAGTAAAGGTACATGGAATTAATTAGTTGTCTTAAAAATTACACAACAATTGCACAAATGTTCTCAGTTTTAATTGAACATTAACATAAAACCTAATAGAAACAAAAAAAGCAACTAAGACAACTATTGACAAACTATTTGTAATGCATCGACTAAATGATGTTTCCTCTTCCAGGTCACTTCTGACCCCTGACCCCTGACCTCGGCTCTAAACCTGCGGCGCGTTCATGACAGTTTGGCTTGTTCACATCGCTCACATGCACATTCATGTCGTACCACGTGACCACTCTAACCAATCAGCGCTTCAGCTTAGCTAGCGCGGGCAGAAATCGCGACAATATCCAACATTTTTTTTTTAAGTTGTAGGTGTCCTGTCAGCCGGACACGAGCAGTTTGTGATTACATTGCGCTGTATGAGAAAAATCCTGTTTCTGCCGGGGGGATTTTTTCGCTGTAGAACCGGTGAGTGTCACTACGCCACCTGGAGGCAGACACAAGCAACAACAGTCTCCAGTTGTTTTAATAGATCCACGTTTAACCCACAGTGACCACAGCACAGCCCGCCCTGGAAACACCTGCGGACCGGCCCCTGAACCCCCGCGATCTGATCCACAGTCACAGCACAAAGACAAACTCCACAGGACACAGGGACAGTCCCACATCACACCTGACACCAGCTGAAAGGAAAATGTGCACAAGAAGAGCTTTGATTGAGAACAAGAAGAGTTTGATGAACTTTTACCATAACAGGCAGAAGCTAGCATTTAGTTTAGCATTGCTGCTGTAGCATCGCTTGCAAGCTTATCTGATTCCTGCTTTTTAAAGCCGCCAGGATAGTCTGTGCTGGCTGTAAGATGAACTGGGACATAAACTTATGACAGATGAGGATTGCACGGACACGGATGAGGTTGGACAACTGCTGCAGGGACTCCCATTCATTCAATACAACACCTGGACAACACAAATCCAGACAAACAATCCAGGGAGAAAATCAGCAAAAACGTAAGTTATTTTATTTATTGGTAAATACAGCTGTGCTCTATGTTATCTGAAATTTAATGTGTGATTTTCTACAAAACAAACACTGAGTTCATATTATGTTCAGATGCATGCTTCGTTTAACACGTGTTAATCCCAATGTAAACAAACTGAAAACGCGCACGTCTTACCTCTGATCCGGTTCTTTAGGTCCAAAACGGACTCATTCAGTCTTTATGAGTTAAAATTATAGTAAATCCAAAAGTATGTCTCAAGTGTATTGATAATAACCATGATTATCTGATCTGAAAATAAGCCTAGTTCCCATATAGCCTATTGCAGAGTTTGTGACGCACAGTAGGTATTCACAGATTCCTTTCAGTCTTGCCTCAGTGAGCGTTTCTTCTTACAATAATATCCTACTAATATTTGTAATATTAGTAGTTGCCTGTGAAACGTCTTTTTTCTGATAATTATTTGTCACAATTCTTTGTTTACATCACCAGCCACCACTGATCAATGTGGTTCTTTTAAATATGAAAACAACAATGACTTGGAAGAAAACATCGTGGATACGTTTTTTCTTCACAAATGTTACGTGGTATTACATGATTATGCAAAATGTACCACAAAAGAGTACCAGTTGTTTTTTGTCCCATCACTATTAGATGATTTGGCCAAAAACCACATCAGACCTTGGACATAATAGAAACCAAAGAAATGATTGTGGACTTCCATAAATCAACAAAACATCCACCACTGTAAAATGAAGAAGCAGAGGAGAGCGTGTCCTTCTTTAAATTCCTGGGCCCTCTCTTCCCCATTCTCATTAGCAACGAGGATCTTTAATAAGTCCTTGGTCCTTGGACTGTAGGGATAATACTTTTGCCAACATTAGAGTTTGCACATCTCCCTCTTGGTCTGATATAAAACACACATTCTTGTAAAATATTAACACACCATCAAAAACTAGACATTTTATGTATTAAAAATATAACATTACCTAGCCTTTGCCACAAAAAAAATGTAATTAAGCTCATGAAAGACCTCCAAATGTTACTGACAGTCTAACATTTATAATTGACCAATTTAATTTGAGTCCATCTTTCTTACATATCCAAGATTCAGCCTGGATATGCTCAAAAATACCAATAGAAACAGGCATTCTGACTGTGAGCGGGGTCGCCTCTCCACAGATCTGACCTGTAACTTGGTCTGGTTTGGTCTCCATGAAGATAGAAAGGTTTAATGCCATACTGTGAAACATTCCAGACAAAGCAATAACATCTCCACGGAGAAAAGCATTTGACGGACCCTCCACTATAAAAGTTACACAATGCACCTTTAAGTGTTGCATTCTGCTTTTTATTAATACAGCTCAACAATATTCAACAATATTGTACATTTAGAATACATTTTTGTGAATAATTCTGCTTTATGTCTATATTTACTTCAGCAACAGTAGCTCAGTTGGTAGAGTGTTTGTCCATTGACAGGTTGGCGGTGCGATTCTGTCTCTCACAGATAAATGTTATCATTGCGTCCTTGGGCAAGACACTTAACCCACATCGCCCCCAGTGTGTGTGTACACTGGTGTATGAGTGTGCGTGTAAATGGGTGAGTGGTTCTTTGATGTAAACTGCTTTGAGTGTCTTGAAGGCTATATAAAAATGTGACTATTTACCGTATTTCGCACTTGGACTATAGGGATAATGGTTTTGTTAACATCAGAGTTTTCACATCTCGGTCTGATAAAACAGATATTCTTGCAAAATATGAACGCTGCCAGTATTCAGCGCCATTATCGTCAAGGCCACCTCTCTTCGGGCAAACACAAGTCGACTTAACCCACGTTTAAATGAACTCAAAAATGAAGATGGCGTCTGTGCATGTTGTGTTTGCCTGCAGTGAGAGGGTCTTCTCCTCTGATCTGTATGAACTCAACGGTCCCTCATCACGTCTCGGCGGGCCCCAGAAGAAGGGCCATGGGGACAGACTCCAAACTTCTCTGTGATCCAGCTAATCGTACATGTCACCCACATCGCTCCAGACTGACGCAGGGGCAGAATTAAAGCAGCTGAAGTTTGAGGAAGTAAGTTTGGTCCAGGCTAACACCCAGATTTATAGTGTTAGGAGGCTAAATAGACCGCTGGCTGTTCCTGTGTGTCAAGTTTGCATTTTAATAAGCGGAGATGACGGCGAACTGAGATAAGAACGTAGCTGTGGTTTTAAAACTGGTATGAGTAGCTCTGATGGGCCGCCATTACACAAAGCTCTTCTGGTGGTTTTGATTTTGAAGTTATGGTTTAGTCTTTATTTGAAGAGACATTATATTAAAGGTGCACTATGTAACTTTTTGTTTGGGGGTCCGTCACCTGCTTGTTTTTATGGATATGTCATTGCGCTGCCTGGAATGTTCCATAGAAAAGCGTTACACAGCTCTAACTTACATTTATTTAATTACAGGTGGTTTTACAGCTCAAACAATCATACGAAAAACAGGCATTCTGACTATGAGCGGGGTTGCCTCTCCACAGATCTGACCTGTAACTTGGTCTAGTTTGGTCACCATGAAAATTGCAAGATTTAATACCATACTGTGAAACATTCCAGACAAAGCAATAACCTCTCCAGGCATACTAGGCAAACTAAATTAGAAAAAACTGAACTAAATAGTGCTCCCTCCATGGCTTGGCGAAGGTGGTCTCTGCCAAGGGTTGACTCCTCATTGGTAAATAAATCAGAATAAATTGTATTAACTAAAATGTGCACCCAAATTAGAAAGTCTAAATAATGGGATAAAATGAAACTACGTGCATTGTAATTAATGAAAATGTAAAATGTAAACAAAATGAAACGCTGTAGAGTAATGCATTTTATCAATGATTTAGTATAGACTATTGCTGTGTGTGTGTTGACATTGGCATCTTTTAAAATCCTACTATTCTAGCTCCCTGCTCTTTTAATTTGCTCCATCTTCCCAGCAGTCATTCCAATTAAGTCCATCCATATTAAAATAATTGAATGACCATCGGCTGAGCTCACAGCAGAGGGGACCCACCACATCAGGGACATTATTAGCGTATGTTTTGTAATAGCGTGCCATTAGGAGCCCAAATAAATGTTAAACACTCTTCTAAATGCAGCTGCACTGGGCGACACTGCACTTGGCTGTATCTCGGCCCAGTTCGATAAGCGCTTTTAAGTCAAACAGCCCCGAGCCACCACACGCCGCGGAGCCTGTGAGCCTGTTTAGAGAAGAGAATTGAATAAGGTGGAGCTCATCTGCTCTGTTTACCTCCTTCTGGGAGATTTAAAAGTCAAGAAAATGCATCTTCTCCTGTGCACAGTTTTGAATATTAATGATTTAGATTAGAATTACATGCAGGAATATTAATGCAACAATACGTTTGATAAGAGAATACTACACAGACTAGTGTAGTATTGATATATCATGATTCGTGATGCTAAATTTGCTAATACCGTTTCGTTATCATGGGCTGCTGTATCAATATTGTATTTTACAAAATATTTTGCTCAAATTATTTTGTGACAGTGCTACAGTTTTGATGTTTGTCCAGAGAAAGGCAGGACTTTGCACAAGTAGTGATTAGAGCTGGAATGAGACAATTTCCACAAGACGAGACGCGATACGTGATTGAGTCCATGAGAACGAGACAAGATGAGATTTGAACATAATTCCTAAATACAAATTTCACGATTCAGTTTCCAATTTTAGCCCTCATCATTTTTTTATTTATTTGATTCCATATTTTAGTTTCCATACTAGTATTGCTTTTTGGAATTATAAGATGTAACTCACCTGTGTTTAACCCCTTTTTGTACAATCCAAATGTAAACACATCTGTGCACAATCTCGTTGTAATTCTGTCTCACGAGATCTTGTGGCACTTGATCTTGTACCATCCCTAGTAGTGGTTTGACAAAGGAATAGTTTTTAAAATATATTTGGTTATTAAAATCAGTGATCTATTGCAGATTATCATGTAATATATTGGTTTTTGCTTGTATCGCCATATTGTGATAATATCGTATCATGAGCCTAATATCGAGTATAGTATCGAATCGTGAGGGAAACTGCGATTCCCAGCCCTACCACAAACCCTAGTCTAAACAGTCAGTCCACATTCCACTAAGGATTTTTGGATAGGCAGTGCTCACCTTTGAAACAGCAGACATACAAAAGTGCAGCTGAATCCAACACTGTATGTTTTTTATATTATCTTAAGTATTATATAATTGGAGTATAATGCTAGGCCTGTCATGGTAATAGAGAAATAATCACGATAAATGATAATAATTTTCTTTTAAAGCAGAGCAGATGGAATTTTGTTTTCTTCCATTTTCTTTCCGGATGCATGGAGCTTTCAAAGGACTAGCTTCTGTTCTGGATCACCACTGTTGGATTTTAACAAGTTTTCCTTGGTGAGCTTTTGCAATACCAGACTTTCTTTAATTTAAGTTAATTTGAATGGAGCCCTTCATCTAAAAACACTTGGAAATGTTCAGAAGACAAGGTGGGTCCTATTGGAGTAAAATGGACTTCTCCAAGCGTACCAGCCTTAGCTCTGTTCCTATACAATTTTTAATCCATCTCACAAAAAGCTAAAATTACATATTTCAATTACTTGATTGGCCTTTTTCAATCTTTCTGGCTCCAAAATCTCCTGTGTCCCCATTCCACTAAAGGGTCTTAGATAAGCAGCGTCCACCTTTGATACAGCAGCCTGACCATTTTTTTGATTTATTAAAGTGCAGCTGAATCCAATACTGTTGTATGGAAATTAACATGTGAAATTAACTTAAAAGTATAGTATAAAATGCTTGGAGTATAATGCTAGGCCTGTCACAGTAACACATTTTGAAGTACAATATATTACTACTCGGAAATATCACGATAAACGATAATATTGAAACTAGACTTATTTAATATATGCGGCAATACTAGTACATGATCTACCCAATCCAGTATGGACTATTGTCAATCTGGGGGTCGAGAACCAAATTTGGGTGCTCAAAGATCTTTAGGGGGGTCCCAGGGGTTCTTAGAAAAGAGATCCAGACTAAACTGTGTGACTTTTAATGAAGGGCATGTTAATTGCTTCTATAAAGTGTTTTATAATTATCACTGTTCTGTATCTCTTCATCTTTATTAACCAGAAAATAATTAGCCTATATTTTTCCTTAAAAGGCAGTACCTTAACACGTGTAAAATAGGGTTGGGGTAGGGTTGTCTTTTGTTTCATTAACACACATTTAACATTGTGATGCCATGTGGTAATACAGGAAGTGCTCCACTGTGTTTTTAAACTCCATACACCTTCACTAGAATCATCTGAATGATTTTAGCCCAGGAACTGCAGATCTCTACTGAACAAAAGTTGAAAGGTAGCTGTTCAAACTGTAGCTTCATGACATCACAAGGTGGAACAGAGCAATGTGAGCTTTGGAGATGTACATGAGATTAAAAATGCAGCGTTATGCAAACCATGTGTGAATGAAACAAAACACAACTCTAGGTATGTTTTTGATGAGGTAACAGAATTATAACATGGCAAAAACTCACAAGAAACAATTTTGCGTAATATAGGACCAATAAATGTTCTTCTAAACTCCTTTGACCACACCTATGGTCTTTATTCCACTTTGGGTTTACAGTATATTTACTTGTCAGTGGCTCTGTGGTAACGTGATTTTGTGCTTGTTTTTATTTCTTGGTCTGGAATTGCTTTGTCTCTCTCTGACAGGTTCATGTGAGTGAATCTGCACGACTGTAGTACAAGGAGGATTGCACAGTAAATCTACACCTATAATTTTATAGCTATACCTAGCACTGTTTTTATAGTATGGAAGTACTTCCTTGTATGTGATTTCTAGTAAATATTTTTTCTCTTTTACTCCATGTCATCAATCAGAATAAACATACATTGAAGTGGAGCAGTATTTTTGTTGCATGGTAAATCCAGATTGAAATCTTCTGTTCAGGATTTTCAGTCTGGTCTGGTCAAACGGGATCATGCAGTCAGGTCTAGGTTGGTCTTGGCTTTATCCTGTTTTTTTTTTTTTTTTTTAGCATTTTTTTCACTCTGAGTAATGGATTTTTGATTTGAGTTTTGTGCCTTACTAAAAACAAATGGCTTCCAAGTATCATTCAACACAGAGGACTGGCGGTATTCCTCTCAGTTCAAAACACCCTCACTGATAAAATAATTACAGAGAGGAGGCAACAACATTCTTACATGGCTTAAATCTCACAAGAGTCAATTTGGCGCAATATAGAACCTTTAAATACTGTGTAATCTCTCAGTCGTCCAGGTTATTATCCATAGGAAAAGAAAATTCAATTCTGTCAACTGGACAAAAGTTTTAAGGGTAAAGTTTCACCTCTCATCCATGTGGCTACTTCAGTTTTAGTACTTTGTTTTATATTGCCATGTGGCCTTATATCTGTGTAATCCAAGATTCAAGATTTAAGAACTTTATTTGCCATTTGTGCGCACACAAAAGTCCATACACATTGGAATTCTTGTGCAGGGCTCTCGGACATTCAAGTAAGAACAAGTAAAAAGTGCATTTGAGGGAAAAAAATAGAAGAGAATCCATCAATCATCAGTGTTCATTGGCAAAAGAAGAAATTTAATTTTATTTGGTCAAAAACATTTCGCAGCTCATCCAAGCTGCTTCCTCAGTTCTGGTCAGATGCTGGCGGACACTGCTTTATATCTGCCTGAAGGGAGGAGCTAATTACAATGAAAATTACTCTGAGACAACACATATTTATTTACAGTTTCTGTTAGTCAGGTGAGTCTATTCAATATGGAGTGGGAGTGGGGGAGTAGTTAGCATATCCATTCAGGGCCATGATGGGTGTTTTCACACCTCTGGACAAGTCCTGGCTAGTCTCATTGTTTTCTCTGTTTGTTTTGATTTAGGTTTGAGGATAGAGTTATAGATGGGAGACAAATGATGTCTGAGACCTCCATTTCTGTTCAAGGAAGGATTCTCTTTCTTGACAAAAATAGCTTCTTTAACTCCCCTCTCAAACCAGTTCTTTTCTCTGGCCAAGATCTGGACCTCACTGTCCTCAAAGGAGTGGCCTGTGGCTTTTAGGTGGAGATGTACGGCAGATTGCGGCCCACCCTGGTTTTCCCGTCTGTGTTGATACATCCTTTTGTGAAGTGGCTGTTTTGTTTCTCCAATGTAGCGCTCACTGCAGTCTTCACTACACTGAATGGAGTAGACCACATTGCTTTGTTTGTGGCTCAGTGTTTTGTCCTTAGGATGGACCAGTTTTTGTCTTAAAGTGTTTGTGGGTTTGAAATAGACTGGGATTTCATGTTGTCTGAAGATCCTCTGTAGTTTTTCGGAAACGCCAGCCAGGTAAGGAATAGTTACACCCCTTCTCCTGGGCTCTGGTTCTCTATTGTCCTGTTTCTTGGCTCTCTTCGTTTTATTGAAAGCCCATTTAGGATATCCACAAACGGAGAGGGCTTTCTCCATGTGTTGTTCTTCTTTCTCCTTTCCCTCTGCACTTGTAGGAACCACTTGGGCCCTGTGTTGTAATGTCCGAATGACTCCAAGTCTAAATCAAAACAAACAAAGAAAACAACGGGACTAGCCAGGACATGTCCAGAGGTGTGAAAACACCATCATGGCCCTGAATGGTTATGCTAACTACCCCCCATGCCCACTCCATATTGAATAGACCCACCTAACCAACAGAAACTGTAAACAAATATGTGTGTCTCAGAGTAATTTCACTGTAATTAGCTCCTCCCTTCAAGCAGATATAAAGCAGTGTCCGCCAGCATCTGACCAGAACTGAGGAAGCAGCTTGGATGAGCTGCGAAACGTATTCGACCAAATAAACTCTGTCCAGTTGACAAATTAAATGTCTCCTTTTGCCATGGATTCTACCTGGACAACTGAGGGATTCTACACACATCAGTGTTCATTGATAAGTACTTACACCAGACTCAAACACCAAAGTTGAACCAATATTGTACTGAAAATCTCATCACCTGACTACCAAATACCAAATTGCCACGCCTTGTACAACTTTAGCATACTTATGAAATAGGGTTTTTGGGTATGGTATATCTTATTCATTCCTCCCTTTTTTCTTTAATATTTATAGTTTGCTCTAACCATCCCTGTAGTGAAATCCAGTAGTAGTTTGAGCATGTACATAGAGACAGGTGTATTAGCATAGTTTTACCGCTGCACTCTGCTTTTCATGAGTTCCCCATAGAGCCTCTGAATATGTATGGACAAACAGCTACAGGTGCCTCTGCTCCGGCTCACGCTCATTCGGCTTCATCCCCTTTCACTTCTGCCGCAGATTCTCACGTCAGGGGCAGACTCAAGATGGCCGCACACTGGCTGGATGTCACGTCGGTCATAACATAGTGAGGTTCTTGGGTCAGAATATTTAACTAGATTAGGAAAAAACTCAAGTTAAAAGGTCTATACCTGATTTTAAGCCTTTCTGGCGCTGTGATGGTGAGCTATGACACAAAGTTGTTTCCTTTTTTTACATTTTTTATTTTGTTTTTCTGCTCCATCCAGCCAGACTATTATCACACAGCACTCCAGAGAAAATACACCAGGGATGGTATAAGATCTCGTACCACAAGATCTCGTGAGACAAAATTGTCACAAGATCGTGCGCGCAAGAGAAAAATGATTTCATGAGATTTTTTTGGTTTTGTGTTTGGATTGGACAAAAAAGCCTTGAGTATTGGTGAGTTCCATCTCTTACAGTTCCAAAAAGTATTAGAATGGAAACAACAATATGAAATCAAAGAAATAAAAAATTGTGAGGCAGAAACTGAATCATGAAATTAATATATTGGAAATTAAAAAAAAAATCTCTTGTTCCAATCTCGTATTTCGTCTCATCTTGTGGAAATTGTGTCTCATCCCATCCCTAAAATACACAGTTGGGCTTGACTAATGTTTTAATGTTTGTTTGCCTAGATTTGTGTGTGTGTGTGTGTGTGTGTGTGTGTGTGTGTGTATATGTGTGTATGTATATGTGTGACAAGTGTGGAGGAAAGGACGGGTTTTATGATTTCAAAATTGGAAAAAAAAATAAAAAATAAAAATGCAGTTTCTTTATAGAGTTCGTTGAGATTGTGACGTCACACCTCATGGAATATTCGGGGAGCCTCAAATGTTTTCTGATACTATACACTACTAAAACATATTCACTACGCTTTTCTTTACTTTTTAACATTGTTTTGGCTAATGTATCTCTGAGTTTTGGACTACTGCCACAAACTTGGTGGATTTCCATGGAAACGGCTGGTTTTTTACATTCCATCTCGAGCTATACAGATCTTTCTTTCCTCATAGTTCTCTTTTTTTGTCACTCTTGAAAATGCACCGTGACAGAGAATCAGTTGTGTGGAAAAGTGGTTTCCCATGACTCTTAGTAATATTGTACCTGATTGGACAAAAAAAGGTGAAAACGGCTACCTTTTACCTTTCAGTTCAGGAGTGTTTGGCAATTCCAGGGCTGAAATCATCCAAATGATTCTAGTGAAGATGTATGGAGTTTAAATACACAGTGGAGTACTTCCTGTATTACGGCATGGCATCACAAGTTGGAGTGTTTGAGACAAGAACTCAGCCTAAATATGCAGAATTTGTGTGTTAAACTGTATGAATGAGAAAACAACATTTTAACATAGATCAGAAAATAGTGTGATATGCGCCCTTTAAATTCTCAAGAGGATTCTCCAAACACAAAACCGAAAGAGCATCACATGATCTCATTTGGGTTGCCAGTTTTAATGCTGAAATCCAGTTGGTTTAAACCTAAAAGGCTTATTATTTGTTCTAAAATTGTCTCAATAAAGATTTGGTTCTTAGGATTATATTGTGACTCCTGTAAGTAAGGATTAAACAAAGAGGGGCTGTGAATTTTAAGCATTCTCTTTGGTATCGAAATTTACATTTTTATATCACCACAATCGTTACTATTACTTATTTTCTGATTAAGTGAGCTGTAAGTGCAATAGCGTTCCTTTATAATTAAAAAAAAAAAAAAAAAGCTTCCTTATAAAACTTGTGATTGCGACGTCACACTTAATAGAATTTTCAAGGAGACTAATGGAGATTTTAAGATGCTCAAATGTTTTCTGATACTATAGAGACACATGACGTATTTCCATGGTAAATTAATTAAGCATTTGTATAAAAAATTGTCATTTTTATATCGCCACAATCGTTACTGCATTTTTCACATTAAGTGGGCTGTGAGTGTGTTGGCTTTCCTGTACAGTATTTTATATGTAATTACAAAAGAAAGACTAATAAGTACAGTTTGAAAACACTAGACCGATGACTTCAAAAGCACCGTTTTGTGGTCTTCATAGATAAACTCCAATAACAGCTGTATGAATAGTGTCCTTGGTGCTTGTATTGAGGCCCATTCAAAACCATCTATGTCCCTTAGTGAGGCGCTGAAAAGCTCACGATATTTATTCTATTAATTAAAAGTGTTTGCGGTGGTGTTACTGTGTTGTGTGCTCTACAATAGCCCTGGTTTACGTCCTTTATCCTGCCCACCCTTTTCTCTTCTTCAACCCCGTGCACTCTATATCCATTCACGTTCTTTATTCACACTGCTTTATACGGTGTCAGGTCACATTTACATTTAGCGTTTGACACAACAAATTATAGAACAGTATTGATTTATAGCGAGTGAAAGCATCATGGGGCCAGTACGCTACAGATGTTTAGCGCTTAGAAAATACATGTCATGAAAAAGCTTGTCATTTTTTTTCTTAAAGGTCCTATATTGCGCAGAATGGACTCTTGTGAGCTTTAGGCCATGTTAGAATGCTGTTACCTCTTCAAAAACATACCTGGAGTTGTATTTTGTTTCATTCACGTGTTTGAGTAGCCCTTAATTACCTCCGCCAAGGAGGTTATGTTTTCGCCTGAGTCTGTCTGTTTGTTTGTTTGTTTGTTTGTTTGTTAGTTAGCAAGATAACTCAAAAAGTTATGGACGGATCTTGATGAAATTTTCAGGAAATGTTCCTGAAAAATGCTCTCTGAGTGCTTTTCTAGTTATTAGTGTGCATACATCTCCAATGCTCATAATGTTCTGTTCCACCTTGTGATGTCATGAAATGGTAGTTTTCAAGCTAGCAGCTACCTTTTACCTTTTGTTCAGTAGAGATTGGAAATTCCAGGGTTGAAATGATCCAAATGATTCTAGTGAATGTGTGTGGAGTTTAAAAACAAAGTGTAGCACTTCCTGTATTACCACATGACATCACAAGGTGGTGTTTTCAGTTTGAAGATGAAGAACTCGGCCTGAATATGCAGGATTTGCGTGTTAATTGTGTGAATGAAACAAAACACAACTCTAGGCGTGTTTGTGATGAGGAAACATTAGAACATAGATCAGAAAATAGCCTAATATGGGCCCGTTTATGTTGCTGATGGGAAATATTTTAAAGCAAGGATTTTTTTTTTTTAAATATTCTTTATAAAGTAGTTATATGGTTCTTAGATGTTATTTTGGTGACCTTGAAGAGTGACAGCTCAAACTGAAATCATGATTGGTGTCCCTTTCAAGTTGAGTGTACGGTTAGCATGCTAGTTGTTTTTAGCAAAACTCTGCTCTGGAGTTTGATGCTTGTTCTCTTTAAAAGTTGTCACCTTATCACAGTGAATAATTAGGATGGCAGAATGCATCGTCAGTGAGGAATAACTTTGGACCACTGCAAATCGATTAAAATGAACTAGTTTGGTATTTCATGTTTTTAAGACAGTGAAGTAAAAATCAGGTAAGGTAATTTAACGAGCAGACCGTTTTGAGGTTAAGAATGTTTTCTGAATGGAAGTCAGAAATACTTTTAGTGTAGTTTATTCTTCACTTGTCTGGGATCATGTACAAATGAATTAATATTGTAAATTAATTATTTGTACCAGCTATTGATAATTTACACTGACAAAAACTTTTTAAGACTCAAACTAAAAAGTGAGAGAGGCTAACTGAAAAACTTAGCAATACTGTAATTTGTGTGAGAGACTTGTTTAAGCACAGAAATCACCTCGCCGGTTGTAGTTCCAACTAAGTCAGCTCTTCCCGGTCAGATTGTGTTAAAACAAAGCTTATATTAAAGTCTAACCTATGTAACACAGCTTCAGACAGAGCAGTGCCTACACTTTCTATCTCCAATCTTGTGCTTGCAGGTTGGATCCTTTTTTCCCTCTTCCATGTTTTAGTGACAGTCCCTCACATGTAAATCTTGTAGTTTCTGTTTGGTCATTTGAGATGCACCCATGGGCCCACTGTCTGCTGTCTCTTAGTTGTTGTGTGTCCGGTGGTGACGGTGGAGCAGAGTGATTGGAGCTGCTCTGGACATTGTGCTTATCTGTCTCTCTCCATGTCCTCTCTCCTCTCACTCTGTCAGCCACAAACTCTGCACCAGGAAACAAGACTTAGCTGTAGCTCATTTGGAGAAGAAACTGCAAGTGATACAAGAGACTGCTTCATCATGTCTTCCTTGTCTTAAAAAAGTAAAAACAGAACATTTATTTTAAAGGATTTGTGATGGTCCAAAGTTATTCTAAGCATCCTAATTATTCACAGTGATGACTTTAGAATTGCAATTTTCAGAAACCATGTGTGAGACCAGCATGCTAAGTCACACTTCCTGATTATTGTACAATAGAATCTTTATAATTAGATGCAGGCAGTACACAGTGGCTGTATTTTGGCCTAAAGAGCTGCTTATACAATATATCTGTACTGAGGCAAGACCGTTTTTTGCTCAAATACAGTGAGGAAAATAAGTATTTGAACACCCTGCTATTTTGCAAGTTCTTCCACTTAGAAATCATGGAGGGGTCTGAAATTTTCATCGTAGGTGCATGTCGACTGTGAGAGACATAATCTGAAAAGAAAAATCCAGAAATCACAATGTATGATTTTTTTTTTAACTATTTATTTGTATGATACAGCTGCAAATAAGTATTTGAACACCTGTCTATGAGCTAGAATTGTGACCCTCAAAGACCTGTTAGTCGCCTTTAAAAAGTCCACCTCCACTCCATTTATTATCCTAAATCAGATGCTCCTTTTTGAGGTGGATAGCTGCATAAAGACACCTGTCCACCCCATAGGGGAAATTGCCAAGCAGCTTGGTGAAAAAAGGTCCACTGTTGGAGCAATCATTAGAAAATGGAAGAAGCTAAACATGACTGTCAATCTCCCTCGGACTGGGGCTCCATGCAAGATCTTACCTCGTGGGGTCTCAATGATCCTAAGAAAGGTGAGGAATCAGCCCAGAACTACACGGGAGGAGCTGGTCAATGACCTGAAAAGAGCTGGGACCACCGTTTCCAAGGTTACTGTTGGTAATACACTAAGACGTCATGGTTTGAAATCGTGCATGGCACAGAAGGTTCCCCTGCTTAAACGACAGCCCAGAAACCTGACTGATCTAGAGAAGATCTGTGTGGAGGAGTGGGCCAAAATCCCTCCTGCAGTGTGTGCAAACCTGGTGAAAAACTACAGGAAACGTTTGACCTCTGTAATTGCAAACAAAGGCTACTGTACCAAATATTAACACTGATTTTCTCAGGTGTTCAAATACTTATTTGCAGCTGTATCATACAAATAAATAGTTAAAAAATCATACATTGTGATTTCTGGATTTTTTTTTTCAGATTATGTCTCTCACAGTGGACATGCACCTACGATGACAATTTCAGACCCCTCCATGATTTCTAAGTGGGAGAACTTGCAAAATAGCAGGGTGTTCAAATACTTATTTTCCTCACTGTACATGCCGGGGAAAAATGGTTCAGGACCTTTAAAGCATTGTACCGATTTGTGGTGGTGGCACTTCACCAGTATAATTCTATGGAAATAGAAAGTTAAAACTCTGAAACATTCTTTATGGAGATGGATACGTTTTATGCCATACTCTGGAATATTATAGCCAAAGGAACAACATTTCCATGGAAACAAGCAGGTGGAGGCCCTTCTCCAGGCCAGGTCAGAGTCAGTTTTGTGGAGTAAGAGAGTAAAGATGGCTTGTTTTTGAGTTTTTGTGTGCGTGTGCGTGTGTGTCAGAGTAGTAGTTGTAGTTGTAGTATTGATACTTTGTAGCTGATGTCTCTGGGGGCGTGATGCTAACTGTAGGCATGTTCTGTCTGAGGCTTTGTTTCTCAAATTCGACTTTAATCTCACCAGAAAGAACTGACTTAGTTGGAATTTCAACAGGTAAGATGATTAGTGTATGCAGTTACAATCACAAGCTTGCTAGCATTAGCCAACAGTTTTTCAGTCACTCATTTTTTTTTTTTTTTTGCTTAAAATCAAACACCCAAACAGGCACCTGAGATTTTTTTTAATTGAATGTGTGCATTGTGATTCCATGGTAACTGATGTAGAACACTCCCAAAGATGGATGCAACTAATAAAAAAAAAAAATAAATAAATAAAAAAAAAATCTTACAGTGCAGTTATAGTTTTCCTGATCCATTTCTGTGTACTGTGGGAAAGAGCGAAGTCTTGTTGAAAACTTCTAAATGAGAGAATACGAATCGGAGAGCTCATTATAGTCGGAGTAGTGTTTAGTGTGTGCGCCGTGTAGACTTTGTCAGCAGAGATGGAGCTGAGACAAAACAGCAGCTCATCTGAAGAGTCTGAAAAGGTCAGGTGTAAGAAACCAGGAACAGACATCGAAAGGGCAACATGAGACCAGAGCGGAGGAGTCGCAGAGTGTGTGTGTGTGTGTGTGTGTGTGTGTGCGTTTGAGTGTGTCAGCATGTTCATAATGAGATGGCGGTGAGGCAAGGTGAAGTCTAGCAGTGATCTACAAGGACATGTCATTATAAAAAAATACAAGTTACTTCAGATTCAGCCTTACAATTTGGAGGAAATATTGTGTTTTAGTGAGTATAGCACACTGCACAAAATTGATACTGTTGTTGTTAAATAGCAGATCACGTCAGAGCAGTTTTAAGGTATGGTAAGTAGGAATGCACCGATCCGATACTGGTTTCTGATATCGGCACCGATAAATTAAAATTTGGATCGGTTATTGGTAGTGCTGCCGCGATTATTCGACGTAGTCGACGTAATCGAATATGAAGATTAGTCAAACACAATTTTTGTGGTCGAATATTCGCCTATTTATTTTTGGTCTCAAACGGCAACCTTAAATACTCAAAGAGCCATTTGGAGCGTCTCCCACAGAAAAGAAAACACCCGGAGCCACAAAACCCTTTTGACTCTAAACCAGCGCTAACCAGGGGAACTACAGGCAAAACTACAACTCCCAGAAAACGGACTACAACAAGCACCATCCTCCACTACAGCTCATAAGCGCGAGTCTTAAGAGAATTATTTACACCTTTCAGTCTTTTCATCACAACAGTCGCAACATAAATAAAGTGCATGAGTGAAATAAAGAACTGCGCTGCACACGTACGACCTGCACACGTATAATCTCTGAAAAGTTTAACATGAACATCTCCAACGTGATAGAAGCACAGAACAGACTCACCATAGGCAGAACATCCCTCAGTCACAGAAAGAACACGCATATTCCACTGAGTCCTGCCCTTTAGTCCGACAGAAGCAGCACAAGGAACGAGCTGTTTTTTCAGCTCTTCTAGTTTATGCAAATGAGCCATGTGGTTTTAAGTTTCACTTCTGTATAACGTAAACAAATGTGCACTTAAATTATCCACCCGCAGCGAACCAAAAATGCGTCTGCTTCTGTGTCCGTCATCATTTTATTGCGTGTACCGCGTGTACCAGTCTCATCAGCCGTGAAAGCAAATGAATCTGCCCACGTAGCATTAAGCATTACGCCTACATAGTAAAAATAATAAAAAATAAATAAAATAAAATGAGCACATGAAAATTGCAACCGCTTGTTTTTTTTGTGTTTTTTGTTTTTTTTTTGAAAATTAGTCGTTTAGATTAGTCGACTAATCGAAAAATTAGTCGAGAGATTAATCGTTAGAAAATTAGTCGTTAGTGGCAGCACTAGTTATTGGCTTCAAAATATCGGTTCAGTAGATATTGTGGTCCAAAATTGGTGGCAGTTTGCCCCGAAAGTTTCATAATGTTTGAATTTTTATTTATACAGTTGTTCTGTAGTCACAAACAGATAAATAACGTTACACATTTGGTCAGTTCTGTCTTATTTTCTTTTTGTTTTATGGAAATACAGTAAATGCTGTTTTCAATCTCTACACTGGTATCGCTTGATATTGGCAGACTCTTAAAGCCATAGTATCAGACTCTGTATCGGAACTGAAAAAGCTGGATCGGTGCATCCCTAAGAACTGAACTCAAAAATCAAAAAGATTACAAAGATTGGCTAACGCTCAAACTCATTGTCATAGGAGTGTGATATTTTATTTGTAGTTTGAATCAAATTTTCGTACATTTTTGTTGATCTTGAAGGGCCTTTATTGTGCCAAATGTTATTGCGTTATCAAAAATATGTCTGGAGTTGCATCTTATTTTGTACATGTTTTTGAAATTGTGCATTTTTAGGTGGTCTACTCCTTCAGTACTGAACACTTGATTGCATTACTTGACTTCAGACTAGCTTATCTTGCATAAATTTGCATATGTTTATGGTATACATAATAAAATATCTAGACTGAAGTTTGAAGAAGTAGTTTTGCAGAAGTTTATAGCTTAGCTTAAAGGGCACATATTACGCTATTTTCTGATCTTTATAATGTTATAATGTTATAATGTTGTTTCCTCATCACAAACAGACCTGGAGTTGTGTTTTGTTTCATTCACACATGTTTAACACACAAATCCTGCATATTTAGGCTGAATTCTTCTCTCAAACAAAAAACACTCGGTAATACAGGAAGTGCTCCACTGTGTTTTTAAACTCCATACCATCATTAGAATCATTTGGATGATTTCAGCCCTGGAATTAATTAATCATTGCATTTATATAACGCCTTTCAAGACACCCAAAGCGCTTTACAGTTCATTATTCATTCACTCCACACTCGGTGGTGGTAAGCTACTATTGTAGTCACAGCTGCCCTGAGGCAGACTGACTGAAGCGAGGCTGCCAATCTGTGCCATCGGCCCCTCCGACCACCATCACTCACGCACACTCCACTTTCATACTAGGCAATGTGGGTGAAGTGTCTTGCCTAAGGACAACGTTTTTGCTACTGGCGCCCCACTTTAGCTCCTGGAATTCCCAGTGTCTCCCATCCAAGTCCTACCCAGGCCCGGCCCTGCTGAGCTTCTGAGAGCTGACGGGATCAGGCTTTGACAAGGAGGTATGGCCACAATTGACATACAGTTTTTAATATATAAGCACCTTGTTTGACATTATCATATCTGGGCCAATGGAATAATACAATTTGAGAGGTTTGTATTATTACCTATACAAGGCACACCCACACACACAATAACAAAAAAACAAAACAAAACACGATTAAAGTGTGTTTGGATCAGAGCATTTTGATCTTTGGAGATGTAGGAAGACTAATAATAAAGAGTTACTCAGACATGTGTGAATGAAACAAAACATAACTCCAGGTCTGTTTTTGATGTGGTAACAACATGGCTTAAAGCTCACAAGAGTCAATTAGACATTATAACATGTGTGCTTGCTTTTCCAGATGGCCCTCCTGTGTGAAGCGTCTTGCCCAGATACACCTCAACGATATAAACTTTTGAACCTTTGCAATCAGCACGTAGCATAAGCTTCTACTGGACACCCTTTTAAGTTATATTGCTAATAGTTTTGATGACAATTATGGTTTAACTTCCCAACTTTTGAATGTAATGTCACTGAGTCCTTAAGTCAACTGCTCACAACTTTTCCATAATCTACAATCTGTGACATATTTCTTTATCCTTGAGCTGATTTAGACAAAGACAAAACGGAAAATCATCTTTACTGTGCGTCAACTGTGTTTTACGGCATAGTTTGATAATGAAGGAGAGATGGATGAGAGAGAAAGGGAGAGTGGGGCAGAGAGGGGAGGAGAAAGAGGGAGAGAAAGGAAAAAGGAAGAGAAAGATAAAGAAAGGAAGATGAGAAAAGGATAGGAGAGAGAAATTGAGAGGGAGCGTGAGAGAGTAAGAAAAAGGAAAGAAGGAGAGGGGAGTGGGTGGGAGAGAGAGAGAGAAAAAAGAAGGAGGAAAGAAAGAGAAAGAGGGGCGAGAGGGAGAGGAAAGGTAGAGAGTGAAAAAGATACAGAGAACATAGGGGAGAGAAGGGGAGAGAGAGAGCAAAAATGTGAGATGGCGGCGAGAGGTAGAGACATGGAGAGGAGAGGGGGAGAGAGAAAGAAAGAAATAGATAGACAGGCGCTGAGGGAGGTGAGGAGGACACAGGACCTGATCTTTAACCAAAGATCACTCTTCTCCAAAACCAAGAGTTACAGCCTCGTAAAGTCCACACGCACTAAATCAGCTTCATTACACCCGCCCTCTTGTTCCCAACTTTTACTCCTCACAATCTCATCTCCCAAACTGCAAATTGTTAAACTAAACAGACACTTTTTAACACTCTATTCCGGTTCTGTTTGAAAATGAAAAAAAAAATTGCGTATTATCACAGTTACGGGCTCGTGGTGGCATAGTGGTAAGTGCAGGTACCCCACAGCAAGAAGGTTCTGGGTTCATACCTTATTTCTTTCCCTATTTTGCACTTGTATATCGCACAACAATAAAAAGGGCATACTAGATAAACTTCCACAATGCACTTTTAAAGCCTTCACCTTATGAATGCATAAAACAGAACATTATAGCTGGGCATTACTTTTAAAAAATACATTTATGCACCTGAGAGAAAATTGGATTCAAACATGTATTAAAATACAAGAAACACCCAACGATGAATGAATGATTATCAACCATTTTCTTAAACTCTTTTTAAATTACATTTCTGATATGCCATCACAAGCCAAATGCAAAAACTGGCTCCACACTCCAACCTCTGTACCCTGTAACCTTGAGCCGTCTAACTCGCTACCTGTCCATGTGAGTTTGCATGTCCGAAATTTGAAAAGAAAATGAAGGATTTAACTGTAGTTTGACGTAAATAAATGCATAATTGTGATGTCTCTTCTCATAATAACGGTAAGACTACAAGAGTCAAGTAATATTTTTATTTTATGTATTATTATTATTATTATTATTATTATTATTATTATTATTATTATTATTATTTATTTATTTATTTATTTATTTATTTAACAATAAATATTTAAAAATAAATTCTCTGGAGCAGGTTCAGTTGCTTTATATTGGGAGTGGTATTGCATATTGTCCCCAAGATGCAATAACAAAAAGTCTCTGGTGGTGTCATGGTAACCAGACATTTTTTTTTTTTTAAATCTTGATTTAATTTGAGATATTTTGACAGATTCAGACATGCAGATAGTGTGTTTATCTTTTCAAAAATAAGGAAAAGCCCATATCTCCTTATCATATTCAGGGTTAATTGTTCATGCTATTCTAGCTTAAAAACTCCACCCTCTTTTAAAGGCACACAGACCAAAACATGACCCATTTTGAACTCTTTTCAGCAGCTCTGTCTTTTCCAGCTCCTGTCACCTCCCCATATGTCTGTGGCCCTACCCCCTTCCCCTCTCCCCTGTGTCTGCTGTTTTGTATTAGACCAAAGAACAGAAGTGGGGGTGATTCCCAGAGTTGCCAAGTTCACTACTTTACAGCAACTTTGGCCTTCTTTTTTTAAAAAAAGTCTTTAGCAAGTTTTGGGGTCGCACGTTGTGTTTTTTTGGGCTTGTTCCTGTGTTTCACTTTCACGTTATATAATGTGATTTTTTTTTTTTTTTTTAGCCCTTTTTCAGATCTGTTTGATGATAATAGATCCAGTAAAAACTGAAATACAAGATGTTAACTGCTGATTAAGGATTTAAAGCATTTGTTTATGTTAAAGGTGCACTGCGCAACTTTTCTGGTGGAGGATCACTCACATGCTTGTCTCCATGGAGATGTTATACTCTTTGCCAGGAATGTTCCATAGTATGACATTAAACACATCGACCTAGCATTTATTCATTACAAGTGTTTCTATTGCTCAAAAAATACAAGACTTCTCTCTGTGAATAAGGTTGCATCTTCACAGATCCGACCTGTAATGTAGCCTATAGTTGTGTCCCTTGAGATGGATAGGTTTACTCTCTACTGTGGAACATTCTAGACACTCCATGAAGACAAGCAGACGGACCCTCCACCAGAAAAGTTGTTCAATGCACCTTTAAATATGCTATTAAAAATATTTACATACTGCGCTTGTGTCTTCTATAGAGTTATAATCTATGACATCCATGGATCATTATGTTATCATTTCTACAGATTAAATCGCAATATTGATCTAAATAACTTAATAAAAGAAACAAGTCCGCTGATTTCTGTTAGAAAACTGTCCAATGGGACCTGACGTCACCGCAAAGAATCAGCACCTCCAATGGATAACTGCAAATCACAAAAGCAAGCAGCTTTTTCATTTCTACCAAAATCACTACACAACGCTGCCGAATCCTATGCGTATCACAGATTAAGAAATAAATGGTGAAATAACTGAAAACTGGGGTTGACGTCTTGAATACAGTATAAAGATTACTCAAATATATGCACAAATCACTCCAAATACAACTTTGAGAGAGCAAATGAGCAGAGGAAACAACTACAACATAGTTAAACAGTCTAAAAAGTCAATTTTGCATAATAGGTCCACTGTAACATATTTTTATAGGGCTCGGGTTTCTTGTTTTGGGCTTTTTTTTTTTTTTTTTTCAAAGGCTTGGTTGCTTGTTGCTCTCTGAAAATCTGGCAACCCTGGTGATTACTTGATTGCTGTAGCAGATGTTGGCTGGTGTCTAAATCACTGTTCAGAAGGCAGACTGTCCATCAGAGGTAACCGCATATAGCCCCAGGGGACAGAGGAGCCTGGGAACTGAAATGTAGATGTTAATGTAGATGTTTAAAGTGTCCAAAGACTGAAGAGTGAGAAGGTTTAACCCTTTTGACAACCCAAATGATCCATACAAACCACAGACTGCAGGGCTGAAGGCTAGACTTATTTTCAAAACAAGAGTGGAGAGATCGTTTGTCAGTCCAAACAGTGGCAGTCCCAGGGCAAAGCCAATAGAAAACAAAGTCAAGTTTCAAATTAGTTAAAGGTGCATCGTGTAGTGCGGCTTATACCTCCATGCTTTCTACACCTGCTCTGGCAACCGGAGAGGCCAGCTGGTTGTTTTAGAAGTTTGCGTATGTGTACTGAAGACCACAGCCGGCTCAAACTGCGCTGAATAAACCCGCATCATCATCCATGGGAACCGGAGATGTGCGGCGATTCCACGTGCGTGCGGATGTGCAACAGAGGACGACATCAGCAGCACTAACTTTCAACACAAGTGTCTAAAGATAAATCACTTTTAGTGGCGAGTCATTGTTTGTAGTTTTGCATTTGTAATGACTGGATGTTAGTTAGAAATACAGGCCGTCACTGAATCAAACAGTGAGACAGTTTCAGGGCGCGTTTGTGTGAAATGGAGAATCCGGAGGGAGCAGTGAAGTGAGCGACTGTTGCAGTCAGGATTCTGCCTCGTCTGTGTGTTTATGAAGGAGCGATAGTGTCAATGGAATAACAGCACTATTACACATGTGTGGAGGAACATGTGTGTGTTCTGGACCTACTCCACTTCAAGGAAATACATGACGTTTCTTCAGAAAAGACGTGGATTTGCATCAGTGAAAGACGAGTGTGAGCGCGCTGTTCTAACATGACGTTTGTGACACATCAGGCTGTATTATAAGTGAGCCTGTATTATACTGTAAGTGCACCTGTGTGACCAGTGCACTGTTATCGTTAGTAACTCTTCATGATCTTCATGAATGTACATGTTGTGTAGTGCATTACACATGTGTAGAGCTGTCATTTAACTCTCATATGCTTTCTAGATGCATGATAATAAAAATAATAATAATAATAATAATAATAATAATAATAATAATAATAATAATAATAATAATAATAATAATTACATAGACAACAATAGTACTGAAGGCTCCGCTGGATAAATAAGGTGTAGGAATACGACAAATCTGTAAAGAAATAAATAGACCACAATTAGCCCTGTTTGTACAAAGAGGGTGTCAAATACAGTCCAATATACAAATATTAATAAACTATGTAGGTGTAGGTCTCTTATTTGACTCTGTGTACCATTTACTGGCTCAATATATTTGCATTTAATATGTCAGTAAAATAAATACTCATTTGCAATGTAGTATGTATAAAAAATGGTGTTATTAAATTGTTATCAGCTAAATATTAATGTCCACCCCAAGTCTGCTTGTCTACCTATAAAAGTCACCACACACTAGTGGTTTCACAGTATAGTATTAAACCTTTCCATCTTCATGGAGACCAAACCAGATCAAGTTACAGGTCAGATCTGTGGAAAGGCAACCCCACTCAGTCAGAATGCCTGTTTTTCTAGGTACTTTAGACTAGACTATAAAACCATCTGCAATTGAACAAATGTAAGGTAGAGGTTTTAATGTCATATGGTGGAACATTCCAGGCAGCGCAATGGCATATCCATAGAAACAAGCAGGTGACGGACCCTCCATCAGAAAAGCGCCTTTAAGTAACAAAACTGAGTACTTCTTCCACCACTGTTAGAATCCTAATGTTGCTTTTTCTGTGATATGCAGGTCTTGACCATAGAGTCTAGTCTTGACCCATGTCCGAATGCCTCTGGGACGAGCTGTCAGGAGCAGTGGGAGTCTGCAGTAAAACTCTTGAGACCAATTTTTAAAAGTCAAGAGTCTCCAGCTGCTGTTCTGACCTCTGACCTCTGACCTCTGTGCATGTTTTAGGTTAAAGGGGAAGCTGGAACACTGAGAAACCCACTTAGACACAAGGTCAATGGGCAGAATTATTGTTGTGAGTGGATAGTACTTATGTTATGCAGTAATTGGTATAAGTATTGTCTGCATTTTGTTTTTTAGAACTTTTAATTGGGGATGTCAAAAGTATTGAAAATCAGATACTAATCGATTTTATGGATTGTCTCCATGCAGATGTTATTGCTTTGCCAGGAATGTTCCATGGTATGACTTTAAACATATATATCTAGCATTTAACCATAATGGGTGTTTCTATTGCTCAAAAACAGAATAATTTCTTCTGTGAATAGGGGCAACTCTCTACAGATCTGATTTGTACTGTAGCGTAGTGCTGTAACCTGCTTGTCTCCCTTGTGATGGATAGGTTTAATCTATACTTTGGAACATTCTAGAGTAGTAGTATACGCCCATGGACCACTATGGAACCTACTTGGACCACTGAGGGATTACGCAGATATGAGGCCACATGGGAATATAAAAGTAAATACTAGGATTTAATGTTGAAAATCACATTAATTGTCTAAAGAGTGTTTTTATTATTGTGGTATCGGGATCAGTAACAAGTATTGAGTCGATTCTTCAGCCTCGAAATCAAGTTTGAAATTTTAGTATTGTGTCAACACTACTTGTAATACATTCAGTTTTTACTTATTTGGCAAAGAAAAAATGTTATAATGTATTTGTTTCTTTAAAAAATAATGACACACTAGAGATTATCATGGCTGTAAATATTGTATTGAATAGTGAGGTACCTGCGATTCCCAGCACTATAACTCACTCACTACCGTTCTATCTTCCTTAAAACACTAATTCCAGCAGCTGTGTTTTCATTCAGATGTCTCCCCAAACTGTAAGCTGATCTTTTAATGCTTTTATCAAAAACACATGACAGAAAAGGTCCAGAAAAGTGGTTCAAGGCTCCCCAGACTTCTGTTCTGTTTGTACTTAGGGTTTTCTTGGCTGAATGACTTTTTGCATTTATGTAGCGCTCCTGAGTCCTGTCTCTCAGTAAGACAAAGGGTTATGTACAGAACCCCCGGACACGCAATCATGCAGGTCAAAGAACCAAGTATGCGAGATGTTTAGGGACGTCTAGCAATTTATCACTAGCACTAAAACTTTGCAGCTATATTTGCAAAGAAAAAGTGCTATCATACTGAGGGATTATGAGACCGATGGCGACAGTAGCTCAGTTGTGTTTGTCCACTGATCCGAAGGTTGGTAGTTCGAATCCCGCTCTCGACGTAAACACTATTGGTTAAGCGGCCAGATCCACAGGTTGATGGTGCGATTCCAGCTCCCACAGATGAATGCCGGGTGAGTGATTCCTTGATTTAAAGCGCTTTGAAGGTGGAAAAGCGCTGTACAAAAATGTGACCATTTACCATCAGGCTACTTTACTCTCCGCTCTACTGCACATGTGGCCTGCAGAAGGCTCCGCTGTCGTGGCGAGTATCATGTCAGTGTGTAGTAGATTTCAGGCTTTCTTGGGGGGCGGGGCTAGGTGTGTCCATCAGGTATGAATGATGTTCCGCCACTGAAGTTTGGTCGAAACACCACTTATCTGCATTTAGAGCATATGGGTCATTAAGACATATCCCATGTTCATTTACCAGATAACTAATAAACTGTTTTAGTGCACTGACAATATTGCTAGCTAGCATTGCAACATCATATTTTATTTATAATTTATAGGTGGATTATTTGTGTATCAACACAGTGGATGCTGAGTGCAGAAAGCGCCGCTGTCTGTGTGGTTAACATGAACTTTCAACACTAGCTAGTGATGTTGTCAGCACTAAAACAGTTTATCACCATGTGTAAAATAAGTTATGATGCTAAATGAACATTACGTCTTCATGATCCATATGCCTTAAAATCCAGGTGAGTGCGTAAATGACAAGAAGAAATGTCTCGAACATCCTCATACCTGATCGATACACCTAGCCCCGCCCCTGGGAGAGCCTGAAATCTGCCGAAATCCTACGAGACACTGACATGATCCCAGACAGGACTGCGGCTCTTCCTACAGGAGACATGCGCAGTAGAACGCGAAGTGATGTAGTCTGATAATCCCTCTATACAGTAACGTCTATACAGTAATTTTGCCATAAATAGATCCAAACGTGCTCTGGTAGGTTTTGCTCTCACCAAAACAATAAAACAACACATGCTATTCCACTGTTTCTTATTTGTGCATTGAACGCCTCTCCTAGACTGTACCTAATGTAAATCGGACTGCTTACGTTACATGCAGCAAGTACCTGAGTGTACGCACCAGCCTCTCCAGATGTTATTAGGATCTTTGGGATTCGATACACTACAACTCTATTGTAGTTTCCAGGTTTACAGGAAGTTAGAAAAGTCTGTTTAAATTGGACTAAGCTAGTATCCTGACGTGCATGTAAACAGAGTGAATAATGGAGTCTGCATGTTTTCTCTCTTCCGTCCACCGTCCAAAGAAATACATGGGACTAGTGGATCTAAATTGTCCAGGAATATCCATCAAGTAGTAGCAGCAGTGGTAGTCTTTGTGGTATATGGTAATAGTAAAAGTGATAATATGAAGCTATATATAGGAAGTGGCACCAAACAGAGCAGGATTTGGTCTTGTTTTTGTTGCTGAATTAGTCCTTGTTTAGATTTAATTTGAGTTAGTCCTGTTTTAGACCTGTTATAGTCCTTTTGCAGATGTGATTCAGATCTGGTGAAACTCATGAGTCAATGGTCTTTCCAGATGGTACAAGGTGTGTAAACTTCGAAGACCACATTGCTTGATTTTCATAATTACCCCATGTTTCAAACTGTATTTTGATACTAAAAACAGACTTGTTACTCTAAACGTTTTTTCAATATCTCAGTGACTAAAAACATTATTTTTAATACAATGGGGTCTAATTTTCAACCAAAAATAACAGTTTTGGTGTTGTGACTTATTTTGAAATGGATCAAAAACACAATAAACCATTCAGGAAAGGTCATTTTTCAACAGTACCAATGAATGGTTCACATTTTAGTATAAATTATTTATTATCTGGGAGTGGTGGAATGTAACAAAGGATAAGTAGTAAAGTACTGCATTTAAGTATACATTTTAGGTATCTGTACTTTACGTAAATATGCACTATGTAACTTTTTGGTTGGAGGTCCATCACCTGCTTGTTTCTATGTTTTGTCATTGCTCTACCTGGAATGTTCCACAGTATGACCTTAAACAGCTCTACTTTACATTTATTCAATTACAGGTGGTTTTGTAGCTCAAAAATACCTAGAAAAACAGACATTCTGACTGTGAGCGGGGTCACCTCTCCACAGATCTGACCTGTAACTTGGCCTGGTTTGTTTTCCATGAAGGTAGAAAGGTTTAATACCATACTGTGAAACATTCCAGACAAAGCAATAACATCTCCATGGAAAAAAAAGCATTTGACGGACCCTCCACCAGAAAAGTTTGCACCTTTAAGTACATTTTGAAGTAGATACTTTTTTACTTTTACTTCACTACATCTTTGAACAGGACTGAAAAGTAAAAGTATTTATTACAGTTTGAGACCTGATGAAAAAGGCTTTATCTTTAACACATTTGTAGCTTGAGTAAACAAAAATATACAAATAAAAACAGATAGAAAAAAAACCCCTGATTGATTGTATTGTTTCTGCTGAACAAAATTCTCCACGTCTTTACCAAAATCATTATATTTGAAGCTTTATTAGATCTCAAAATATGCCTGAAACCTGAAGTACATTTTTTCTTGTGATACTTTTACTTTATTTCTTTTCTCTGGTATCTGTACTTTTACTTGAGTAACAAAACTGAGTACTTCATCCACCACTAGTATCTGGGTATGATTTTCTTTCGACAAACCTACCTTCCAACCATTTTCTTGTACCATTCTTCATATTTACTTTACACACATTTCCACTGAGGCGCAGGTGACCCCCAAAACATAAACTCAAATTCAGGAAACGGTAATTTAAACTCCAGAGATGTTCATATCCTCCTCTGCTTTCTATGATTTATCTTGAAGCCAGACAATCTCCCAGACGCACAGATGTTCTCCCAGAAAGGACTCCCGTAAAATGAGGAGCCAAAATTTGAACAAAATTATCAAAGATTGTTTTTTCTCGTGGCCGCCGCTGGGTTCAAAGTCAGCGAAATTAAAATGAAACTTTGAGGTTTTGTTAATCAAGCAAAAGCAGTGTTTTTACATCTGCCTCTGCTGATTCTTTGTCCATTTGATGATGGTTTTGGAGTTCTTTGGTTTTGACAAGCTTCAGAAATGTTAAGGTAAAGTTATATTTCAACGTAAACACAATTAATTTTCCATATTTGAATCCTTGGCAGGTTTTCTAAAACTGTCAGAGCGGAGTTTGAAGTGGGCAGTCATCCAAAATGAAATGCTTTGTAGATACTTTCCAAAACATCGCATATGCTAAGTGGACTTGTACTTGGCGAGATTTAAAAGATCTGAATTGCAATGGCTGCTGTGTCGTACAAGGTTCACAATAATGGAAGTACATGCTCAGTTCTATATGTCATTCACGCAAACAAAGATATAGAAATGTATAAAGGTGCACTATGTAACTTCTCTGGTGGAGTGTTCCCTTCCTGATTGTCTCCATGGTGATGTTCATTTTTTAAACCTTGAATTAGATTTAAAGGTCCACTATGTCATTTTTAGTTGGTGGTTTCTATGGATATGTCATTGCTCTGCCTGGAATGTTCTGACTGTGAGCGGGGTCGCCTCTCCGCAGATCTGACCTGTAACTTGGTCTGGTTTGGTCTCCATTGAGATACTACTGTGAAACATTTCAGACAATAACATCTTCATAGAGAAAAGCATTTGACGGACCCTCCACCAGAAAAGTTACACAATTCACCTTTAAGTGGCAAGCAGGTGATGCCACCAGGGCAAGTTACAGCAGAGTCCTGCACTGGTCTGATTTTCACAAACCGCACCCACCCGTACCCGTCATACTTTAAACCGCACCCGACCCGTTTTCTGACAGAATTTTCCGACCCGCAATAAATAAACCCGCCACCCGAACCGTACCCGAACGAAAATAAATCAGAGAGCCAAAATGAAACTCAAAAGTTTATTGCCATGACAGTAGGCGAAGTGAAATGTTAAAGTTCAACTCTTCCGTCATTTTGAAATGCACTGCAGGACATCGCGTGGTTTGAAAATGAACGTGGCAAAGATTTCTGGGAATTAGATTAGATTAGATTAGTTTGTTTCAAGGGGGACAGTGCAATTTCATAAAACACATGAATAAAACATGAGTAAAACAGCCAGAATTAGCCAAAGAGGCTATTTTTCATGCGGGCGTGCCGAACAAAAAACAAAAAAAAAAAAGTCAGATTTTACATTTATTTTACATTTACAATCATGGAAATGAGGTTTTGCAGTTCACTACAATATTTTTTTTTTTTGTAGGCATCTTGTTTTAACCGCAGATTAGACCTGTGCTATAGCTCTTCCGACCCGACCCGATCCGCATCCGACACAGCGCAACATTTTCCACCCGTTTCATGAACATTTGCGGTTCACCCGCGGGTACCCGAACCAGTGCAGGTCTCTAAGTTACAGGTCAAATCAGTGGAGAGGAGATCTGTAACCACCACCACCACCAGAAAAGTTGTATAGTGTGCCTTTAAGTGACTAAAACTGAATTTAAATTGGGTCTAAACAAGTACATTAAGAATAACAATGTAGTGGTAAGGTTCTTCTGTCGTCAGATGAAAATGTGGCTGCTAATCTGTGCAAACCACCTCCAACTCCGTCAGTGTCTTGCCCAAGGACACAACAACACAGACTAGTCAGAGCCCGAATCAAACTTTGGTATTAAGAGAAGGTACGTTACAGGTTGAGAACCATTCGACTGACCGATAAATATAATCTGTGGTGGATGAAGTGCTCAATTTTAGAGTACAGATACAGGGGCAAAAAGTTAGGTATTAAAGTACCTGTTTAAAGAGATTTTTGGAACAATTAAAGAATGAAATGTTGTGATTTTGATAAATAATTTAGCTGATTTTAAGTCATTCAGTTGATTTAAGTTTTGTAGCTGTTTTTGTGTTTCTTTTTTGGTTTGCTCAAAGTTGGGACATTAACTCAAATTAAACATGATAAAAAATAAACTCAGCCCTCTCAGAAGGTCTCACGCCATAAAGAAAAGTACTTTTTACTTTTCACCCCCTCTAAAATGTAGTGGAGTAGAAAGTACAAATACCTGCTCTCAAATGTAGTGAAAAGTAAAAAGTTACTTTTTTAGTTAAGATACCTAAAATGTGTAATTGTACTTTTACTTTTGTACTTCATTACCTTCCACTGTTGAATATAATAGTCCCCATCTGCTGTTAAGGTTTATATTTGTATGTAAACCTGGGCTATTCTTGTCATTCAAAAAGCAATGAAGCATGTTCAAGGCAAACAGTTTTATCTGTGAGAGACACTTGTGATAAACGACTCTCATTACTGCCATCCATGTTAACAAATATAGACATTCAGGCTTCACTGTGCTTCACTCGTGCTATCTTTAGTTAAGTTAATCCTTTATTATTAGTCTGTCTACATCTCCAAAACTCAATATTCTCTCTTCCACCTTGAGATGTCATGTAGTGGTATTTTTCAAGTTACTAGCTACCATTGATCTTTCAATTCCAGAGCTGAGATTATCCAAATGATTCTAGTGAAAGTGGAGAAACAGTGTGCTCCACTGTGTGTATCTGTGCAAACCATCTCCCTGAAGTGCTCCACTGAAACTCAGTGGAGCACTTCAGGGAGATGGTTTGCACAGATTGGCAGCCTTGTTTTCATCAGTCAGCCCCAGGGCAGTGTAATAAGGGCCTTTTACAGTCACTATGGTTACACTCACAGCTAAATCCTAATAAGCAAATTACTTTTTAATTTTTTTTATTTTACACTTTTAATTCTTTTTAGTCATTTAAAGGCACACTTTTCTGGGAGCGGTCAACTGCTTATTTCTTTGCCTCCAGTGTTCCCCAGAATGGCCATAAACATTTCTTTCCATCTTGCATTTGTTTCAGTAACCAGTGGGTAATTGTATCACCACGTGACATCACCAGGTGGAACAGTGTTTTCCATTTGAGAGAAGGAACTCAGTCTAAATCTGCAGGGTTTGTGTGTTAAACATGTGTCAATGAAAAAAAACACAACTCCAGGTCTGTTTGTGATGAGGAAACATTATAACACAGATCAGGAAATAGCATAATATGGACCCTTTAATACTACTTGGAAAGACAGCTACTCTGAAAGATTTTTTTTTTTTAATTTTCTGAAGTACATTTTCGCATTATCAGTGACTACAGTAGTGCTAATAGTTTCACTTCTAAATACAGTGGTCTCCGTGGCAGCTTCATTATTGTCGTTTTTCTGTCAGCTCTTGTTTAAAAGTCTGATCACCGCAGCTCCCAAACGCATTATGTAAATGTTGGTGCAAAGAAGTGATCAAGCACAAAAACTCCTTTAAACTGCGAGATGTGCTGCAATTAACCAGCAGTACTTCAAACCGGCTTTATTTAAATACACAGTTGGAATATGGTAACACAAGGTCAGGTAAATATGGGCTATTTAGCATCACTTCATTTCTTTTCTAAAAACAACAACTCATTAGAAGTGAGTTTCCCAAAGACAAAATCATATGGGGAGAGTTCCCTGTGTCTCTACTCTGAAGTTTTGAATGAGAACGTGGTGGTGGGTAGTAGTAGTAGTAGTAATGGTAGTGGTGGTGGTAGTGGTAGTAGAGGTAGTAGTGATAGTTAAAAAAAACCAAATAATTATAGTAGTAGTGGTGGTGGTACTAGTAATAATAGTAGTGGAAGCAGTGGTGCTAGTAGTAGTGCTAGTAGTAATGGTAGCAATAGAAGCAGTAGTGGTAGTAGTAGCGGTGGTAGTAGTAATGGTAGTAGTAGTGGTGGTGGTATTAGTAGTGGTAGGAGTAGTGGTGGTGGTAGTGGTAGGTTGTAGAAGTGGTGTTATTTGTAGTAGTGCTAGTAATAGAAGTAGTGGGAGTAGGAGTAGTAGTAGTAGTAAGAGTACTAGTAGGAATCAGAATCCGTATTAAGTATCGAGTTTATTCCTCAGTATCAAAATCGAGTCTGAAACTTTTAGTATCGTGACAAAAGTATTTATATCTTACTTGTCCGTCACGCAGCTTTAGAACAACTTTTTCAGACAAAAAAGTGAAGCATCAGCTCTTCTCCAGAAGGCTCATACAGAACAAGTTTACAGTAGATAAAATGTTTGATAACTAGATGAAGACTGTGATTCGCAGGCTGATTTTTGTCACGTTCTCCTTTTCCGATATACTTTCTTGGGGGAAAAACACAATTTATGAGAAAAGTTATGAGAAAATGTTGGAAAATGCACCTTTAACCACATCACAAATATTGTTGTTGTATTTTGTATTAGCCGTAATTGAGCACTGGTTGCAGTAGTAAAATAAAACTTAAAGTATTTGTAGTAAAGCCAGTCTGCAATGGACAGTGTTGGGAAGTAACAGAATACATGCACCAAGAATACAAGTACTTATTCTGGATACAAACTTTTAGTACCTGTATTCTGGTACAGTTATTTTTTCATTTGGTGGTATTCAGAGTACAGTTACTTTACTAAATTGAAATGAATACACAAAGATACTTTATCATGTAATTTTGTCTTAATTATTAGTGTGACAAAAACAATAAACAAACAACAAAACAAGTGTGCATTTTTTTTCCTTCTCTAATAAGACATAAGTTAATGAATGACAAACAGGGCAACAAAAATAAAGCAGTTTGTAATACTACTTTTACTATAATGTTAAAAGTATCCTAAGTATTCAGAATACAGTACTCTGACTGGCCCATGTATCAGAATACTTTACAAAATACATTTAATTTAATTTGGGTATTCAGTATTCTGTAACTAAATACATTTTCAAAGTATTTTTCTATGGTTTGGTCCGGTGAGCAGTGTAGCAAGAAGCCACCTCTTCACAATGCACTTAATGAAGTAGTTGTATTAGCAGTACTGTAAATTAAGTACTGGTTGCAGTAGTAGTAGTAGTAGTAGTAGTAGTAAGTTAAAGTATTATTAATAGTTTTATAGAGTATATTTGGTCGGGGGCTCAGTGTAGTACAAAGCCACCTCTCCACAATGAGCTTAACCACATCACTTAATCACAAGTTATTGTATTTGCAGTACTGTAAATTCTATAGTACTGGTTGCAATAGAAGTTAAAGTATTTGTAGTAAAACAGGTATGCAGTGAAGAAGTTTAAATCCTCTGTTTGGTCCGGTGAGCAACGTAGCATAAAGCCACCTTTTCACAGTACACTCACAAATATATTTTTTGAAGTACTTGAAATTAAGTAGTACTAGTTGCAGTAGAAGTTAAAGTATTTGTAGTAAAACCAGTTTGCAGTGGAGAAGTAAGAATTCTTTCTAGCTGGGTGTCGATTGAAGCCACGTCTTCACAATACACTTAACCACATCACAAATATATTTTTTGAATTACTATAAATTAAGTAGTACCAGTTGCAGTAGAAGTTAAAGTATTTGTAGTAAAACCAGTCTGCAGTGGAGAACTTTAAATTCTGTGTTTGGTCTTTGGCTTATGTGATACGAAACCACCTCATCACAATACACTTAACTACACTACAAATATAGCTTTTGCAGTACTGTAAATTGAGTAGTACTGGTTGCCGTAGTAGTTAAAGTACTCGTAGTAAAACCAGTCTGCAGGAGAAGTTTAAATCCTCCGTTTGGTCCGGTGAGCAGCGTAGCAAGAAGCCACCTCTTCACAATGCACTTAATCACACAGAGCAGTAAATATGTAATTACAGCACGAGCCCATACACACACACACACACACACACACACACACACACACACACACATATTTACTATGCACGTCCCGCTCCAAACTTATGAACAAAAAGCCTGACACTTATCTATGAAAGAATTCCATCTTTTTCCACTTTGTGTCGGCCGGGGCTGGAGCTGGAGCTGGAGCTGGCTCACTTCAGCGTTTGTGATCTATCTCAATGCCACGCCTCAACAGATTCAATCAGAGCAGCTTTTTTTCTGCGCTTGTTGTTTTATTTTTCCTCCACTCTTTCTTTCTCTCGCTCTCTCTCTCTTTCATTTAGCCCATTTCTTTCTCGCATTCTCTCTTTCTGTCCCCCCACCCTGCTCCCTCCATCTGTATATCTGTATACTGAAGTCACTCCCCTCTCTCCTTTTCTTTCCCTTTGTCTCTTTATCTTTTTCTTCCTCCTTTCTATCTCACCCTGTCTCTCTCTTTCCACTGCTCTCGCTCTCACTCTACCTACTACTCACAACCTACCTATCTATTCTTTCTACACCTTTACCTACCCCTACTCTTTTGTTCTCCCTCCATCTATACCTCCTGCTCTCTCTCCTTCTCTCTCTCTCTTTCTCTGTCTGTCCCTCCTCTCTCTCATTCTATCTCTTTCTCTTTCTCCCCTTCTCCTCCTCTCTCTCTCTCTGTTCCCTCTCTCCTCCTTCTCTCTTTCTCCCTCCCTCTCCCCTCTCTCTGCGTCTCTGTAGGATCCAAATATCTACAGAGCGAGTGGCCCCATGCGCCGCTCTCCCTGTGAGTCTAAACACAGGCAAACACAACATGGCCGCCGCACAGTGAGGAGCTGCTCATTGGCTGATGGACTGAGCCTCTCCAGAGCTCACGCTGCTCTGGGGATGTGATGGCACTTTAAACTGAAGCTGGCGGTGATGCAGTGAATTTAAATGAGCTTTGAAAATGTCATCTAGATATAATTCTTAATAACAATATGGTTACTTTATACATGTTTTGGACATGCGAGAATGGTGTTTGCCCATTAAAAAAATACACCTATCTATTGATGTATTTATTCATTCATTCCTATTGTCCAACCATCTTCTGGACACTGGTCTCTTTTCGTGTTTTATTGTTAAATTTATGATACCTTTTTTAGCTATGCTGCTAATTTGTCCTTTGGAAATGCTTCAGTCCCTGTCGTTGCCAGTAGAGGGGGACACACCTAATCCAAGCATTCAAAACGAAAGAGAAAGACAAATTCTACAAAAATAACTAGGGACGGGACAAGATCTCATGCCACGAGATTGTGCACACAGATTTTTTCCGTGTTCTTTTTTTTTTTTGGATTGGATAAAAAAATGGAGTCCTGCGAGTTACATTTTTTCAGAAGCTGTAGTCTCAAAAAGCAGTGCTAATGCAGAAATATTAAATAAAAGTAAAATAAATCAAAAATTGTTAGGCTAAGATTGGGAACTAGATTTGCACAATTTGTCAAAATCTCGTCTTGTCTCGTTCTCGTAGATCCAATCTCGTTTCTCATCTCGTCTTGTGGAAATTGTATCTCGTCCCATCCCTAAAAATAACACATTTGATTAAATTTAATATTTGTAGTTCTTGCATGGATTACTCGTAATTCTGTATAGTAGTACAACACAATGTGGCAGATACAGAGGCAACGATAAAAGTACATTTTTATCGTATTTATAGACTTATTGATTTTCTACTTCTAAATCTGATTATGAAAACTAATCAATATTTTAGATCCATTACTCACGCCAGTCCCCAAACGTGACACCTTCAGTATGTGCGTGTCCGTGTGCATGTGTGTGTGTGTGAGAGTATCTATGGCACAAGTGAGTTACTGAGGCCTTTGTTCTCTGTCCAGTCCAGATTTATGCTGCGTTCACTGACCACTCTGACATCCCATTACTGTAGTGGGCTCCACTTTTATTAAGCACACATAATATGAACACAAGCCTGTCACACACCACTCACTGTTGAATCTAATCAACTTCCAATGGTTTTAATAAATTTAAATACTCCTCAGACAGGCTACGCTGGCTGGTTTTGCAACTTTTTAGAGAAGTTCTAAGTAGTACTGTAGAAGTTACTGGTATGGTGCAGTTCAATAATGAGGACGATAAAGTACATTATGGTGCAGACAAAATTGGTTTCACTTTAGTGGTGATAGGCAACAAAGAGATAAAGAGAAGCCTGGATGATGCAGATGGTTCTACTGTTGATACTTTGCAGTGATATCATGCTGGGGGTGTTCTACATGTATATTTATGCTTGAATGTTTCTGTAGTTACCATAAATTTGAATTACTGTGTACTTATTGTGCCATACTGATAAATTTGCCTTGCTTTGCCTAGTGACACAATGCAAACGTTGGCAAACACAGCCAAAAAAAAACTTTTAAGATAAAACACAAAATAAATTTAAACAGCACATTTTCAGGAGCCTGTGATAATACGAGCGTTCATGGTCCTGTTTAGGAGTTTGAAGTTCAACAAAATGGTGAGAACGACTAACTGATTGGAAAACTGTTGGCGAATGTAGATTATTATTTAAAAGCACAGCACAAGCAGCTCACCTGTTGTAGTTCCAGCTGAATCAATTCTTTCTGGTCACATTGAGTTAAAACTAAAATCAGATTAAAGCCTAATTTGAGTTTAAGACAGAGCAGTGTCTGCAGTTAGCTGTTGATGAGATCAGGTGCAAAGTATAAATTGAAAATGAGGGTGTCGCATGGAGGTGGACTATTGATTGGAGTGGACTATTGATTGGAGTGGACTATTGATTGGAGTGGACTAGGAGAGGGGGAAAAAAAAGCAATTATTCTACTCTTCACATGGCGATCTAGTGAAGAGCTAGGGTTTCAGTCAAAATATTAATGTTAATACTGAATATTTTTTCCCATGTTATAATGTTGTTACTTCATCAAAAACACACCTGGAGTTGTGTTTTGTTTCATTCATACACATTTGACTAACCCTTTATTATTTGTCTGTCTACATCTCAAGTTAACAGCTACTTTTTTCCTTTAATTCGGTAGAGATCAGCCTAAATATGCAGGATTTGTGAGTTAAACATGAATCAATGAAACAAAACACAACTCCAGGTCTGTTTGTGATGAGGAAACGTTATAACCTTGACCAGAAAATAACGTAATATGAGCCCTTTAATCGAAGTTTCTGCGCATCATAATATGCAGCTATGATTCTCCAGATAAGGAGGTTCCTGGCTGCGTCTCATTTCTCATTTCCTTGCTTCCTTCTCCTTGATTCCTCTCCTCGATTCTGCAGGAAATGGGTGAGGAAGTCCCGCCCACAGAGGAGACGCAGGAAGAAGAGAGGATATAAACTCCTCACTGAGACCAATACAGTTTGATTCTATTCTCTGATGTCTGCACCTGAAGCCTCCCTCATGTTTACTCCTCCATTCTGTGGTTTTCTTTGGGACACGCATTTGATTGACGACTGAAATATGGAGGCTCGGGGAGAAGGAAGCGAAGAAAGAGAAATGGCTTCCTGGTCATGTGAGACTTAACGGAGAAATCTTCCAGCTAGGGGCCAGAAGCTGTACACAGGTGGGCTCTGAGATGTACCACTGTGCTTGGACTAATTAAAAACAAAAATCCACTTACACTTCTCATATCTGGAGACAAGTCTGATGCGCGTGACTCAGTCTCAAACTCACATCTCACCTGAGACAGAATATATTGCTTTACATCACAGTTTCTAAGTCCTTGTATGGAAAATTTGGCATGGCAAGTTTATTTGCATAGCACAATTTGTACACAAAGTGCTTTCAAAGACATTCAAATCACGATACAAACAATTCAAAACATCAATGATCATCATAAAAGAAAAAGACAGTGACATTAAATGAGAGAGAAGAGTGCAGGAATAAAAACCTTTCAGTCATCTGCAGCTAAACAGAATCGTTTTGAGCCTGGATTTAAACAGAGTCAAAGTAGAGGCTTGTCTCACATCTTCAGGAAGACTGTTCCAGGTTTTAGCTGTAGAAAACTGAAACGCTGACATGTTTAGTCCTGAGTCTGGGCACCAGTAGGAGGCTGGTCCCTGAGCTCCTCAGAGTGCAGATGGTTCATGTGGCACTAACATGTCAGAGATGTACTTTGGTGCTCGGCCATGGAGAGACTTGTACACAAGCAGAGCCGCTTTAAAGTCTCTGAACCACAGGGGGCAGTGCAGAGACCTGAGACCAGGACGCATCTGCTTGGACTTCCTGGTTCGAGTCAGGACCTGAGCTGCAGCGTTCTGGATGTACTGCAGCTGTCTTACAGCTCATTTGGAGAGGCCAGTGCACAGGCTGTTACAGTAGTCTAACGTACTGGAGACAAACGCATGGAGAAGTCTCTCCAAGTCTGCTTTAGACAGTATACTTTTTGATTTTTGCTGTGTTTTTAGGTGGTAAAAGGCTGCAGATGTTATTGATTTGATGTGGCTTCAAGTCTGAGTCCATTATTACCCCTACATTTCTAGCCTGATTCAAAGGTTTTAGAGAGAGAAACTAGAGGTCCAATACTGCCTTATATTTTACTGCAAAAACATATTTACGTGGATTAAAATGGCTTTCAGAGTAGGCGTCATATTTTCAGTAGTACATTTTAGATACATTTATTTTTGCTTAAGTGTCTTAATATTTATTTTGCATTCAGAATTAACGAATGTAGAGCAATTAGGAGGAAATGCATTATGGGTTGACTTTATATTCACATGGAAAGTTGGAGCGATAAATAAAACACATTTTGACTAAGTAACAAATTTGATGAGTCATGTTTTTCAGTGCAGCTGATTCCTGGAAGAGAAGTCATAGTGCACAAGGACACGGTGACACACGCTTTTGTAACCATGTCCACAGCTCATTAGTTCTAGTGCAGTTTATAATATTTGACTATTTGACTGGAGGCACAGGGATCTGACGAGTTTTATCCACAAACTACAATATTTGGCTAAAAACAATGTACTTATTACGTCAATAATCCTACTCTGGCAGATATTTTTTGGTATAAAGGAACACACAAGTCAAAATGACCTACTAAACAGAATAATTGGTATTGGTAAAAAAAAAAAAAAAAAAAAAAAACAAAAAAACAAGGTAAATATCCTGAATTTCAAAGGGCCCATATTACGCTATTTTCTGATCTATGTTCTAATGTTGTTTCCTCATCACAAACACCTGGAGTTGTGTTTTGTTTCATTCACACATGTTTAACACACAAACCCTGCATATTTAGGTTCTTCTCTCAAACAGAAAACACTCTGTTCCACCTTGTGATGTCATGTGGTAATACAGGAAGTGCTCCACTGTAGTTTGCATTATAGGATCAGTTGGATAATTTCTGGCCTGGAATTGCTAATCGCTACAATTTTACAGCTCCTTTTACCTTTAGTTCAGTAAACTACTGCTTTGTGACATCACAAGGTGGAACAGAGCATTTTGAGCTTTGGAGATGTAGACAGACTAATAATAAAGTGGAGTTGTGTTGTGAATGAAACAAAACACAACTCCAGGTCTGTTTTTGAGGAGATAACAACATTACAACATGGCTATAAGCTCACAAGAGTCCATTTTGCATAATATAGGACCTTTTTGGTAGAGAGTTTGCCGTTTACTTGTCTTCGTGGAGAAGTTATTGCTTGTTCCACAATATGGCATTAAATTTTCTCTCTATACGGACGAAGGGTGTGCAAAAATATCGAACTATCAATATATTGTAATACTAAATTTGGTGATATAGTATTGTTTTCACGGGCTGCTGTATCAATATATCACCAAAAGTATTTTTTGGTTTCTTTTAACGATTTTTTTTTTTTAAAGCTACAAACTCTTGATCAGGCCATATACGAATCAGCTTTACTCCTGTAACAGACATAAATACTAAAACTGGAACTGAAAAAAAAAAGTTTATATGCTATGGTTTGTGTTTTTAATATGTTTTAATTTGTCTGTTTGAATGCATGTATGAATGCTGTGCATGCCGGGCTTTTCGCACCCCTTTTTCCAATGTGGTTTTTATACTGAAAATGGCAAATCAACTGAACTGAACTGAACTCTATTAATATGTCTTCACACATTCAGTACAATGTTACAACATGACGCTAACTTAAACATTTGACAGTCCAAAAAAATGTACAAAACTTAAAATCAGCTCTCAGCTTACACGTGAAAACGTCTTATCAACATGTGTTCTTGTATTTATGCAAACAGTAAGTCAGTTTTGTGAAAGTTATTCTTTTCAGCCAAGGCAGAACTTACCCTCTGCAGTCTCCTATGTGCTACTGAACGAAGTGAAACTATCAAAAGAAAATACACGGGAGCAGCGCGCACTTCCAGTTTTCTAAAATAAAACGTCAACATTATAACATTCACATATAAATTTTAATGAAACATGAAATACAAACAGTACAGTACAGTAATAAGTGCATTTTTTACTCTGTTAAACCTCACTACAGTTTTGTTGCTTATTTGGTGGATGTATCATGATAATATCGTATCGTGGGCCGTGTATTTTATTGAATCGTGGGGGACCCTGTGATTCCAAGCCCTAAGAGGGACAAACAGGCAACACCACCAGGCAACGTTATAGGTCAGATCTGCGAATGGGCAAACTCTTTCTCAGTTAGAATTCATAGTTTTTTCTTGATTTGAAATGGATTTAAAAGTACAGGCCAAGACTATGTTCTTTCTTTTTCTCAACACAGCGTCCAATCCTTTCTCCTCTTATGTCCCTAACAGCACTGCACTGCCTCTCATTCTCCAGCCACACTAACACTAATGTGCTTCTCTTCCTCTCCTCTGTGTAAACTGTGCTTCAGTAACTTTTATTTGACACCACAATTCTCCACCATGGCTAAAGAACACGCTAAAGAACCTGTGAACACACACATTAAATTGTAAATTTAAATATACTTTACACATCCTGTTTACTAAAATATCAGCCATTTTTATAACCAGGGGAGAGGTCAGGGGTCAGACCATGTGGAGGCAGCACGTACAGTCAGTTCTGTAAAAGTCGGACTGTAGATGGCCATAATCAGTTTAAACCAGGATACGCACGCACACGCACACGCACACACACACACACACACACACACACACACACACTGTACATAAGAATCTAAAGTATAAATGGTAAAATTAATATTGCTAGTGATCTGCTAATGTTAGACACCATATACCTGCCTTCAGACTTCAGTGTTGTTGTTAGCTGTTTAATTAAATGTACATTACTTATTTTCTGTTCAGTTGTGTGAACAGTTTATTAGGGATACACCGATCCAGCATTTTCTGGATGCTGATACTTTGGCTTTACGTATCTGTCGATAGCCGATATCAACCGATACTAGTGCAGAGACTAAAAATGAGTTTAAGGTAACTATAGAACAACTTTGAACACTTTTACTATTAGGTGTTTAGACCAACATTGTCCAGTAAATCATCTTACACACATTTATACACCAAAATGGGATATCGACTGAACCGATATCCGAGCCATCAAAATGTTGAATATCTGCGCCGATATCCAATACCAGTGTCCTGTTGGTGCATCCCTATAAGAAAAAACAGATCCACACAGCAGTTCTTTGGAGCTCCCAATTTTTTAAACAGTTTTTATTGTAATTTGGTTATTTATAATTATTTATTCACATACACAACCATGGTCTTTTTAAGAAACTCAAAACACTTGTGTTTAAGCCTGCCTCCTACTTGGACCACTTCAGGCCAGCCTCCCTCACACACGCCAATCTCTCAAAGTGTCTGCTAGCATCAGTCTGCAGCCCCATAGCCCAGACTTCACCCTGGTAAATGTACACTAAACAAAAGTTAAACTCACATCGCATTTCTCAGGCCAGACAAGTTCATCCATCAGCCAAACACACCAGAGCTTTGATACGAGCTCCCTGACTGATGATTACATTTTGAATGGATTTGGATTTTGATGTCATGAGGAGACACGCATTTGTCACAGAATGAAAACTGTTTATAGCAGAAATGTATTTGAGATGAGAAGTGGTGGTTTGTAAATGCTTTGCAGTCTAGCACTTTATTTAACATTGTTGGACATATTTGTATGGATTCTCCCTGGCTTTATCCTACTCTTCAACTTTGAAGGTATTCATTGCTAACACACGACATATTTAGATCGCCTTTTATCATTTTGAAAATGCTATATTTGCCAGAAATGTTGTTTCAGTTTCGTTTTTGATGCTCTGTGTCTCCTCTCCCTTTGCTCCCCAAGCTAAGTCACTCCCCCTTCAAAGCACTAGCACAACACTGCACATCGCATGAGGTTTGTCAAGTTATTGTGTGTTATTTTGTATCATGCTCAAATTCCCATGTAGGCTTGTAGGCTGAGCCATTCATTTGGAATAAAATATAGTTTACTCTAAGTGAACATTTTTTTTTTTTTTTTTTTTTGTCGTTCATGCATATTTTTCTCTTTCACCATCGTATGTATGAGCACAATACACCAGAATAGACTATGCTGAAAGTGAGCCTATTATAAAAGAATAATAAATAAATATTGTGACTGACTTGTTACATTACACAAAGCTCACTCTTGTCAGATCCAAAACACTCCAGGTATGTTTGTGATGAGGGAACAACATTATAACACAGATCAGAACATAGCGTGACATGTTCTGTTTAAGTGTTTGTTTACCTCACACCATCTGAACTTACTTTCCCACTAACCGACACCACTCTGAAGAGATAAGCCTGTGAGTGCATATATAAGTGCTTTTATATATTGCCTGTATTATTTTGCATGAAGTGGTCCTCGTTGTGTACTACTTTTCAATACTTTGACCTCTTCTCTCCGCCGCCATTGAAGTACCTTTAATAATTAACATTTCATTCAAGTCTTTTTCTCCTCTACTTGCATTAATTACACAGACCAGTGGCGCTGTATTGCACGTATGGCCCTCTTTGTGTAGTAAGCTGTTAAATGGAGCTTGTGGTGGTGCACTGACGCAGGTACGGCCCATTTCCTCTGCACGGCTGCTCTCCGCGTTCACTCCCAACATAATGCACTAATTACATCTGTAAACAGCAGGCAGACAAATGCGTTATTTACCTGGCCCTCCTCTGGTCTGATCCCATTCAAGTGATTCAGATCAAGATGTAATGTGTTTTTTCTGTCCCCGCGGCAATGAAAAGATGAGTGGGGAGAGAGTGTTTGTCTCAATAGGTGTGTGCAGTGTTGCGTGTCCTCTTGTGTTGGTGTGTGTGCGTTCCTCTTATCATCGAAGGACATTGTTTTGATTGTATTGTTTTGGTGTCAGTTGGCGTGTGTGGTCATACTGAGATGGTCGCGCTTATTCACTGCCGTTTAAATTGCACTATGTAACTTTTCTGATGAATGGTACACCATCTGCTTGTCTCCGTGGAGATGTTTTTGCTTTGCTGAATGCAGTGGTGGGAACTACTCAATTTTGTTACTTAAGTAAAAGTAGATACGAGAGTAAAAAAAAAAAAACTCAATTAAAATTAACGTATCACTTGGAAAAATCTAAGTAAAAGTATTAAAAAAGTACCCATTAAAAATGTATTTAGTGCAGATTTTCAGATTTGTTGTTCGTAGCTGTTTTTATTTGTATACGTTTGTTACTCAATCTATGTACCTATTATGGCATTAAACTTTTTTCCTTGGAGACAAGTGGCAATTTCATTCATAAAAATAACACGTTTTTCACCTATAATAGATTAATGACAGACAGTGGTCCTAAGATGGTAAAATTGTAGTGACAGACTAGTTCACTATAGTTGTCAAACTGCAGGTACCTCAAGGACCTCTGCAGTTCTTGTTCTAACTAAAATCATTAGTTTAGTCTTGTGCATTTTTAGTTCATTTCAGTCATGATCAAATTATTTGCAGATCACATTAACCAGCCTGGAGCTTTTGAATGGACATGGCCTATAAGTCAGTCCAGTGGCAGTAAGCATGTCATTTGTGGAGCAGTTCAGATACATGTACATTTTTGTATGAAATGGTCGGTGTTGTCTTAGGTGGTCTTCACACATGTTGCTGCACTCTGTGGATGGACCCCAGTGTGCTCTAGATTTAGTTGTTTACTTCACTTTTGGGTCGCTCTTGTTCACATGCTCTGTACATCGTTCACTTCAAACACACACCATGAGCCACATGAAAGTCCATCAGCTGATCAAAGATTTTATGACAATGGGTTTCAAACGAGCAGAGCCCCGTGAATATGCACACACTCACTTCCCTGGTGCTATATGCGGTGGTCTTTCTTTCACCTGTGGTTAAGTACACCATGAGGACTGTACGTGCTGTGATAGTTCAGAAAAAGCTTTTTTGAACGACGCACAGACAGAGGAAGGCTCACCTGCATGGACAGAGGCAGGAGGAGACGTGTCGCTGATATTAAGTTGATCCAAATTTCCTGGACAGACGAATTTGTCAAACAGCAGCTACGTTCAGATCACAAATATACAAGATCCGAGCTCTTTTTACCCAAATCCAAGCACTGTTACTGTCACCTCATACTGTTTATGTAATTTATTTGAAAAAAATATAAACAATTGTGATTGAGGGAAATCCCAATAATTTTTTTGGTATAAATGTCATCCATATAGGTGTTGTCCTGTTACCTGGTTTAGCTATCATATTTTGTTTTAAAACATTTCTGAGAACTTTGTAGCAAGCCTAAAGCCCAAAGTTGTCCATATCCACAAGTGCAGTGATCATGACCAACCTCTACTGTCTCTGTTAATAAAAATGGAGGATCTGAGAACGTATTCAAAACTCCAAAGTATTGAAAGCAGCACAAGTGGAGCAGAGCAGATGTGAGCATTTCTCAGTCCTCATTCGGGTCATCACTCCAATATCAGAGACAAACTGTGCTTTTTCTTCATCTCATTGTAAACAAGCCAATACAGGGGCTTAGACAAAGTGCTGGGGCTTTATTGGCATTTTTCACACAGCTCGATAATACAGGCAAAATGACTCTTTAATGTTTAGTGCAGTCAAAGAGCTGTACTTAATTACCAAATGAGATTACGGTTTCAGACAAGACCGAGGCGCACAGAATGAAAGAGAACGCAGTGGAGACTGATTTTTCTGCTAATGCACAACTTTCATGTTTTAAGAGATTTTTACTCCATCATTGATCTGTCCGACTTTACTAAGCTGCGGTGTACACGGGGCTTGTTTAGTACGATCACTCATTGTGGGTTACTTATTTCAAAGCAGATTTACTTTACTAGGTTCTATATTGGTTCAACATTGAGTCTTGTGAGCTTTAAGCCTCATCACAAACATACAGGAGTTGTGTTTTGTTTCATTCACACATGTTTGATAATAATCCTGCATAATTAGTTGGCCTATAGTTACTTCAGTGTGTCTCAGAGAATAAGCAAAGCAAATGTATTTATTTTTTATTTATTTATTTAACAGAGACAGTGCAGTCATCCATAGTCACAGGCAGAGTGTGCAACTGATGCGACGCAGATAGTGCGTAGCTGGTGCTCATTTTCAACTCCCGTCCCTGGTTTTGGCTTTTCCTGCACTAAACAGAAACACTCTAAACGGACAGTCTTTAAACACATTTTTACAACACTGCAATTTCACATTTCAGACACTCCCACATTCAAACACACTTTCACACACACATACACACACTATACAACACAATATTTACAGATGGGTTCATCGTTGGTTTGTTTTTTAATCAGGACTTGAGCCTCAAGGTGATGTCCATAGTTTACCATACTGATGTGAAAAGGCTGACTGTCCAAATGTAGTTCTGTGCCGTGGGGTTGTACAGTTGTTACTAGCACAGTTGTTAGAGGGGGTGAGTGACGGAGGGAAGGAGTGAGTGACTCCTTCCCTCCGTCACTCACCCCCTCCCTCCTTAATCCATACCATCTATCGGTGGGTCCCTCCCCTGGCCCCCCCCCTCGGCCCCTCCCTGTGTCTTTCCCTGGGTCCCTTCTTCGTCCCCTCCCTCATACCCTCCCTCATCCTCTCCTTCAGTCCCTTCCTCAGTCCCTTCCTCAGTTTCTCCCTCAGTCTCTTCCTCGGCCTCTTCCTCCCTCAGCCACGGGTGCTCCTTGATTTTGTCCATGGATATCCGGGTGTTAGGGTTTTTATCCATCAGTCTGGTTAATAAGTCTTTGCATTCTAAAAACAGAACAAAGTTTAGAATTAGAACTGCTGTTTATCACTTTAGCACTGTATGGGTGTAATGTATTTCTAATTGGGGTTAAGCACTGAAAATGCCCCTCAACATTGTGACAGAACTATAAGCAGCACCTCTTTGCTTTTTTTGGCCAATTTTTTCTCCATGGAGCCATTTTAGCTCATACCTGGAGTTGTGTTTTGTTTCATTCACACGTTTAACACACAAACCCTGCATATTTAGGCTCAGTTCATCTCTTAAACAAAAAAACAAAAAAAACAAAAAAAAAACTCTGTTCCACCTTGTGATGGCATGTGATAATACAGAAAGTGTTCCACTGTGTTTTAAACTTCATACACCTTTACTAGAATCATTTGGATAATTTTGCCTTAGAATTGCCAAGCTCTACTGAACTAAAGGTAGAAGGTAGCTGTTAACTTGAAGTACCACTTCATGACATCAAGGTGGAACAGAACATTTTGAGCTTTGGAGATGTAGACAGACTAATAATAAAGAGTTACTCAAACGTGTGAATAAAACAAAAAACTCAAGGTCTGTTTTTGAGGAAGAAACAACATTCTAACATGACTTAAAGCTCACTCATTGTAAAAAGTCAGTGTTGTGATGTTGTGTGCATAACCTGTGTAACATAATGGCGGATACGTACCATCTGAGAGGTCCTCCCACATGTAGGGCTGGAAAGAGGACAAGATCTGGGCCCTCGTGTCAAATGGCCTCTCACTGTGCAGCATAATGTATAATACCAGGCCCAACTGCCACACTGTGCTGGGGTACGCCTGGTACTCCCCTATCCTGAACACTTCAGGAGCCAGGTACAAGACCGTCCCTGCAACACAACAGTCATGTTAGATTACACTTTTCACCCACACAAAGCTCATCAAAACCAAAACTACAATAAAATGTGTTTTCAAGTTAACATCTGCCTTTTACCATTAGTTCAGTGGAGATGGGCAGTTCCAGGCCTGAAATGATCCAAATGACTCTAGTAAAGGTGAATGGAGTTTAAAAACAGTGGAGTGCTTCCTGTACTACCGCATGACATCATAAGGTGGAATAGCCTAAATATGCAGGATTTGTGTTAAAGGTAATACAGGAAGTGCTGCACTGTGTTTTTAAACTCCACACACCTTCACTAAATCATTTGGATGATTTCAGCCCTGGAATTGCCGATCTCTATTGAACCAAAGGTAAAGGTTAACTTGAAAAATACAACTACATGACATCACAAGGTGAAACAGCATTTTGAGCTTTGGAGTTGTAGACAGACTAATAATAAGGGGTTACTCAAACATGTGTGAATGAAATGAAACAAAACTCTTAATATATTTTTCAGGAGATAACATTCTAACATGACTCAAAGCTCTCAAGAATCAATTTTGTGTAATATAGGACCTTTAAACATGCACTTTAAACACTGTAACCTCCAAAAACATGTGCAGCAGACACCGTACTAACCTTGAGTGACTCTGTAAACATGATGTGGATCCATGGGGATAGCACAGCTAAAGTCTATGAGGCGAACTCTGGGGTTGGGCTCGTTCTCCTCCTCCCAGTCCAGCAGGATGTTGCTAGGTTTGATGTCTCTGTGAAAAACTCCACATGACATCATCTCTATGGTCACATCCACCAACTGCCGGAACAAAGGCTGTGGGAAAGAAAAGCAAAAATCACAAATACAATACAATACACTGTGTTTTTAAACACATAAACTCCATATACCATGTAATATCATTTAAACTCCATACACCTTCACTAAAATCATTAGGTAAAACTTAAGGTAAAAACTAGCTGTTAACTTGAAAACTACCACTTGATAACGTCACAAGGTGGAACAGAGCATTTTGAGGTTTGGAGACAGACTATTAATAAAGGGTTACTCAAACGTGTGAATGACACAAAACACAACTTCAGGTGTGTTTTCGAGGAGGTAGCATTATATATAACATGTCTTAAAGCTCAAATAATGTGTAATATAGCACCTTTAAGAGTCCTATATTAATGTATATTAAAGTAGTATGAAAAACTCTTACGCTGATGGTCAGTTTTACACACTTACCCTGACCTCCTCCTCGGACATGCAGCACTCTGATATATTGAGGTGGTCTATGAGGTCCATGCATGGCTCTGGCCTCTTCAGCACCAGTAGGATGTTGTTCTCCACTTTGAACCACTCGAGGAGGACCGGGGTCACATCGTTTTCCTCCACATTAGGCCACGCCCCCAGCCGTGCCATCATTTCCACCTCATGAGGGATTGAATGTCTCCAGTATGACACGTTCTTTAGCACAAACAAAAGGGAGTATGGGTCAAGGCATTTGCAAATACACCACTGTTACTGAATATGTGCAGAATGACTTACCTTCCACGCAATGAGGTACAAGGGAATGCGTTTGATGGCAACCTGTAAGAAACATGGAAGAATTAGTATTAAAGGTGCATTGTGTAACTTTTTGGTTGGAGGTCTGTCACCTGCTTGTTTCTATGTGTTTGCCATTGTTCTGGCATACCCAGAGGGCTACATACAGTTCTTTGAAAAAGTGAAAACTAACTAAATTATTTGGTGAAAAAAGCACATACAAATAAAAGTGAATAGCCTACTTACTGGAAGGTTGTCCTTTCTCCGGATGCCAGTGTAGACTGTACCACAGACCCCTTCCTTCAGGCATCTTTTAACCTTGTACTTGTTTCGGAAGACTGCAAGAGACAGTGAAATATTAGTATTCAATGAAAGTTCACATAAAGCTGCACTATGTCACTTTTTCTGGTTGAGGGTATGCCCGCCAAATGCTTGTCTCCATTGAGATGTTATTGCAGAGCGATAGTCAAAGCAATAATCAGTAAAGCTGACAACACTTGGTGTACTAACACCAAATGTTGTCAGCGGACAGTAAACGTATGTCTGTACTGGATCAAGACAAATTTTGCACAAATAAACGGGAAAAATCGGGTAGAGGGTCTTGGCAAATTTTTTTGAATGGTGAAAAAGTGCTCAAAATGTCACCTATAACAAAAAGCTGAAACAACGCTCCATGAAGACAAGCAAATCATTGTCAAAACCTCCACAAGAAAAGTTACATAGTGCACCTTCAAACTTAGATTAGGATTAGAGCAGGTCTTACAGGGTAACAAAAAGAGTTTGTAGAGTTCTTCGTCCTCTGAGCTTTCCTTTGGCTCTACTGAGGGCCTGGGGACCTCCTGACTGGGCCTTTCACTGAAGCTGGGTCTGGACCTCTGGGTCTTTGAGGTTTGTTTAGGATACTCCTGAGTTTGATCACTGCAGCTCGGAGACACTGTAAGAGCAGAGAGATGATTGAAGGTAAATGTGTGGTGCAGCTGTCTATAGACCTGGATGGCAAGAATCATCGCAATTGAACCAAAAACACAATTTGAATGGACACAATTAGCAGTTATTAAGTTACAATCTTGTGTTTTAAATGTCCTTTTTGGACTTAAAACAACTGTGTTATAGATATTAGTTAGCACATAGCTGCTTATAACAATTTAAAATTAAATATTTGCTCTTTTGAATGAGAAAAGTCCTCAAAACATTGCCGATAACACCTACCTGGCTTTGCCTTGCTCCTGAGACGCTTCTTTCTCTGTGACTCGTTGTTCTTGGCGTGGTGTTTCCTGGTTGTCCTCCTGGTGCTGGGTCCAGCACTGTCACTGCTGGACTCACTCCTGCACTTCTTAGCACCCCCTTTAGACTCTTCACAGGAATCAGAGCTCTGCCTCTTCCTGCTCTCCACACGCAGTTCCTCCTTCTGAGGACTGGGTAGCTCCTGTCTCTCGCTGGAGCTGGATCTGGACTTCTTTCTGGGGGTCTGTGGGTTTTGTTCAGGCTGCTCCAGACTCTGACCACTGCAGCTCGGAGACACTGTAAGAGCAGAGTGATGATTGAAGGTAAATGTGTGGTAGGTTCACAGTGTGGTAGGTTCATGTTCATGTTCAGATCATGATCTGATTTGTGGAGTTATCGGCTCACTGAAATTGTAACAGTTGCAATTTTTAGACTGTAAAGCTGCACTATGTAACTTTTCAGGGGGGCGGTGTCTCATGCTTGTCTATTGCCATACTGGTGACCATTTCAGGCAACAAAATCTCCATAGAGACAAGCAGGTGGCACCCCCGTCACCAGAAAGGTTATATAATGCACCTTTAACCATATTGTGATATATAATTTTTTTGTTATTTATTATACCACCCTAATCCTAAGATGTTGACTGGCCTCACCTGGCTTGGCTTTGGTCTTGAGCAGCTTCTTCCTCACTGGGACCTCCTTCTTGCTGCGGGGTGTCCAGGTCTCTGTGCTGGTGCTTGGTCCTGCGCTGTCACTGTCAGACTCGCTGCTGGACTTCTTGCCACCTGCTTCGTACATCTCCCAGGATTCACGGCTCCTCTTCCGACTGGTCACCGTACCGTCTGTCCCTGCACCCTCCTCTGCCGGCTGGGGGGGGCAGTATCTGGGTGTGTTGGCCTCAGTGGAAGAGTCCTGGCCGCTTTGGCCAGTCTGGGAGTTGGAAGACCGTATCCGAAGGCGCATAAGCTTCACCTGTACTTTAAACTGGCTTCTCTGCGTCCGTGGCATTTTCTTTACAGTCCGGCGGGCAATTTTAGTAAGAGAGCTAGGAGTCCTTTTGGAACTTGGTGTTGGTGACTCGGACTTCATCTTTGGTCAGCAGTTACCTAAAACCCGAAACTGTTCAAGCAGTTTAAACAACAGTAAAGTTTTAGCTGTCAGAAAACAGTAACCTAGCTTGTTTACCGCACAAACTAGTAGTAGTTAGATCTAGTAGCTAGAACTAACAGCTACTAACTCTAACTGGTACCAGACAGAACACTAACGCAAAACCAACTAGCTTTCTTATCAGCTAAAGTAACACCTAAAACTTACCTAATTTAGGTGTAAAACTGAACTAAATGAACACCTACAAACAGCGAAGGAAAAACTAGCCAATAACAACGACTGTCTATCAAAAGTAACCCACAACCTCCGACCGCAACTGCACTCTTCAAGAGCTGAAACTACACTGAGCTACTGAATCTTTTTCGCATTGTCATTACAACTGGTGATTCTGGTGACAACTGGTGACACATTCTATTTTTTTTTTGGAACGCTTTATTTAAAAATACTGTAGTACAAATGTAGTCAAGTACTTGCTGTGATCTTTAGGGCTGCAGGCCTTTAGTCGATTAATCGGTCAACCAAAATTTGTATTGATTAATCATTTTTGAGATTATAAGGATTTCTATGGGACAACAGCAGAAAGTTGAAGTGAGGTGAAGATTTGGTATTTTGGGTATTTATATTTAAAAAGCAGATGAAGTAAGTGTAATGTGATATATAAATACAGTTTCCTAGTACTTTTTTTGCATAAATAGTTATTGTATGAACTCCTGTGTAGTTGTACTGTGTGTGCAGTTTGGGTTAGATACATTATAGAGATACATAACAGTTTTGAGAGTTTTTGCCATGCCCTCTTTTACTCAGCTTGACTACAGCTATAGATAGTGATCACCAAATCCTAATAATAATGTTTTACCTGAATAATTGCTCTTTGTTTGATTGTACAACAGTTGCAATATCACAACACAACATAGGAAAACCAATATTTAAATTTTATTGCAATTTCCCGTTCAAATTAAAAAAAAAAAAAAAAATCTACTTTCACAAAACTCATTTGAAAAGCAAAATTATGAGGCAGAGGTTAATGTTCATATGTTAATTTATGGACAGAATAATGAAATAAAATGGCAGGTTCATGTAGACCCATGGCTTAGAGGGTCATCTTTAGGCTTGAAAGTTTTCATATTCATGTGTCTAACCCTTATGACAAAACTGAAGTAATGTAATGTAATAGAGGCCCACACACTGGGGGTCACTTCAGCTGCTCATTCAGACAGGTGCATTTCTCACAACTTTGATGGAGACGGCATACTGTTAATAAGGCTTAGATCACAAATTTTAGCTGTGAATCACAATGCACTGTAATGTTATTGAGCTTATAGTGGTAGAATTAGTTACATTTACGACTGTAGCTCAATTGGTAGCATGTTTGTCCTCTGATCTGAAGGTTAGCGGTTTGTATTACCTTATTGACATAAACACCGTTTGTCGGGGCTGATGGAAATAATGACCATTATAATCGCGAGTGAGCGAACAAAATCTGGAATAAACAAAGCAGTCTTATCGCTGTTGACGGTGCTGTTGGTTGCTAGCATTTGTCAGTACCTGGACGTTGCCACCGGAGCACCTGAGGGGGGCTACCAGTCCTCGAGGGTTTACAAGAGGAAATTTCTGCTGACCCTTCAATACAGATCTGCACCGGAGCTGGCACTCCTGGAGGACAGGACCGCAACAAAGGCTAGTATCTGTTCACCAGACGTGTAGCTCTTATGTTTAAGCTTAAGGCCCTTTTATTTAGCAGTTACCAACAGACTTTGGGAACATTTTCATTTGTGTTGTATATATTCCTCCTAGTGGGAATGCACCTAAAGCTGCTTCCCTAATTGCAGACTGTGTCCATCAGCAATTAAGCATCAAGACAGATGCTCCTATATTAATTCAAGGAGACTTCAACCATTGTTCCCTTGAATATGCGCTTCCTGTTTTTTTCATTATGTCAAAGTGGGCACAAGGAAGGGCAGGATTCTACACAAATGGTATGGGAACATTAGTGACGCATATGCTACCCGGATTACACCACCAATGTCAAACTCTGACAACAACGCTGTGTTTTTAATTCCCACCTACAAACCTGCTCTGAAGTGGAGCAAACCTGTAACCAGGACAGTCGGGCAGGAGAGCAACATGTTTTTAGGCTAAAGATTGGGATGTTTTCTATCAGGACACCACTGTAGACAGTATTGCAGAAGCACTAATGGACTACGTTCTCTTCTATAATTGTTAAAAAAAATACATTAAATTAATAAAGACTACATAACATAAGACATTAAAAATTGCATATGCCGGAATAACAAGCATTTAAGAATAATAATATATTTGAACTCAAAGAGATCGACTGGGAGCTTAGGAAGAAACTGAGAGAAGAGAATAACATGAGTGTTAGGGAACACTTAATACCAGAGCCTTAAAAAAAAACTGGAATGTTGTTAAAGACATAACAAACTTAAAATCAAATACAGGCACCCTGCATGTTGTGAATGAATATGAGAAGGCCAATGAGCTAAATCTTTTCTATAACTGCTCTGAATGCCCACCAGGTCATTTAGCGCTTAATCCTGAATCTCAGAGCAGGCTTCTGGTTGACCCCGGGGTGGTCACCACCATCTTTAAAAGATTTGACACCAAAAAGGCTAGTGGGCCAGATGGGATTTCGGCTTTCTTGCTAGACTAGACTTTTGCTGATGAACTGAGCCCAGCATGGTTCCCCTTATTCCAAATTTTAGCTGAGGCAAGGGAGATACCTTTGCTTTGGAAAAAGACTATCAGTCCTGTGACAAAGAAATCCTGTCCAAAGGAGAACTATGACTTCAGGCCTGTGGACTTGACATCAGTGACTTTGAAATCATTTGAGTGTGTTATGGTAGGGTTTCTGAGGGGGGGAGGTAGCGGCTCTTGTAGATCCCTGTCAGTTTGCTTACTACAGCAACAGAAGCAGTGATGATGCTACTGCCCACTTAATATATATCATACGCCAAAATATTGTTCATGGATTTTAGCTCGGCATTTAATACGATAATACCGGGCACTCTGTTGAAGAAGCTGCCAGAGCTGGGTGTTAACAGCTGTATTATTAAGTGGTATTGGGTGTTCCTCACAAGAAGACAGCAACAAGTCAAGGTTCATTCACTTCTGTCAGACATTCAGGTTGTTAGGCGCCACAGGGCTGTGTTAGCTCGCCTCTTCTTTTCACTTTGTACCAATATGTGCAGGAGCAGGCAGGTAAACAACTATATACTTTCTGATGATATGGCTATTCTTAGTTTACTCGACGAAAGCACATGTGTAACCCGGGTGGTTTTGGGGGTTTTATAAGGAAACATTATAACATAGAACAGGAAATAGTGTAAAATGGGCCCTTTAAGGTTGAACAGTGTAACTTCACATTCTTTGTTATAACCGCATATTAACAACACACAGTCACTCATTGAATTAGTGATAAAACCAAGTTACATCTCTCCCCTAAAGTAGCGTATATCAGTTAGACCCGATAATGTCTGTGGATATAGTCCCTGTCACCAAACCCCTTTAAATGAGCTGCCAGATGTGTCTCCTATGTGTGTGTTTGAGCGCGCTTCGTCCCCTCGGTGGCATTTTGATAGTGGCAATTTATCGCCCCAAGTCTCAAAGTGAATATTAATAGATTTATAACTCCAGAGACTTCACCATCCATCTAAACTAGGAGGGAGCAGCATATCTAATCTGTCAAAAGAATAGAGTCCGCCACCGTTTGGGGTAGAGAAAGCCCAGATAGGATTTTGGCTGCATGCAAACTATTAGTCAAGATATTTTGTTATTTTGTGGCGTGGTGTGAAAGCATCAATCACATTTACTTCTTAGTGAGTGAATATTTTCCCTTAAAGGTGCATTGTGTAACTTTTCTGATGGAAGGTCCGTCAAATGCTTTTGTGCATGGAGATGTTATTGCTTTGTATGGAATGTTTGACAATGTGGCATTAAACCCATCTATCCATCTTCATGGAGACCAAACCAGACCAACAGGTCAGTTCTATGGAGAGGCAACCCAGCTCAGAGTCAGAATGCCTGTTTTTCTGTTGTTGTTTTTTTTTTAAGCTATAAAATCAGCTGTAATTTAGTAAATGTACGGTAGAGCTGTTTAATGTCATGCTGTGGAACATTCAAAAGTTATACAATGCACCTTTTAATTTATTAATTCATTTTGTGTAATATAGGACTTTTAACACAACATCAATGTCCTCAAAAGTGAGTGGAGATGATGATATGATTTACCGTCTGTTTTATCTGCAGTGAAGGTTTTGGTCATGCAAGGGTGAGTGTCCCTATCACTTTTCATGGTCACTACAATCCGCTAAAGTCTTTTTGGGTCCACGGGTAGTGCTTGGCTAACTGTCCAAAATGGGAACAGCTGTTTATTCTGCATAGCCTCTAACTGTGGGATCTAATTGTGAGTTTTGTGGTGGTGGAATTGGACATGTTCTGTTGGCTCCAGTGCCCCAAGCCTGTGTCCATTTGTGCATGTGTGTGGGAGGGTATGTGTAATGTTGTGGGGACTCAAGACTGTGCAGTGGCTTCTGGGTAACATGTCTTCTTTATGGGTGAAAAAATTGTTGTGGTTGATATGGTAGATCCTTCAATATTAGATCAACAGCTTGGTTAAAAATCCTATATTACACAAAATGGATTCTTGTGAGCTTTGAGCATGTTATAATATTGTCACTTCATCAAAAACAGACCTGGAGTTGTGTTTTGTTCCAGTCGCACATGTTTGAGTAATCCTGTATTATTAGCTTGTCTACATCTCTGAAGCTCAAAATGCTCTGTTCCACCTTACGGCTGAAATCGTCCAAATGATTCTACTGAAGGTGTATGTACTGTAGATTAAAAGGTTGAACAGGGTGTTTTAAGTTTGAGAAAAGAACTCAGCCTAAATATCCACGGTTTGTGTGTTAAACATGTGTGATGAAACAAAACTCCAGGTATGTTTTTGATGAGGAAACAACTATAAATAACTTATATCTGAAAAAGGCATATGGGCCCTTTAACTGAAAGTCAGAGTTAACACTGAATAATTAAAATCACTAAATCTAGTGATGGGTTGGATGGGAAGTTCTGTCTGTGTCACTGTTCACAAAACACCCTGTTGTAGCACACTATTGACAGGTGACACTGGTGGAAGGATAGCTCAAATAAAACGGCAAAATTTCCCTATCAAGGACGAAAAAACAAAATGTCAGTATTTTAAAGTAATTCCTCCCCAGATTACTTCATGAATAGCACTCAGACTATTTACATTGCATTATTCAGTCACTCCCCACCTGGTACCTGGTAATGTAAACTACTTTAACCCCAACTTCCCTGGCATAGACTGACTGAAGCAAGCCTGCAAATTGGCATTGTTGGCCCTTCAGACTGCCGTTGATCACTCATGCACGCACCACATTCATAACAGGCCAGGTGGGTGAAGTGTCTTGCCTAAGAACCCAACAACAGTTTGCACTAGAGCCATAGCTGCCCCACTTTGGCACCCGGTATACCCAGCAGTTTCCCATCTCGGTATACTAACCAGACCCAACCCCGCTTAGCTTTTAAGATAAGACGAGATCAGGCATTCTCAAGGTAATGTGACTGCTTATAAAATTGTGTTCCTGCCATAGACTCTATTGTTTGGTTCTCTGATTGTCCTTTATTGATTTTATTTACTATTTTTCATCTAATTTTAGTATTTATTATGTTTTTTATTGACTTATTTATTTATTTTATGCTTTATTTTATTTAATATGTTAACCGTGCTTACTCTGTGCAGCACTTCGTTGTGTTGGTAAAATGTGCTGTACAAATAAAATTGGATTGGATATATATAAATGCTAACTCGCTAGCCGCTGCTTTCCAAATAGGAAGCAAGCATGGGTGCGCTTCCGGCTCCACTGACTCTGGCTCCATTTGACTTTACATTGAAAAATTGTCACCTCTGTCACCAACTGTCACCCGCTCTACATGATCCCAGTTTTTTTCCTTCGCTATTTTGTCTGTAAATAAATTCGCTCGTGTAACTGCCAGCCTCGATGAGCTTCATTTGACTGGAGTTGAACACTATGGAGTGACGTCACACTCACTTACTTAGTTCACTTTTTTTTATACAGTCTATGGTTCCTAGCAACACATAGCAACTGTAGCTTGACTCTGCCACACAGGAGTAGAGTGCGGTGTGGTCTGTAACTTAGCCAGCGTGTGCCAGGGCCCTTTACGTCCCATTAGCAGTCTCTAATCGGGAGTGTAATTGACGGAAGGTTGTTGAAGGATAATGCTCCTTCTTAGCTCCGCCCCCTGCTCTGTCTTTAAAGAAACCCAATAGTTTTTCTGGCGAGCTGAAAGCGTAGATATAAAAAGACTGGATTTGGCTCAGCTCTGTGCCAGTGTTTTAAGTGAAAGGGAGAGTACAGGGAATAAGAGATGAGAAGAACAGCAGAAAGGGAGCGAGAGAGGAAATATCTGTAAAATAACAACTGCTCATGTGAGATAGGAGCGTGTGCCTGAACCTATAGTTCATATACAGTGGGTTAACAAGTTGTGTCTGGTGTTTCCTGCTGCCCAAAGATATAGAACTTATATAGGACTTTTTCTACTTAAAATAAGACTGGGATAGATTGGCTGTGGGTTAGGGGGTACTGAATATTGAAGAGCTCAATTGCAGATAACATATCTTTAGAGAAAAAAGAAAAAGGGTTTAGACAGATGGTATGAAGGGAGAAAATTATTGATTTTATTTAAAGCTCTACTATGTAACTTTTTTCCCAGGTGGAAAAAACTGATCTTGCATTGATTCAATTACAGATCTGACCAGTAATGGACTGATGATATCTCCATGAAGATAACGTTGCAGGCAAAGCATCGTCATCTCCATGGAGACAAACAAGTACCATTCCTCAGAAATGTTACGTAGTGCACCTTTAAGAAAAATAGACAGTGGTGGAGAGTAAAAAAAAGACATGGAGAGGCTGAGGAGGCTGGGGGTTCTGCTGCTGTAATGCCAGCTAGATTATATGAGTTATTATATTATGGAGATATGCAAAATTGAATATTGAGTTTATTGTCTGTGATTAGATCTATGAAAAAATTCCTCAAAAAGAAACAAAAATCCAAACAATATGGAATAATCAGAAGAAGATAAGTAATAAGTATGGTATGTGAAATATCTGCAGTTTTATGGTAAATTGTGTGGTTCATTCCTGTTTTGTGCCAAACTGGAGTCAAAAATAAGACATTTTACAAGTAAATTTGAGTACATTCTTGCGCATTGTCAAAATATTGTCTGAATATTGTTATTGAGATATTGATATTTTGCAGTGGGGGTCTTTTACATGTAGTTACCATGGAGACACAATACACACATTAACAAACACTGCCAGAAGCTGGTGAAGGTGAAAAGTTGTTGGTCATACTAGCTAGCTTGTGATTGTAATTTTATGTGCGAGAGACTTGTTTAACAGCACAAATAATCTCACCTGTTGTAGGTCCAACTAAGTCAGTTCTCTGTGGTTACATTCTGTTGAAATAAAGCAGATATGAAGTCTAACTTAAAGGTGCATTGTGTAACTTTTCTGGTGGAGGGTCCACCAGGGTCCATGGAGATGTTATTCCTTTGTCTGGAATATTTAACAGTATGGCATGAAACCTTTCTATCTTCATGGAGACCAGACCAAGTTACAGGTCAGATCTGTGGAGAGGCGACCCTGCTCACAGTCAGAATGCCTGTTTTTCTATGTATTTTTGAGCGATTAAACCACCTTATCCATAGAAACAAGCAGGTGACGGACCCCCAACCAAAAAGTTACATAGTGCACCTTTAAGTAACAGAGCTTCAGACTGAGTAGTACTATCAGTTAGCATCACACCCCCAGGGAATGTTGATGACATCAGCTGTAAAGTATCAATAGAGATAGACATTTTTGCCTTGAAAAACCATCAGCTAAAATACCTGGCTCTGATTGGCTGCTTTCGACAGAATGGTGACATGGGAAATAGTCTTTCACCTACATTTAAATGTCCCAACTTTAGCAGGTTCTAGCATAGACCTTTGCAATATAATTATGTACAAACAGCCTTAAGCTATGTCCTCAACATGGCCTCCGTGGCACAGCGCCCCCCTCTGCAGAGCTCATTTAAGCCGATAAGAGAAGCAAGAGGATACATTAACTACAAATGACCTCACCAGTAAAATGGCAAATTATTAATACAAGATACATTTCCAGGTGACTTACCAATAAAAAGTGAAGCTGGAGCTCGTAAGTGATAAGAAAGTTCTCCAAATTGCGAGGCGGTGTTGCGATGGGAACATGTTTTTAAATGGTGAGATGAGTAATGAATGAGTAATGAATCTATTGCTGGGTCTGTCATGGTTTGTTAAAGAGTAAATTACTGACAAATTATTACAGAAAGTGTTCAGCTTTTCTGTAACTTTGTAGTACCTGATTCTTTAATGAAAATGGGCACATGCAATCCTCTGTTACAAGAAGGGAGTTGAGTACACTGGAAACTAAGGCTGGGTGATATATATTCCTCTTTTCCTCTTTCAAAAACAAAAATAATAGCATTTCTTCTTCAAAAACCTGAACTCCAAACGCATTTTACTGACAGGACTTGATGTACACCTCTCGATTACAAACCCAAACTGTATCATTGAAAATTAGACCCCTTCATTCCCATGGCAACGGAGTGGTTAGCTGCATTTTTTGGCTACCTGGCTCACACACTAAGCACTTATTGAAACATTTTGTTTTTTGAGCTTAGTTTTTTAACATCATATAATGGAATTATAACCAACTAAAAAGTGCAGCATGTGCCATTCAAAGGACACAAGTATGGAACTGTTGGATTCTGTGAAATGAGCTGTTTGTCTTTTTCTGCTGACCCTCCCTGACCAGTCCTCCTGTTAAACTGCACTGAGACCTTTGACTCAGACCCATGATCACAACATTATTGCCCAGCCCCAAGCAATTTAGAAATAATGATAGGAAGAAATCCCCAAGCAGCCATTTTGATGACCAAAAGGTGTTGATGTAGTTCTACAGTGAATCTCTTTTGCCATCCACACAAAATAATAATAATCGGTTTAATAATTTTAAACTGATTTCCACATGGTTGTGCTACTTGTGAAAAAGGCACTTTCTACCATAACCTGCTCAAATCAGTATGGATACTTTAAAGGGCCCATATTACTCTTATTTTCTGTTATAATGTTTCCTCATCACAAACAGGAGAGTGGAGTTGTGTGTTGTTTCATTTACATATGTTTAACAAACAAAACCTGCAGATTTAGGCTGACTAAATACAATGCGGTAATACAGGAAGTGCTCCATACACCTTCACTAGAATCATTTGGATAATTTCAGCCCAGGAATGTCCCATCTTTAATGAACTAAAGGTAAAAGGTACCTCTTAACTTGAAAACTACCACTACATGACATCACAAGGTGGAACAGAGCATTAGGAGATGTAGATAGACTGATAATGAAGTGTTACTCAAACATATGTGAATGAAACAAAACACAACTCCAGGTACGTTTTTGATGAAGTAACAACACAAGAGTTCATTTTGCCTGTAAAATCGATCAGTATCTGAGTTGGTATTCGTCTTTGACAAGCCTACAGCTTAGCACCCAAGATTGTCTTGGGTTGATGGTATAAAAGAACTCAAACAACACAAAGATCTTTGTCCACTCCATGAGGAGCAGCTCTTCTCTGCTGAAGTGTCCCTCTCCTCACTGACACAAATCAAACATACATCCACAATTGTCAACATATTTGTCCATTGGTTTAGCTTGAGCTGCCAGAGCTGAGTCAGTGTACTCCAGCTAAATGAACACAGTCACTATGGAGATTTATACTGGGCCCATTACAGCATCTGCAGCGCTGTATCAATCAGAGGCTAATATGACTTCATCATGAGAGAGTGAGTAAGCAGCTCTCTGAGTGGCACTGGCAGGGCAAGATCCTACGAGGGAGAAGAGAGAGGGAGGGAGGGTGAGAGAAAAGGAGGAAAGAAGAGGGTGAGAGAGGAGAGAGCAAGAGAGGAGAATGAGGGGAGAAGAGGGAGAGTGAGAGAAATAGAGGAGAGAAAGGGAGGGGGAGAAAGCAGGGAGGAAGAGAGAAAGAGAAAAGGGAGGGGGGAGAAGAACGAAGATTAGGGGAGAAAGGGAGAGAGTGAGAGGGAGGAGGAGAGAGGGAGGGAGAGAAGGGGGGACTCAGGCTGGGGTAAAGAATGACGACATCGATATGAATCGATACAAAGATGAGAACACTACTAAACTTGTGCATTATTTAATTGTGTGGTAAAAATACAGCACTCAAGTCATCATCAGAAAGACAATGTGGAGGGCATTATTTATGTATTTTAGGCATTGTTTTAAGAAATAACAAGAGCATCATAATTTGAGGTTAGGCCTTGGTGGTTACAAGGGTTCTGGTTCCTCAGTGGAATCAATGGGTGAAAGGCGCTCTACCTGATTTTTACTGTGTTTAAAAACATGAAAAACAGAACTAGTTATTTTCAGCGGTCTGAAACATACTCAAGTTATTGTTTTAAAATGCTGGTACTGCAGAAACAAACAAAAGGCATCTGTATCATAAACCAGACATTGTTTTTAAATGTATTTTTTGGGACTAGAAAAAATGGAAAGGAATACTTAAAGGTCCTATATTACACAAAACTCTTGTGAGCTCTAAGCCATGTTATGCTGTTGTTACCTCTTCAAATACATACCCATAGTCGTGCTTTGTTTCATTCACATACATTTGTGAAATCCTTTATTAGTGTGTCTGCTAATAATAATAATAAAACTCAAAATGCTCAATTCCACCATGTGATGTCATGAAGCTGTAGTTTTCAAGTTAACAGCTACATTTTACGTTTAGTTCAGTAGAGATTGGTAATTGCAGGTCTGAAATTATCCAAATGATTCTAGTGAAGCCGTATGGAATTAAAAAACACAGTGGAGCACTTCCTGTACACGTAATTTGTGTGTTAAACATGTGTAAATGAAACAAAACACAACTCCAGGCATGTTTGTGGTTATGAAACAACATTGTAAAATAGCGTAACCTTAAGCAACCTTTCGATTTTTCCATGTTTTCCGTGATTTTTCCAACTTATTACCAACTTCCTGTATCCTTGTACATTTAGTTATAGCCAGTGCGCCAGTAACGCATTTAAGAGCACGACGTTCGATAGGAGTCTTTGAAATTGCCTGAATCAAAATCATTCCGAGAGTTTATTTACCACAGTTGGAAAAGTTTCAAAAATATTTCAGTTCCACCTCCGCTCCCTCTATACAGTTTGATTCAAAGATTTAAAGACATGCCAGTCGGAAGCACTCTTCAAAGAATGTAATCTGGCTCCCAACCTCACCGCTGTCTGTCTGTCGGTGCCGTCTGCGTATGTGGATGGTGATTTGAGTTGGTTATAATTGAATTGGCAAAGACTCTGTTGTTTCTTCAGAGCACTCAAACCTGGCACACTCTGCAGAATGTTGATTTCAAATTAGGCACGGGACCATCAGAAATAAAACCCACTAATTAATACATTTGAATATACTCAGATAATTGGAGAGAAAAAAAAAGGTGCGCTGTGTAACTTTTCTGTTCATTTGCTTTGGTATAAATTGTCCAGAATATGGTATTAAACTAATGTGTCTTGCATTTATTCAACTACAGGTGTTATTTATAGCAAAAAATATCTTAAAAACATTCACTTCCAAAAGAGGGAGAGAGAGCAGGGAGGAGGAGGAAGAGAGAAAGAGAAAGGGGTTACGGTGGGACAGGGGAGGAAGGATAGAGAGAGAGCAGGGGAATGGGAGGAAGGGAGAAAGAGAAGGGGGAGAGAGTGGGGTGAGAGAGAGAGGGGCATAGATGGAGGGGTGAGAAGGAGATGGAGAGAGAGAGATGGAGGAAGAGGAAGGGAGAAAGAAAGATAGGTAGGTGGAGAGAGAGAGGTGGCGTGAGACAAATGTAGAGAGAGAGGTGGATAGAGAGAGAGACAGAGAGAAATTCATTAATTAATAATAATAATAATAATAAAAAAACATCCATTCTTTCTGTGAGCGGGGTGGCCCCTCCACAGATCAAACCTCTAATTTGGCTTGCAAGTCTCCATGGAGATTCATAAATATATACCCATAAAATACTGTGGAACATTCGAGGCACATCCAGCACTGACGGACCCTCCAGCAGACAAGTTACACAGTGCACCTTTACAAGGACTGCACCGGATTATTTCTCATGTATTAGATAACAAATGGTCTTGCCCCAGTACAAATATACTGTATAAGCAGCTCTTGAGCTCAAAATAAGTGTGCTACATGTTGTCTATGTTATGAGGCATTTTCTGAAGGGTCCTATAATCATTAAGTGCACTTTAGCATGCTAGTTGTTGTTGTTGTTAGCTTCACTGTGACAGCAAAACTCCGCTCCGGTCTCTGAAAGTTGTGAAAAGTGCTCATAAACTCGTCACGGTGAATAATTAGGATACTCAGAATGCATATGGTATGTGAGGAATACATTTGGACCATTGCAAACTGCTTAAAATGCTGAGTTCTTCTCTCAAACAAAAAACACTCTGTTCCACCTTGTGATGTCATGTGGTAATCCAGGAAGTGCTCCACTGTCTTTTTAAACTCCACACACCTTCACTTGAATCATTTGGATCATTTCAGCCCCGGAATTGCCAAACTCTACTAAAGTAAACTACCTGTTAACTTGAAAACTACAGCTTCATGACATCACAAGGTGGAACAGAGCATTTTGAGCTTTGGAGATGTAGACAACCTCATAATGCAGGATGACTCAAACATGTGAATGAAACAAAACACAACTCCAGCATGTTTTTTTTTAGGAGATAACATTGTAACATGTCTTAAAGCTCACAAGAGTCCATTTTTTGTAATACGTAATTTTTAATGTTTGTGAGATTGGTAACAGCTTTGTTGATGTACGATTTTTATTCCTCTCCTAAAAATGCATAATGTTTACTTAAGGTAAAAGTAAAAAATGAGGGAGAAACACAGAGTTTGGCTTCAATAGCGAAACTTTTCAACTAAAGCGTAAATCTATTCTGGATGTATAACCAAGGCTTAGGCCCAGTACGAGAATGTTTAATGAGAGAATCCTCTCAAAGCTCTCTGTAATGTGTTTCTGTAAGAGTGGCCAGAATGCATTTTATTTGAATCTACAGCGGTCTGAAAAGCCAGAATCAATCTGAGGCTCATTTGTGATAGAAAGAAGTGGGTCAACATCAGTCTAATCATAATGTATGTTTGGTTAGGTCTGGGTCATTAAAGGTGCACTGTGTAACTTTTTGGTTGGGAGTCAGTCACCTGCTTGTTTCTATGGATATGCCATCGTTCTGCCTGGACTGTTTCGCAGTATGACGTTAAACAGCTCTACCTTACATTTATTCAATGACATATATCTAGAAATATATGCATTCTGACTGTGAGCGGGGTTGCCTCTCCACAGATCTGACCTGTAACTTGGTTTTGTGTGTTAGACATGCGTGAAGGAAACAAAACACAACTCCAGGTATGTTTGCGATGATGAAACAACATTATAACATAGATCAGAAAATAGCATAACATGGCCCTTTTAAGTAACATCACAACAGCTGCACTACTATTGACGCCTTTGTTTGGTTGCCACGACGTATGGAGAGCATTACGGAGCGGACCTGCTGCTTTAAAACCTGCATGAGCACAGAGGAGGTGAATGACAGATGATGGTCATAGGTGTATATGTGTATAGATCCTGGGGCCTGGTTCAGTGGTCTGTAGACTGAAGCGGTCCCACTCACACATGTTAAAGCACTCAGCAATGGTGGGAGGTGGTGTATGGAAGTGTAACATGAAGACCACAGATGATTTGAACATGAGCTAATTTTCCACAAAGATGATTCAGGGCCAAAAGCGGACTTACCTTTCACCAGCAGAAGGGACTGTTCTCATAAGAGCTCAGGAGAGAGGCCAAAATGTAAAAAAAAAAAAAAAACCCACGATGGTTCATTTATCAAGAGATTGGAACTCAAAGGTGTAAGAGATATTCTACAGACTTGACAAAAACGTGCAAAGTGGTCATCTGTTTTTACTGGATTTAAAGGTGTGCTGTGCCAGTGCCGTCTATATGCTGTTCAAATCTTGAAACTGGACAATAGAAGCTGAAAATTCTTGAGCTGAAAAACTTGAGGTCCAACCACAGCTGCTAATTTGTATCACGTGTCTCTCAAATGCAGAAGACATCTCCTCTCTAAAATTCTTCTCATATCACTTCTTCTGAGAACTTCAACCTGAGATAAGTAGATGTTTCTGTAAAAATCTGTGCTCTTTCTCAGTCTTTTATGTAGATTTTTCTCCTTCTTTATGTGTAAGCATCCATGTTTGTTTTTGACGCGAACGGACCATGCGTCTCTCTGATTGGTTAATCCGCTTGTCAATCACGTCCTCTGAAATCAGCGAGACAAGACACAGCTCCAGATCCACTCGTCTTTGTAAAGTTTTGTCAAAGCGTGTGGTTCTGGCTGGACAGGTAACTTTTCTGGTAGGATTCGGCACCTGCTTGCCTCCATAGAGATGTTGTTGCTTAGCCTGGAGTGTTCCACAGTATGGCATTAAACTTGTCTATCTCCATGATGAAAAGCCAGGGAAGCAACTAGGCCAAGTTATGCGTTTGTGGAGGGGAGAGCAGAGCGATAACATCTCCATGGAGACAAAAGAGTGAAAAGTTGCATAGTGTGCCTGTAAGGATGGCCCAAAAAGTTGTTCTCAAATATTAGTTAAGATGCTAATTGACTATATTGGGTGTAACCAGTTTTTATTAGCATTTAATACAATGTGTACTCCCTGTGAATATTGGTATTTTAGTAACTTTTAGTCAGTTTTATTTAAAGGGCTATTTTCTGATCTGTTTTAATGTCGTTTCCTCATCACAAACAGACCTGGAGTTGTGTTTTGTTTCATTCACACATGTTTAACACATAAATCCTGCATATTTAGGCTGTGTTCTTCTCTCACACTGAAAACACTTTGTGGCTCCACTGTCGAGTTTTTATCATTTGCGACTTTTATCCAAAGTCGAGCCTTTTTTATCTTTACGCACTTTCCCGTCTGCAGTTAGTCCAGAACTCCGCGACACGACTTTTAACAGGAACCAAAAACGAGAACATAACACACCAATCTTTGCGTCTTTCCACTGGCTTCCTGTTCGTTTTAGAATTGATTTTAAGATTTTATTCTTTGTTTTAAAAGCTTTGAATGGACTGGTCCCACAGTACATCTCGGGCCAGCTCCAGCTCGACGAGTCTTAAAACCAGGGGGGACAGGGCCTTCTCTGTGGTTGGCCCTAAGCTCTGGAACGCTCTGCCCCTCCACGTCTGAACAGTCCCCACAGTGGAGTGTTTTAAATCTCGTCTTAAAACCCACTTTTACTCTCTGGCTTTTAACACCGCGTGAGTTGTGTGGTCCTCTGTGTCTTTTATTTTTGAAAATAATTTTTAGCTTTATTCATTTTAACACTTTTTATTTATTGTTTTTATTTATGATTTACTGTCTTTTATTGTATGAATTTCTGTGGAGCATTTTGGAAACTGTCATGTTTAAACTCCATACACCTTCACTAGAATCTTTTGGATCATTTTAGCCCTGGAATTGTCACTCTCTACTGAAGAAAAGGTAAAGGGTAGCATGAAAACTACCGCTTCATGACATCACAAGTTGGTACAGAACATTTTGAGCTTTGGAGATGTAAACAGACTAAGGGGTTACTCAAACATGTGTGAATAAAACTAAACTCCAGGTATGTTTTTGAGGATATTCTAACACAGCTTAAAGGTCACAAGAGTTCATTTTGCGTAATATACCGTAATATCCCAGAGCTCTTCAACTGTCCAAGGTTCAAGAATCAAACCTGAGACCATCTTGTTGTGAGGTATGAGTGCTCATTTCCACCACCACACTGTGTTGTTTCTTTCATAAGGGCAGAGAAAATGAGCTTGTTTACCCAACTTTTACAGACAGCAGTTTATACGAGCTGGGCAGATTTTCAAAATATACCTCGATAAGCTTGTGAATGTTGTTTTGAAAATATGCAAAATGTAAATATTGAGTATTTTTCAGTTTTGCAAATTATATTCGTAATTAAAAATGCTTTGAAACGAGATGATAAAGTATGTTGAAACCTCTAAACAAGGATATTGCTGTAAATAAGTTTTCATTTTGGGGGTAATTTTACATTTCTCATTCGTCTGGTACGTAAACCTCTTAAACTAATACATTTAAAGAAGACCTATCGTGCTTCTGTGTGCCATATAGTTCTAATGTAAGATATAATATTCATCGAAAACAACTTATTAAAAGAAATAAGTCCGCTAACAAAGAGTTGGGAAGCTTTAGGCTCCTCTGATGGACAGCTGCAGATCACACTCATTTTTTTTATTTTTCATTTGTACCAAAATGACAACACAGTGCTGCCGAATCCTATGCATATCACCGGTTAAGAAAATAAAACTGAAGAACAGAGAAAGTACACAATAGTGGGTGTGTACCTGCGGCGGTGAAAGCAGGAGTTGATCAACAAAATGTCATCTTGAAAATAAGTGATTAAAAAGTGTACAAACATGCATAAATCACCCCAAATACAACTTTGGGTGAGCAAAAAATACAGAGGAATGCGCTCCAATATCTTCCCAGGAGTAGCGGAGTTGCAAAGTGGACGATAACATTGAACACCGTGTCCACTTTTTATACGCCTATGAACAATAAGAAGCAACACACACTGACTTTGTAATCAGTCATTTGCTCCGCAGCAGAGGCGGAGCAGCTCCATAAAGGTCTCATAAAGTAAAGGTCTTTTAAAGTGCAGGTTCTGGTGAGTTTGTCTAAGAGGCTTTTCAGACTGAGACCATTAAGAGCACTCACAGCTTCAGGAGCAGGATTACAGAGAGGAACAGAGAGAGACAGACAAAGAGAGAGAGGAGGAGATTATGGCAGAAGAGGACAACAACAAGTCACTTTATGATTTTAATTAACAACTAATGTCAGAAGAAGTGCGCTCAGGATGAACTTGCGATGTGGTCACTGCGTGGATATGGAGAATTTATCTATTTCTGCTTTCTCTTTTATTCTTACAATTTAGTGTTTTTTACCTGCATCGATAAAATATTTTTGTTTTTTTTCGGTCTGATTATCTCACTTCTAAAACATAACGGTGTTTTTAAAGTGATATTTTTTACATTTCTTTTTTTTTCTCCCACTCACTTAGCCCTCCTCCGCTGTTCTCCCGTCCTGTGCCTCTCAGATCCAGTCCAGACAAAAGCAGCACATCTGCTCTTATCATTATCCTCCGTTCATCACAGAGCAGCTTCAACTCCACTGCTCCATATGGAAAGGCCATAGACACCCTGTGTGTCTGTATTAGACTCAACCAAGTGTTTGTGTGCAAGGGCCTTTCTGTGTCTGTGTGTGTCTGCTGTGTGCGTCTGTGTGTATCTGTGTCGAGCTGTGTGTATGTGTGTGTGGGTGGACTGGAGCAGGAGCACATAATGCATGATTTAGAGCTGAGGTCAGTCAGGCCAGGCTCCTGTGGTCCACCTGAGAGGAGCAGGGCTTTAAAGGATTCATCTAAAACAAATACACTTTTAGTTAAAGACGCTGTACATGTTTTTGGCGTCTTAAAATATGAAAAGCAGAACAAACTCATTTTAAACAGTTTGAAGTGGTCAGATGTTTTTCCTCACTTCCCTTACGCATTCTGAGCATTTTAATGATTCACCATGATGAGCTTTTCACAACTTTCAGAGACCAGAGCATAGTTTTGTCTTGTAAAGCTCGCACGACTAACATGCTAACCGTGCACTCCCTGATTCTCGGATGATAAAAAGTTTTAATAGATGCAGACAGCACACAATAGTCTCATTTTGGTCCTAAGAACTCCTTTTACAACATATTTGGGGCAAAACTCTTTTCTCCTACGTGGACATGTATTTACTGGACACATAAGCGGCGATAAAAGGCCAGTTATGAGTAATGTATAGTTTCAGAAGATTCTCCACTAACCAGAAAGCGGCAGGTTCAATTCCCATCCTCTGTTACAGCCTTCTACTCTGAATATGTTCCCAAGAGCTTTGTTTTATTGATAGTGTGATTGGTGCTCACAGGGCTTCAGGAGGGAGTTTATTCTGCTGTTGTGTCATTGAGCAAGATACTACTATAAAAAATTAACAGCTATGTGTTTGTGTGTTTATCTGTGTTTTTGTGTGTCTATAATGTGTTTGTGTGTGTGTGAGTTTATGTATGTCTGTGTATATACTGTGTTTGTGTGTGTGTGTGTGTATGTACTGTGTGTGTGTGTGTGTGTGTGTATGTACTGTGTGTGTATACAGTGTGTGGGTGTTTGAGTGTCTGTGAGTTTGTGTGTGTGTCTCTATATGTTCTGTGTTTGTGTGTCTGAGTTTATGTATGTCTGAGTGTGTGTGTGTGTGTGTGTGTGTGTATGTATTGTGTGTGTATACGGTGTGTGTTTGTGTGTCTGTGAGTTTGTGTGTGTGTCTCTGTGTATGTTCTGTGTTTGCGTGTCTGAGTTTATGTATGTCTGTGAGAGTGTGTGTGTGTGTGTGTATCTGTGTGTGTCTGAGTTTGTGTGTGTATGTACTGTGTTTGTGTGTGTGTCTGAGCGTTTGGATGTCTGTGAGTGTGTGTGTATGTACTGTGTGTGTGTGTTTGTTTGTCTGTGAGTTTGTGTGTGTCTCTGTGTGTATGTTCTGTGTTTGTGTGCGTGTTTGTGAGTTTATGTATGTCTGTGAGTGTGTGTGTATACTGTGTGTGTTTGTGTGTCTGAGTTTGTGTGCGCGTGTGTGTGTATATACTGTGTATGTGAGCATGGTGCTGGTTGGAGGGGTCATTCTTCTCTGTTAGTCCCAGGGCAGCTGTGGCTAGGGGTCTTTTTTAGTAAAATGCAATATAAATCTAAAACATTCTTATTATTACAAACCTTTGTTCAGTCATGCACCACCAACATCATGTTTTTCCAGTAAACAGAGATGTAAACACGCTCGTTCCGCTGCCATGCCATTTCCGTTTTTAGAACAATGTTTAAAACGCTCTAAAACACAAAAATAAACAGCTCATTTCACACTAGCCCCAAAATCATCTTTATTAAACAACACCTTAAAGTTTGGCCAATTTAAGTGAAGCTTCCCTCCCATTTTAGACCCCCAAAAACAGCCTATTTAGTTTCTTATTGGGATTTCAGACAATAATATTCTTTGATAGCTGCATTCGAAATGGTAAATAAGCTTAAGTTGTGGAGTTTTATTTGGGGCTGCCATAAACAAAGGAAACTAATGAAAAACGGCGGAGCGCAGGGGTGACTAACTGATTTTTAAGTGTGTAATCATTTGAATAAATCACTGTGGCTCCCAGAACATTGAGACGTTTTCGGAAAATAAATGTTTACCCCAGAAAACAACCCAATAAGGCCCGATATGAATGATCCAACTGTAGATTTCAACTGTAGATTTATGATCTGTTTGTCTAATAGTCCACATTTTTCACACTGCTTTGTTTTGGTATTTAGATGTGATTTGGTAAAGAATTAACGAAGTTTCTGAGGTTAAATTTGGAGAGCTTATAATGAAACTTTTCCTGTAGTTTACTTACATCAGTTTACATTTATTGCGTGCATTTCAGGTACACACACCTGAATAATAGTTTGTAAAAATTCAAAACTATAAAATTCTCTGTTCATTTTGGCAATATGTTCGATTCAAAACCAGGCACAGAGGATTTCTGTATATCTTATTTAGTTTTTAAAAGGCCCATATTACTCATTTTTTATTTTTACGTGTGGTAATACAGGAAGTGCTCCATTGTGTTTTTAAATTTAAAATTTTTAATTTTTAATAAATTTAAAACACCTGCTCTAGAATCATTTGGTTAATTTCAGCCCAGGAATTGCTGATCTCTAGTAGCTGTTAACTTGAAAACGACCGCTTCATGACAAGGTGGAACAAAGCATTTTCAGATTTGGAGACGTAGACAGACATAATCCAGAATTACTCAACTATGTGTGAATAAAACATGTATGTTTTTGATGAGCTAAAACATTCTAACATACTGTATCTCACAAGAGTAAAGTTTGCACACCTCATATTTTCTGAATTTAAAATGACTTAAAATTTGGGCCTGTAGAAGATAATTGGAGACGCTTGGGTCACTGACAAACACATTTTAGTGAAACAGATTTATTATTATGGGTGAATGTTGAATTTGTGAAATAATCTTTCTGTTTAAATTGGGCAGTTCCTTTAGTTCCAAATCAAGCTTATATTTTAAGAGAGCAAACTGTCTTGAAAACCTCAAAAGTGTGCTACCTGTTGTGTCTCAGCTATCATGCTAAACCTTCATCTTTATGCATGAATACCAGAATGTTCTGTCCCAAAATGGAGAAAGGTGTCTAACCGTGGTTTTCAAAATAACCACATGAAAACATGATGGTGTGAAATGCCAAGGAGAAGACAAAAAATGTCCCAGGGTCTTGCAGTGGTCTGTGGGTTTGTGTATTTTTACAGCAGTAGACGTTTAAAAGCGTTTTCTTCTCACACCTGAGCTACTGCTCGTGCAGCGTGGACCAAAGCCTTCCTCGTGTCTAGAGCGTCTGTGGAGATCTCTCATTCAGACTCACAAAGAAAAGTGTGATACTGCAGCAGCTGGATCACTTTGAATCAAAACATAAAAGTTCAAATTGAACACAAAATAAAAATACAAATCTCACAAATGCATCCACTTCAGTGAAAAGGGCAGAATTTTGGTACAGCCTGTGTAGCAGGAAGAGAACATTCCTAAATGTGCCTCTGGTAGTTGTACTAATGATACAAGTAGTACATGTGAAATCAAACCAAGCTACGACTACTAGTGAGTTAAATGCCAAAGAATGTTAGGGGTGGTTTTACAAGTGTGGATGAATATGTAAGGGCATCTAGAGCACTTGCCTTCGTTGTATTTCTCATCTTCTTCATTTTGTTACATTATTTGTGCATGTGTTTGTGGCTTTTACTCTTGCCTCACAGCAAGAGGGTTCTTGGTTCAAGTTTCTTTGGATTTTTTAACTGAATTCTTCATAGGTTTATTATTTTTTGCAGTACTTTTACAACATGCCGAATAGCACCAGTAACCTGAAGCTGAGTCTATGCTTTCTTCACCTAAACGGTATTTCTTTGTAATTGGTCAAACCTTTAAGGAAACGTTTCTCCCATCATTATGCATGCTTCCCTCAGATGAATTTATTATCTGTGTTATGACAAAGTGACAGTCTGGTGCGTTTCCCAGTGGATTTCTTTCAGATGCTCCGGGTGTGTGCTGTGGCAGTCGCTCTCCTGCCAAGACGTCTCAGGGCGGGAGAGCGCGCGAGCTGGAGCCACACTCAGAGCTCTCATGTTAAACGCTGAGGGCCATGGACTCAGATAAACAGACAGGAGGACGGGGAGAGGACAGGGAGACCAATGATTAGCTGTTAGCCATTCACAAACACTGCTTTTAAGCCACACAACACATGTCCACTGTGTACAAATCAATACATTTTAGACAGATTTTCAGCAAGGGAAATCTGCAGGAATGCCAAGAAAATGATATTATTAGACTCACATGTTGAAATCTATGTTTATCAATAATGTCATAATGGAAATCAATTATAGTATTCAAATCAGGGTTAAGGTTTTTTTTTTTTTGTTCACTATGCTGACCCATTTTGGTAAACTATGTATGCATGTTAAGTGTAGACATACAGTGCACTCGAGTATCACGGTTATGATCGGGTTTTTTGAGTATCCTGGTTATGCGAGGGGCCATGTAGATGCAGTATTCTGATTTCAACATCCTGAATATGCCAGTATCCCGGTTATGAGAAACCAGGATACTCATACTGGGTTTTTCTGAGAGTGTCCGGGATACTGTAGACGCAGTATTCTGATGTGCCAAAACGGGTGTTGTTCTGAGCATGTGCGAACTGAGGTAACAGATACAAAAGACTCAAACTCCTACCAGGACTTTTTAAGTAATAAAATTTTATATTTATACGCAAATTAAAGCAGTCTACTGTTTAATGCAATTGTCCTTTAACACAAATCTCACTTGTACAAAACTGACGCCGTGAGACCGTGTTGGATTTTTCAACTGTTAAAAACGACTTTTACTGAAGTTGTAACAGAGCTCCACAGTCTTATGTTCTTCTTCAATGTTTGTCTTCTTTTTTGTTGTTAGAAACCCGTTAAAAAGCCTTAAGTTAGCAAAGTTGCTACATGTTAAGCTCCTTGCCATATCCGTGGCATAGTTACCATAGCAACCAGTTTAAATATTGGTATTGTCACTGTGCCCTTGATCAAAACACTTCACACTACTTTCTTTTTCTCGTTAAATCTTAGAGTTAGGGACGTAACGTTGCACGATGTAACTTTTCTTGTGTCATGCCAGTTATTGCTTTGCTGTTAATGTTTCGCAGTATGGCATTAAACTGATCTATCTTGCATTTATTCAGTTACAGGTCATGTTATTCCTAAAATAACACATTGAAAAACATGCATACTTGGCCTGGTGGCATCTCTCGCTTTTCTATGGAGATGGAGAGGTCTAATGTCATACTGTGGAACATTAAAGCAGTCATTTCAACGCAATATCTCCATGACGCACATTCGGTTCACCCTCTATCAGAAAAGTTGCGTAGTGCACCTTTATAATGATAACTTACTGAAATTTGATTCTGCAAAACCCCAAAGTTTTGCCTGTACTTGACTTGCGAGCGATACATTTTGAGGTCTTTTCTATAAAACCACATGTTAATTAGGCCAATCATGTCATGCTCCTCTCTGGTGATTTAGATCCCATTAAAACCAAGGGCAGAGGAGTCAGGGAGTGGGAGGGAAATTAATATTACACCACGGCTTCACAGAAACAACAGACAAGATGGGAACAGTGGCTTGATGCTATGTATAGGCATTACCTTAACAACGTGCTAGTACAGGGCATTTGAACAATAATGCTCATCAAGGCAACATACAGTGAACATATAATATAAACCTGTGTAGAAAGACGGTCATAATGAGGAGTATTGTTTAAAAGCTGCAGTGTGGGACATTGGGGTGAGCTCCTGGTTGAATTGGTGGGCTATATTTAAAAGCGCTGTACCTGATTTTTATTGTCTTAAAACATGAAAAACAGAACTGGTTTATTTGAAACTGTTTGCAGGGGTCCAAAATTATTCCTCACTTACCTTATGTTTTCAAAGTGTTGTAATTGTTCACTATGATGAGTTTATAAGCACTTTTTGTAACTTTCAGAGAACAGAGGTTTAAACTATAGACTATGGACATATAACCCGCTAGCCGCTGTGTTCCACTTTATATTAAAAAAATTTCACCCCTCTATCTATAATTGCTGCTGTCAGACTATTAACCCGCTCTATGATCCTATATATTCCTAATATTGAGCCTGGTTCCAAATTCGCCCCTGTAACTGCAAGCATTGCCAGCTTCATTTGACTGGAGCCGAACGCTGTGGGTGACGTCACTCTCAGGGAGCGGGCGGGAAGAGGCATTACTCACTCCAGATTGGCTCTTTGGTTGCTATGATACTTGTGCTTGGAATTCTAAATATGGAATTCTGCTCCAAATTTGCTCCTATAACAGCTATCCGAGTTTCATTTGACTGGAGCCAAAAGCCATGGGTGATGTCACACTCCTTTAGTCCACTTCTTTAAACAGTCTATGCATCATGGTAAAGCTAACAACAACTAGCATGCTGATGCACACTTCCTGTTTATTGGGTAGACACTTTATAATTTGATGCAGGTGTAACCCAGTAGAGAAAAAGTGCCTTATTTCTCTTAATTACAGTAAATGCATTCATTTTATTTTGAAAAGCATTTATTTTGGTAAGAGGAAGTGTCTCTCTTCATGTTGACTTCCTTTTGTCAGTCACGTTGGGTGATAATGACCTTCTTATCAAAAGTAGTTAAGACCCGCCTTCTCAAGACGCGATCTCACATTCACTTTAGTTTTTCATTCTTTTGCTCTCTGGATACACCTGCGAGAGGCTGTGTGATGAACACTTTTATTTTTGCTAAGCTAAAGATCGTCTCGCTGAGTGCACGTTAATGTAATTCAATGTAAATATGGTACAAAATTGTAATGCTCACTGGGAAATGTTTATGTTATTTTAAGTTGATTCCATGCAAATCACAAAGGTGACTGCACTTGTATTTCATTTTGCACTGTTTTATGGTAAAATGTGATTTTAATTTGATGATTTATGCAAAATAATGTAACTTAATGCTAAACCAGCTAGGGTTTACTGATTCAATGGATAAGGATAAGGAGATAAAAGATAATGATTCAGATCTGGATTCTCCTTCAGAGGAAATGGCGAGCCTGTCCCAGAACCCAGCAGGGTGAACTGAGAACAACCTTCTTCTCTGCTCTTCTTGTCGAACTCATTACGTGGTAACAACTTAAACTACCACAACGAGGATCCTTTATGAACACTGACTCTGACTAAAACGACTAAATATAATGAGCTCAGTAGGACTTGGGTGTTTGAATTACTGTGCACAACTTGAATGTAAACATAGACTGCCAGCTGCTAAGTTGTAAACTCAATTTTATTTTATTTTATTTTATTTTTTTATTTAAATTTATCTCATTTACACTCACACCATTATTGTTCCTATTGTAGCCCTTGAGAACCTAGTGCCTGGTCCAAACTACTAGATTACTTTACTATACTATTCTTGGGTCAGGGGTTACACAGACATTATATAACCTGACTGATGTGTATCACTCTGAATTGAGTTCTACACATGATCCATCTGAAACGGCTCTCAATGAAAGCGCTTAGAAAAAGGAGGGACTTGTAGCAGAATGCCTCGAGCTGATTGAGCGAACCAACGCGAAGAGCCCACCCACCAGTTTCTTTTTAGCCAGTCACAGCAAACCTGTCAAAATGGTGTATCTAACTTGTGCCAGGTAAAACCACAAGTGTCATGCTGCAGAGGGCATGTCCATAAATGAATTTAGCCGTTTTTGCAATACAAATTTGCACTATAAGAGCGTTATAAGCCACCATCACCGTCATCAAGCGCCGCCATGTTTGTTGTGACCTCAAGAGCTGTTTTTACAATATGTATTTGAACAATAACTATAATCGTGAAACATACAGTGAACATGTAATATAGACCTGTACAGAATGACAGTAAAAATGAGTTGAAAGTTAAACTGTTTTAAAGTGTGGGTTGTTGGGAGCTCCTATTTGAATTGGTGGAAATGCTTGAATGGACTGGTACTATTAAACCTTACAGTTGATTTGGCTTTTATTGTCAGTAATTGTGGGTCAGCAAAATGTTTTTTTTTGTGTGTGTATGTGTGTGTGTAATCAAACAGTATCCTCAGTATGAAAATAAAATTGGCAGGTCTAGTGTTTTGGAATCTAAAAATGGTCTGAAGCCTTTTGGGAAAGTAAGTGAAACAAACATAAAAATGCACCTACATTTGACTATTCTGGATGGTGAGAGGGAGAAAGGCACTGCATGACAGTGTGTTTGTCAAAAAAGCTTATTGTAAATGTTCATTTTTCTCATCTAAAGTATTTATGTTTATTAAAAGTTAAGTAATTAAATTAAACTAACCAGATCTTCCCTTGAAGTAGCACCTACACACGCCAAACTTTACAAGCTTGTACTTAACAAGATTTTGATGAAACGTGCTGAAGGATTTTTTCTATTCATTTATGTTTTAACTCCAAAAAATTTTGAATTTTCAGATAATTTTCAGTCAGATGTAGTTTACTTAAATACTAAATAAAATATCCATATTCTCCTCTATATTTTTTAGTATCTAATATCTCAATAAAAAGAAGTAAGAAATTTAAATCTGCTCTTTCCATGTTTCTGTTTTGAATGTTTCAAAAATGGTAAATTTTGTCAGTTTTTACACATAAAACGCCTTCTTTTTTAATGAAAACATTACATATTGAAAAACCCATAATCCATTTTTTTCTTCTACGTCTGTAAGTGAACTACTGGAGAAGTTTCAAATTTATATCTCTACATTTATTTTCCTATTCAGCTGCAGTTTTTCACACCTTTATAAAAGAACGTAGACTTTTGGACCAATAGAAATGCACAGTGGTGGATGAAGTACGCAGTTTTGTGACTTAAGTAAAAGTACAGATACAGGGGCAAAAGATTACTTAAAAAAAAGAAAGTATCACATGAAAAAATTTACTTAAGTAAAAGTGTTTAAAATTGTACTTGAAGAGTATAAAGTAAAAGTGTTTTGCAGTATTTTTGAAATTATTATTATTAAAGCATCAGATGTAGTGTTTTTAAGTAATTCAATTAATTTTTAGTTTTTTTTTTCTGTTCTTTGGTCAAAGTTGTGAATGCTAAAAAATAAGTCTAAAGATAAGTCTCAAATCATAAAGAAAAATACTTTTCAGTCCAGATCTCAAACGTAGTGTAGTAGAAAGTACAGATATCTGCTCTTAAATTTAGTGAAGTAAAAGTTAAAAGTATCCATTGTAAAAGCACAGACACCTAAAAATTGTAACTTAAGGATTACGCTTTTACCTTTGTACTTTGTTACCTTCCACCACACAACTTTCTCTTTCACTTTTTAAACATTGGAAGTTTTTCAATACAGAATGTCGTTTTAAAGAGGACCCTCCTGAATTGCCTGAGGATAGAAGACGGTATACAAAATGTGCATTCACAAACCCCGGCATACACACATGTGACCAAAACCAGTGGGAAAAATACCATACCACAAAGATACAGTGGAAAATGAAGAGGAAATTGAGGGTATAGGGAGAGGGGAGTGGTGATAGCAGTCTATTGTAGCTTCTGTATATAGCAGGAATAGAGAGGGCACGAGAAGCTAACGTGCTAAAAGTCTACACAGGCCAGCAGTGAGTTAGCTATAATGGAATCGCAGAGGAGGAGGAGGCGGAGGAGGAGGAGGGATGGGACCGGCTATCAAATGAGAGGTGAAGTATGGAAAGGCCAAAACACACAATTTCACAGCGAAAGTGCGAACGAAAGAAAGAACGGAGGGAGGAAACGGGGGGAAAAAAGAGGGAGGGGGATGAGAAATTGACACGTACACGGAAGTATACTCACACAGCGCAGTCATAGCAGGTCAGGCATTCATTCTGTCCCATTACTGTGGACACTGCTGTGAAATTGTCCAATAAATCAGCGTCTGAGGTAGTGCTCCCCCTGCTGACGAGAGACGGGCAGGCTCAGACCCCAGCAGGAAGGGACTGCAATTAGATCCCGTCCGAGTCGTTACAGAAAAGAGGGGGAGGTACAGCGGAGTGGTGGAAATAACAGGAGCCTATAGAGGTGGACAATACTGACGAACTAGACTCGGAATTATCCTGCAATCAGCCTGTCGTTTATTTAGACAGTAGCTCAGTTGGTTGAGCGTCTGTCCACTGATCCGAAGGTTGGCAGTTCAAATCCCGCTCCCCGCAGATGAATGCTGTTGTTGTTCCCTTGGCAAGACACTTAAACCCTTAAATCTATGTATGCTGGTGCACGAATGTGTGTCTGAATGAGTGAGTGGTTCCTAGATGTAAAGTGCTGGAAGTAACAGTAGCCTTACAAAAACAATCGGTCTGACAGTAGCTCAGTTGGTAGAGCGTTTGTCCACTGACCTGTAGGTTGGCAGTTGGAATCCCAGTGTCTACATACGCTGGTGTGTGAGTGTGTGCGTGATTGGATGAGTGTTTAGATTAACACAAATAACTACTTTTCTAAACACAGACATTTCCGTTGTCTGTGAAGTTTTTACATCGTAGTGAAGTTCTGAACATGCTGTCTGTGTTTATCCAGCCGCTTGCTATTAATTAATGTATCATGTGTGACCTGTCCAAATCCTGGAGAATGAATGGTGCAGAAAGAGCAGATCTATTTTGAGAAAGCTGGAACTAGCACAGCGGCAGTGTGAAAAGGGGCACCATCTTTATTTTTTAGAATTACCCTGGTTGATAGAGAAATTACACTATTGTTCAAAGGATCCCCCAGTCAGTATCACATGAAATAATCTACGCAAGTAAAAGTATTAAAGTACCTGTTTTAAAATTGTACTTTAAGAGTAAAAAATAAAAGTATTTTGCAGAGATTTTAAGCACTATTAAAGCATTAAATGTTGTGATTTTGACAAAGAATTCAGCTGATTTTAAGTGAGATTTTAAGTTCAGTCCAGATCTAAAACATAGGGGAATAAAAGTCAAAAGTATCCACTGTAAAATGCACTTAAGTAAAGTACAGATACCTAAAAATTGTACGCAAAGTGTTGTACTTTTACTTTTTTGCTTTGTTACCTTCCACCACTGGAAATGCAGTCCCTAGGTCCTTGTTGACATTTCTTTGCTAAGAGGTTGTGGTCACTTTCTACAGTTTGATGTTGTCATGATCTCAGATGCAAGGGCCTATGTTACTTTATGGGAGATTCACTGTTTTTAAAAAAAAATCCAGAAACATTGAACCTTATAATTATTTCTTAGGGATGGCAGTCGACAAACTTACCATATAAATCCTATGACTTTAAGTCCTTTCAGCTGACAACAGTCACACTTTTAGAGTTGATTAATTGTTATATATTTTTTACTTTTGCTTAAAGGTGTACCATGTAACTTTTCTGATGTAGGGTCTGCCATCTGCTTATCTCCATAGAAATTATTGTTTTGTCTATCCAGGATTTATTCAATTACAGGTGGTTTTATTGCGAAAAAAAAAAAAAAAAACAAAAACCTTGAAAAACGTGTTGTGAGCGGGCCTCCCTCTCCACAGATCTGACCTGTAACTTCCTTGATCATGCCACCTGTCTGTCTTCATGGAGTTAGATCAGTTTAATGTCACACTGTGGAGCATTCCGGGCAAATCCGGGTATCTCCATGGAGACAAATTGGTGGTGGGCCCTCTACCAGAAAAGTTGTGCAGTAAGAATATTCATAGTATAGAGTATTTTAAATGATGTTTTCAGACAGGCTTTGGTGATGTTTGTTGACAGGCCTTATATTTAAGCTTCTTCTAAATTACAGCTGCATACTAATCAAAAACTACTCAAAACACAATGTTACCACGGCAACACTAAATGACACGAGCCAATTTTAGATTCAGGACGACCATTAAACTGACTGTTGTGATTGCCAAGGTTTTCCTCACACAAAATTAATTAATTGGACATTTATTTATGTTTCTCCACTGATTTCTCATCAGATTTGGAGAAGGTTGGCGAGATACTAAAAATATTGTGCATTGTCTGACTTTTTTTCTTGTAAAAAGGTACGTTTCATCAAATATGTTATTACCTTACCTGAAAATTTCCACATTATAGTTAAATGTTTATCTTTCATGTATTTTAATGACATGGCTTTTTATTGCTAAACAATACATGAAAAAAATCAATGCCTCTCCACAGATCTGACCTGTAACTTGGCCTGGTGTCCTCAGAATTTAAAAGTCCTAGGCCTCAGGGTCTTAGGGGCCCAGAATTGGACCCTCTTCCTTTCTGTTGACTGGCCTGTCCTTTATTATTAGTCTGTCTACATCTCCAAAATGCTCTGTTCCACCTTGTGATGTCATGAAGCAGTAGTTTTCAAGATCCTTTTACCTTTTGTTCAGTAGAGATTGGCATTTCCAGGGCTAAAGTTATCCAAATCATTCTAGTGAAGGTTTTTGAAGTTTAAAAACACAGTGGAGCACGTTCTGTATTACCACATCCATTTGAGAGAAGAACTCAGCTTAAATTTGTAGGATTTATGTGTTAAACATGTGTGAATGAAACAAAACACAACTCCAGGTCTGTTTGTGATGAGGAAACAACATTAGAAAAGGTCAGAAAACGGCATAAAATGGGCCCTTTAATGACATACTGTGGAGCAAATGGCAAAGCAAACCATGGAGACAAACATTCCATGAGAAAAGTTTAAGCAGAATTAGTAAGTACTAATCAATACTGTGAAAATAAAAGCTATTGTGTATATTCTATATGTCAAATGTGTATATATCTCCATGTACATTGGAATTCCTAATATATCTTATGCAGAGATTAAATGCAAATGAAATGAACAAACGGGATAGCTAAACATGTATACATTTTCACATACTTTTGAAGAGAGACTACTAAACTTAGACTTGGACAAACTTATTTGATAAACAAGCAAAATGATTTGGACACAGCAGCTCACACATCACAATATAATATAATAACAAAGAGTAAAAAAATAATACAAATATAAATGGTAATAAATGGAGATGGTACAAGATCTTGTGCCACAACATTTCACGAGACAAAATTGCCACAAGATTGTGCACACATGAGAACAATGATCTCGTGAGATGTGTTTATATTTGGATTGGCCAAAAAAGAGTTGCGTGTTTTTGAGTTGCATCTCTTACAGTTCCAGAAAGCGGCACTAGTGGAATGGAAACAAAAATATGAAATCAAATAAATTAAAAAAAAGTGAGGCTAAAATTAGTAAGCGAATCAGAAATGTGGGTTCTCGTGGGCCCAGTCTCGTGTCTCGTCTTGTCTTATGGAAATTGTGTCTCGTTTCATCCCAAGTAGAAAAAAAAATAGCAAAATAGCAAGGCATAATTATATAAATGTACACTCACTGGCCACTTTATTAGGTACACTTGTCCTAAGTGTAGTTTGGTCCTGATGTAGACTTGGTTTGGTTCTTGGTCTAGGAAAGGATTTGTAAATACCAGTTTAGTTAAACTTTTATGTGGACTAACTCAAGCTTTAAGAAGGACTTGACCAGGACAGGACCAGACTTAAACCGGGGCAAAACCGGGACTTCACTGAACTTAAACCGGGGCCGAACCGGGAGTACATCGGGACTGCACCAGGACCAGGACAGGGCCAGAACAGGACCAGACTTAAACCAGGGCCAAACCGGGACTTCACTGAACTTAAACCGGGGCCGAATCGGGACTACAACGGGACTAAACCAGGACTAGGTCAGGACCCCACATGGACTGGACCAGGACTAGAGCAGGGCTAAACAAGGACTGAACCGGGACCCCAGGATTAGAGTACATGGTGATTTAGTTTATCATTAGAGCAGGTGTACCTAATAAACTGACCAGTGAGTGTATATGTACAAGTAAAAATTAAATATAAAATAAGTAAGAGGTTGTAAGGAAAAAGAGTTAAAAAATGATAGTGAAAATTTACCAATACAGAAACTACAAATACAAGTATATATTTCCTTTTGAGAATACTTTTATGTTTGACTAAATCTGATACACCTCCTCCTCTTCCTCTTCCCCAAACAAAGTGAATCTTAGCTTAACCTCTGAAACTCTCCATGGGCGCGCTTGTTTTTCGCTCCATGCACACACGTAATCTAAGTACAGACCCTCTCCTCAACACTAACTTAAATCCGAGCGAGGAAACCATGCTCTGGTGACCACCGCGGATATACAGGTCACAAATTCCGAAAAACAACGGCTATAATCGTCTCCCATCTCCTCTCTCTTCCTCTGCGCGCTCACCTGTTCACCTCTTTGTGAGATCTGCCGGAGTGGTCTTGGATGGTTGGCTCCGCGGGCGTCTCCGGAGATTGGTTCCATGATGCGGGGCCCGGATCATATTCACCACTCTGGTTTTTTGACAGAGAGAGGAGAGTGAGATGGAATACACTGAGCAATAAGAAAAGTTACAATAGGAAGGTTTATATTGGTGAGAGAATGGGGAGAAAAAGGTGTTCAGATGTGGACAAAACGTGGTGTGGAGTTAAACTTTTATGGTAGAAGGTCCGTCAAATGCTTTTCTCCATGGAAATGTTATTGCTTTTTCTGGAATGTTTCACAGTATGGCATTAAACCTTTCCCATCACCATGGAGAACAAACCAGACCAAGTTACAGCTCAGATCTGTGGAGAGACGACCCTGCTCACAGTCAGAATGCCTGTTTTTCTAGGTATTTCTGAGCTATAAAACCACCTAGAATTGAATAAATGTAAAGTAGAGCTGTTTAATGTCATCCTGTGGGACATTCCAGGCAGAGCAATGACATCTCCATAGAAACAAGCAGGTGATGGACCCCAACCAAAAAGTTACACAGTGCAGCTTTAAGATAAGTATGATATTAAACACATCTATTTCTATTGCTCAAAAATACAACAATTCTCTCTGTGAATAGGGTTGCCTCTTCGCAGATCTGACCTGTAATGTAGCCTATAGTTATCTCCCTTGGGATAGATAGGTTTAATCTCTACTGTAGAACATTCTAGACAAAGCAATAATATCTCCTTGGAGACAAGCAGATGACGGACCCTCCACAAGAGAAGCTGCACGATGCACCTTTAACTTTCAAGAAATGCCAAATCTGAACTGAAAACAGGAGTAGTATTAGAGATATGCATTGTAGGGTTGTCAAAAGTGTTCCAATCAGATTCTAATCGATATTGAAACTACTAACGAAACCAGATATTTATTTGACCAGGTATAGATATTAAAAAGTTACATTCACAGGACAGAAATGAACCTTTCGTGAATGTCTTTAGAATGATCTTGAGCTGTATCAGAACAAGTATAAGAACACATAGACTAGTATACGCCCATGGACCACTATGGAACCTACAGGACCACTGAGGATTACACAGATATAAGAACACATGGTAATAGAAAACAAAGTGCTATGATTTAATATTGAAAATCACATTGTGTTGCCTAAAAAGTGTTTTATTATCATCACTGTATCATGCCAGAACTCTCCGCACTAATTCACAGCAGCAGCAGCAGAATCAATAGTCTCCTCTCATAGGGTGACCAGAGTCTCAAAATTCAACACTGGGGCACACCCAGAGTGCGTAACATTGTCCACTGTGTGCATTTTATTAATAATTTTGTTGCCATATAATAATATTTAAGCGTGGTTTTCTGTAACAAAAAAATATATTCCCCTCTTTACTATTGGCGGGGATCAAGTTGGTCCAAAATAAGGACTTTTTTTTTTTTTTTTTTAATAAAACTGGAACAAATCATTGGTTTTGTATAAACCTGCTGGGACAGGGGACACAGGGCTCAAAACTGGATGTCTGGTCACCCTATTCCTCAGACTTTTCCTCCTAATACAGATAGTACAGATATTATATTCATTGCATTGCTTTTGTCTCCATGGAGTCTAATGTCAAAGCTTTGATTTTGTTTATTCAATACTCATCACACCTTACTCATTCAAGCACACTTTGATTGTAGACCCTTGTTTGGTCCTGTTTAAATGCACAGGATCAGCTCATCTTACACTATACTAATGTCCACCTTAGGCCTTTTTGTGTTGAATTTGAATATTATTAGGGATACACCGATATGATACTGGTTTTGGATATTGGCGCCGATATTGACACATTTGGTGGATTGGATATCAGCTTATAAAAAAATATCGGTTTTGCCACTATATCCCATTTTAGTCTATTATATTTTAGTCCTGCCAGTAATGACCCAAAACATCTCATAATATTAAACTTGTATTTTACCAAAGCTTTTTTATAGTTACTTTAAAAGATAAATGCAAGTTATGAAACACATTTGGATCATTTTTTGTGTTATATTTTCAGTCTTACTCATACTTGCACTGAGTAACTTTCATGGGGAGGGTTCACCACTTGCTTTTCTCTGTGCTGATGTTATTTTTTTTTGTCAGAAATATTCCACAGTATGCCATTAAATGTATCCATCTTGCATTCATTCAGTTAAAGTTGGTTTTATAGCTCAAAAATGCCTTGAATTCTTACTGTGAAAGTGGTCACCTCTCCATAGATCTGGCCTGTAACTGACTGTAGCTTGGTGGCGTCACATGTATGTTTTTATGGAAATGGCCATGTCTAATGCCATATTGTGGCACATTCCAGGAAAAGCAATAACATCTCCATGGAGACGAACAATGAGAAAACTGACACGGTGCGCCTGCCAAAGTATTGGTAGTATTAACATCAGTATCAGGACAGAAAAAAATGGATTGTGTCCCAAAATATATTTCAGGCTATTTTTTTCAACTCTACAACTAATATTTTCTCAGACGGTGCCACAGTTGATTTTTCTGTATGAGACCAACCAATAGCACAATGCACATTTTTATATTTTTCACCAGAACTGCTTTTGGGACTTGATGTAGGAAAAAGTGAGTGAGTTGACAGCTTTACATAGACAAGCAATGTATTTATCAACGCGAGCATAAATCAGTCATCAATCACGCCTTTGTGTTATGGAGTCCACCAGGCCCCAGACAGGAGGCCATTTTCTAATAAAAGTCCAATAGAGGCCTGACATATTGGTTTGTCATAGCGTCTCGAAGATACAGAAAATATTAGGCTCACAGCCTGCTGCTGTTTGGGCTGTGACATGTGAGGACTTGGAAATAACAAACAACTTTTCTTTATTTCTATTTTGTATTTATTGTTGTCGGAGTATCCTGAAACTTTATTGGCAAATTACATAGCAGGTTTCTGAATGTATTTTTGTGATACATCTCTGGCGTTTGTGCATCCTGTTTGCAAGATTAAAGGCGCACTGTGTCCATTACCTTGTCGCCATGGAGATGTTGTTTCTTTGCTTCGATATACAGTGCATCCGGAAAGTATTCACAGTGCTTCCTTTTTCCCACATTTTGTCATGTTACAGCCTCATTCCAAATTGTATTAAATTCATCTCTTTACATAAGTATTCACAGCCTTTGCTTAATACTTTGTTGATCCACCTTTGGCAGCAATTACAGCCTCAAGTCTTTTTGAATATGATGCCACAAGATTAGCGCACCGATCTTTAGGCAGTTTTGCCCATTCTTCTTTGCAGTAATTCTCAAGCTCCATCAGGTTGGATGGGAGACGTCTGTGCACAGCCATTTTCAGGTCTCTCCAGAGATGTTCAATCGGATTCAAGTCTGGACTCTGGCTGGGCCACTCCAGGACATTCACAGAGTGGTTCTAAAGCCAATCCTTTGAGATCTTGGCTGTGTGCTTCGGGTCGTTGTCCTGCTGAAAAATGAACCTTCGCCCCAGTCTGAGGTCAACAGCGCTCTGGAGCAGGTTTTCATCCAGGATATCTCTGTATATTGCTGCATTCATTTTTCCTTCTATCCTGACTAGTCTGCCAGTTCCTGCTGCTGAAAAACATGCCCATAGCTTGATGCTGCCACCACCATGCTTCACTGTAGGGATGGTATTGACCTGGTGATGAGTGGTGCCTGGTTTCCTCCAAACATGACGCCTGGCATTCACACCAAAGAGTTCAATCTTTGTCTCATCAGACCAGAGAATTTTGTTTCTCATGGTCTGAGAGTCATTCAGGTGCCTTTTGGCAAATTCCAGACGGGCTGCCATGTTCCTTTTACTAAGGAGTGGCTTTCGTCTGGCCACTCTACCATACAGGCCTGATTGGTGGATTGCTGCAGAGATGGTTGTCCTTTTGGAAGGCTCTCCTCTCTCCACAGAGGAACGCTGGAGCTCTGACAGAGTGACCATTGGGTTCTTGGTCACCTCCCTGACTAAGGCCCTTCTCCCCCGATCGCTCAGTTTAGACGGCCGGCCAGCTCTAGGAAGAGTCTTGGTGGTTCCAAACGTCTTCCATTTATGAATAATGGAGGCCACTGTGCTCATTGGAACCTTCAAAGCAGCAGAAGTTTTTCTGTATCCTTCCCCAGATTTGTGCCTCAAGACAATCCTGTCTCACAGGTCTACAGACAATTCCTTTGACTTCATGCTTGGTGTTTGTACTCTGACATGCACGGTCAACTGTGGGACCTTATATAGACCGGTGTGTGCCTTTCCAAATCATGTCCAGTCAACTGAATTTACCGCAGGTGGACTCCAATGAAGCTGTAGAAACATCTCAAGGATGAGCAGTGGAAAAAGGATGCACCTGAGCTCAATTTTGAGCTTCATGGCAAAGGCTGTGAATACTTATGTAAATGTCATTTCTTAGTTTTCTATTTTTAATAAATTCAAAAACTGTGAAAAAAAACTTTTTTCACATTGTCATAATGGGGTATTGTGTGTAGAATTTTGAGGTAAGAGATTAATTTAATACAATTTGGAATGAGGCTGTAACATGACAAAATGTGGGAAAAAGGAAGCGCTGTGAATACTTTCCGGATGCACTGTACACTGCGTGCATTTATTATACAAGTGTGTTTTTTGACCATATAATGACTTTTATGCATATTCTCCAACTCCAAGCTGTATAAACTTGAATTATTATTGGATTTAAGCATATCCGGTGATGTGTATTTGTCTAACACGGGAGGGTGTGGCCTCTTAGGCATCTTCTTTTCCTCAGGCAAAATGGGCCAAAAAAATAGATTTAACGAACTCTGAAAAGTCAAAAATTGTAAAAAGTCTTTCAGGGGGATGCAGCACTCTTGAAATTGCAAAGATATTGCGGCGTGATCACACAACCATCTGACCAACCATTGTTGCAAATAGTCAACCAACAAGAAACGTGTTGAGGGAAAAAAGTAAAAATAAAAGCAAAATCTAAATCCAAATTCACTTTATTTATATAGCACATTTTACAAACAAAGCAGTTTCCAAAGTGCTGCACAGAGATCATAAAAAGAAGACAACAAAAAGGTAAATTGCTAAAATCCAATAAAATCAGCCATAAAATCAGAAAATAGCAGTAAAATAAATAGATAAAATAAATAAAAGACACAGAGGGCCACACAACTCACTCGGTGTTAAAAGCCAAAGAATAAAAGTGGGTTTTAAGATGAGACTTAAAGCACTCCACTTTGGGGGCTGTTCGGACGTGGGGGGGCAGAGTGTTCCAGAGCTTAGGGCCGGCCACAGAGAAGGCCCTGTCCCCTCTGGTTTTAAGTCTCGTCTTAGGCACCACAAGATGGAGCTGGTCCTCGGACCTCAGAGCGCACGCGGGGGTTGTAAATATGGGTGAGGTTCAAGATGTACTGTGGGGCCAGTCCATTCAAAGCTTTAAAAACAAATAATAAAATCTTAAAATCAACTCTAAAACGAACTGGAAGTCAGTGCAATGACGCTAAAATTGGGGTAATGTGCTCACGTTTTTTGGTTCCACTTAAAAGGCGCAGTTGAATTTTGGACCAACTGTAAGCGAGAAAGTGCATGGAGGCTAATGCCAGAGAAAAGTGCATTACAGTTGTCTAAACGAGAGGAGATAAAAGCGTGTGTGACCTGTTCAAATTATTTAAAAGATAAAAAAGGTTTCATTTTAGATAAAAGCTGCAAATGATAAAAGCCAGATTTAACAACTGCGTTCACTTGTCAAATTTAAAATCCCTATCAATAGTAATGCCGAGGTTGGTGACAGACTGTTTCACATGCTGTTTCAGCGGGCCCAAGTCAGTGAGGGGGTTGGTATTGCCAAACACAATGACCTCCGTTTTGCCCTCATTTAGAAAAGTTGTGGGCCAGCCAGTCCTTTACATCACTAAGACATTCAAAGAGAGGTGTCAGGGGGCAGAAGCAAGTTTTTGAAGTGGCAGGTAAATTTGGCAGTCGTCTGAAGAAGTGATATTGAATGCCATGTTATTTAAATATTTCACTCAGTGGGAGGAGGTACAGAGCAAAAAGAATGGGCACGAGAATTGAACCTTGAACCCAGTCTGACGGAGCAGCTCCTCCCACTGAGGTAAGACCTGAACCATTTGAGGGCAGTTTTCCCTGACACCAACATTTAAAAGAGTTGCATGGTCAACCGTGTCAAAAGCAGCCATCAAGTCTAAAAGCACTAAAATGGCAGAATCACCAGAATCAGTCACTAAAAACAGGTCATTAAAAACCTTTAAAAGCGCAACTCTGTACTGTGTAAGACCTTATATCCCGCTGGGAAGATGTCAAAAGTGCCATGTGCTTCTAGAAATGGCTGAAGCTGCAGGAAGACACATTTCTCCAAGATCTTGGCCATAAAAGGGAGTTTAGATATAGGCCTATAGTTGGAGGGAACTGATGTGTCCAGACCAGGTTTCTTCAACAGGGGTTCAATAACAGCTTCTTTACAGAACAAAGGCACAACACCAGAAACATTTTTGGACACTGGAGCCAATAGTGGTCTACACCTCCTTAAAAAGATGAGGCGGGACAGGGTCAGTAGGGCAGGATGAAGACTTAAGCTTATTCACCACATTTGAAAGACACTCCAGTGACATGGGCTCAAAGTTAAAAAAAACTCATAAGAGGTGGTCAGGTCTGTTAACGGATTTGACAGGGGGGTCACAAGCCCTAATGTTGGCAATTTTTTTTATTAAAAAACACAAGAAGGTTGTTACAGGCTACTGAAAATTTACCACAGTGGACTGGATGGGGTTAAGAACAGCACCTATAGTTTTAAAAAGAACACGGGGATTTTTAAGATAATTAACTGCAAGAGATTTGAGAAGAACATGAAGCTACCAGGAACCCAGTATCCTCCAGCGGTGTCATTAATACAATTATGCACACAGCGTAATGTACCAATGAATGGCATTAAACCTATCTCCATGGAGACAAGCACGCAACGCTCCCACCATAAACACTAGATGCTATAGATGCAAAGGCAAAGCAGTATTAGGAAACTGACAGACCCTCCACCAGAAAAGTTACATAGTGCGCCTTTAGGTGAGCCAACCATGATTGCTTTTTGGTTGTATTTTTTTTTCTTTTTACAAACAGAACTACAGATATCAGTTGGAAATGCCTGGACTGGGTTATGCATTATCAGAAGGTCATCAAAATTTTTTGTGTGACCAGCTTGCCATTTTTAACATTATACTAGAATACAGAGCAGCCATTTTCTAATATTTTATCCCTCAAAACAAAATAGAAAGTGAGCACAGGGGCACTTCCTGCTCCATCAACAGTGACTCCAGTTGACTTTACATTAAAAATTTGTCGCCCCTCTCTGTAAGTGCTGCACTGAGCCTTGTCATTTTGGTCTTAAAATGTTTGTATTAACCCGCTCTTCATGATCCTGGTGTTTTTATTTTGCTATTTTGTTCATAAATAAATGCCTGTTCCTAATACGGACCTGGCTCCAAATTCACCCCATAACTGCTAGCCTCGTGAGCTTCATTTGACTGGAGCTGAACGCTGTGGGTGATGTCACGCTCCCTTAGTCCACTTCTTTATACAGTCTATGGCTAAAACAGTATTTTTTTTTTTTTTTATCATGGAACCCAAATCATCGACACAGCTACACATTTCTGTATCAAAAGTGATCATTTTAATATAGATTTGACTTATTTTCGTTTACATTCTGGACATGCATCATGTGACATAGCAACAGCGTACCCAGAGGAGTGGAGGGGCTGGTGGCTCTGAGATGGGAGCAGTGCTGGCGGTGGGTGGGGGAGGGTTGTATTGATCGCTTCAGTAGTGCAGCCTTTTCATTTGGTCATTCAATTATTCAGTCATTTGGTTGATGTTGTTTCCCCACGCAACGGTCGGCTCGCTCGTCTCAGAAAAGCAAAGAGAAGTTATACTGCCCGGAGACCACAGCTGAGGGAGACCACTTTACCAGCCTCACTTCATACACTGCTCCCCAGATCGCTTCAATTTAAAGGATGTCAAATTCCTTCTTTTCTATCAGATCAGTCCCATTTCGAGATCTGAAGCGGGGAGTGCAAAAAACCTTAAAGTAGTCACTAAAAGCTTTTTCAGTAAGCTACATCAGTATTTAAAGTTTGGGTCGGTGGAGGTGAGGTGATGGCTTTCCCAGAAGATTGGTTATTTCAAAATGGATGACGGTACTAGCTTTATATTTGGGAACGTATAGCTACAGGTTAAAAATACAATATCTTGTCTTTTTTTTTTAAATATATATCATACCTATTAAATCAATCATGACAAAACTTACTTAATTTGAGATCTACAGAAGAAAATATTCAAATGGTTACTACACATAGAATACTTTCTTCACTCACCTACTCTATGTAATGTTATGCACTATATGTAGAAAGCCATCTCATGTTAAAAAAACAAAACAAAACAAAACTAAAAGCAATGAATGTTGTCTAGCTTTCACAAAATGTAGGTCTCTAAATTTGTGTTAAAATTTACATTTGGTTACTTGGATCTTTAAAGGGTCCATATCACGCTATTTTCTGATCCATGTTGTAATGTTGTTTCCTCATCACAAATATACCTGAAGTTGTGTTTTGTTTCATTCACACATGTTTAACACACAAACCCTGCAGATTTAGGCTGAGTTCTTCTCTCAAACTGAAAACACTCTATTTCACCTTGTGATATCATGTTGTAATACAGGAAGTGCTCCACTGTGTTCTTAAACTCCATATGCCTTCACTAGAATCATTCAGATCATTTCAGCCCTTGAAATTGCCAATCTCTATGGAACAAAAGGTAAAAACTAGCTGTTAACTTGAAAACTACTGATTCATGACATCACAAGGTGGAACAGAGCATTTTGAGCTTTGGAGATGCAGACAGACTCAAGACTCAAGACTCAGGATTACTCAAACATGTGTGAATGAAACAAAACAACTCCAGGTCTGTTTTTGATGATGTACCAACATTCTAACATGGCTAAAAGCTCACAAGAGTCCATTTTGTGTAATATAGGACCTTTTGGAGAAATATGGCTCAGTTTTCTTAAGACATTTTCTTTAAAATATAATGTTTCTTTTACAGGAACATCTGAAACAGAGGTCCACACTTCAGTTCAATAGAAGCGATATAATCTCTACTTCTTGTATATCCCAGTCACAGTTTAATGGTGAGTAAATTTTTTTTTTAACATTTTATTTCATCATTTCAATAAAAAAGCACCATGAAATATTAAAATTATTTGAGATATTTTGACTGGAACATAAAACTCAAATTGAGAGTTGAAGCTCTTTACGCTTCCATCTTGTCCTAAATCTCAAACTTCCTTAACTTTCCTGTGCCCTTGACGACGACTTGTCGACGACTTGACGAGGCCATGACGACACCCCTGTTGTCATTTGCCATTAGCTTCACATTAGCTCGGGCAGATTTGCGGTCTGACCTCTCATCAAATCATTTACTTCAATGAATCAAGTTACTTCGACAAAGGCACTATATTAATCAGGTCCTTCTGCTGATACTTTAATGGCTCTATCTGCAGCTGTGGAAAAAAAGAACAAATTTTGACGAAAAATATCCTCGAATAACCCTCTTAAAATCCTCTTAAGGCACTGATCCATCACGCGTATTACACTACATCTGTTAAAAGTGCTGGTTAGTTAATGTGTTTGATAAGATCTTGACAACACAAAATGTTCAGACTTTGATTTTGGAGTTTTGTGCTAAATATGAAGTTTGTTGTTTGTTTCTTTAAGGGGAAAATTGGTGGACAATAATTGATATTGCAAGGATTTTACGCTGGGGGTGTTCTGAATGTATCTCTATAGTCGAATGTTCAGCAGTTACCATGGTGACACAGTACGCACAGAAAGTCTTAAGATTGTCTGAAAAATTACAAAATAGATTCAAGCAACACATTTTCAGGAGCCTGTGATCAATATGAGCATTCTGTGTAGGAGTTTGATTTGCAACAAAAAGGTGAAAGTAACTAACTGAAAAACTGATATCTAGCTTCTGACGAATTGTCATGGATCTATAATAAAAACTGGATACGGCATTCTCCCTCTCTCCCGACTGGAGACCGACTAGTGGCCACTCCATTGGTACTACAGCCCCCAGGAGCTTGGACCCAGAAAGAATTCTTCCATAGAGCGCAGTGCATTTTGGAGGGGAATTCAAACTGCCCGTGTTCGGCTGACATGGCATCCACAACTTTCACAAAGGTCTTTTCTATTTTCACAACATAAACTTTTTGAAATTTTTAAATTCTCAAAGCTCCTAAAAGTTAGCTTTGTAAGACTTAGCCTAGCCCAGCTCTGACGTTACAGGTATTACATGATGGGAGGCGGTAGTCCATATTGACGAAGATGAAGACGGAAGAGAAAACTATTTTTGGACCCATGCGCCAATGAGCAGAGGCCATTGAAAACAATATGACGCCATTTTAGTTTTTTAGTGCCAGCAGCATCACACCCCGAGAGGGTCGATGACATCAGCTGCAAAGTATCAAAAGAGAAGGTCATTTGCCATCTACATTAGACCCATCCTTCAATGCTGCTTATCTGTAAACTCATTTAGACACGTGGAGAACATGCAAACTCCACTCTGAAAGGCCCGATCATAGACTGTATAAAGAAATGGACTAAGGGAGTGTTCAGCTCCAGTCAAATGATGTCAAAGCCGAGTTCTGTGTTAGGAATAGGAATTTATTAATGGACAAAATAGCAAAATATAAACACCAGGATCATGTAGAGGTTAATATGAACGTTTTAAAACCAAAATGACAAGGCTCACTGCTGCAGTTACAGAATGAGGGGTGACAATTGGAAACGGAGTCAGTGGAGCTGGAAGTGCCCCCATGAACACCCAAGAATTTAACCCACAAGAGTAGTCTCGTGAGATCATTAGCACTGTGAGCTTTTCCTCATTTTGATAGGCTGCAGCTCATGCAACTTTTCAATCAAAACTTTTTTTTTAATTTGCTGTTTTTCAAAAGTTTTCATATAACAAATTCCCCTGTGTAATCATTAGCGTTTTTTTTTTTTTGTGAATGTTAAAGCGCCTCCTCCTCTGCTCAGTGTCAGCTTCATAGATTACACTCTGCTAAATGATGTGCTGTCCGTCGGTCTGAAGTTTCTGGATTATGTCCCTATTAGTGTCCCGTGTTAGCGTGTCCACTCCTCCATTCTGTGCACAAAGATGGCAAACAAAGATGGCGTCCATGGTGGCGTGGGCCTGATCTGCTCCGTTAATTTGTTGACTGATGGCGTCGTTTAGCGGCGTTCATCCCTCCACCAGTCATCCATCACTCCCCATCTGTCCCTCAAACACAGGCCCATGCTCCACAGGGAAAACTGGCTCTGGGTTTAACAGAGGCAAAAAAAGGATTTAAGATAGAAGGTAAAACATGTTGAAATATGCATTAAGCCTGTGCTACATACTAATCAATACTAAAACTACTATAATCACAAGTAAATACTCATTTGAACAAGTATAGATACTGTAATAGTGTTGAGTGAATGAATAATGATCTGTAAAGTGTCTTTGAGTGTCCAGGAAAGTGCTATATAAAACTGATGCATTATTATTATTATTATTATTATTATTATTATTATTATTATTATTATTATTATTATTATTACATCAATAATAATAATAATAATAATAATAATAATAATAATAATAATAATAAACCTTTACTGAATAGTGTTAAAATGATCTTGATTTATATGTAAAGGACTATAAGACTATATATATTAAAGGTCCTATATTACACAAAATGGACTCTTGTGAGCTTTAAGCCATGTTATAAAGGTGTTACCTCCTCTAAAACAGGCCTGGAGTTGTGTTTTGTTTCATTCATACATGTTTGAGTTACTCTTTATTATTAGTCTGCCTACATCTCCAAAGCTCAAAATGAGCACTTCCTGTATTACCATATGACATCACGAGGTGGAACAGAGTGTTTTCTGCTTGAGGGAAGAACTCAGCCTAAATGCAGGGTCTGTCCATTAAACATGAATGAAACAAAACACAACTCCAAGTATGTTTTTGATGAGGATACAATGTTATAAAACAGATCAAAAATAGCGTAATATGGGCACTTACTTGGTGTTACCCGCTTTATTTCATGGTGGTTTCAAATGAGGTCCAGTATCGAGCCTTTTTCCTGTCGAAATCAAGTGTGAAATCCGAAAATAATAGTCTTTGTCTAATAATAATAAGCAGGTGAAATGATATCAGTACAACACTATTCCAGATGTCTAAGTCACCAGAGGGTTAATGTTTTGACTTCTGGTTCGACCTGTTGATCCGGTCATTTACCAGTTTTGCCTGTGTGAATGTGGGGTGTGAATGAGTGATTGGCGGAGGTCAGACAGGCCCAAGGCAGCTTCCAAAAACAGAAGAAAGGAGTGAATGAATAATGTAAATAATATTTGATAGTCCAGCATGGCAGATGAGGGAAGTGTCTTGCTCAAGGACAGAGGGGAAGTGGGAATTCAATTTAAAGCTTCCATCAGCAGATCAGTTAGTTTAATCTAACTGTAATTTCCCCAAATACTTATTCTCATTTAGCAAAATTAAAAACTGAATTCAGTCGCAAGGGGTCATGGAAGTGTTCTGTCCCAAATCAGGGAAATTAATATGGAAATCACAGTGCACGTAAAGCAGTGAGTAAAAGTAATGTTCTACATTTTAGATACAAACAGAAGACATCAAATATGAGAAGATTTATGGAATTATGTGTATGTAAAAAACTCTCTTACTCTTACCCACCTTTTGCTATGTAGAAAAATATTTAGTTCTTTTTTCGATGTATATCAAATGTAGAAAGTAGTAAACAAATAGAAAAAAAAAACATGAATGAGTGAATGTGTCCAAACTTTTGACTTGTAGTATATATGTTTAAGTTGTATCTACCTCACATGGATCACAAGCTCTCAACTCAGTTTTTTTCTCTCTTCTTCTCATTCACTAGTGGATCTCTCACTTTCTTTCTTTCTTTCTTTATTTCTTTCTTTCTTATGGCCCAGTATCTTGCAAAAGCCGTTGTTTGGTGTGTTTGTACAGCAGTTCCCAAAATGCTAATCTGAGTCTCACCCTCTCTCCTCTTCCTCTGCTCTTTCCTATTCCCTCTTTCTCCCTCTCTCTCTCTATTTGTCTCTCTCTGTCTTTCCGCTGGGGCCCATTACCGACACTCGTCTGCTCCTCTGCTGCTGTGAATGGAGAGATTACACACGTTTAACACAAAGCAGAGCTGGCACCTTCACTGTCTGTCCCATGGATACAGTATTCAGGAACACAACCTGCCACAGTCATTTGTATCCACGGGTTCCACAATGATGAGAAATTAGGACTGTTGCCATAGTGATTAACAAGTGAAGTATTATATCTTTTGAGTGTGAAAAAGTGTTGGACATAGCAGGAAGCTGAATGACCATGACAAAAATCAAATCAAATTTCCTTTATGCAGTTACAACAAACCTTTGCTACAACTGTGCTAAATCATTTCAAATTTCTACTGCTCTCAAGTTTATCCCCATGGAAACTTGAGAGAGAGTGTTCATTTTCATATGATTTCAAAAGATTCATTTTGATAATAGTCTGGGTACATTTTATGATTTTTAAAGAAAAAAGATACATAGTCACTTTTGTCTGGTGCGCACTGGTTTGATTAAACATTTTCATTCTAATTAAAATCTTAAATATTGAATTTCTGTGCAGATCAGTTCAGCACAATGTTACTGATGACTATAGGCCTTCTGCCTGGTGTACTTTATAGTCTCCTTCAGTGATTCTGTAGAGGTTTTCCAGTAGTTTTCCAGCTGGATATCCACATGAGTTTAAAGTCTCCTTCGTCAACATTTGAACTGTTTTATCAGACTGTGGCTCATGGCAGTGGTTTCTTATGGCTGTAATGTTGGTGCTTTGATCCCAGCTCCCTCCAGTATACACTGACATGCTTTTGCCAATCGGAATACTCAGAGCGTCATGATGACTATCTGACTCTGATAGGTCCAAACATCACAACAGCAGAACAAGCTGAAAAATCAAACTTCTGTTCGATCCAGTTGAGAGAAAAGCAAAGACATCTCTCCTGTCCACAAACGCACAAAGCTCTTACCTTCTGCATGTTTTCACAAATTAAATACTCTAAATAGGCTGAAGTGCATGTTTGTTTTGGTTCTTTTCGGCGTTTCACCTGGCTTCCACACAAACCTCGATAGTGCGACATGATTGGGGCGTATCGTAACAGTGGGCGCTCTCCAAGATGGATTCTCGTGAGTTTGTGAACTCACAAATATCGCGAGAATCCATTTGTTGAACAAGGTTAGGCACTCACTGTTTAACAACAACAATACAACAGCACTCATTTTAGCTGCTCCCCATCTGTTTTCAATAATATTGGCATATAGAATGTTGTGGTGTCACCTGAAACCCTGCGTATCACAAACTCCTGTCAGTTTCAGATTGTGTAATAAACCATAGTGTACCAGTGTGTGTCCATATCTCTCTAATGCTCCCTGACACTCTCATAATGTGTGTGATGTTTATGTTGTCCCTGTACACACTCTCTGTTGGTGCGTCTGTGCTGGGTCCTGTCATTATTTATACACTTAAGCCTGAGTGTAACTCGCCACACACACACACACACACACACACACACACACACACACACACACACACACACACGCACACACACGCACACACACACACACACACGCACAGACACACGCACACTTCATTGGAATTGCAAATCACTGCTTTGCCCCGACACGCTGTACCTTAAAACTACCCCAATGCAGCTCTCTCCATCTCTCTCCCTTTCCATCTCTCTCTCCATCTTTCTCCCTTTCCATCTCTCTCTCCATCTTTCTCCCTTTCCATCTCTCTCTCCATCTTTCTCCCTTTCCATCTCTCTCTATCTCTCCCTCTCCATCTCTCTTTCCTTCTCTCCCTCTCTTTCCCTCCCTCCCTCTCTCTCTCTGTCTCCCTCTCCATTTTTCTGTTTCCCCATCTCTTTCTCCCTCTCTCTCTCTATCGCTATTTTTCGACTCTCTTCTCTGTGCCTCTCTCTTCTTCTTTCTCTCTGTCCTTCTCTCGCTCTCTTTCTCTCTCTTCTCTCTCCCCTCCTTCTTTCTCCCTCTTCTCTCTCCATCTCTATCCACTGCGGTCAGTATCAGGTACTTTGTCTTGCAGCTCCTGTCTCGCCTCCAGAGCCGGCACTTGTTTTCTGGGCCCGGGGCCAAGTCCAAAGAGGACCAGAGGAGAGGACAGAGGAGAGAGGGGGATAAGAGAGAGGGGGAGGGGGCAGACTGAAATATATAGGAAGAGAAAAGCGATAGATAGAGAGAAAGGAAAATAGAAGGAATGATAGCAAGGAGCACTTGTTCTTTGGTCTGGGAGCACAGAGGAAAGAGAAGGCAAGAGAGAGGGAAGAGAGAGAAAGGGAAAGAGAGAAAAAGAGAGAGAAGGTAGAGAAAAAGAGAGGGAGCGAAAGAGAGCAAGAGAGAGAGATAGGGAAAGGGAGAAAGAGAGAGAGGGTAGAAAGAGGTAGAGAGAGAGATAGAAAGAAAAAGAGAAAAAGAGAGATGGTAGACAGAGAAGGGGTGCGAAAGAGGAGGGGAGAGATGCAGGGGTGAGAGAGATGGGAGAGAAGGTGTGAGTGAGGAAGAGAGAGAGAAACAGAAAATGAGGGCGGGGAGGAGAGAGGGAGAGAAAAGAAAGAGAAAGAACTGGCAGTATTTCCAACTTAGAAACAACTGTTGGCATTTAGATGAATCTGGACAAGCTTTCTTTCTGTATATCTCCTAAGATGGTAAAATAAAAAATGAAAAGTTACATATTGAACCTTTAAGATGGTCAGATTTTCTGGTCTCTATCATTTCAGCAAAACTTAGAGTAAATGAAAATGTTTTATATTCATATTTCAACCTGCTTAGACTGTAATTCTTAACAGACTGAATGGGCCGAGAGCTTATTTGTGGTAACTTTGAACATTTGTGTGTCTGAAACTTTGAAACTTCAGGGGGCGCATATAAAACTTTAGATTCTCACATTTGCATCGGTTTTGAAAAGCAGTTTCTTTGGCTCACTGTAAACTCACGGTCTGTTAGTTTCAGGCGGTGCTTTTTGAATAGGAAGAAGAAGCTACCAATAATTTAAAGCTGCACTGTGTAACTTTTCGGTTGGGAGTCCTTCACCTTCTTATTTCTATGGATGTGTCGTTGCTCTGCTTAGAATGTTCCACAACAAATATAATTCAGCCAAGACATACCAAAATGAGAGTCTGTCTCTGGCATTGGTCTGGCATATTATACAGGTATTACAGTCTGTGGACTACAATACTATATACTATATATATATATATAGCCTAGTATAATACATGTCAAATCTTGGCCTTGGCGCAACCTCCAAAAATAATAGCACCACTGCTTGGTAAAATACTGGAGAAGTTTGTATTCTGAATCCCAGGCAAAACAAATGCCAAAAGAGGCCAAGGAAGTTGTTTTACAAAATGAGACTCACCAGGAGTATTCCATGTTTTCTCTGTGCTTGGAGTGGACCGCTAACCTTCTGACATGATTCTCTGGGCTCCTCACCAACTCTGCAACTGAATCACCTTTTACCTCTCTCTGCCAAATCCGTCTCACTCCTCTTCCTCTCTCCTCGTGCACATTTAATATAGGAGCCCTGGAGGCTGGTCAGGTCTTTGCCGTCAATTTATTTTCATCATGTTACATTTTCCAACCATTTACAACATTTGTCTTGAAAAATTTATGTTTTTACAATGCTAAGGTAGATTTAATTACACCCATAGGGGAATCTGTCCTCTTCAACAAATGCCAGATCTGAGCCTCGGTCCTGGTCAGCATTGCCGAACATGCAAACTCATCAGATTGGCTCCATTTGTTTAAACCAGGACAGCTTAGCTTTGAGGCAAAAATGCTAACCACTCTGTCACTGTACTTTCATGTTTTATACAAATATTTTAAGTGCGCTGTACCTGATTTTTTTTTTTTTTTTTTTAAACATGAAATGCAGAACTAGGTCTTTTGAAATGGTTTGCAGTCGTCTGAAGCACATTCCTAGCCATCCTTATTATTCATTATTTTGACCCTTAGAGCTGCTTTTAAAGGCCTATATTATGCAAAATTGATTCTTGTGAGGTTTTAGCCATGTTAGAATGTTGTTACCTTCTCAAAAAGATATCTGGAGATTTTTGTTTCAGTCACACATGTTGGAGTAACCCTTTATTATTAGTCTGTCTACATCCCCAATGCTCAAAATGCTCTGTTCCATCTTCATGATGTGATGTCATGAAGTGGTACCTTTTACTTTTAGTTCAGTGGCGATTGTCAACTCTAGGGCTGAACTCATCCAAATAGCGTAATATGGGCCCTTGAAAATATATCAGTACTAAGGCAAAACACTTTGATTTACATTAAAAGAACTGGGCACAGCCACTTCACACATTATTAGAGGAAATGATCTTAAAGTAACCGCATTTTGGTCATATTGTTATTCAGTAATTCTATCTTGAATCATCTCTTTTCCTCACAGACTAACCCAACTTCTCTGATTGGCCAGTCTGTCGTGCTCTGTGTGAGTGACAGGTGGATTTAACCAATCACAGTTAGGTATGAATTCCACGAATCAACAGATGACTTAACTGCTAACACATTTTATTCCATGTTACCTTTTATTGTTGAAAATACTATATTCAATGGGTGATGTAGGCTTGTGGGTGGAGCATTGGACAGAATCTTACAGCTAACGGTAAGGAGAGTTCAAATAGAGCCCGGGAAAGATCACTAAATTACTCAATGCATGGATGACATTTAAAACCTCTTCATGCATGTTTTTGATGAGGGAACGTTGTAACATGGTAGAAAGCGCAAAGAATCAATTTAGCATATTACCTCCTCTTTTACTACCTAAGTAAGTAAATAAAATGTGATATGAATTTTTTGGGCTTATCTCTGTCTCCTGATTTAATCCATTTGGGGAAAACTGACTATATCCTTTCCAACATTCTGCGTAAGTACTTACTGTGCTCTAATACCATATGGCCAGTTTAAAAACCTAACACAAAATATACAGCTTGGTGTTTCTTAGTCCCTATTTACACTGTTCCTCCACTAATACGGTCTATGTTTCATAATATTGTCTATTTCCCTGCTTAAAAACACTGAACCCATGCTAGTTGTTTACTGTGATGGCAAAACTCCGCTCTGGCCCCTTAAAGTTGTGAAAAGCGCTTATAAACTCATCGAGGTGAATAATTGGGATGCCCACAATGCATAAGGTAAGTGAGGAGTAACACTGGACCACTGCAAACTAGTTCTTTTGTGTTTGTCCACTGATCCTAAGAGTGTTGGTTCGAATCCCGCTCTCGACATCAACATCACAGGTTGAGCGGTCAGATCCACTGACCCAGAGGTTGGTGCGATTCCAGCTCCCACAGAGGAATGCTGTCATTGTGTCCTTGGGCATGACACTTAACCCACTTTGCCCCTAGTGTCTGCGTACACTGGTGTATGAATGTGTGTGTGAATGGGTGAGTGGTTCCTTCATAAAAAGCTCTTTGAGTGACTTGAAGGTGGAAAAGCGCTGTATAAAATGTGACCATTTACTATTTTGATTTGTTTTGTATTTTGAGACAGTGAAAATCAGGTACAGTGCTTCTGAACTCTTTCAATCTTTCCCGGGCTGAACATAAAACCCATTGCATCCTTCTAGTTCTCATTTTCCTCTCCTCCTTCCATCTCCAAACATCTCCCAGTTTTGACTCTTTAGCAATTTCCTGTCATTTTCTTGGATTCGTTCTCCACTTGCACTTCCCTGACACCTTTTTTACCCCATATGTTTTTCTTTTTTTCCAAGCAGTCTTCACTCCTCGCTCTTGGGCTCTTATTCACTTTTTTCCTATCAGCTTTTAGAGTCAGGCCTGAGGTCCTGCAGCCAAATGAGATTTGGAAGGCAGAGCGAGCATGCTTCCTCCTCCTTTTCTCAGATTGGAGTCCGTTACTGGAGGTTGCATGCAGGTATAAACCATTTAGAGCTCGCAGCAGCTCCAACCCTGTTCCCCCTGCACACACAACCAAGGAGAAAGAGGGCTTTTACTGCTACTGCTGCTACTTTTAACACAACTTCTCTTTTGCATCTGGGTTTAGGAAACATGGAAGGTATGGGGGTCGATGCTCACTGCAGAAGAGTGGCCAAGCTAAATAATTTTGTAACTATCCTTATAGATTTATGCTTATTACAAGAAATAAATAAGCCCAAATATATTTTGGAATTATTAAGTTATGTGAGATTCACCTGCACACTTCAGCCAACCTCAGACTGATTTTAAGGGAGGGTATGTAACCTACAATCACAACTGAACCTGGGTGGCCAGTGCCTTAACCTTTATATTGAGGGTACATTATACAGGTTTATCTCATTCTCAGAATATAGACAGGCCTATGCCTCATGTGAAAGACTTCATTCACTGAGCTGCAGAGGCTGCACTAGCACTGATTTATGATCGGCTTTGTGCTGGAGTTTTGGGAGTGAGGATTATTAAACCATCTGATTTTCAGTATTGAAACTGGCAACCCAAATGAGAGACAGGAACAACAAAGCCATCATGTCCAATGTTTTTTTGTAATTAAGAATAAATTGACATTGCAATTGTTGTTTGTGAGCAAAATTGGATTTGAATCTGTTCACGCTGAATTGGGCGACACAGATATTTCTTCAAACTCATCTGACTTGTCTTAGTTACTGACCAGCAGACCCTCTCCAGACCTTGACCACCATTTAAATGCGTTTGATTGGGCTTGTTCCTGATGCATGACCTGCAGTTTGTATGTTTCTTTGAAAGTGGCTCTGTATCAGGTGAAGTGAGGAGGAGTCTTAAATTGGTGGGCGCAGTAGTTAGCTTGTGTGCTCTGAGCAGCAGGCTGTAGCCCCCAGTCAATCCCAGGCTAACTGTGCGTGACAGGCCACAGCGGCACGCTCAATGGGAGGAAATGGACTTTGTATCCGAGCCGCCCTATTTAGGTCAGAGGGAATTTCTGGGACAAGACAAGCTGTTTTTCCTCTCGGCAGGAGATCCATCCCCCTTTTCAAATGTGTCACAAACAACATGTACCTTGTCCAAGAGTGTAAAAGAGTTTAAGAGCTGCTCGACCCGATCGGCAGAACAGTAGAGGTGCGTGGTTACTTAATCCTCAACAAACAGGACCTCATTTTAATATCAGTCTGTTTCAACTAATAGTGGACTAATTGTGTTTTAGCAGTGGTAAGACAATATATACAGTCTTTAAAGGTGATGTATGTGACTTTTCTGGTGGAGAGTATACCTCACTGACTCCTCACTGGCTTGTCTCCAAGGAGACGTTATTGCTTTGCCTGGAATATTCTACAGTATGGCATTAAACATACCCATTTTGCATCTATTGTTGTTTTCATGGCTAAAAGAATATCTTGGGGGAAAAAAATGGTCTGAACGTTCTCTACCTAAACCCCAGCACCTACAGCCGATCATGAATCAGTGCTAGTGCAGCCTCTGCAGAATTCTGGAGGTTCTGAGTTTCCACATGAGGCATGACCTGTCCATATACTGAGAAAAACATCCTCTAGGCAGGTTAAGGCATTCGCAACCCAGGTACAGATATGAGTCTAGTCCCTCTTAAAACTGTAACACGGGCTGTGGTGGTCTTCAGATTCTTGAATTTGATGTCATTATCCCAGAGGGAGGGTGGAGAGCAAGAGACAGTTTTCCATATTGATTATATTTTACTTTGCCTTGAAATACCCAAATGGTAAATTCATGAATTATGAACCTGATCGTTTCTATTAATGTCTAGACCCAAGAACTCACTATTACAACAAAAATGTGAACAATATTCGTATTAGCTGCCCCCATCAGTATTAAATATGATTGGCGTATAGATTGCTGTGATGCCATCTGAACCCAGCAGTTGCCAACATTCTGATAAAGTGAAGTTCAGGTAGAAATACAAACGTTACACTTTGTCCTAATGTGTCACTTGTTCATGTTGCTTGGGTGATTTTCTTAATGAAATAAGTATTCACTTTGCAGAAACAAGGGGCCAATTATAGTTAGCAATACAATACACAGAATGTTATTGAGTGATTTGAACCCATCAGCATTGGACTACACACTTATAGTTCAAAAGTACAGTGGAAAGTAGAGAAATATTATCGACTCTGAAGAGGTGACCTTTAACTGGAACAGATGTATTTTCCGAGCTGTTAAACCTGTCGCAGAACATAAGAAGCATTTGTTTCTGTAAGGATTCACACGGTACTATCTCTTAACCTTTGTAACTTGGTCTTTCATCGAAAATGGAAGCAAAACTGCAGCTTCACTTGGGCTGGTGTACTGAGGGTTTGTGAGTAATTATACCACAAGTACATGGATCGATTCAAAATTGCTTGTTTCTACAGATATGTCACTGCTCCGCCTGGAATGTTCCACAGTATGACATTAAACTGCTCTACCTTACATTTACTGAATTACAAGTGGTTTTATTGCTCAAATATACTTAGAAAAACAGGCACTGACTGTGAGCGGGGTCGCCTCTCCACAGATCTGACTTGTAACTTGGCCTGGTTTGCTCTCCATGAAGATTGAAAGGTGTGAAACATTCCAGCTGTAAAACATTCCAGACAAAACAATAACATCTCCATGGAGAAAAGAGTTTGATGGACCCTCTACGAGAAAAGTTACACAATGCACGTCTCCGTGGAGATACGTTTAAAGAGGGGGTATTACACTTTTGTTGGGTATTAATTGCTAACACGTGACATATTTAGATCACCTTGTTGCCCTTCATTGTTTAGAAAATTACGCCACAATTATCACTGAAAAAATATCGTATTTTCTTTTTTGACCCTTTCATCGCCCTTACGTTTGCAGTTCCCCCATGCCACAACACAATCAACTTGCATCCCACCAAAGAAACTACGCATCGCATCAGGTTTGTGAAGTTGTAGGGTATTTTTTTGTATCATGATTTATTTATGGGAAATTGTCATGATGGGAGCATGGACTGAGCTCTGGATTGAATCTTTCTGCTAATCGTGAGCAGGGTTCAAACAGGGCTTGGGAGAGATCACTAAATTACTCAGACATGCATGGATGACATCTAAAACCTCTTCAGACGTGTTTTTGATGAGGGAACAACATTATATAATATATATAATCTCCAAATCTACAATTCTACATAATATGTCCTCTTTAAAGATGCACTGTGTAACTTTTCAGGTAGAGAAACCGTCAAATGCTTTTCTCAATGGCGAAATTACTGCTTTGTCTGGAATGTTTCACAGTATGGCATTGAACCTTTCTATCTTCATGGAGACCAAAACAGATCAAGTTACAGGTCAGATCTGTGGAGAGGCGACCCCGCTCACAGTCAGAATGCCGGTTTTTCTATGTATTTTTTGAGCTATAAAACCTGTGGACGTAAAGCTGTTTAATGTCATACTGTGGAACATTCCAGGCAGAGCAATGACATATCCATAGAAACAAGCAGGTGCCGAACCTCAAACCAAAAAGTTACATAGTGCACCTTTAAAGGTTACTATGGAACATTCCAGGTAATCAAAAAAAAAATCTCCATGAACCCAAGCAGGTGGTGGACACTCAGAAAAGTTAGTGCTCCTTTAAACAACAATAACATGGAAGTCGCTAGAAATAAATCTGACCAAACTTCTGTTCCGTTCGAAAATTGTTGTCATTATAACCAAAGCGACAATCATTTCATCTCTGATCTTTTGTTATAAGTGGTCAGTATTTATCTCCATCAGATGTTGTTGTGTCTGGAGCCATGGCCACCCCCTGCTGCTCTGCTCTGCCCCCTCTCAGTCTCTCTGCGGGGGATTGATGCACTGAGCCTCTCCTGGTGCCAACATAAGTGATGGCACAGAGGGGCGCCCCGTGGCAGATCATGCCCTGGGGAGAGGTGAGGTCTGGGGGTGAGAATAGAGCCTCTTCACTCCCCCCCGTCTGCACTCTGCACTCGTCTGGACAGTGGAGAGTGTCACATTTGGGGCCTGGGTTTTAGCGCTGTTTGGAAAATGATTCGCTCACAGTTTTTGGAATGTTAAAAAGGTTACATATTTGAAGTTTTAATGTGCAAACTGATATGTTATTATTGAAAAGTCTGTCAAATATTTTTCTGTTAATTTTGCAGCAATTTTAGTTTCGCACATCAGTGTCATTTCCAAAAGGTTACTAACCATTTTTATTTATTTTTTTGTTATAGACTAAAAGGCAAATCAAAGTCAATTATTTTGTTTTTAGCAGTTTGTTCATTTCATTGAGACGCGATCCATTTCATCAATTTGCAAAAACATTGTGATGGACACTTACAAGCATGACAATTACAATGACCCATTTTTTCATCTGTCAAAGCATTTTTTTTTTATTTTTTTTTACACTTTTTAATTACATAACTTAGTATTTCTAACCACAGCAACACAATTCCATATTATTTGACTGTTGTTGTTGTTTATGCCAGATGCCCTTCCTCTGCAATTAGCTGCTAGTCTGTTATAGGCACTTTTGATTTCTCTCATACCCAGAGACAAAATCCTCACATGGTTTGAACCAGCAACTTTCTAGTGTATGTGCGTACTTAACCTCTTTTGTTCCTTCTTTTCTTGTGTTGTCTTAGCTTTTCTGGTGAAGGATCTGCCATCTTCTTGTCTCCATGGAGATGTTATTGATTGCTCTGGGATTGTTTTGCAGTATGGCATTAAGGCGGGCGTCGTCTCTCCATAGATCTGACCTGTAGCTTGGCCCGATTGCTTCACCTGCTTGATTCCATGGAGTAAATAAGTTTAATGTCATATTGTGGAACACTATGATCAAAACAATAACATCTCCATGGAGAAAAGCAAGTGGTAGACCCTCCACCAGAAGTGTTCCGTAGTGCGCCTTTAAATTATTAAATCTGACCTTCCTGACTAAACCCTTATTAATACACTCCATGTTTAGCGTGCCCTGGCTGAGTTGACTGTATTTGTGTCTGAAGATCTTGTGGTCTTGCCGTGCCATCTGTGCCCCACTTTCTCTCTCTCCTCTCTTCTTCCATCTTCCCCTCCTCTCCTCTCTTTCTCTCCCCTACTCTCTCCCCTCCTCTCTTTCTCTCCTCCTCTTTCCTCCTCCTCCTCTCCTCTCCTCTCTCCTCTTCTTCCATCCATCTCCTCCTCTCCCATCCTCCTCCAATCCTCTCCACTCCTCCCATCCTCCTCCCCTCCTCTCCTCTTCTTCTGTCCTCCCCTCCTCTCCTCCCTTTCTCTCCCCTACTCTCTCCCCTCCTCTCCTTCTCTCCTCCTCTTTCCTCCTCCTCTCCTCTTCTTCTGTCCTCCTCCTCTCCTCTCTTCTTCAACCCTCCACTGCCCTCCTCTCTCCTCCCCTCTCTCTCCTCCCCTACTCGCTCCTCTGCGCACAAAGACAAACAGGAAATTGAGTGCTCATTGTTTTTCTTTCTATCGGCAGTTTTCTTAATCATCACTGGGACATTCCGCCTTGGCCACCGTCACCATTATTAACAGTCACCCATGCAGCGTGTGTTTATCCAGCCACCGCCCAGATCGAATATATTACTGTCTCCTTATTTAGCTCCTCTTCTTTGTGGTTTATGAGCTGTAGAGAGCAATAAAGAGTTTGGACGTGGAGTGAGAGGAGAGAAGCCAGGTGAGGGATAAACTAATGGAGCTGTGCATTGAGAAGGACACATCTTAAAGGAGTGAGACAGGTCCTAGAAGAGACCTGTCCTCGAGTCTGGGGCTGTGAAAAGCCACTTCTGAAACTGCTCCCAACATGCAAAAAGAAAAGAGAGGGTTGGAACTTAGGAAGAAATAAGAATACTAGAGGCAAGGGCGGATACGTGCACTTTTTAATGTATCAGTTAAAGCAGGCATGCCCAAACTATGGCCCGTGGGCCAAATGCGGCCCTCAGACAAATTTTTCTTGGCCCTCAGGCTTCCAGGTGAATTGGACCAAATTACCTTGAGCAGTTTTGACTGCAGGTTTTGACTGCAGGTTTTTTGAAAATCCACCTTGATAAGACAATATTTAATATTTATTGTGTGTTTTTGTGGATCTTAGGATGAATAAAGGACTGATAGCTCATTCTAACGTGTTAAACATGCAAATATTTTAATTATTCACTGTACTGAGCACCAGTCCATGGCCCTCGATCGACCCTCTGCTTTGTCTGTGTTTAGATATGTGGCCTTTGATGAAAAAAGTTTGGGGGTTCTTGTGAGCTTTAAGCTATGTTAAAATGTTGTTATGTCACCAAAAACATACCGGGAGTTGTATTTTGCTTCATTCAAACATATTTGAGTAATCCTTTATTATTAGTCTGTCTATGTCTCAAAAGTTCGGATTGATGACTCATGAAAAGTTAACTGCTACCGTTTTACCTTTTGTTCAGTAGAGATTGGCAGGGCTGAAATTGTCCAAATGATTCTAGTGAAGGTGTGTGGAGTTTAAAACACAGTGGAGCACTTCCTGAATACTCCATGACAATACAAGGTGTAACAGAGTGTTTTCTGTTTGAACAAAGAACTTAAGAAGAAGCCTAAATATGCAGAGTTTGTGTTAAACATGTGTGAATGAAGCAAAACACAACTCCAGGTCTGTTTGTGACGAGGGAACAACATTATGACAAAGATCAGGAATTAACATACTATACTTAAAGAGTAGGTATTATAAAAATGTGTTTCTTGAAGCTTACGACCATGTTGCAGTTCTCTCATTAAAAACATGCCTGAAGAGGTTTTAGATGTTGTCCAGGCATGTTTGAGTAATATCTCTTTGGCCCTATTTGAGCGTGACAATTTCCTATAAATACAAAATAATAATAGATAGATAGATAATTTGGGGAAATTACCAAACATTTACCCCAAATATTGGCCATAAAATAGGCAAGGCAAGTTTATTTGTACAGCACAATTCATACACAAAGTAATTCAAAGTCCTTCACAGAATAAGAAAGACATTCAAAGACATTAAAGCATTGGTCATGGAAACAAAACTAAAAACGTATCGCTCGATCTCTATAGAACACATTTTAGGAATGAAAACAGGAAAAATGAGTTTGTTGCATTTGACCCATCCTTAGATGAATGTAGCACTTTTGTAAGCAGTGAGCGAGGTGGTGACCCTTCTCGTATTGTCTGCATCCTCTTTCACAACATCTGCATGTTTTCTTAAAGGTTGTATTGGTCTGTTACCGTGGCAACTGTAGTATACATAGGTATCTACCCTTAGATTAAAGGTGCATGAGGTACTTTCGTTGGTGGAGGAACTGACACCAGCTTGTCTCCATTAAATATGACTATAACCATGGAGACAAGCAGATGTCGCTAAGTCTGTGATCTGTGGAATTAGAGTGCATGTATTATTTTACTATAAAACACCTGTAATTGAAGGAACTGTGGAACATTTCAGGAAAAGCAATGACATCACCATGAAGACACACACACACAGCAGATCTTCACCGAAAAATTTACACAGTGCGCCTTTAACTACTCCTCCTCTGAGCAGTTTTTCCTGTCACCACTCACTGAGGTGTAAAAGGAAACGGAGAGATTGAACCTGATTTAGTTTGACGTAAAGTGTTGAAGATCTAAGAACACTGTCGAGTCACTCATGAAGGAGCTGTAAACAGACTGCTAAAGGTGCACTGTGTAACTTTTCTAATAGATGGCCCACCAGTTACTTGTCTCCACGGAGATGTTATTGCTTTACCTCCAAGTATGGCGTTAAACTTTTCAATCCATAGAAACAAGCGGGAGACTCTACCAGGCCAATTTACAGGTGAGATCTGTGAAGAGGTGACCATGCTTACAGTAAGAACGCATGTTTTTAAAGGTATTTTTGAGCAGTAAAAACACACATCATTGAATAAATACATCTTATATAGTTTAAAACCATATGAAACATTACAGGCATGGTGGCAGACCCCCAACCTCAAAAGTTACACACTGCACCTTTAAATGTGTTCCAGTAGTGTGTTTTAATAGTTTTTTTTTTTTTTTTTTCAATAGACTATAGTAAAAGTATGTATTCTTTGACGTACTTAACCTGTCATGTCAAAAATAGTGGTGCAGTATTGGAATGGGCAAAATAAACATATAGATTAAAGGTGCAGTGCGTAACTTTTTTAGTAACGGGTCCATCTAATGCTCTTCTCCATGGAGCTGTTATTGCTTTATCTGGAATGTTTCACAGTATGGTATTAAACCTTTCTATCCTCATGGAGACCAAACCAGACCAAGTTACAGGTCAGATCTTTGGAGAGGCTCAGTCAGAATGCCTGTTTTTCTAGGTATTTTTGAGCTATAAAACCACCTGAAATTGAATATGATGTAAAGTAGAGCTGTTTAATGTCATACTGTGGGATATTCCAGGCACAGCAATGACGTCTCCATAGAAACAAGTAGGTGACACACCCCCAAACAAGAAGTTGCAAAAGTTTTTTATTATCGTTGTGGTATCAGAATAGGTATTGAGTGCCTAGTTTTTATTATCAAAATCAAGTCTGAAATTGTAGTACCGTAACAACACTACTTTCAAACAGAATAAGATTTATATGAAGTTTTACGAGGCGGCATGAACTAAAATTTTGACCCAAGCTCTAAGAAAACCAGTCTTTTTTTGCCTATCTTTGTTAAAAGAAATTGCGTAGCCGTCTTGAGTCACAGTAAGTTCCCAAACAGTGTGGAGCCCTTTCAATGTTGGCTCTTCTCTTCTCACTTCAACCGAACATTAACCAGGAGCGAATCCCCCAGCTACTCTTCCACCAAGTGAAAACAATATTATTTCCAAACTTGACTAAAATATATTTGTTTTTTCCTCACCGATCGACATTCTCTTCAGCAAAACACAGCTGTTCTTATGTGGTTGCTTCTCTGTTTGACTGTCCCTTGGCTCTGTTTCGTCACTCTTTTTTCACGCTGCGTTCAGGTGCCTCAGACTCCATTTCCCATGATGCCCTGGTTTTGCCCTATACTGCACTAGTGTTACAAAAGGACACAATACAGCCGCTGCTACTCACTCTACAACTACAGTATATTTAGTAAATTTTCTCAAAGGTACACTGTAACTTATTGCTTTGTATCCTGGAATAGCCTTAAACTTTTCTGTCTCTCAGGTGACACCATCAGGCAGAGTGATAGGTCAGATCTGTGGAAAGGCAAGTCCACTCACAGTAGGAATGCATGTTTACTGTGGAACATTCTATTCAAAGCAATGACATCTCCATGGAGACAAGCAGTTAACAGAAAACTGCAATATGTCACCAGAAAAGTGACATATTGCTCTAGAATTACCTGAAATGTTTCTAGTTTCAATTCCCAATTTGGTAATAAAGTAAGTAACAGCTATCCAAATAACAGATAGAAAAATTAAATTAATGTGCAGGAAGTCAGCCCAGTTCTTTAAAGGTGCATTGCGTAACTTTTCGGCTGGTCCGTCAAATGCTTTTCTCCACGGTGATGTTATTGCTTTGTCTGGAACGTTCCACAATATGGTATTAAACTTTTCTATCTTTATGGAGACCAAACCAGACCAAGTTACAGGTCAGATCTGTGGAAAGGCAACCCATGACGTTCAGAATGCCTGTTTTTCTAGATATTTTTGAGCTCTTAAACCACTTGTAATTGAATACATATGCCTTTAATGCACCTTTAAATGTAGCTAAGCAGCACAATGTCCAATAGCGTTTAGCCTGGACACAAAGTAGTTGTTTTCTGAGTCGATCCGCACAGGTGCGTGGGCAAAGCGGGTTTGTAAATGCCAGAGTCCTGTTTAAAAGTGCTAATTTATGTTGTATATCGATCCACAGGCTAAACAAAGTGTGTGGTGGTCATGTGCGCGTGTGTGGGCCTCACCGACTGCACTGTTCCTCCAAATCAATGGCGTTTTAAATGGTGAGATTACTTAATAATTAACACTGATTGTCCACTTTGAGCTGGTAAAACGTCAATGCTGGAGCCGATATTTAGAGACCACGAGTGGAAGGCCATCAGTCAGAGAAAAGACTCCATCAAAATGCTTTAGTTTCGAGCTTTGGCTAATCTCCACCAAGCCTTCACACGCTGATACAATGTGTTTACAGCGGCCATCGTTTTTACTGTTTTCAGCCTGTTTTATTAAAGGCACTGCACCTGGTGTTTATCGTCTTAAAAAATGTGAACTATAATTTTCAGTGGCAGAAAAAGTACTCAGTTTTGTTACGTAAGTAAAAGTACAGATACCAGAGCAAAGAAATAAACCAGTAAATAAGTATATGAACAAATCAACTTAAGTAAAAGTATTAAAGTACCTGTTTAAAAATGCATTTAAACAGTAAAAAATAAGTATTTCGCACAGATTTTGAGATCTAATAAAGCTTCAAATGTCGTGACTTTGATACAGATTTGTGCTTTTTCTACAGAAACAATTAAATTAATAATACTTTTCCTAGCTGTTTTTATTTTATTTATTTTTTTGTTTGCTCAAGCTGTGTGATTAAAATAATCAGCAGATCTCAAACAATTATAAAAAATACTTTTCAGTTCAGCTGGAGTAGAAAGCACAGATACCTTCTCTCAAACGTAGTGCAGTAAAATTAAAGTACAGATACCTAAAATTTCCAGATATGTACAGTACTTTACTACTTTTACTGTCACGTTCTTACACTGTTAATTTTTGCAGTTGTCCAAAATATCCCTCACTTAACTCATGCATTCTGAGCATCCATTATTCCATATAAGCGGTTTTCACAACTCAGAGACCACAGCAGAGTATCGTCACAGTAACGCTACCAACAACTAGCATGCTAACAGCGCAGTTATTGGACTTATCAGACAATAAAACGCTTTACAATTCAATGCAGACAGCACACAGCAGACTTATTTTACCCTGAAGAGATGCAAGACACATTTTCGTCAAATATATGCGGGAAAAAAATCAAGTATAAAGCCTTTAAGTACAGCCAAGTTCACTGGAGTAGTATTTTTGTAATAGTACATGGTGTTGTATTGTGGTTGTCCAATACTGTAGTACTCCTGAGCAGCATCCTTGAGCTATGCCCACAGCCTCATGCATCAAACTTAAAGGTAGAGTATGTAACTTTCTGGAAGTGTTACATCAGCTGCATGAATCTATTGATACAGAAAATTAAAAACATATTTTGGAACATTCTCCATGGAGACAGCCAAAGATGAGTCAGGTTTGTGGAGATGCAAGCCTGCTCACATGTGGACGCATTTTCTGTTTTTTCAGTACACGTTCAAAATGGAGAAAAAAACAACAACTTGTATTTAGTCTATTAAAAAGGCCCATATTATGCTTTCTCTCACACTGAAAACACTCTGTACCACCTTGTGATGTCATGTGGTAATACAAGTAAAACTACTGCTTTTTTGGAGATGTAGACAGACCACTGATACAGGATTGTACTCAGACACGTGTGAATGAAACAAAACACAACTCCAGGTCTGTTTTTGAGGAGGTAACAACATTATAACATGGCTTAAAGCTCACAAGAGTTCACATTGCGTAATAGGGGATCTTTAAGTTTCATATCTGGCTTTAACATTCAGTGCTCTTTTTTATGTGTGAATAGTCCCAGTTATTACAGATATCACCTAGACGTTTCTCCCGATATGCACCTGTGTTATTTTTGTCTTGCGGTTGGCCTCCTCCATCTTTTGTGTCTTCCTCTCCTCCTCTTTTCTTCTTCTTCTTCTCTGCTTCACTTCATCTCATTCGCTCACCTCCCTCTCTTTTTGACTCCTCTGTGAACCGTGAGGAAAATACTCTCTCGCTCCGTGCACTGTAAAATATGAACAATTCTGCCAACTTTGATCCACTGAGAAAGACTCCAACTCCAACTGAAAATGGATGTTATATTATGAAGCCAGTAAAAACAACCGATCTGATTATTTTAACTGCTGGAGTTAAAATAATCAATTACAATTATCTGCACTCCCTGGTTCTATTCCCAGACTGTGTGGAGTTTGCATTATGAAACTTTTCCTGCAGAGGGTTTGCCACTTTCTTGTCTCCATGGAGATGTTTGTTATTTTGCTTAGAGTTCCACATTATGGCATTAAACCTATAATTCTTGGTATAAACAAGCAGGTCATGCCACCAGGCCAAGTCGTAGTTCAGATCTGTGGAAAGACGAGCCTGCTCACAGCAAGAATGCATGTTTTTTCAATGTATTTTTTTCAGCAACACCTGTAATTGAATAAAGGCAATGAATTTAATATACATTCATACTGTGGAATGTTCCAGGCAAAGCAGAAACATCTTTATAGAGACAAGCAAGTAATGGACCCTTCACCAGAAAAGTTACATTGTGAACCTTTAAAGTTTTCTGGACTCTCATGTCAGTCTAAATTATGCAAAATTATGAGTGCTAGACCTTGGTACTGGTTGAAGTACTGGTCAACTGCAGAGAAGAAATTGATAAGCTAAATAGACTATGGTGAGCTTTAATCTATGTTATAATGTTGTTACCTCCTCTAAAATATACCTGGAAGTGTGTTTTGTTTCATTTACACATGTTTGAGTGATCCTGCATTATTAGTCATCCAAATGATTCTAGTGTATGGAGTTTAAAAACACAGTAAATGGTCACATTTTTATACAGCGCTTTTCCATCTTCAAGGCACTCAAAGCGCTTTACATCAAGGAACCACTCACCCATTCACACACCAGTGTACACAGTCACTAGGGGTGAGGTGGGTTAAGTGTCTTGCCCAAGGACACAACGACAGCATTCATCTGTGGGAGCTGGAATCGCACACTGTCGCCAACCTTAACCAATGATGTTTTATGTCGAGAGAGGGATTTGAATCCCCCACCTTCGGATCAGTGGACAAATGTTTTTACCAACTGAGCTACTGCCGCCCAAGTAGTGTTTCAGTTTCAGTTTTGAATTGGTTTCAGTTTGAGAGAAGAACACAGCCTAAATCTGCAGGGTTTGTGCGTTAAACATGTGTGAATGAAACAAAACACAACTCCAGGTCTGTTTGTGACAAAGAAACAACATTATAACATACATCAGGAAATATGTAATATCAGTAATATGGGGCCTTTAAATTAAATACAGCTATAATGCATTAGTCTTATATAGCACTTTTCCAACTGCTCAAAGTTGCTTTACAATTTTGTGTCATGCTCACATCACTTTTATACTAGGCAATGTGGGTGAAGTGCCTTGCCTAAGGACATAACAACTGCGGTGCCTGATTTTCCCAGTGGTCTCCCATCTGCCCTGCTTAGCTTCTGAGATCTGACAAGATCAGCCTTTGACAAGGAGGGTTGGCCACCAGCTAATTACAATATTGTTTTATAGAGCAGAGCTGTGGAGTAGCAGTTTCTCTCAAAGATTCACAGTGAATGTAACGTTGCTAGGCACAGGGCTGCTACGGTTCATTGCCTTTATTCTAGCTCATTTACATCAAAATCACTCACTCTCATTTGAATACACACACAAATTGTTTCCGTATGAGTTCTCAATCATGTTTGAGTGGGGGTAGATTAAACCCCGGTGTACCCAGCAGGAGGACATGCCCGCTGGCTCGACCCTCATCCTCGGCCCCTCTTCCTCGTGCCCTTAGCTCCCCTTGTTTACAGAGAGACTGGTGTAATTATTGAGTTTTACGAGTGTGATTACCGGCAGCAGAACACAGGGCTACAGTATTAGCCTATCTCTTCTCTTCCCCCCTCTCTGTGCGCCGTGGGTCTCCTCCATTCTCCTCTATCGATCTCGTTTGCGCCGTGCTCAGGGCTGGGACTGGCTGTGAGGCTATATCAACTAAATGGCCGACCATTGGTACTTCTTGCGTTATCCGTGGTATCCGCGCCCGCCCCATGCTGCTTCAATGGGAGAGTGCAAAGTGTGGAGCACAGATTGGATGGTGGATATTTGGACAACAACACAAGACACTTACCCAAATGAATGAAGTTGGTCAAGACTAACTTACCACCTATGAGGAAAAAGTATGGGAAGCAGCATGCAGTATTTTAAACAAACTCTGCAGAGGGTCCACCACCTGGTTGTTTAAAGGTACACCATGTAATTTTTCTGGAGGAGGGTCCACCACTTGCTTGTAGAAATGAAAATGTTTTGGAATGTTCCACCATATGACATCTCCTTAGAGACAAACAGACCTCATTTATAAAGCTTGGTTACACACTACACATTGCGTAGGCGTCCTCTACGCCAACCGCAGGATTTATAAAATTCATCCCAAGTGCAGAGTTTTGCTTATCTCTATGGCAGCTAGGACCCTGCCGTACACTTGATGCAGAGTCTGAAAAAGTGACATTCGTGGCGAGGAGAAGAAGTGAAGAGAGTTTGAAGAAGTGTTTGATCAGGAAACCATCAGACAATTCACGTATAATAAAATAATAAAACAAATAAAAGAATTAAATACAGATTTGCGCGTTTAAGCAGAGGTTAGACAAAACATGGAGAACAAAACATGGCTGTTTACTCCACTCATTATTCTCCACAATATTAAACATCTGAAAACGTGCACTTTCCTGGGTCTCCTGCAGTCCGCTCTGTGACTATAGACTTCTGTAGACATAGGCCCAATCTCAATTCTCCCCCTTAGCCCTCTGTCTTTGTCTTAGCCCTCGCCCTCACACTCTGTCTTTAAACAGAGGGGTAAGGCAAAGGGGTGTGTTTTAAACCCTTAGAAATGGGACACCCCTTTGCAGTCGCAACAATATGACATTATTTTTTAAGTTTTGAAGTATTGTGCTCCTTTTGAGTTTGTTTTAAATAAACTTTGCAAAAAGTCAAAAGTTTTTTTATTTTTTTAATTTATTAAAATTACTATACTCTGTACAACATATGTAAATCAAATTTTAATCAACTGTAACACAAAATTAAAATGCTGCAGAGGTGGACGGAGTTGTAGAGGATGCCTGGTACACACAAAAAAGAAAACAAAATTAATACATAGTCATAATCATATATAGTTGTTCTGGTACCTACAAATATTATAGAATGTAATATACCTTATATTTTATTTTCAAATTCTCCCACTTTTTTGAAGCTTGTTGGGCTGACACAACTCCAACAAGTCCAGCCTCCTACAAGAAATTTCTAAACAAAATACAAATGTGATTAATAACATGTCATTTTTAATATAAATAGGGGATCATTTACAAGGCAAAACGAAACAATAATATTTTAGGCCATGCATGTTCGTAATACTTTACACATTCTACCGTAACATGTGTATAGTTCTAAAAGCGCATGAGACGAGTTATGAAGCGAAATGAAAACATATACAGATACAGCAATATATTTGACACATTCTAGTCTGACATATATGCGTATATAGTTCTTTTAGGCCATGCATGTTCGTAATACTTTACACATTCTACCGTAAGAAGCGTATAGTTCTAACCGGGCATGTTACGATAAGCCGTATATGTCAGAAAGCGTAAATGCTGGTGCCATGAGTATACCTACAACTTTTCAAAAGTTACTACAGTTTTATACAACTTTTTATGAGGTTCTTGAGTGCAAAATACTCACGTTTGTCCGATTCCTTCGGCGCCATGTTGCTTTCTGCTGCGTCTTGCGTTAAGCCACGCCTATTCCCTTTGCGCAAAGGGTGCATCTGCAAAAGCTCTGTTCAGAGGGGTGAACAGCCCTTCCCCTTAGCCCTCGCACTTACAGAAAAGAGTATTGGGACACCCCTCTGTCTCTCGTGAACGCGCACAACAGAGGGGTAGGGCTAAGACAGAGGGCTAAGGGGGAGAATTGAGATTGGGCCATAGACTTCCACAGAACTATACAATACAATATCTCTACTATACAATACTTAACACCAAAACTATAAAAACTAGAGACTCATTTCAACAAGCACTGACACAAATACACACATGACAAAAATAGGACAATATTGGCCTTTCCTGAATACTATAGAATTGTCTTAATCTATTATATGTTAAAATTACTGTAAGATCACAAGGCAACAATAACACAAAATAATACTAGTACTTTATTTGAGAATAATGTTAAATAGTCTAAAAATGTGTTTATTATCACTGCAGTATTGAAATATCGAAGTCATTGCCTTAGTATCAAAATCCTGTTTCGAATGATAATGATGTTAAGGTTGAGTGTGCGTTCTTGTTCTTGAGTCCAGTCCAGTCTGCGCAGTGACTCAGGCTCTGGGTCAGCTGAGTGTTTACGCGGGGCAGGTGGGTGCAGCCTGCGCCATTTTCATTTTAATGATGAAGTCAGTGGAGTAGAGATAGTTGTAATTTGCTGCAGCTCCCTCGTGGCCTGACATAATGGACCCAAAATGGGCTTCAAATTAAAGTCAGGGCCTTGGTCTCACAGCTAGAACTCGTCTGACCAGCACAGCAAGTGCAGAAGCAATGCATCATGGGAGTTAGACCAGATTGGAGACACGATGTTTTAAGTGAGAGCTGCTATGGGCAAACCTGATGGTCATACAGTGAGAGATAGGGCAGAATAGCTATCGATGGCCACTCAGAACAAGTGCCTCTTTAAACCTGATGAGTCTGTATGAGAGATCTTAGAGAAAAGAGGAAGGTAAGGGCCCATATTAAGCTGTTTTCTGATCAATGTTATAACTCCACACACCTTCATTAGAATGATTTGATGATTTCAGCCCTGAAATTGCCCATCTCTACTAAACTAAAAGGTAAAAGGAGCTGTTAACTTGAAAACTACAGCTTCATGACATCACAAGGTGGAACAGAGCATTTTGAGCTTTGGATTTGTAGACAGAGTAATAATGCAGGATTACTCAGACATATTTGAATGAAACAAAACACAACTCCAGGTCTGTTTTTGAGGGAATGGCTCTTTATTTCATTTCAATATCTTTGCAGTTTATAGTATTTCTTTATTTTTGTTCCTCTCGAAATCAGTTTAATCTAAAAATTATAATAATAAAACATATGAATTAACATAATTTTAATCTCAATTTTTCTTTGCATTGATACTTCGCGGTAACATCACGACGGGGTTTACCGCATGCATGTCTATGATGCAATGTTCAGTTGTTATTACGGTGACACAATATACACATTAGCAATAATACCAGTAAAGTTTCAGGATTGTCTGAAAACACAGGAAAAAATACACAATTTTCAGGAACCTGTGATCGATACGAGCGTTCATGGTCACGTTTTCAACTAAAAGGTGAGTAAGACTAACTGCAAAAAACAGTTGGTTAATGATGGCTAACTTGTGACTGTCATTTCTTGTGTGAAAAACTTGTTTAAAAGCCCAAATCAGCTCACTGTTGTAGTTCCAGCTAAATCAGCTCTTTCTGATCAAATTGTGTTAAAATAAAGATCAGATTAAAGTCTAACTGGAGACAAAAACAGCACAAATATAGAAATTCTGCTTCCAACTTCCCCCAAAGCTGTAATAGTACATGTCCCAAAAAAGTTGAAAAAGTGAAGCTCTTTTTCTCTATACTATTTGGGTCTCACAGCCTTACAGCTAAACATAAACGAGACCTGAGTTACAGATGGACTTTTTTGCTCTCCTGTATTTCTTAATCTTTAATTGACAACAACAAAGTTCACTTGAAGCTTCCATTTGCATTTGAATCATATAAATGTATTTTGTCCTGACTCAGTGAATGTGCAGATTCTTGTCACATATTAAATTGAACTGAGACGCCTCAAAACAGCCTTGGTGAGATTTCCTTTTGGTGACGACGCTGGTTTATTTTTGTATATTATTCAGATAGTGTTTGGCATTTCTCTTCTAATTAAATGATTTTATGTCTCTAAGCTGGTTCTCAAGGTTTCTGCTCCATCCCTGAGCAACTGTGAGAGTCTGGAGAAGCAGCAGTAGCAGCAGTAATAATAGAAGCAGTAGTAGCAGTAGTAAATGGTAAATAGTGTTTTTCCACCTTTAAGGCACTCACAGCGTATAGTAGGTGTAGTAGTAGTAGTAGTAGTAAACATAGTAGGCTAGGCAGTAGATAGTAAGTAGTAGGTAGTAGTGGTAGTTGTAAGTGTAGATGTAGTAGCAGCAGCAGTAGTTGTAGTAGCAAAAGTAGTAAATGGTCACATTTATACAAATCTTTTCTACTTCAAGGCATTCAAAGTAGTTGAAAGTTGATTCGATTTTTTTTTTTTTCCCAGAATTTTGAATGATAAGAATTGTTTTAGTTGAGTTTACAGACAAATTTTCTACTTGCTTTCAGTTTTGGTTGGCTTTTACAACATCTTTTGATTAAGTGCTGGAGATTTCCTGGAAATTTCCTGCTTGTTGTTCCTTGTTTGCCAAACAAACAAAGAGCTTCGCATCTCAAGGCAAATTAGATTTTCCTCAAGTCAAAGCTGTGAAAATGTGAAGTAAACAGAAGGATGGAGAGAGATGGAGCTGGAGCTGGAGCTGGGACTGGGATTGGGACTGTGTGTTTTATGTCCCATCTGGATGTTAGCAACACACAGACTCCATGTACATAGGTTTAAGCTATGTACACTCAGAACACTACTACTACTCAATGTAAGTAGAAGTAGTATGGAGTATGGAGTATGTACTGTAGTAGTAGTTGCCCATCTGGATGTTAGTGGCAGACGGGCTTTATGTACTCCACTGTGCAGGTTTGAGCTGTGTATTTGTACAAATCTGTAATCTAATGTCAACTTCACCTTATTCACATATGTAAAATGCATTTGACTGAGTTGGACCTGTTATATTGTGGATTCTAGTGTAACTCCATTTATTTATTTAACCAGGAGGTCTCATTGAGATTCAGAATCTGTTTTTCAAGAGAGACATGGCCAACCCTGATAACATGACGACGTCATGCCAACGTTGGGCCAACGTATGTGTATACGTTGGGCCAACGTTGGCAGTTGACGTTGGGCCGACGTCATTTTGCTCATTGGCAAGTGGTTGGGCCAACGTCATCAAAAGACGGTTGGCTAGACGTTGGCAGTTGACGTTGGGCCAACGTTAGCAGTTGACGTTGGGCCGATGTCATTTTGCTCATTGGCAAGTGGTTGGGCCAACGTCATCAAAAGACGGTTGGATAGACGTTGGCCCACCGTCTACCCAACTATTAATTAGGCTTTTTATATACTGTATATATTGTACTACTAAATTGCATACTTTATGGAAAGTAATCACAGGTGAACAGTGCATGTAGGTTTTGTTGCAGTATTGCAACATTTATTGATAATACTTGAATTCATGTACACACATATTATCAAAATATAATGTTCAAGGGTGGTTCTTAATTACAATGTACAAAAAATGTTACCAAAATATATTGCTGAAGGCTGATTTACAACAGAAAAAGTTAACTACATTTCAAATGCATTAAAATGCACTACAAGTTTCTGTGTACCTATATAAGTAGATGGAAATAAATGTAATGAGATCAACTTCTGAATGTAAAAATAAAATACTAACAACATGTCAAAACATACCTGAACAATCATGAGAAATCATAGCATATTTGCATACTTTTATCAACTAAACACACCCTAACTATGCATACACCGTGCGTGTGCCAGCACTGGATGGAATTACTAACAAAATAACAACCAAAATTACGAACCCAAATCTTAGACAATATATCTAAAGTGAATTTCAAATACAAGCCGATAAACCACGTGGGACAAAATCCAGTTGGAAAATGGATAATTAGTCAGTATTCAGTGAGTAATCTAGCACTTTTCACGGGTGACGGCACATACTTGAAAACCGATGGGATGTAGTCAGGTGAAAGCGGGTTGTCACTCTTTTTACCTAGGACACAAAATAAGTAACGTTAAGTAAAGAAACCACTAAGATTACACTGAGAAAAAATATTCACTATTCAATGATATAGGCAGTTTAAAATGTTGTGATGTCACATGAATGCAACCCAGTAGCTAATACGTTTTTAGGTCTGGACATTAGCCACCGTAGTGAGGTTTATATCGCCAACTAGACTGGGTTGGTAGATTAGGTTGAGGACGTTTCGGCTCGTCCGACTGAAATACAATCCACCCAGTTTAGTCGGTGATATTTATTGTCCAAAACAATAACTATCAGCACCATTTAAGATAATATTAAATGTATAATGTTTACGTGAAATTACCTGATATGAAATGGTCACTGCACAAGCGAAATCCATTCGGTGACGGGTTCCAACGCTCGGTTTTCTTCAGCGCGCTTCTTGCCCGTTTTATTGCAGAAATCCATTTTCCCCTCCGAGCTGGATCTTTGGAAATGCGATAAAAGGCTTTATCTTTAACTTGTCCTCGGTGGTTTGTACATCCAGGGGCACAGCATGAGTCTACCATCGTTGTAAGCTGGAAGTTTTGTAGGCTAGTTAGTTAGTTTGTTTACAATAATTCCTGCCAAGATGGCGCCCGGTGGTGCATGCTGGGATAGCGTGACGTCATCTCCCGGAGCTCTATTGAAACGAATAGTCATTACAAACGTCGGCTCGACGGTCGCGCCAACGTTGTTAACCTGTGTCAGATATGACGGAATACCGAAAAATCGCGAACTTCAAACAACGTCGGTTCGACGTTGCGTTGCGTCGTGTAGACATCGGCTCGACGTCTAAGATTATACGTCGGCAACGCCGACGTCGGCAAGACGGATCAATGTTTTCAGGGAAGGTAGAAGCAATGTAATCAATACAAAACAGTCAAATCACCAAATATCACATAATAAAACTGTTTGCATCGCTCTTTTTTTTTTTTTTTTTTTGTATAATTTTCTTGAACTTGTGAACCCATAGATTCCAATTGAAGATCTTTCTGTAAATGATTCCACGACCATGGAGCTGTAGAGGAGCTACAGAGGCACCATAGACTGTATATATAAATGGAGGCAAACCAAACGCTTGCTTAGTCCATGTCTTTTTACAGTCAATGAGAATCACAGTGAAGAGGAACTGTGAGGAGGAGTGAAGCCGGTAAATGCCCTTTAAATGCACATACACTACCAGTGAAAAGTCTGGGCACTCAATGTTTTTTTCTGTGTTTTTTACTCTTTACATTTTAGATACACATGGAAGACATCAAAAATATGATGAAAGAAATATAATTATATAACCTGTCTCACACCAGACTGATGTGTATCACTCTGAATTGAGTTCTACACATGATCCATCTGAAACATCTCTCGTTGAAAGCGTTTAGAAAAAGGAGGGACTTTCAGCAGAATGCCTCGAGCTGATTGAGCAAAATGACGTGTCCAACTTGTGCCAGGTAAAACCACAACAAGTGTCATGCTAGAGAGGGCACATCGATAATGAATTCTGCAGTTTTTGCAATACAAATTTGTGCATTAAGGGTGTTATAAGCCACCATCACTGTCCGTCGGTGCCGCCATGTTTGTTTGCTCCATGTAGGCCGTAGACTGTATGTATAATATATATGTACAGTCTGTGGTGTAGGCCTGGAGCTTGGGGCTGTCATCATATGTTGCCTGAAACCCCTCCAGCTGCCACAGAAGCCTTGTGATTGGGCCGACCATTGCTTTGAACCGTACAGCAGGAGCACCTCAAGATGGATTTTTGTGTCTGTGAACTCACAAATATTGTGAGAATCCAATCTTAGAATCCAGATCCAATGTTCTAATTATGTAGCAAAGAAAAAAAAGTTTATTAACTACACATTTTATATTCAAAGGCTCAAAGTAGCTACCCTTTGCTTACCGTATGCAAAAAGTGCATAGTAGTGATCAAAGCAAAGGGTGGCTTTTTTTTATTTTTTTTTAAGCTCTAAAACAACTTTTGGGTTATATTGACTTTTTTTTTTGTTTACCATCCATATGTGTTCATTCATAGTTTTGATGTTTTCAGTGAGAATCTACAGTGTAAATAGTCATAGAAATAAAGAAGAAACATAACTGAATAAGTGTCCAAATTTTTGACTGGTAGTGTATGTTTTATCAAATGGGTATGATTTTCTTGACTCTCAGTAAAATATAAATGTAAAAGTGTGTGTGGCTTCCTCCTTAGAAGAGGCACAGATCCGTAATTCCCACAGAACACGTTGCGCTTGGGGCCAGTGTTTGAGCTGGAAACATGGAGCTAAAAAATCAGGACAGATCGTCAATACTAATCCGATGACACCATCTTGTTATCTGATTGTCTGTGGTGGACGGAGGCAAAGGGTGAAAGCAAGGATCTTTATGCTCTATGGATCACTTTTAGCTCGAGTAGTTGTAGGACTTGTATTTCATTTTGTACCTGAATAGTTTTACGTGAGCACTGGCTGGACCTATTGTCTCCTATTGTTGTTGTAATGGCTGACTTTCTCTGTCTTTTCACACGACTCTTCGTTTACTTGTGGAGAAAAAGGTGGAGGGGGCAGTTCATAATAATAGTCTTAATTGTAAATAAAGGTAAATCATTATTCATTTATTCAGTTGAGTTTTTGTTAAAGGTAACTAGATGCAGACAATAGCCTGAATAATGCATCTATAAATCTTTGTTCTCTTTGTTTATTTTGTCCAAACTCTCTCTTGTCTCTTGTCTTTCTGTATGTTTTCATCCCAGACAGATGGGAGCCTAAAACATGCACATACTACACAGGTTTTCCCAACTAAAATTCACGCTCATATTTTTTATTTTTATATATATTTTTTTATTGTTAGACTTTACTTTGCACTGTATGATTATAGTATTTTGCATTAGTACAAAAAGTGATGACAAATCAAATGAATGACATTAGAAATCACAGTAAACACACAATAATAATCCACTAAACTTGATGACTGATTGTAAGCAACTTTAAATAGTCATTTTTTGAAGTCAGAATTTGTAGTTTTTCAGCAGTGATTCAAGGACTAAATCAAGACTGAACCAGGATTAAACCAGGACTAGACTACGACTAAACCAGGACTAAATCAGGTCTATAACAGGACTAAATCAGAACTGAACCAGGACTACAACAGGACTAAATCAGGACTAAACCAGACTAAACCAGGACTAAACCAGGTCTACAACAAGACTAAACCAGGACTAAAGCAAGACTAAACCAGGACTAAACCAGGTCTACAACAAGACTAAACCAGGACTAAACTAGGTCTACAACAAGAATAAACCAGGACTAAACCAGAACTAAACCAGGACTATCATGATTCCCAACAGGTCATGCTCATATTTTGCAGAAATCTCCTCTGATGCTTCATTATTTTGCTAGGGGCAGGCCAAATGCAGAGAACATAACGACTTAAAGGGAGTATGAAGAATCAAGTTTGTTTATTCACATACACACTGATAAGAGTATCATTGTGGCCGTGCAGTGACACACATCCAAAGCAGAGCGTCACACTGTGGAGCTGTATTTGGGCTGATCATTAAACAACAGTCAGAGAGTTTTCAGTTTCAGAGGTCAGTGCAGTGAGTCAATCTGGAATTTGCAATTAATGTCTTTTCAAGTCTGTTTCACACATTTCCTTTGCCAGAATACACAAACTCCATTTTCTGTTACTTTGGATTAGCCAATCAGGGACACACATGGTCAGTCCGTATCAAAACAAATATGGCTACTTGCGAGGATACAATATTTTATTTTGACACAATAAGTATATAAAAAAAGGAAAAACATGGCGAAATTCTGCAGAATCAAAGAGCGAAGCACTAAACTCCAATGAACTCCTTTGTTTCACATGCTTTACTGAAATAAAACTTTTCTTTTTTATTTATTTCATTAAAGACAGAGAAACATACATACTTTTTTGCAATAGAAATGCAAGATTGTAGCTTCAAGACATATTAATAACAAAACATACTGATTCAAATAACAAGATGGAAGGCATAACGAGACAGTTTGGGGACAATAAAAAAAAATAATGAAAAAAACAATCAAACCTTATTTATAGAGCCCTTTACAACACTCAAGGTGGCAAAAGTGCTTTATTTAAAATCAACACAATATAAAAACACACAAAAACATTACACAAAGAAACAAAACAAACTGTGCAAAGTGCTCAAAGACAGTCTGAACAGATACGTTTTGAGCCTGGATTTGAACAAAACAAATGTGACTGCACAGCATGTTTGGTTCTGGCTTGAGATGCTTCGAACCAGACCAGACTGACATCCCTCTGTATATAAAACAAAACACAGAGAGAGCCCAGTCTGGATCTGCCAGGCTACACCCTATGATATAATGATATGACCTTTTGTTTGCAAATACTAAACCCTGAATGACTGTAAAGCTCTCAGATTTGTCATGTGGTATGTGTCTATCTTTGGCTGTGAGCACATGGATTTTTGGCTGGGGTTGATATAAATTTGGCTAATTTCACTGCTGCGCTACCGGCCAACCACCGCCGCCACCACCAGCACCACCACTGCGTTTGTGTGTGAACGCGAATGAGTGCGAGAGGAGGAGGGTCATCTAGAGCCCGTTCCAAATCCACTCGGGGCCAAACAGCTTCCGAGCCAGACCCCCTCATCCATCCCTTCCCTCTTCTCCCTCCCCCCTCCACCGTCCATCCCAGGCCAAGAAATCACTGGGCCATTTGTATTGATCACCCGCGCTACGAGCCCTGCTGCTGCGATGATGTCCTGCGATGAGACGAACGAGAGAACGGCGCTGCGGAAAAGGGAGGGGTGAAATAAATAAATAAATACATGCATAAAAAGGGGCTGGCTTGGCGGCCGGGGCGAGCTGGTAATCCTAATGCGGTGTGTCAGATTGAGATTCGGGACGATGCAGACAGGGGGAGACAGCGAGGAGACAAATGCAAATGGACAGAAGCAGCATGGAGAGAGGGAGAAGAGGGAGAAGAAGAGATGGCAGAGCTGGTGTCAGGAGTCTTGTCAGTAAGTTGGGTTATATGAAAAAGTAGGAAGTCCAGTGTATAACATCAAAACTACAGAAGCAATGTCATCAAGTTTAATTCTATGTGAGTTCAGTAATATAATGATGTAAAATCGATCCAACTGGGACAATCAATGTAAAGGGAACGGAGGAGACACAATTTTGTGAAGTCCGCCGAGATAACTCTTGTTGTGATTTTGGGCTATACAAAAATAAATTGAATTGAATTGAATTGAATTGAAGACAAGACAGATGCAGTTCAGTTCACAATTTCAGTAAAAGGTAAAAGGAGTTGTTTACTTGAAAACCACTACATGACATTACAAGGTGGAACAGAGCATTTTTGAGGTTTGGAAATGTAGACAGACTAATAATAAAGGATTACTCAAACATGTGTGAATGAAACAAAACACAACTCCAGGCTATATTGCCAAAAGTTTTCGCTCACCTGCCTTGACTCACATATGAACTTAAGTGACATCCCATTCTTAATCCATAGGGTTTAATATGACATCAGTCCACCCTTTGCAGCTATAACAGCTTCAACTCTTTTGGGAAGGCTGTCTACAAGGTTTAGGAGTGTGTTTATGGGAATTTTTGACCACTCTTCCAGAAGCACATCTGTGAGGTCACACACTGATGTTGGACGAGAAGGCCTGGCTCTCAGTCTCTGCTCTAATTCATCCCAAAGGTGTTCTGTTGGGTTGAGGTCAGGACTGTGCAGGCCAGTCAAGTTCATCCACACCAGACTCTCTGATCCATGTCTTTATGGACCTTGCTTTGTGCACTGGTGCACAGTCATGTTGAAGAGGAAGGGGCCATCTCCAAACTGTTCCCACAAAGTTGGGAGCATGGAATTGTCCAAAATCTCTTAGTGTGTGTTATAGAATTGTAAATATATGTTATCAAAGTGTACTGAGCTATTGAGTTATATGTGCTTATGTATGCAAAAGAAGTGCCTACGTGACTGAGAATTTAACAACTGTGTAAACAGAAAGTGAGAACCGAGATTAGCGTGGGTGCAGGGAGTCAAAAGGTCACGGCTTCCTGATCATGTGTTATGTCTGAAACTGTGAAATAAAAGCTGAAGCAAGTTGGGGTTCGAAGAGACTCTCTGATGAACGGCACGAAGTCTGCTGCATATCTGAGAGCTCTCCCTTGTTGCAAGTAAAATCTCACATGTTTAACCTGTGTTGTCTCTTTAAATCACTGTAAATCTGTGGCAGTAGGTGATTTTGGGTTTCCTCTGAGCGCGGCGCTCCGCCTTGACAGTGTGCTGAAGCACTCAGAGTTCCTTTCACTGGAACTAAGGGGCCAAGCCCAGCTCCTGAAAAAAAAAAAAAAAAAAACACACCATAATTCCCCTCCACCAAACTTTACACTTGGCACAAGTCAGACAAGTACCGTTCTCCTGGCATCCGCCAAACCCAGACTCGTCCATCAGATTGCCAGATGGAGAAGCGAGATTCGTCACTCCAGAGATCGTGTCTCCACTGCTCTAGAGTCCAGTGGCGGCGTGTTTTACACCACTGCATCCGGTGCTTTGTATTACACTTGGTGATAAGTGGCTTGGATGCAGCTGCTCAGCCATGGAAACCCATTCCATGAAGCTCTCTACGCACTGTTCTTGAGCTAATCTGAAGGCCACGTGAAGTTTGGAGGTCTGTAGCGATTGAGTCTGCAGAAAGTTGGCGACCTCTGCACACTATGCGCCTCAGCATCTGCTGACCCCGCCCCGTCAGTTTATGTGGCCTACCACTTTGCGACTGAGTTGCTGTCGTTCCCAGTCACTTCCACTTTGTTATAATACCACTGACAGTTGACTGTGGAATATTTATGAGCAAGGAAATTTCACGACTGGACTTGTTGCACAGGTGGCATCGTATCACAGTATCACAGTGGAATTCACTGAGCTACTGAGAGCGACACATTCTTTCACAAATGTTTGTAGAAACAGTCTGCATGACTAGCTGCTTGATTTTATTCACCTGTGGCCATGGAAGTGACTGGAACACCTGATTTTGATTATTTGGATGGGTGAGTGAAAACTTTTGGCAATATAGTGTATGTTTTTGAGTTAACAACATTATAACATGGCTTAACACTCACAATTGTGTGTAATATGTGCCCCTTGGTAATACTTCTGCTCTAATGTATAGGATTTTTTTTTCTCTATAAAGCCCTTGATCTATGGAATATAAGTGCCGACTAAAAGGCTGTCTGCGAGACAAAATTAAACTCTGACTTATTTAAAAACCTACTTTATTACTTTACTACTACTGCACACAGCCATGCTAATTTTGCCTGCAGTATCCTTTATGACTGGCTTGGGTAGAAGAGGTGTCGAATCTTATCAGCCATTTTATACAAGCGTGATTTCAATGTCTGAATTTATTATCCATGTACTTATGCAGCTCTTATTTCAAAGCTTATCTCCCAAACACTTTACTTAATCTCCATTTGAACTCATCACATTTGCAGTGATAGTATTTATAGAGTGAGTATTACACAGGTTTTTATGTCGATGTATCCGTCAAGTGCGATGCTAAACGGCCATAAAGTATAATACGAGTGACTGAAAACAAAAGATGGAAAGACAAGACAAGAGATGATTTCTACTATGGTGGGTACAGGTAAACGGATCACCCAATCGCAATCAAACGTTGGAAAAATATGCAAAAAAAAATAAATAAAAAACAGCTCCCAAGTTACAAACGCAATGGTTTTGTGCAGCATCAGCGTATTTGAGTCCCCAGTTCCGGCACCCTTAACCAATAAATTGGAGTGGCTGGCAACACATGGACAGATCAATCAACACTTCAATCAGAGCTAATGGAAAACAGGGCAGTGTGAACATAACAAGGGAGGGGCCCGCTGTGTGTGTGTGTGTGTGTGTGTGTGTGTGTGTGAGTGTGAATATGTGAGAGAGGGTGGAGAGGTATACTTTACATCCTCTTAGACTTAGACAAACTTTATTGATCCATAAGGGAAATGACTTGGACACAGTAGCACACACGTCACATTATATTACAATAACAAAGAGTAAAAAATATAAAAATGGTAATAACACTTCTAAATAAGTAGCAATAAAAATAGCAAGAGACTGGTGTCAAAAAAGGCATAAGTATATAAATGTATATGTACAAGTAACTAAAAACACATATAGTAATATAAGTACAGTATATCACGGTTATATACAAGAGGTTGTAAGGAAACAGTGCAAAGATAATATGATTAGCAGAAGATAGGTTATCTGTTATATAAGGGTGAGTTGTTGTACAGCTGTAGGGAGTATTATAGTACAAAAGGGTGAGTTGTTGTACAGTTGTATGCAGTAGTATGGTAAGAATGTAGTCCTGTATCTCTCACTGTTGGAGTGAAGATGTAGGCGCCTGTTGGAGAATGAGTTCCTCTGTCCCTCTATACTGTCCCTCTGTTGGAAATATGCCTGAGTAAAAGAAAACGAACAGACATCAATTTTAAAATATTTTTGTTTGATAAAAATGTGTGGTACATGGTAAATGGTCACATTTGTATTGCTGGTTTTCAGACGACATCACAGCATTCTGTAGGCCGATATGAATCAATACATATGAGGGGCAGCTAAAATAAATTGGGTTAAAATGCAAAATTATGTTGTAATACAGTGAGTTCTCGGGTCTAGTCACTAGAAATGATCTGATTCACCATTTGTGAATTTACCTTTTGGATATTTCATGGCAAAGTGCAGCATAGTCTGGCTCTCGTTCCCCATCTGGGAGTATGACGGCATCACATTTTAGAATCTGAAAACAGCGCATTAAATCAAGGAACCACTCAGCAGCTAGATTCTCTCGCTGCCTGCTCCAACCTGACGTGAGGTAAGGTGCCTTGCTCAAGGACACAGTGTCAAGTGTCAGTCAATGGCCCAGATGTCTCTAGCACATGCCGTATGAGAGCTGCACCCAATTTTTTTTCACAGATGAGCAAAATTTAGAGTGAGACTGCTGTGAGCAGCATCTAATTAGAAAGGCGTTTTATTATTATATTATGAAAACCAGAAAGTGTTCAGTTAGCATGCTGATGTTTGCTAGCATTACAGCTCTGGCTAATGCAAAAAACAGAAAGAAAATACCTGAACCTTGCCTAAACTTTGAAAGAAGATTCTGAAGAAGTTCTGTCTCTGGAGCTTATACACTCAAGCTGAGAGTGGACACAAAATACTATAGGGTATACATATAGAAAGATCAATAACATTTCAAATATTCAATTACAGACACAGTGTTATCAGACTAATATCATAAAATGTACACGGCTTTTTTTTTTTTTAACCCAGTCCCTGACAAAAATGATCTGGTCCAACATTTGTGGATTTTCAATACTTCTTTCAAAAAAGTTTGCAGTGCATTTATAAATTCTATCCAGATTTTCAACACAAAAGACTGACAAACTCAAAGTATTAGAGTCTCTCCAAGCCATGTGATTGATGCTTCTCAGTGTTTTTGTCAATTCATTTTTCCTTTCAGCTCTCTTCACCTTTTCCACAGCAATTTCTCCACATAAGAAATTTAAACAGCATCTTTGTGTATTTCCATATCTGGTCCATTTGAGAGCGTGGCTGGGTGCACACTAAACCACGGGAGCCCAGGGGTTGAGCTGTAGAGCCTGCTGAGCCTCCAGAACTGCTTTTACATCTATTTCCTTTTGCCTTGGGCCCAACTATAGCAGCTACCAAAGTTTACCCCCAGAGCTATTGCAAAACGGGAGTGACTTTGATTGACGGACTTGCGTAGTGTTTTTCTGATGCGTATACTTAGCCTCATCCGAACTGTCAGTGCTACTTTAATGGCTCAAAATTGTACGTATTGTAGGGGATGGAGTAATAGATGACAAGGGAAGTTTCAGCGTTCAATTTGGACATTTTTGAAGCAGGGGCAAAAGTGGTAATAGGTGTAATGTATCAAGGCTTAGCTCTCAGAAGTCCCAAAACTGCAACTTGTGTGGGGTTTTCACAGTCTGCAGTGGTAAGTAACAGCCCAAAGAAACACAAAATGGTGGTCAGTTGTAAACCAGATAGACAAAAGTTTGTACTGTCCAAAATATTGCTGAAGGTGATTGATATTGATACTTTTCAGCTGATGTCCTGAACATTCCCTGGTGGTGTGAAGCTAACTGAAAGTGCTACTCTGTTAGAAGCTCTGTTACTCAAGTTAGACTTAATCTGAGCTTTATTTTTAACACAGTTTGACCAGAAAGAGCTGACTTGGTTGGATCTACAACACGTGAGCTGATTTGTGGTCTCTTACACATAAAATTACAGTCACAAGCCAGCTAGCATTCGCCAACAGTTTTTCACTTAGTCACTCTCACCTTTTTGTTGAAAATCAAACTCTTAAACAGGACCAAGAACGCCCGTATTGATCTCAGGCTGCTGAAAAAAATCAATTTTGTATTTTTTCTTGAGTTTTCAGACGTAAAACTTTTTTGGCAGTTTTTGCTAATGTGTGCTTTGTAGTTTGGTAGCTTGGTTGGTAGAGCGTTTGTCCCCTAAGCAGAAGGTTGGCGGTTCGAATCATTGGTTGAGCGGTCAGATCCACTGACGAGTGCGATTCCAGCTCCCACAGATGAATGCTGTTGATGTGTTCTTGGGCAAGACACTGTAGGTATACACCCCACCCCCAGTGTCTGCGTACACTGGTGTATGAATGTGTGTGTATGAATGGGTGAGTGGTTCCTTGATATAAAGCACTTTGAGTATGTTGTATAAAAAATGTGACCATTGACCATAACCGCTGAACATTCCACCAATAGAGATGCACGTAGAACACACCCAGCGTGATGCCACTGTTGCCTAATGCTAGCTAGCTTATGACTGTAATGCTATTTGAGGGAGACTTGTTTAACCGCACAAATCAGCTCACTTTTCGTTGTGTCAGATATGTCAGATCTTTATGGTCAGATTGTGTTAATACAAAAATCAGATTAGTCTATTTGAGTAACAGAGCTTCAGACAGAGCAGTGCCTACAGTTAGCACCGCACTCCAGGGAATGTTGACGACATCAGCAAAATATCTGTTATTGCGGCGTTCTAATTTTCCGACTGGCTGAATTGCATATGGCGTTGCATATAAGGCAGGTGGTCATATAGTGAAATGTACAGCAATAATTATGAAATATCCAACTATTTTCATTTTCTAATGTATAGAGTGACTTAAATATATCTCCATTAAACCAGTGGCCTTTAAAAACGAGCGGCCCATGGGGTTTCGTCTGTCGTTCTAAAGGGTAAAGAGGAGCGGACATTTAGCTTCCTGTGAGTTAGCGGTTAGCGGCTAATTGTTCCTTCGCTCTATGTCGCTTGTATTCTGAAGAGTTGAAGCCCGGGCTGGAGATCGCTAGGCCCGTGAGTGACCTTTTCTATATGGGAGGACTAATTAACCCTTCTCATTATGGCCCATATGACGAATATCTAATTGATCATTAACATTATGGATGTATTAAGCAGAAAGTAATGGCAAATTTAAAATCTCTGTGGAAATGCGTTTGTGTTAAAGCTAATTAAAAGAGTACTGTGTGACTTGGTTGGGGGTTCGTCATCTGCTTGTCTCCATGGACGCGTTGTGGGTTTCTCTAGGATGTTGCACAGTATGGCATTAAAGCTAACTATATCAACAGAGACAAGAAAGAGGTGGAGCCAGTCGTTCAGTTTTGGTCCAGATGTTGCACTAAAGAATGGGTCAAATGCAGTGAATAAATTGTACTAAATTCTACTGACAAAAACTGTACCTGAACCTTGCCCTAAAGGAGCACTGTGTAACTTTTTAGTCAAAAAATAGGTTTTAGATGTTTTGATTGCACTAAAAATATTGGGGGGAAATACTTACTGTGAATGGGCTTGCATCTCCACAAACCTGACTGTTTCTAAGCCTGAAGGAGAGTCTCCACTTGCTTGTCTCTGTGGAAATGTTGTTCCTTTAGCTGTAGCTTTAGATGTTCCACAATATGGCAAACAACTGGAGAATATTCCAAAGTATGGTTTTATTTTTCTCTTTCCAAAGAATCATTTAAAGGTCCTATATTAGCTCTAGGTCATGTTATAATGTTGTTACCTCATAAAACATACTTGGAGTTGTGTTTTGTTTCATTCACACGTTTCAACCAAAATACAGAGAAAAAGAGCTTCACTTTTTCAACTTTTTTGGGACATTATTATAGTATTACAGCTCTGGAGGAAGTTGGAAGCAGAGTTTCTATATTTGTGCTGTTTTTGTCTCCAGTTAGACTTTAATCTGATCTTTATTTTAACACAATTTGATCAGAAAGAGCTGATTTAGCTGGAACTACAACAGTGAGCTGATTTGGGCTCTTAAACAAGTTTTTCCACACAATAAATGACAGTCACAAGTTAGCCATCATTAACCAACTGTTTTTTGCAGTTAGTCTTACTCACCTTTTAGTTGAAAACGTGACCATGAACGCTCGTATCGATCACAGGTTCCTGAAAATTGTGTTTTTTTTTTTGCATTTTCAGACAATCTTGAAACTTTACTGGTATTATTGCTAATGTGTGCATTGCGTCACCGTGATAACAGCTGAACATTGCATCATAGACATACATGCGGTAAACCCCGGCGTGACGTTACCACGAAGTATCAATACAAAGAAAAATTAAGATTAAGATTATGCTCGTTCATATGTTTTATTATTATAATTTTTAGATTAAACTGATTTCGAGAGGAACTACAAGAAAGAAATACTATAAACTGCAAAGATGTCTGAGTAATCCTTTATTAATAGTCTGTCTACATCTCCAAAGGTCAAAATGCTCCGTTCCACTTTGTGATGTCATGTAGTGGTAGTTTTCAAGTTAACAGCTCCTTTTTACCTTTAGTTCAGCAAAGATTGGCGATTCTAGGTTTGAAATTATCCAAATGATTCTACTGCATTGAGTGTTTTCCGTTTGTCAGAACTACATAGCCTAAATAGGCATAATTTGTGTGTTAAACATGTGTGAATGAAACAAAACACAACTCCAGGTCTGTTTGTGATGAGGAAACAACATTAGAACAGATCAGAAAACAGGTAATATGGGCCCTTTACATTTCTAAGAAGATGAAAAATACAAGATTAACAAAAGCTCCTTGTTGCCCGCATTGAATGTCAATAAAAGTTAAAGAAAACACATTAAGTTCAAAAACAAGCCCAGACCTGGTAATATCGAGACATGACTGGTACATGAAGACAACTCCATCCATCCATCCATCCATCTTCTCCCGCTTAATCCGGCTGGGTCGCGGGGGCAGCACGCTGCCCATTACTCTGTGCACCAGACCCAGACCCCTATGAACCCCTCTGCAGGTGGTGAGCCCACAGGAGGGAGGAATTCCTTGACGGTCCTTGATGGTAAACTGTTCATAGGGGTGTTGCATGTTTTTGGTTGATGGGGGGAAACCGGAGTACCCGGAGGAAACCCATCCAGACACGGGGAGGAAACATGCAAACTCCACACAGAAAGGCCCGGGTGACCCGGGGATCGAACCCGTAACCTTCTTGCTATGAGGCATGAGTGTTGCCACTCAGCCACCGTGCCGCCATGAAGACAACTCCGACGTCATTATTTTGTAATTAGCATCACGGCTCCAGCTCTTGTCAACAGCTGTTAGCTTTGCCGATAGCATTAGCCTTTCTGTGTCCGACCTAAGTGACATTCTGTGGCAGGTTTCACCGTGTCTCCCAGCGCCCACAACAATCCTCCACTCGCACAGCTCCACAGATCAGCTTTTCCTTCTCTTCCTCGTTCTCCTCTCTTTGTCTCTTCTCCTCTCTGTGTGTTTTTCTCTTTCTCCTCTCTCTGTCTCTCCTACAAACTTTTTCTCTTCTGTCTCTACGTCTTTTTCCCTGTCTCTTTCTCCCTCTCTCTCATGCTATCTCTGTGTCCTTTCTCTCTTTGTCACTCCCTTTCTTTCATCTCTTTCTCTCTCTTCTCATTTGCTTGTTGTTTGATGCACACACCCCTTCCTCCTTGTTCTCCTCTCTCCCTCTCTTCCTCCTCCTCTCCTCCTTTTCCTCTGTGTCAGGTCCGGTCTTGAGGCCAGATCCGATCAATGAGAGTGTGACAGGGGTGAATGCTTTGGCTCCAGGGCAGCTCTGGCTCTGGGCCCCTGACACTTCCACACCTCCTCATCGTTGCTTTATTGGTGTTTTCAAGTGTGACATCAAGTAATGCTTCTGCAACTTCAGATCTGAGAACGCAATTACATCATTTACTTTAGGAACGTTTGGAGGAAACTGTGCCTTTCAGAGTAGTTTTCCAGATACCAAGCCACAGTATGTACCTTTTTAGCCTAAGTTAAACTCAAATATCTATTCACGGTTACAGAAGACATCTGGAAACATGCAGATGATGACTTCGAAGTAGTTACCGACACTGGGCATGTGATAAAACCAGCAGACAAATTATAATACACAAATTAATAAGCAATTTATAAAAGGAAAAAAGAAATACAATGGCATCTAGATGAAGAAAACCGGGCCATTTTCTCAGTTTTCCCAGATTTTGTTAGAGTTACTATCACCAACAGAGCCCAAAGGAAGTCGTCATCCGTATGTTCGTCTTCCGGTTTTGTGACATAAGCGTGAATAGAGCCATTGCACTGAAAAACACAAATCTCAATGTACAATTGTACAATGGAAATACATAGTGCAACATATTTTTGCTCCTCTGTCCACCTCTGTATGCGACCACTCACACTAACCTCCCAATGTGAATGAATGTGTTAGTGGCCATGAGTTTCAAGCTATAGAAACTGCACTGTTGTTATTAAAGCAATATCTACTGAATGGGGAAAAGCCCTCACAAAATCAGTTTAATCAGTAATTTTAGTGAGGTAAATGACATCAGTCAGGCATTGTTCTTAAACTTTTATTGAAGCAGTCTACAACATAATACCTGGGCAATTTGAGGGGACACAATTAACAAATCACCAAAGCTGCAATTTTTTAAGTACCATATATTCCTCCATAACCAAGAAAAAATCTTGCTTCATTCCGTATATTAAAAACTGCAAACCCTGTAGCATTAGTTTGTCATTTATATTTCAGTGTTTTTTGTCAGTTCTTCTTTTAAAATGTGAACTTTGAACAAAATTCTATTATTAAGACATAAAGCACAAATCTGGGCATTTCTCACTATCTGTCACTATTATTTCTTTGCCTGGAATATTCCTCAGTAAGACATTAAACTTGTCTATCCTCCATTACAGGTGTTTTATTGCTCAAGAATGCCTTCAAATGCATTCTTGGTTTGAGCGGGATCGCCTCTCCGCTGATCTGACCTGTAACTTGGCCTGATGGCGTCTCTTGCGTGCCTAAATGGAGATTCATATGCTCAATGTGGAATATTCCAGGCAAAGCAAAAACATCTCCATGGATATAAGCAGGTGACGGCCCTCCACCAGAAAAGTTAGTGTCCGTTTAACTGTTTCAGCTTCTGTTTGGGGCCTAATTGCTTGTCGATCAGTATAGATTTAGATCCTCTTGGGGCCCCTTAGCTCCTGCCCTTTCAGATCATTACCAGCTCTGTTTGTGTGACATATGATCTTCTGTTTTATCAATATTTCAGTGGAAGTTACCTGTTAGCTCTCAGGCTGACTCTCACACAGAGACCAATCTCAGGCACCATCCAGTGTTAAAAATGTAAGTTTTTGGATGGGGGTCCATCACCTGTTTGTTCCTATGGAGATGCCATTGCTCTGCCTGGAATGTTCCACTGTATGACATTAAACTGCTGTGGTTCACATTTATTCAATCACAGGTGGTTTTATAGCTCAAAACTACCTAGAAAAAACAGCATTCTGACTGTGAGCGGGGTTGCCTCTCCACAGAGCTGACCTGTAACTTGGTCTGGCTTGGTCTCCATGGAAAGGTGTAATACCAGTGATTGGCCAGGTCTCTCTTGAAAAAGGGATTCTGAATCTCAATGGGACCTCCTGGTTAAATAAAGTGTAATGGAAATCGTTACATAATTGTTCACATAATCAATTACATAGGTTGTGTATAAGTCAGCTTTGTGATTTCTAATGAAATGGGGTTGTTAATCAGTTTTGGACTTCGTTATCTTGTGAAAGGGCCTCTTAGGGGCCTCTTGCTGCCATATAAAGTATCTCTGTGGTATTTTTCCACTGGTTTCAACTTGTTTTTCACTTGTTATTCTGCTGTGAATGACCCAGCCTTGTACTGACCTGTCCTTGTAGAGGTGTTATGTCTTGACTTATGTATTTGCATCATTCCTGTGGCCTCCTGAGGTATAAAAACTTTGTATGCTTTGTTATGATCACCAGATTAGGGACAGATGCCTCTGTCAGGGATAGTGAGGGTGTGATTTTGCACACAATACAAATAATTTCCCTTGTGGATCAATAAAGTTTGTCTCTCTTTGATTCAAGACAACTCTCCAGTTTTATTCTTTGCAGAAAAATCCACAACAAAAGGTAAAATAAAATAATAATAATAAAAATAATAATAAATAAAATACCATACTGTGAAAGATTCCAGACAAAAGTAAAATATTTATGTTATATATGTTATATTTGTCACTTTGGCTGACTAAAACTAAATCAGAAGTAACCATGACCACTAAATCTGTGACTAAAATTATGTATATTTTTGTTGGCTAAAACTGAAGATCTTTTCATTTTCTTGTCATCAACTAATATAAACATAAATCAATGAAAATTATGAATAGAAACAAGTTCCACTTTTCAATCCCAAAGCCCCAAAGCCTTAAACAAAACCAAGGTCCAAGAAAGCACTGCAAGAGTTTATCATAGTTAAAAAAAAAAAAAAAAAAAAAAAAAAAATGTTTTAAACAGTATATCCTGGTTGTCTATGCATTTAGTCAGTTAAATGATCATGACATTTTCACCAACTGAAACTAGATTAAAACTAACAGCAATTGTTAGACTTAAACTAAAATATATTTTAAAATATATTGACTAAATATTTTAGTCAAAAGTCTAACTAAAACTAAGAAAAATTCCAAAGTATCATCTCATCTAGGAAGTTTTCTGTCGGGTTTTTTTTTTTTTTTTTTTGTGTGCGTGGAACTGTTGTTTTGTTTTTTGTTTTTTCAGATTTATCTCACCTTTTATTTTTATATTTCTTCCAGTACAGTCTGTCCTACCCACACTTGCCCGAGTTATAAAAGTAACATTACCCTTATTGAGTACATATTTTGGCTAGTCCATATCACAGACTGTATGTATAAATAGGCTAGCTAGCTGTTGCGTTCCACATAGGAAGTGAGCATGGGAGTGCTTCTGGCTCCATCGACTCTGGCTTCTATTGACTTTACATTAAAAAATTGCCACCTCTCTCTGTAAGTAATGCAGTGAGACTCGTCATTTTAGTGTTAAAATGTTTGTATTAACCCGCTCTGCATGATCCTGGTGTTTTTATTTTACTATTTTGTCCATAAATGAATTCCTAATATGGAACTCAGCTACAAATTTGCTCCTATAACTGAGCCTCATTTGACTGGAGCCAAACACTATGGGTGATGTGATACTCCCTTAGTCCCTTTATACAGTCTCTGGTCTATACCCACCTCTGTGTGTGACCACTGTACGCATGTGTTAGTGTGATGGGTGGTGGTTGCAAAGGCTCCTCATGGGTTTCAAGCTATAGCAACCTCCCTGTGTTACAGCCATTCTTTTGTGTGCTTGATAAACTGTGTATTTCCATATTTACATTGGTGCAGACATGGCTGAAAATGGCCCATACCTGGTCCACATTTCCACTCTAAAACCGGAGGGATGTTGACACCTCGTTGCAGTGTGTAACAGGGTCTCCCAGGGGTGCTGCTGGCTCTGCTCTCTCAATGATATCACATTTTCTATTTAAAGTCCCACAGTTCAGCTCCACATCATCTAAAACTAGAGTCAGTGTCAGAAAATGTTCACAGCAAATGCTTTCAGTGTTGAGCATGGGGCCATGGGGAAATAAAAGACAGAATCACCCAGAGCAGAAACAGTGTCACGGAGGAGGAGGTGTGCATTTCATACAAAACTAGGGCAGGAGGGAGTAAGCTGCCCAGTTTTCTAACCGGTCATTGTCAGCAGATCCATGTATATTATTAAGGCTTTTTAGGTCAGTATTGCAGTTTAAAAGTTTGCTCTTACCATATCTGGGTTTGGTTGTTCCGGCTTCTTACAGTTAAAAGTGCTTTGTGTAACTTTTCTGGTGGAGGGTCTGTCAAATACTTTTCTTAATGGAGATGTTATTGACGACCAAGCCAGACCAAGTTACAGTTGTTTTTTTTTTAGGTATTTTTGAGCTATAAAACCACTTGTAACTGAATAAATACAAGGAAGAGCTGTTTAATGTCATACTGTGGAACATTTCAGACAAAACAATGACATATCCATAGAAACAAGCAGGTGACGGCTCCTTTAATGATGTCTCTGCTGCACTGAAGGATGGATCTGACGCAGAGGACAAATTTCCTTTCAGGTATTATCATGTTATTATGATTTTTCTGCAGCTAAACTGTGTATGTGGTGTTATCTGTTGAAGATATTGCTCTGACTGGAATGTTCCACAGTATGGCATTAAACTCATGTATCTAGCATTTATTCAAATTGATCTGTTTTTATTTCCCCCCCAAAAAACCTTAAAAAACATGCATTCTTACTGTGCGTATGGTTGCCTCTCCACAGAACTTACCTGTAACATGGCCCTGTGGTGTCACCTGCCTGTCTTTTTGGAAATAAATACATTTAATATCACACTTTGAAACATTCCAGGTAAGCAAGAACATCTCCATGGAGACAAACAGGTGGCGTGCGTCCTTCAGGAAAGTTACATAATGCATGTTTAAACATGAATTCCTTTCTATAACCCAAACCTCTCATCCGTGCAGTTACATCTTCTCTCTCAGTCTGGAGGTATTGGACTCTATTACACTCATTACCTTCTAATCCATTCCACCTGAATTAAGGGCCACCTGGCAGCCGCCGCGCTCTCGTCTCTTGATGATGATGTCACGTCCTGGCGCCGCTCGAGTCCAGCTATCGGAGCCAGCGCTGTAAAGAAGTCTGGGAAGGACACATCTGTGCGTCTGCTGCCAAAGGACGAATCAGGAAGTTTCTCTCTTCTTCTTCTGCACTTTTAAAAACTCCTTAGCAAGGAGAGCCTATGGAGGGATATTACATTGCGCACTTGATTTGTTGTTTTCAATTTCAGAGATTTACTCAAATAATATTAACATTTTGATCTTAGTCCCACCATAAAATGCGGGTAGAGCAGAGCATTACAGTCGTGCTCTGGGTGTTTTATGTCTAATATCCATTGATTTTATTATTGCAGTGTATTATATGCTTTTGTATTGGAGGCTGCAGGTCAGATTTCCCTCAGGGACTATAAAGCCATGGACCTTGAAATCCAGTGGTGTTGTGGTGGTAATAGGGGCCCGGGTAACACTACTTTATACAACATGCATTTGGAAAGACGCAGCCTCTCACCCTTTTAATGATGTCTCAGGTTCTGCGCCGTGAGTTCAAACATTTACTGTGGTCGTATTCAGAGAAAAAACGAGACTGAACAGAGGGTCCACTGAAAATACCTATGATAAATTTAGATAGATTTTAGTTATAATGCTGTTTCCTCATCCAAATTAGACATGTTTGGGAAGTAACTGAATACGTATACTGCATAAACTATTCCGGTACAGTTACTTTTTCATTTAGTGGTATTCAGAGTACAGTTACTTTTCTAAAATCAAAGGAATACATAGCAGATTTTTGGTCATGTAGCTAATTTAGGCACGTGTGATTTTTCCTTCTCCAGTTAGGGATAGGAAATGCTTTAAAAACATTAAAAACAGCTTTATATTTGTTTAAATCTTATCTTTTGTCTTTACACTATCATTTAAATGCAATTCGATGTAAAAGTATTCTAAGTATTCGGAATACAGAAGTCTGATTGGACCATGTATCGGAATATGTTACAAAATACTGCTCTGTACATTTTAATGCAGGTATTCAGTATTCTGTAACTAAAAATATTTTCCCATCACTGTGCACTATGTAACATTTCCCGTGTGGTCTGTTACCATGGAAAAGTTATGGAGTGTTCCACAGTATGGTATCAAACTTACCTAACATGCATTTATTCAATAACTTGTGCTTTTATTGCTCAAAAATACCTTAATGTTGTCTTTTGGTCATATTTCCACAGAGCTGACCTGGCCTCCCGCTTGTCTTTATGGAGGTATATGTACTTTTTAAAGTTTTACTCTGGAACATTCTAAGCAGAGCTTTTCAAGATCTCCATGGAGACAAGCAGGTGGCAGACCAACCTTCAGAAAGTTACATAATGTTCATCTCCACACTGTGCTCAAAATATTAGATTTCAGCTTGTGATGTCATCAGGTGCTCCTGCATGTTTTCATGTTGTTACGCCAGACAAATTATTTCACTTAAATTTCCTTTTCATACTGTGCAGCTGATGTCATCAACATTCCCTGGGGGTGTGATGCTAACTGTCAGCACTGCTCTGTCTAAGGCTTGTTAGACTTTAATCTGAGCAATTTTAACCCAATCTGAACAGAAAGAACTGATTTAGTTGGACAACAGGTTAGCTGATTTTTACTTTTAAACAAGTCCCTCTCAAATAACAATTTTTCAGTCATTCTCACCTTTTTGTTGAAAATCAATCTCCTAAAAACGTTTGTACTGAGGCTCCTGAAAATGGGCTGTTTCAATCCATTTTGTATTTTTTCTTGAGTTTTCAGACAATCTTAAACCGGTTTTGACCGTGTTTGCTAAGGTGTACATTGTGTCACCATGGTAACTGCTGAACATTCCACCAATAGAAATGCATGTAGAACACCCCCAGCGTGATGTCACTGCAAAGTATCAATTGCTTTAAGCCTTGGAGTGAAGAAGAGTGCAAGTCAAGTGTGTGTCCTTTTCACAGCATCTCGTATTTTCTTACAAATAAATGTTAATTGCTCCTCCAAACACAGACCAGACGGAACATTTGTAACATCTCCAGGTACCGAGATGTGAAAAGAAATCTCCAGCACATAGCAGGACACTGAGGAGTCCTTAACAGCTCTTTCTCTCAAACCCCAGAGGTAAAATAACAGAGAGCACACGCACACACACACAGATGCGTCATTCATACAGACTGAAGAGAATCATCCTCCTGTACAGAAAAAGTGACCAAACAGCTCCACGCAAACATAGAAAATTGTGGATTTGAGAGTCCATTATGGTCTAGACCTGGTGCACTCCTATAGTCCTGGTTAGAGCTGGTTAGTCCTGGTATAGTCCTGGTTAGAGCTAGTATTGTTCTGGTTAGGCCTGGTTGTATTATGTATTATTATTCAGACCTGGTTTACTCCTGGGTTTTGGAGCTGATAGTGCTATACCTGCAAGTCCTGTTTCATTCCTGGTATAGTCATATAGTTTAGGGCAGGGGTGTCCAAACTTTTTTCATCAAGGGCCACATATCTAAACACAGACGAAGCAGAGGGCCGATCGAGGGCCATGGACTGGTGCTCAGTACAGTGAATAATTTAAATATATGCATGTTCAACATGTTAGAATGAGCTATCAGTCCTTTATTCATGCTAAGATCCACAAAAACACACAATAAATATTAAATATCGTCTTATCAAGGTAGATTTTCCAAAAAACTTGCAGTCAAAACTTGTAGTCAAAACTGCTCAAGGTAATTTGGGCCAATTTACCTGGAAGCCTGAGGAAGAAAAAATTGTCTTAGGGCCACATTTGGCCCACGGGCCATAGTTTGGGCATGCCTGGTTTAGGGCCTGTTTTGACCTGGTTTAGTCAGACTTTTTTGACATTTTCTTCCTGGTTAGAGTTGATTCAGGTCTTGGTCTAGATCTAATATGGATTCCTGGTATCTTGGCTCTGTCCTGGTTCAGTAGATTAGTTTGTAATCTTCTTCAGCTCTGGTTTAGTCTTGGTTTAGTCCTGATTTAGTCTGTAAGCTCTGGTTTAGTCGTGATTTCATCCTGGTTTATTCCTGGTGCAGTCTTGGTTTAGTCCTGGTTTAGTCCTGGTTCAGTCCTGGTTTACTCCTAGTTTGGTCCTACTTGAACCATTAAATCCCAGTTAATTCTTAGTTATGGGCAGGGCTGCACAATTGATTTTGTTTAAGTTGGTGCAGTTATCAAATTGCCAAGTTTGTATTTTTAAAAATAATTTTAATATCTTTTGCAAAAAAAGTCAATTTCTTGATTTTAAGAAGGAAAAAAGTGTTAAATCTTTTGTTTTAGATCTCTTCAAGCATGTTCTGAAACATATGGTATTATTAACAGTTGGTTAGGGTTAGGGTTAGTCTTGTTTCAAATGTTAATGCACCAACTCTCTTTCCTCACCCCAATTAAACATATTTGAATATGCTTACATACCAAATGTGTAACAACTCCTTTGCGGTCTGTTACCATGGAGAAATTATTGCTTTGCCTGGAATATTCCACAAATTTACCTAGTTGATATTTCAATCTTGTTTCATATGTTAAAGGTGCATTGTGTAACTTTTCTGGTTGAGGGTCTGTCAAATGCTTTTACAAATACATGCGAGATATGAGCCCACAGAAGCACGGTTCACACCCCGGGGCGCTTGTAGAGTCAGAGAGAGTGTGCGCTGGTGCGTGGTAATAAGGCAGTGCTGACGGCTGCAGCTTCTCAACAGGCCAATCACAAGAGAGACTCCAGCCCCGTCTCCAGCCCCCACCTCCAGCCTCCACCTCCAGCTCGACTCCAGCCCCCACCTCCAGTCCGAATCCAGCCCCCAGCATCTGCATCGAAAACCAGAGAACTCAAAACTACCTGCCACCTCCTCTGCCAAACCCTCACAGGGCTAAATGTGACTGTCCATTCCCATCAGAGGAACACTGGAGAGAGGGAGAGAGAGAGCGATGGAGGGAGGGAGTTAAGGAGAGAGAGAGAGAGGGAGGGCGGGATGGAGGGAGGAAGGAGGGGAGGGAGAGAGCAAGACGGGGAAGGAGAGAGGAAGGGAGAGAATGAAATAGCTGAGGGAGAAAGAAGGAAACACTTTGCAATAACTACACTATTGATACTTTGCAGTGAGGTCACGGTGGGGGTGTTCTACATCTATGTCTGTAGTGGAATGTTCAGCAGTTACCATGGCGACACGATGCACCCACTAGTTAGCACTCGCCATACAAGTTTTAAGATTGTCTGAAAAAATACAAAATGGATCTAAAGAGCACATTTTCACTGATCAATACGAGCGTTCATGGTCCTGTTTAGGAGTTTGATTTTCAACAAAAAAGGTGAGAGCGACTCACTGAAATATTTTTAATGCTAATGCTAGCTGGCTTGTGACTGTAATTTTATGTGAGAGGGATTGTTTAAGAACACAAATCAGCTCGTCTGTTGTAGTTTCAACCAAGTCAGATCTTTCTGGACAGTGTTGAAATAAAGCTCAAATTATATAAGTCTGAGTCTAACAAAGCCTCAGACAGATTAGTGTAGGGTGACCATTCACGACTTATTCAGGACTAATATGTGAGACAGTATAGTCACATTTTCTTTGTGTTATGGTCATTTTTAAGAATCCTTTTCTGTAATTGACCTAAACAAATAACAATGTGTGCCTCTTTTTCCTGTTGGCAGGCATCAGACTGGTCAGAAATAGGGACACCTGGGACATTCCTTGTATAAAAGTAATGTTGAGAGAGAAGAGATAAAAAGAGTGGGAAAAGGAGAGAGAGGTGGAAAAAGATAGAAGGGGAGCGGGAAGAGGGAGAGGAGGGGGGAAATGGAGAGATAAGGGAAGAAGAGAGGATTGAGAAAGTTTGAGAAGTGAAAAGAGAGTAAGAGGTAATCAGATACAGTGTTGGGCTGCCTGGATGTGACCGGGATTAAAGACGATAATAAAAACATTCTTTAAGGGGTCAGTCTGAGTGCACAACAAGACAGAATGGATAGAACATTTTATCTGCAAAGCTTTACATTTTATTTTTCAAATGTGGAAAAAATATTGACATTAAAATACAAATTAAAATTAAATCTAGATAATTTTCTACAATTTCCAAAGTTAAATGGTAATTGTATTAGTTGATTAGTTGATTAGTTGAACAATTTCCTACAATTTCCTAATTTAAATCTCAATTTTACTAGTTGTTTTGATCAGTTCTATTGTGATCTTTGGCAGGATTGACTCTGTACCATATTCAGGATGTTTCCATTACAGACTATTAGGGGTGGGACGAGACACAATTTTCACGAGACGAGACACGAGATTGGGTCAATGAGAATGAGACAAGACGAGTTTCTGACATAATTTGTCATAAATAATCATAATAATAACCTAGTGCAATCCGTTTAACAATTTTGGCTTCAGTATTTTTACTTATTTGATGTAATACTTTAGTGGTCATTGTATACGGCTTTTTTGAACGACAGCTTCAATTGTACCAGCTCTTAAATCTTTTTCTGTCCAAGCCAAAGGTAAATTCAGGAGAAAAAAAATCTCACAAGATCATTTTTCTCATGTGTGCACAATGTTGTTGCAATTTTGCCTTGCAAGATCTTGTGCCATAAGATCTTGTCCCATCTCGACAGTCTGCTTTAGGTAATTCAGGGAGCTTTGGTCTGTACACTGATTTTTCCCTTTTGGTCAAACAATGAATCATGAGTCTAATTGCGTCTTTGCTATAAGAAATGTAATCTAATCATTTGCTGGTTTAAACGGTAATTGTACTAGTTGTTGTGATCAGTTCTATTGTGATCTTTGGCGGGGTTTTATAGCGTTCTCTATAGACTCATTATAGACTCCTTTATAACTCATTCAGGGAGCTTTGATCTGTGCACTTATTTCACTCATGTTCACAATTTCCATGTAATTAATCATAATGCAACTTGTGTTTACGCTACAACCGGCTTTGTTAAACTGAAATCTATTAAAACTGGTTAAGGTCTGATATGTGGTTTCAGGTTTAAAGGTGCATTGTGTAACTTTTCTGGTTAGGGTTAGAGTCTGTGTTACAACCCAGCTCAACTAGGGTAGGGGAAGTAAAAAAACAAACAAACAAACAAAAAAAAAAACGGATGTAAAACGGTTAAATAAAGTGATAATTTAATCATCAGGAATGTAAAAGGTAAAATAACAAAAGTGGTCTAAAATATGTACACAAAATTAACAAAATAACACGGTTAAAAAATGAGGGACTAAGAGACACATAAAACAAAACTAAACTACACTAGAGTGTCCCAAAATAAAGTCATATAAACCCACAAAACAGAACTAATAGTAACTAGTGTCTCAACACACACAAAGTTAGACACATACTCAGTACCGTAGTTCACCATTAAGCACATTACGCACAGCGCGTAGGGCAACAAGTGCTTGCGGGGACACCACATGACCACATGGCATCCTCAGAAACCAACTGGCGTAGCATTCGGCGGTGCGGCCCACTGCGGCACTTTGAGGGGTCATCACGGGCGTCTCTGGAACCCCCCCACCTCGATTTTCACCTCCCGGGGTGGGGCACATTAAAGCATCTGTGCGTAGGGCCCCCAGATGGCTGGCTACGGCTCTGCACATACTAGTATAAATCAAAGTGATTAACACACAACAGACACAGACTAAATGGCATATGGGCCACAAAGGCCAGCAGCCCCAAACACGAGTGGACGATCTCCTTAAATAAAAGGAGGCGGCTACAGGTGAGGCAGGATGGGCCAGGTGTACAAATATCCCACTAGTCAGGGGCCGGAATGTAGCAGCCAACCAGGACCAGGCGGGAGAGGAGTCCACCAATCAGACGAAAGCCATAGGGACAAACAAAGAAATTAAACACAGGAAACAAGGGAGAGCACTGAAGGCCTGGGGCTGTAACAGTTCGTCAAATACTTTTCTCCGTGGAGATGTTATTGCTTTGTCTGGAATGTTTTTAAGTATGGTATTAAACTTTTCTTTATGAGCATCAAACCAGACCAAGTTACAGGTCAGATCTGTGGAAAGGCGACCCCGCTCAAAGTCAGAATGCCTGTTTTTCTAGATATTTTTGAGCTGTAAATTGAATAAATGTGAGGTAGAGCTGTGTAATGTCATACTGTGGAACATTTCAGGCAGAGCAACATTTCAACAGAGAAGAGCATTTGATGGACCCTCCACCACAAAAGTTACATAGTGCAACTTTAAATACTTATAACATATATGCACGATCCATGGACAGTAGACGAGGACAACGGACAAGATTGAAAAAGCTCCTGTAGAAAACCATTCTCCTAACGCATTCCTAGCTTCCTAATTATTCACCATGATGAGTTTGTAAGCACTTTTCACAACTTTCAGAAGCCAGAGGTGCCATGGTATAGCTAACAATAACTAGCATGCTAACAGCTTACTTCGTGATTCTCTTTATAATTAGGTGCAGACAGTATACAGCTTTTTCAGTTTGACCCTAAGAGCTAATAACAAATTTTGCTCAAATACTTGGACACAATATTTGTTACCACATCAAAAACATACCTGGAGTTGTGTTTTGTTTCATTTACACATGTTTGAGTAACACTTTATTGGTCTGCCCTGTTCCACCTTGTGATGTCATGAAGCTGTAGTGTTCAAGTTAACAATTACATTTTACCTTTAGTCATGGGAGACAGGGATGGACAAAGGGGCCTGTTGTCCCGGACCCCAAAATTGGATCCTTCTTATTAATTTATATTTAGAGGGGGGCCCATGTAAGGCTTCTTGCCCTGGCCCCCCAAATTACTCTCGACGGGCCTGCCTTTAGTTCAGTAGAGATCGCAATTCCAGGGCTGAAATCATCCAGATGATTCTAGTGAAGGTGTGTGGAGGTTAAAAATACAGAGGAGAACTTTCTGTATTACCACATGACATCACAAGGTGGAACAGAGTGGTTTCAAATTGAGAGAAGAACACTCAATATGCAAGATTTATGTGTTAAAAGATGTGTAAATCAAACTAAACCCAACTCCAGGTATGTTTGTGATGAGGAAACAATATGACGATCAGAAAATAGAGTAATACAGGCTCTTTAAGTTCTCCACATCTCCAGAGCCTCGCCTCAGCTCCCCACTTAAACCTTGTTATTCTAATAAGCCACACACATATTGATTCTTGGAAGCATGGGTATAACTTACGTAAGCAACCTTTTCCTTGCCCAGAGCCTAGAGACCATTCTGAGAACACTTCTGCATTTCCCTGTCCCTAGATCAAAAGTTCAGAAAGTTCATTACACACCAAAGCATCTCCAGTTTATGTATCAGCCACATCAAATCTAAAATGCTCCTGCATCTTTGTATGGCATGTGCCTCTGACAATGGTGACAATGGCCAAGCATATCACAACTGAAAATTTGGATCTCCTACACGAGATAAGATAAAACGCTGAAATAAAAAAGTTCCAAAGCGAGGTAATAAAAGTGTAATATGGAGAGATAAAAGTGGTGGTGAAGGAATGGGGTCTAGCGGAGTGCATTGTGGGATATTTGGGGTATTTTTCTGTTTTGGAATGTGTCAGTGCTGAATCAAAGCGTGACATACTAGTATATGGGATCCCTTCAGGCAAAAAGCGCACTAGCAGCTGTGACCAACAGGGGGCCTAAACCTGCGTGAAATTTCACCACTGGCGTTTTGTCCATTTGATATGCAATTTTGTACTGAGCTGAGTTCATAGACTGTATACAGAAGTGGACTAAGGGAGTGTGATGTCAACCATCATGTTAGGTTCCAGTCAAATGAAGCTCATCAAGGCTGGCTGTTATAGGGGCGAATTTGGAGTCACGTCCATATTAGGAACAGGATTTTATTTACGGACAAAATAGCAAAATAGAAACCCCTCATGTAGAGCGGATTAATATGAACATTTTAAGACCAAACTGACGAGTCTACAGCAGCGGTTACAGAGAGAGGGGCGACAGTTTTTCAATGTAAAGTTAACTGGTGACAGAGTTGATGGAGCCGGAAGAACCCCATGCTCACTTCCTATTTGGAACATGGCAGCTAGTGGCTTAGCTCTGTCCAACATGGTGGAGTTGATGTGACTATAGGTAAATGTGGTCTAATATTTGTAAATATTTTGTCAAAACTATCACAAATCTGACAAATTGATACTAAAACCTAGTATAGGAACTAAAAAAAGTAAAAATAATAATACAATTAAAAAATAATAATAATAATAAAATAAACAGGACCAAATTTGACTTTTCCTGAACAGTTATAGAAGACTACATACACACAAAGACAGTACTATTATTTTAAGAGGAAAAAAGTTGCACTGTGTAACTTTTCTGAAGGTCTGCTTGTCTCCATGGAGATGTTATTGTTTTGTCTGGAATTCTTACTGTGAGTGGGCTCGCCTCTTCACAGATCTGTCATATAACTTGCTCCCGCGGCATCACCTGCTGTCTCCGTGGAGATAAATAAGTGTAATGCCATACTGTGGAACATTCCAGGGAATTTCTCCATGGAGAGAAGCAGGTGACGGACCCTCCAGCAGAAAAGTTACACAGTGGCCTATCAGAATTGAGTTTTAAATGTGCACTGTGTAACGTTTTAGTTGAGGGTCTGTCACCTTCTTGTTTCTATGGAGATGCCATTGCTCTGCCTTGAATGTTCCACAGTATGGCATTAAACAGATCTGCCTTACATTTATTAAATCACAGGTGGTTTTATAGCTTCAAAATACCTACAAAAACAGACATTCTGACTGTGAGCGGGGTCGCCTCTCCACAGATCTGACCTGTAACTTGGTCTGGTTTAGTCTCCGTGAAGATAAAGGTTTAATACCACACTGTGAAACATTCCAAACAAACCAGAAAAGTTACACAATGCGCTTTTAAATGTAAATGTAATAATTCATCTCACCTTATTTTATGTCCTGTATTCTTGGAACACACTGTGCACTTTGCTTTGTAAATGTTCTATTCCTTTTGTATTTTTCAAAGTAAAATGGTAACATTATTTGAGTGTTATTCAAATTAATCATAGCTGAAATTGTGTTTATAATAAAATTTGGTCCGTTTGTTCAGGTGAAATCCACATGAGCAGTTTTAGAAAATAATAATGGAATAATTTCTCCCTCTGGGGTCTTTTCAAACAGTGATGATGTGCGGACTTATTTTATGAAACAATGTTTGGACATGTGTTTGTTGGAACGAGACTGAGAGCTACAGTCTGTTTCAATCTAAACTTTTCTAGTCCTGGGTTAGTCCTTGCTTAGTTGTGGTTGAGTCCTTGCTTAGTCCTGGCTTAGTCCTTGTTTGGTTCTGGTTTAGTACTGGTTTAGTCCTGGTTCAGTCCTGGTTTAATCCTTGTTGAGTCCTGGTTTACTCCTTGTTGAATCCTTGCTTATTCCTGGTTCAGTCCTTACTTAGTCCTGGCTTAGTCTTTGTTTGGTCCTAGTTTAGTCCTGTTTCAATCCTGTTTTAGTCGTGGTTCAGTGCTGGTTTAGGCCGTGTTGAGTCCTGGCTTGGTCCTGGTTCAGTCCTGTTTCAGTCCTGTTTCAATTGTGGTTTAATCCTTGTTGAGTCCCGGTTCGGTCCTGGTTCAGTCCTGGTTTGGTCCTGGTTCAATCCTGTTTCATTTCTGTTCTGGTTTAATCCTTGTTGAGTCCTGGTTCAGTCCTGGTTTAGACCTTGCTCGGTCCTGGTTCAGTCCTGTTTTAGTCCTGTTTTAGACCTGGTTCAGTCCTGGTTTGGTCCTGGTTCAGTCCTGTTTCAGTCCTGGTTTAATCCTGTTTCAGTCCTGTTTTAGTCCTGATTCAGTCCTGTTTTAGTCCTGTTTTAGACCTGATTCAGTCCTGGTTTAGTCCATGTTCGAGTCCTGGTTCAGTCCTGGTTCAGTCCTGGTTCAGTCCTGGTTCAGTCTTGGTTCAGTCTTGGTTCAGTCTTGGTTTAGTCCTGGTTTAGTCCATGATGAGTCCTGGTTCGGTCCTGGTTCAGTCCTGGGTCAGTCCTGGTTTAGTTTTGGTTCAGTCTTGTTTCAGTCTTGGTTCAGTCCTGGTTCAGTCCTGGTTTAGTCCTTGTTGAGTCTTGGTTCAGTCTTGGTTCAGTCTTGGTTCAGTCCTGGTTTAGTCCTTATTGAGTCTTCAATTCTGTTGGTTAAATCAACAATTTTCTGAAACCCCGTGAGACGACAGCTGTTGTGATTTTGGACTCTTACAAAAATAAACTCACTTGAATTGAATCCTCTCATGAGTACAGGCTGTGGTTGTGTCCTTGGGCAAGACACTTTACCCAATTTGCCTCCAGCTTTTGTTTACACTAGTAGAAAAGAGTAGGGACTTGAGTGAGCGGGAATATGTTCTTGAGGTGTGCACGCTTGGAGGCAGAAATACTGGACCCATTTTATTGTTTTAAAATTCTGAAAATCGAAAAACCAACTACAAGAACTGAAAACCCAACATTGTTTTCCCATAGAAACCCTCCACAGGTGTTGTATGAAGGAGGTGACTGACCCATCAAAGCTCCTCTGGCTAAAACAAGCAGGTGACGGACCCCCAACCAAAAAGTTACATAGTCCAACTTTAACATACAGTGTTATTCAGTAACGATTTTCTCTCTTTGCATTGAGTCATTTTTCTTGCTTCAGACGATTGAATGGTGTCTATCAGAACCACAGGAAGTGTCGGCGGCGCCCCCTGCTGTTTTCCTCCGACTCATGGGGCTGTATGGATCCTACACAAACACAAGCCTTATAATTAATCCAAGAATCCCAGCGATTAACACGACCTCCCTGTGGCTGTCTCATTGTCTGGTGATAACAGTCAGTAAAGCAGCAGAAGTAAACAGTCTTTGAGTTTAATTGGTGTAAAAGAATTGCAGAAAAGAAAAGGAGGACTATAGTTTGCCATTGTTGAGAGATAAATAGATGTCTTGCCCAAGGACACAATGACATACACTATTCAGAGCTGGAATCGGACCACTAACCTCATGGGCAAAAGCTGAAACTTCTCAATTGAATACTTATTTAGCCTGGTCCGAGTAGTTCAGTCTTCGGTAATGTGGGTTCTACTTTTTAAATTAAATGAACTGTCCAGTGCATTAAAGGTGCACTATGACAAGCAGACTGGCCATGTTATAGGTCTGATCTGTGGAGAGGCAACCCCGCTCATAAAGAATGCATATATTTCTGATCAATATTTTTTAAAAAAAAAGGAAAAGTAATGACATACTGTAGCTTTATGCCATTGTGAAGCATCATTCATCTCCATAGTGACCTGCAGATGCTGAACTTCCCACCAGAAAAGGTACGTAGTGTCCCTTTAACATGATGCCAACAATTAAATATATTTTAAGCTGGATGCCCTTCCTGACTAGACGGTTTCATGCTGTACAGTGTTAACGTTGACCACACTCACAACCTTAACAGTTAAAGGTGCTATATTGCATGACATTGACCCCTTTAAGTTCTAAGACAAGATTAAAACATTCCCTCCTCAAAAACATACCTGGAGTTGTGTTTTTTGTTTTTTTCATTCACACACTTTGAGTAATCCTTTATTCCTTATTCTCAAGTCTATCTACATCTCCAAAGCTCAAAATGTTCTGTTCCACCTTGTGATGTCATGAAATTTGAAGTTAACCTTTTACCTTTAGATTTTACCGAAGTAGACTGGCAAATCCAGATCTGAAATCAACAAAATGATTCTAGTGAAGGTGTATAGAGTTTAAAAACACAGTAGAGCACTTCCTGTATTACCACATGACATCACAACTTGGAACAGAGTGTTTTCCATTCCAACTCCAGGTCTGTTTGTGATGAGGAAACAAGATTATAACATAGATCAGAAAACAGTGTAATGTGGCACTTTAAGCTTTTTTTTTTACTAACAAATTAATTAAAAAGTGAGAGCGCTGAGTCGTTTTATTTTTATTTTATTTACTTTTTGCATTACTCCACTGAAGTTACAGCCTACACCCATCCACCTTTAATAATTACCCTTACCCCCCCCACTCTCTCTCTCTGTGGGGGAGGTGTCATGGCAGGTAGCGTCTGGGAGTGAAAAATTGAACTCAAGTCTCGATGTCGGCTCCTCATTATCGTAAACGCACTTCTGATACGCTGTAATTAAGACACAACAATGCAATAACTGTCAGCCCATTACGGAGCACAATAAAACTCACATCACACTGTCACTGTCGCAAATGCCAACGGGAGGCGCCACCGAGAACGTCTGTCTTCCTCACGTCCTCGACAGAAAAGAGACAAGAGCTTCGGTTATAGGGCCCATCTGGTCTCTCTGTCCTCACTGTCTCGCATAAGGCGGGATTACAGGCGGAGAGAAGGGTTTAAGATGAATCTGAAGGAATTTCAATTAAGGGAAAAGCAGAGGGATCTGTAATATTGTTTGTTTATAATGTTTTTTCTAATGTAATTATACACAGAGCATAAAATAATTAAAGTTGGCTGCCTGTGTGCGTGCACACTTTTGTATATTGCAAAGTTTTGGGAGCTGCTGGGACTGTAGCCTCGAGCAGTTGCAGTGGTACAGTGAGATAAAGTGGACGTACTTTGTGTTCTTGTGGTTTAAATGAGCTTTTAAACATGCATGCTTTTGGTATTAGTATTTCAAAGATTTAAATCATTTACACATTTTGATGATGATTTTTTTTTCTTGGTTAATATTTTTCAATAATTTACATAATTCACACCACACATTTTTAACCATAAAAAGGAATAGGCTGATGCAATAAATAGCAAGTACATGAATCTTTATAAAGAACTTTTAAAAACAAGGTTAACAAAGTGCTGTACAAGCAGCAAACAACAATAAAAATACAAACATACAAAAATGATGACAATGATGCAAATAATTCAATACATTATAATAAATACATTAATACAATAGAATAAAAATAAATATGGAATAAAATCAAGCTAAAACCAGCTAGAGGAAGGCCAACTGATAAAAATTAGTTTTAAGAAGTGATTTAAAAGATGAAACTGATGGCGCGAGCCTTATTTCCTCAGGCAGGTCGTTCCAAAGCCGAAGCGCCTGGACTGAAAAGGCTCCATCGCATTCGTGCAGAGCCTGGACTTTGGAACAGCCACAGGGACCTGCCTGAGGCTCTAAAGATACTGAACAGCTTTATAATAACACACCATAAGCAAAACGCAAATTGTTAACAATAGATAAAAGTACAGTTCTCAATTTTACACGTCATTTTGATAATCACACATTAGTTTGTGTTTGAGACTTTTTTTAAAAACCTTTTGGTATGGGTCCATCAAATGCTTTTCTCCATGGAGATGTTATTGCTTCATCTGGGATGTTTCACAGTATGGCATTAAACCTTTCTATCTTCATGGAGACCAAACCAGACCAAGTTACAGGTCAGATCTGTGGAGAGGCGACCCCGCTCACAGTCCGAATGTTTTTTTAATAAGTATTTTTGAGCTATAAAACCACCTGTAATTGAATAAATGTAAAGTAGAGCTGTTTAATGTCACACTGTGGAACATTCAGGCACAGCAATGACAAGACATAGAAACAAATAGGTGACGGACCCCATACAAGTTACACAATGCACCTTTAAGAAAGAAGTACATCATTTCAGTTCATCATGCAGTTCATTCCATAACTGTACACCAATAACTGAAACACATCTCCATTAAACATGTATTCTTACTTGGCTGTATGCTTTTTGGAATTATATTGTTTTTAAGAATCGTGAATGTTTTAATATATACAAAACAATATCCCTCAGCTCTAAAGAGTTATTCTGAATAAATTTACATGAAAATGCAAACAAAAAAGTCCATTCTTCACGACATGTGCCCTTAAAATTATGGGCATCAGCAAAGGAACTATCCGTGGTACTTAAAGGAGATGCGTTATGCAAAATCAACTTCATGAGCTTTTAACCACGTTTTGGCTAAAGGTGCACTGTGTAACTTTTTGGTATGGGGTCCATCATCCTCTTGTTTCTATGGATATGTCATTGCTCTGCCTGGAATGTTCCACAGTATGGTTTTAAGCAGCTCTACCTTACATTTATTCAATTACAGGTGGTTTTATAACTCAAAAATACCTGGAAAAACAACATTCTGACTGTGGGTGGGGTCGCCTCTCCACAGATCTGACCTGTAACTCAGTCTGGTTTGGTCTCCATGAAGATAGAAAGGTTTAATGCCATACTGTAAGACATTCCAAACAAAGCAGTGACATCTCCATTGAGAAAAGTTTCACAATGCACCTTTAAGCTTGCTGTGAGTTAGTGATTCGTGCGTCTTTGATGAGTATTCCTCGAAGTGTTCAGAAAATGTAGTTCTCACCTTCCTCTCATCCCCACAGCTCTGTACTTTCTTTTGAAAAATTCAGGCTTCGGGTCACACGCAAATGTTCAAAAATGTTGCGTAGCCATTTTTCAAAATAATAAAAAAAACATCTATATGAAAAGTGGCTGCTTGTTACTGTCAAATTCTAACAGCAGAGAATCAGTTTGGCAGCTCTGAGAAGGATTTGAATGGACACGAGTCGTTTTATATCACTATTATGGTTTACAATGGGCAAAATGTATCTCTTTATCTCTAATATCACATTGCAAAAACGAAAATATTGCAAAGTTAAAAGTACTATATTGATCTGAGTACATTTCACATGACAAGTAAAATTATCTGCCAATGGAACAAGTCTTTTTAGTAGTTGAAATAAGAAAATACACCTAGTTAGACTGAAGATAAGAAAAACAACTCTTAAACTTAACTTAAAGGTGCACTGTGTAACTTTTCTGAAAGGGGTCCGCAAACTGTTTGTCTCCATGGAGATGTTAATGCTTTGGTTTAAATTGTCCATAGTACGGCATTAAACGAATCTCTCTTGCATTTATTCAACTACAGCTCGAAAATATCTTTAAAAATACTGATTCTTACTGTGAGTGGGCTCGTCTCTCCACAGATCTTACCTGTAATTGGGCTTGCAGGTCTCCATGGAGATTCTTAAGTTTATAGAAAATTCCAGACAAGTTACACAATGCACCTGTAAAATAAGAAACTAAATCGTACATTGTTTGAATTAACAAAAAAATACTTATTCCATTGGTAGATAATTTTACTTCTAATCAAATCACACAAAAACTTCTTAATTTGAGTAATTTGAATGTACTTTTTGCAGTACATGTATGCCAAAAACTCAAAACAACACAGTATAGTTAACCATTAGTGATTTTGTATTGTAACCATGACAATAAATAAATAAAATATGCACAAAACCTCCAGGATACTCACATATTTTCCTGTTATATGAACATTTTGAACAGTTGTGATAAAAATTTCTGATACTGAAAATTGTTGGACTGCGTCAAAGTACCACAGTTTATTGCCTGTTCTCGTTTTGATTTTTGCCCCATTCAAAATCCAAAAATGACACAAGCACAGTGATGTATAATTTGAGTATCGGTATGATTTTTAGCAGTACCTTTTCCATTGATGTTTGGGTTTACAATTGACAGAAATCTTAAAGTTCAAATATAGTACTTTGACCACTAATAATCTCTGTTTCTACATGATTTTATTTTATTTTTTTGTAGAGATGTAATAAAGCTGGTCTTGACTGTGCCGTGTGGAGCTTGAATAGGAGTAATCAGCCTGAGCCCGACCTGACCATCTTCTGGTTAACTGTAAAGAGACGAGGAGGAGCCATGATCTCTGTGAGCGCTGTTTAATTACACCTGCAATCAATCTGATTTACAGGGCCGGGCACGCACATACACACACATGTACAACATACAGGCCCGGGCACACACATACACACACATGTACAACATACAGGCCCGGGCATGCACATACACACACATGTACAACATACAGGCCCAGGCACGCACATACACACACATGTACAACATACATGCACGCACACATGTCCCACACACATACACACATGTACAACATACAGGCCCGGGCACGCACATACACACACATGTACAACATACATGCACGCACACATGTCCCACACACATACACACATGTACAACATACAGGCCCGGGCACGCACATACACACACATGTACAACATACAGGCCCGGGCACGCACATACACACACATGTACAACATACAGGCCTGGGCACGCACACACACACACGTACAACATACAGGCCCGGGCACGCACATACACACACATGTACAACATACAGGCCTGGGCACACACATACACACACATGTACAACATACAGGGCCGGGCACGCACATACACACACATGTACAACATACAGGCCCAGGCACGCACATACACACATGTACAACATACAGGGCCGGGCACGCACATACACACACATGTACAACATACAGGCTCGGGCACGCACATACACACACATGTCCCACACACATACACACATTTACAACATACAGGCACGCACACACACGGACACGGAAATGCACATACACACATGTACCACATACAAGCACGCCTACACACATGTACCATATACAAACACGCACACACACATACACATGTACAACATACAAACACACACACATATCACACACACATATACACATGTACCACATACAGGCATGCACACATGTCCTACACACATGCACACACACACACACACACACACACACACACATACACAGACACGTACAGGCATGCACACATGTCCTACACTTATGCACGCACACACATACACAGACATGCACATACACATGTACCACATACGTGCACGCACACACATGTGTACCACACACATACACACACATGTACACACATACACAAACACACGCACACATACACAGGCACACACACACACATGTACCACACACATGTACGCGCACACCCACAGACACGCACACATGTGTACGACACACATACACACACATGCACACACATACACACACACGCACTTACCACACACATGCACACACGCACACACTTACCACACACATGCACACACACACATACACAGACACGCACACACACGTTCCACACACATACACACACACACACGCACAATAACTAGAACAAGATTAAAAGCTCTAAAAATATTTTGCATAAGAGGTCTGTTTTAAAGTGCATATGTCAATCTTTGATGATTTTCTAATTTCTATTTAATTTGGTGGTGTAATACCTGCTGTTAAAATGTATACACGTGTACACACAGGCACACACACACATACATGCACACACAATAGGAACTCACATACACACACACACACACACACACACACACAGAGTGCCCAAGTCTCGTATGAAAAGCTGCAGTGTGAGGTTTTGTTTATCCGTGTTAGTTTCATAAATGCGTGTGGGAGATAGTGTTATTAATACACTAGAATCACTCATGTTCTCAGACACACTCACATAATCACATTCTCGGGCTGTAATATTGCGCTGATGACCCAACTGCCGGCTGAAAGAGCGTTTGATGAACTTTATTTTGAAGTTGAAGACTGAAAAAAAGTACAATAATACAACTTTTTCTCTGCGTAAATGTTAAGCAGCTGGTTCTATCAACTCCAAAGTCCTATAGACGAGATTTCATACTGTGCGTTTGGTTTGTGTCTTGCTTTCTTTTATATAAGTTCAGTGCCTTTCTGTTCCTTCCTTCCAAAAAAAGACATAGTTTCATAGTCATTTTGGTACAATGCTGCTGAATCCTACGTATATCATAGATTTAACTGGAGAATGAAGTGAGTACAGAGCAGTATACCGGTGGCAGTGAAAACGGGAGTTAGACTGCGTAAAAGTACCACAATTTATTGCCTGTTCCTTTATTTCCTAAAGTTCGCAAGTTTTGATTTTTGCCCCATTCAAAATCCAAAAATGACACTAGCACAATGATGTATAATTTGAGTAACAGTGTGATTTTTAGCAGTACTTTTTTCCATTCAGTCCTGGTTTACTCTTAAAGTTCAAATACAGTACTTTGAGCACTAATAATCTTCATTTCTACATGATTTTAAAAGCTTTTATTTACAGGCCCATGCACACACATACACACACATGTACCACATGCATACACGCGCACACGCACATACACAGACACACACACACACACACACACAAACTAGAACAAGATTAAAAGCTCTAAAAAATATTTTGCATAAGAGGTCTGTTTTAAAGTGCATATGTCAAGTTTTGATGATTTTCTAATTTCTATTTAATTTGGTGGGGTAATACCTGTTGTAAAAATGTATAAATGATCGTTTTACTCCAATCAAGAAGCATTTGTGAAGAAAACTTTAAAAATATGTTGAAAATTACACACTGAGAATTCAATCCAAACGTTAAGACACAATTTAAACGCAAGAAACACATTTTTCTGATACGTTTAACACGGTTTCAACAAACTAAATGTTTTCTTTTCAGTTTATTTGTCAAATAATAATTTCTGTGTACATTATCAGATGAGTTTTGCCGACTCTACACCACGGTTGTTCGGTTACAGTTATAGAATCCCCTTGCAGGATGTCATGATTTACAACCAGGAAGTAAAATTTGACACCTAAAACACTGCCAAACTAGGGAGGAAATGTAAAGTTTTCTGTAAAATCTTAAACATAATGATCTTAACTGTGTTTTAGTCAAATGAGTAGTTCAACCCGTCATAAACACTTCAGTATTCTCCATGAAGACAAGCAGAAGACAACGATTCGGTCAAGTGAGACGTCAGATCTGTCCAAAGGAGTTTTGAATGCATTTTTTAACAATAAAAACGTGTTGAATAAATACAAAACAGACCAGTTTAATGCCATACTGTGGAACATTCCAGGTAAGACAATTAGATCTCCGTGTAAAGAAGTAAGTAGTGGACCCTGAAGAGAAAAAAATTATAAAGTGGACATTCAAGCCAGCGTTGTGATCAGGTAGTTGTAAGTAGCTGAAGAATTATTAGTTTATCGTTTTTGTTTTAGGTTGAAAAAATTGAATTATTGCAAATAATTTTTAAAAATCTAGACTTTTTTTGGACAAGAACTTTCTCCAGTCCTAACAGTGTCGTTGGAACTGTCCTCTGTCTGTCCTTCACCTTGTTCATGTGTCTCTGTGTTATGACCTGGGATGAGCCTCACTATCTCCCATGGGGTTTTCACTTCAGCAAATAAAAATGCAACGTTTTGATTGACACTGCCCTCCCCCCTCTTTCTTTCTCTCTTTTTCTCTCCAACACTCTCCAGTATTGTTCTCCGCAGTAATGCAATCTTGCCTCAGCTGCTGCCTTCATCAGACTGATGTAATAGGAAACCGGTATTTATGTTTTTCAGCAAAGATGGATTGAGTGAGAGGGGTGGAGGAGGAGGAGGAGAGAGGAGTGGAGATGGGGGGAGGGGAGGATGAGGTTATAGCCCGGGACGGAGACTACAGGACGGAGCTGCTGAGAGATTGGATGGGTAACTGTGGTTGTTATGGCGATGGGCGAAGCTTGGAGGTAGTGAGCCCTGTGAGGAGATTGAAAAAGATCTAGAGGAATGGGACAGGAAAGCAGATTGGATGAGGTGTGGGTTAAACAGATTAGAAACTAGAGGGGATTGTTGTGGTTTTTCATTTGGTGTTGGTTTTAGCCGTTACTGAGAATGGAGGAGAGCGCGGTGTGGTGAGGGACTTTCATAACCAAGAACACAAGGGAGGAGATGTCATAATTACAGAAAGTCATGGGAAAATGGTCAGTATCAGATATTAATGATACTCTTACGTTCACGGTTTGTTCTTATTAGGCCTGGATTGGTCCTGGTTTGAACCAATAAACTTGATGTAGACTTGTTCTACTCCTGGTTTAGCTCTAGACCAGTCCAGCTTTAGTTCTAGTTTTAGTCCCACTCTGCCAGTTTTGTCTCAGTTTTGTTGTGAACGCTCCCTTAAAAGTACACTATGTAACTTCTAAGATGGAGGGTCCGCTACTTGCTTCTTTCCAATGGTATGTTATTTCTTTGCCTGGAATGTTCCACAGTAGGGCATTAGACATATCTACCTTTAGAGGTGTTTTATATCTCACCTTAAAAATGTGAATTCTTACCATGTGCAGGCTTGCTTCTCCATAGATCTGACTCTTAATCTGACTCTTAATCTGCCTCAAAACAGTAATATCCAGGGGCGGACTGGCAATCTGCATGTTCTGGAAAAGTCCAGAACCAGGAATAAGGAGGACTTCCTCATATATCGCCATTTCCAAAAGTACATTCACACTTCTTCACACACCACATCAAATGCTGGACTAAACTGGGACTAAACCTGGTCTAGATCAGGACTTGAACAGGATCTAACAAAGTCTTCATTAGGATTAAACTGGAATCAAGGACCAAGCCAGGGGACACGTTAACACACACATTGGCTCATGAATATTAAAGGGCCCATGTTCCACATCACAAACAGACCTGGGGTTGTGTTTTGTTTCATTCACACATGTTTAACACACAAACCCTGTATATCTGGGCTGAGTTCTCAAACATAAAACACTCTGTTCCACCTTGTGATGTCATGTGGTAATACAGGAAGTGTTCCACTGTGTTTTTAAACTCCACACACCTTCACTAGAATCGTTTAGATAATTTCAGCTCTGTAATTTCCAATCTCTACCGAACTGACGGTAAAACCACTACTATTACGCTACTGCTATGACATCACAAGGTGGAGCAGAGCATTTTGAGCTTTGGAGCTGTAGACAGATTTATTTATTTTTTATTTATTTATTTTGGGCAAGTAAGCAATTTACATTATTTTACATATACATATGACAAAAGTGCAATCATAACAGAAATAACAAAAACAAAAAACATTTGCCCAAAAAGGAGTGGGAAGAAGAAAACTTATTTAATCCCACTCCCTCCTCTAATTTAACATAATGAGCTTTCTTTTACATTCTTTAGACATTTTACATTAGACCATATGAACTGAGATTGCTGAGATGCTTTGTTGAGATTAATAATAAAGGGTTATTCAAACATGAGTGAATGAAAGAAAACACAACTCCGGGTATGTTTTTGAGAAGGTAACAACATTGTAACATGGCAAGATTCAATTTTGTGTAATATAGGACGTTTAACTTTATTTTTAAGTGACTAACAAAGAAATTATTAAAGCTTTTACTCCAACGTCCATCCTCATGACCGAAACATCTGATCTTAACTCCCAAAATAGTGCGTACTCACCTTCTGCTTATCTGGAACCGTTACAGGAAGGGCATCTGGTGTAAAATGTACGCCTGATTCAAATCATTGCAAGCTGGACTGCAGATGCCGTGATGATTCTAACAGGAGGCAATGGGCGTGTAATGAAAAGTAATTGAAGACTGTGTCAACACCTGCTATTTGCCTTTCTCTCATGTTGTAATGACACATAATTCTGGGCTTATGGGAGAATTCATGTGTCCCATATATGAACATGGAGCCTGGGTAAAAGAGCGACGTGTTTTTGTAAGTCCTGGAGATTTCATCAAGTTTGGCCTCAGCTCAAATGGGGCCCTTCCCAAAACATTTAATTGATTTGAGTAAAACAAACCGTCCAGTCGTGATAATGAAATAAGTAAATTCTCCGTACTGTTTTGATGGAGAACACATCTGGCCGAATTAAATGATTATTATGATAATTTCCAATGAAGTAATTCAACTCTACAGACACCATATGTGGCAAGGACACAGACGTGGAGTAAACACAACATACATGACTATTTGGGATTTGTTTTAACATTTTAGAATCCCTGTTGATACTTCGCAGTGACGTCACGCTGGAGCATCACAAAACGGACTCTTGTGAGCTTAAAGGTCCAATCGCAATTCTCCCCCTTAGCCCTCTGTCTTAGCCCTACCCCTCTGTTGTGCGCGTTCACGAGAGACAGAGGGGTGTCCCAATACTCTTTTCTGTAAGTGCGAGGGCTAAGGGGAAGGGCTGTTCACCCCTCTTAGCAGAGCTTTTGCAGATGCACCCTTTGCGCAAAAGGAATAGGCGTGGCTTAACGCAAGACGCAGCAGAAAGCAACATGGCGCCGAAGGGCTCGCACAAATGTAAGAATTTTGCACTCAAGAACCTCATAAAAAGTTGTAGGTATACTCATGGCAGCAGCATTTACGCTTTCTGACATATACGGCTAATCGTAACATGCCTGGTTAGAACTGTACGCATGTTACGGTAGAATGTGTAAAATATTATTGTTTCGTTTCGCCTTGTAAATGATCCCCTATTTATATTAAAAATGACATGTTATTAATCACATTTGTATTTTGTTTAGAAATTTCTTGTAGAAGGCTGGACTTGTTGGAGTTGTGTCAGCCCAACAAGCTTCAAAAAAGTGGGAGAATTTGAAAATAAAATATAAGGTATATTACATTCTATAATATTTGTAGGTACCAGAACAACTATATATGTTTATGACTATGTATTAATTTTGTTTTCGTTTTTGTGTGTACCAGGCATCCTCTACAACTCCGTCCACCTCTGCAGCATTTTAATTTTGTGTTACAGTTGATTAAAATTTGATTTACATATGTTGTACAGAGTATAGTAATTTTAAAAAATTAAAAAATTAAAATAACATTTGACTTTTTGCAAAGTTTATTTAAAACAAACTCAAAAGGAGCACAATACTTCAAAGCTTTAAAAAATAATGTCATATTGTTGCGACTGCAAAGGGGTGTCCCATTTCTAAGGGTTTAAAAAACACCCCTTTGCCTTACCCCTCTGTTTAAAGACAGAGTGTGAGGGCGAGGGCTAAGACAAAGACAGAGGGCTAAGGGGGAGAATTGAGATTGGGCCTAAATCTTGTCTTCTTAGGCTCTTCTCTCATCATACCAGCTAGCTTTAAAGGTGCACTGTGTGTAACTTTTCTGGTAGAGGGCCCGCCAGTTACTTGTCTTCATGGAGATGTTATTGCTTTACCTCCAATATCCCAAAGTATGCCATTAAACTTTTCAATCTCCCTAGAAACAAGCAGGAGAGACCACCAGGGAAATTTACAGGTGAGATCTGTGAAGAGGTGACCCCACTCACAGAAAGAATACATGTTTTTAAAGGTATTTTAAACACAAAAAAATACTGCGGAATGTTGGATGCACTTGAGCGGTGCACATTTTGAAATTGTCAGTGCTGCAACAACTTGAGATTTTGTTTGATATGACAATACAGAGTAAAAATTTGGGTGAAGAGTGGAGAAGACAGTCACATTCTTTCACTTGCCTGTGGTGCTTCAAGCCCAATAAATCACAAAACAAAAAAAGAAATAATTATTACAGCTACATTATACCATTTTATCGGTCGAAGACAATAAGAGAACCTCTTACATAACATCATTTCCTACTACAAACACAATATTTATTCATGAAATAGTTTATCCTATTCGTTTCAATGAATGAGTAGGTTAAATGTACTTCTTTGGATTTCTCGCATTGCTAGCCGAGTTCTTGAGTCTAGTCAATACTAGAAATTCAAAGATTTAACATTTGGGAATTTACCTTTTCAGTATTTCTTGGCAGGATGTATACATACACATTCTAAAATGTGAAATCCACCAATAAGAGACCGCATAGTCGTTACCATGGTGACACCATGGTGACATAATGTATGCAGAATGGTTTCAAAGCTTCTTAGTTAAGTCCATTCCGGAGCTTCTACCATTTCTCAGCAAACCGCGAACCAGAAGACACCTTTTCACAACCTCTCCACGTCTCTACACAGACTTAGCTCCAAACAACATGGACAACCAAACGCCTGAAGACTTGGTCCAGTTTTTAGGTTCTTTCACCGCTGTACAGTGCAGCACCCCCACGTCAGCGGTTGCACAGAGGGTGACACGGGACTACAGGTCCAGCCGCAAAAGACATCTGAGCAGCTCTGAACCTCAGCAGTCTCCGACAGCCTCTTCACTGTCTCCTCCTGCTCCCAAGAGAAGGCCTGAACCTGGTCCTTCACATGCTGCAGTGTACAGCACCCCCTCACCAGTGGATGACCAGAAGGACACCCACGACTACAGTCCAAAGTCTACGGGGTCCAGCTGTAAAAGGCATCTGAACAGCTCTGAGTCTCAGGTTGGTTCACCCACACGGCTGCCTCTAAAACAGCAGGAGCAGGGACAAGCAAGTGCCTCTGACCACCAGGGCTGTGAACAAAGGCAGGATCCACTGCAACAAGTGGTTATGCCCAGTGGACACTACAGCCAACCACAAAGTCCTCAGCCTGGGCACTACCTGCCCACCTCCAACAACGTGACAAACGGGCATCACTACCATCATCCAATGATGCCCCAACAGCCAATGATGAGCCAGCAGTGGTGGCGCTGTGCACACTGTAATGGTCAGGCAGTCTACCACGAGGATGACTGGCACTACCCCTGTGGTCGTGTTAAAGAGGTATGGAAACATGGGCATTATATCAAAGATGATTTTATGTAGATGGCTTTTGGAAACTTTTCTGATGAGATGCTTTTGTTTGTTTAGTTGACGTCACACCACGTGATCAGTGAGGACATGCTGCGTCAGTATGCGACTATGTAAGTACTGCCACTACAAATCTGGCATTGTCAAGTTGTTGAAATCAAAATGATGAGTTATCGCATTTATTCATTTTTTATTTATTTTTCCTCTATAGAAATGGGGAAACATTGCTTGAGGTAATGCCACCTCCTCCGATACCCCTTTCCACTAGTATAGTCAGGCCTTATACTGACTATGCCACAGAGTTAACATCAAGGTAGGCAAACTTTCACAAACTGCTAAAAACCTTTCTTCTGACTCAATCTGGTTGTGTGGCTTCTAATTATTGATTTCCTTCAGGCAACTTCCAGAAGTGCCCACAGGCCCGGTCCACAGGGGGTACTGTACACACTGCGATGGTCAGGCAGTGTACCATGAGAGTGACTGGCACTACCCCTGTGGTCGTGTAAAAGAGGTATGGAAACATGGCACTGTATTTGATGGATTCCTGGTTGGTTGGTTGGTTTGCTTACTTTTCTCATGAGATATTTTGTTTTGTCTAGTTGACGTCTCAGCATTTGATCTCTGAGGACATGCTGCGACCCTGTGACATTGAGTAAGTACTGCTACTTCAAACATGTTCAGCATTTTTTAATCAAAGATGAGTTGTTCCACTAATTGGTTGATTTATGGTTTTCCTCTACAGAGATGGAGAAATTATTTTTGATGTTGTTCCTCCTCCACCTCGCCCCATCACTGACTGCGTCATGGACGCAACACCGAGGTACGCAGACCTTCACATATTTTGTGTAATTGATTAATAATCATGATTGTTCTCTTTAGTTATGGAGTTATCGTATCTAACTGTGCACTTACCTGATTTAGGCAAGTTCCAAAGGCGTCCCAACCCCCGAAAAAACCAAAGCGAACCATCAACCCGGAGACCTTGGAGATACCCACTGGGTTCACCAGGTTCAGGGACCAGAACTGGTTCAAATTTCGGAAACAGCTGGGAACCACAGATTCAAAAGTTATTGGTGAAGCGCTGCAAGAACATGTAAGATTTCACCTCCACTCATCCAAGTTACTACTGACCATGTTCTGAAGATTCTGGAGGAATATGTCGAATACTAATGTGTTTTATTTCTCTACAGTGGGGGGAAATGTACGCAGCCGATAGATTCAAGTATGAGAAACAGGCCCGAACAGCAAGATCCGTTGCTCGTCAGATAGATCCTGAACTGTGTCCCTCGTCTCCACCGATGGACCGTGAGGTACGTGCAGTAGATGCAGTTATACTAATACTATATACTGAATATACTAAACCGAACAAGAGTATGTGCTGATATCACATGTTCTTCTGTTTATCCATTCCAGATTTATCTTCTCAGCATCTCCAAGCGTAAAAGACGCAGACTGGGTAAGACGATTTTCTATCAAAACAGTTCACTTTGAATTTACAGTATTCATCATTGTCTGTTTTTATTTTTACAGAGAAACAAATGAGGCTTGAGAACAACACGCAAATGCAGAACGAGAAAAAAGCGCAGGGTAAGAAAAAAAAGGAGAAGTCACAGAAGAATAAAGAATAAGAAAGACGAGAATCAGGAGAAGAAAAAAAGGTCTCGTCTCAGCTCTCATGTCTCTCATCGGACGAGGGCACCGGTGATTTTACTGAAGTGGCGTAGATCAATACATTTTGGCCCCTATCCAGAGGCCATTTAAAAATAAAATCTATGCACACATGAATTTTGGCTAGAATTTAGTGTCTTTGCTATTTAAACTTGTATTAGTTACTGTGTATTACAAACACTCAGATGAACTTGTTTCTAGAGTAAAATAATAAATGTACTTGTTTTAAAATGCAAATACAAGCAATCTTTCTGTGACATATTTTGCACGTCTGTTAACAGTTAAAAGGTATATCCATTTACGACCTTGTATGTACGGTATGCTAAATTAGTTTAAGTCCACCTTCCCCAGTTTAGATATACAGGGAAGCTCCTTTGTAAGACATGCATGCACCTGCTGTGTGGAGCTTCACTATTCTGATATTAGATAAAGGGCTTCTTTCAACTTTCGACCTGGAATCACTTCTTTCACCATTACACTGTACCTTTACTTTATTTGGGCAATGGTTTGTGTTTGTTTTAAAGTATTTCAATTATGAGATAATCAAATTAAATGTATGCTTGATCTTGTTTGATATGTACCGATAATGTTGTTGTTTTCTAGCGTACAACCTTCATTTATATTTATATATATAGTTATATTTAATGAGTATTTGGGCCTATATTTTTATTGGTTCATGTTATATCAATTTAGTCTTTAGTTTGGTTTTCAGCTGTTTGTTGTCAGAGGAGCAAAAGGATGCTTACAACAGCGTTCTATGCCCCTCCAGAGCAACCAGGTCCTCATTCCCTCATGCCTTATACTGCTTCTCGTCAGGATGAGACCACAAGAGCCAGCGTTCAGTAGCTGCAGTCACTCAACATCCAGACCAAGTCTGTAACAAATAATGACCAGCTACCTACAGCACTCGGGTTCTCTTGCTTTCTATCATCACCAGCTGCAGTCGATAAGGTCAGCCAGTGGAACGCAGCACCCCAAGTAAGCATCCAACCCAGCTTTCCAGTTGTGTGTGGAGGCTTCTCATCACCTGGCCCAAGTGGATACAGCATCCAAGAACAGTCATACCTTGCAGCCTATACGGTTCAGCCAGTTAACAGTCCAATATATCAGCAGCGGCCTACTATGCTGCCAGTTACATCGCCTTTCATTCCTTTTTGTTCTGCACAACCATACCAAGCTTTGACGCCATTGGGCCACAGCCAGAGTCAATGTGGCACCCACACCCATACACCAATGTTGACTTCAAACCCAGAGTTTGGAGCACACCCAAGGCAGCTACTGCCCACAGTAACAAGTGCAATTATGCCACACGTCTCGATGACAGCCTTCTACCAGCCTGCCGATGAAGTGATCCAACTTGTGCCTGCCACTGTGAGTATGGTGGCACAACAGCATCTATGCCAGTCCAGTACCAGGCCACATCAGTTGGCCCAGCCTTTCCAGTGCAACAACCTACACCAACTGTAACAACATCAGTGTACCAGCCCCAAGCTCTACTCACACAGGTCCCAAAAATACGTACCAAATACGTTCATGGATGTACGCAATAATAGATCATTCACACAAAATCATTTCATTAATTGTAATACTAGTCATGTTGTACATCGTCATTGTTGTCCTTGTCCAGAAGGTTTTTTCTATATTGGCCGCACTAAAAGGAGCATAATTTTTTAACTAAGACCAGTCATGGTCGAAACATGTTGTATACTTTAAGTATACTTTTTTGTATAAATACTATGAGAAGCCTATACTTATTTGGAAAAGTATTTCGTTTTGATGCAAGCTTTAGAATTGATTAGTAGCTGGGTATACATTTTTTGACAACCCTAGACCAACTCTTTAGGTTAAGATACAACATTGCTGGGTTTCAGATGACATTATAACATTCTGTGATCCACTACCACTCATATTATATCTTGTCTTCTTAGGCTCTTCTCTCATCATACCAGCTAGCTTTAAAGGTGCACTGTGTGTAACTTTTCTGGTAGAGGGCCCGCCAGTTACTTGTCGTCATGGAGATGTTATTGCTTTACCTCCAATATCCCAAAGTATGCCATTAAACTTTTCAAGCTCCCTAGAAACAAGCAGGAGAGACCACCAGGGAAATTTACAGGTGAGATCTGTGAAGAGGTGACCCCACTCACAGAAAGAATACATGTTTTTAAAGGTATTTTAAATACAAAAAAATACTGCGGAATGTTGGATGCACTTGAGCGGTGCACATTTTGAAATTGTCAGTGCTGCAACAACTTGAGATTTTGTTTGATATGACAATACAGAGTAAAAATTTGGGTGAAGAGTGGGGAAGACAGTCACATTCTTTCACTTGCCTGTGGTGCTTCAAGCCCAATAAATCACAAAACAAAAAAAGAAATAATTATTACAGCTACATTATACCATTTTATCGGTCGAAGACAATAAGAGAACCTCTTACATAACATCATTTCCTACTACAAACACAATATTTATTCATGAAATAGTTTATCCTATTCGTTTCAATGAATGAGTAGGTTAAATGTACTTCTTTGGATTTCTCGCATTGCTAGCCGAGTTCTTGAGTCTAGTCAATACTAGAAATTCAAAGATTTAACATTTGGGAATTTACCTTTTCAGTATTTCTTGGCAGGATGTATACATACACATTCTAAAATGTGAAATCCACCAATAAGAGACCGCATAGTCGTTACCATGGTGTCACCATGGTGACATAATGTATGCAGAATGGTTTCAAAGCTTCTTAGTTAAGTCCATTCCGGAGCTTCTACCATTTCTCAGCAAACCGCGAACCAGAAGACACCTTTTCACAACCTCTCCACGTCTCTACACAGACTTAGCTCCAAACAACATGGACAACCAAACGCCTGAAGACTTGGTCCAGTTTTTAGGTTCTTTCACCGTTGTACAGTGCAGCACCCCCACGTCAGCGGTTGCACAGAGGGTGACACGGGACTACAGGTCCAGCCGCAAAAGACATCTGAGCAGCTCTGAACCTCAGCAGTCTCCGACAGCCTCTTCACTGTCTCCTCCTGCTCCCAAGAGAAGGCCTGAACCTGGTCCTTCACATGCTGCAGTGTACAGCACCCCCTCACCAGTGGATGACCAGAAGGACACCCACGACTACAGTCCAAAGTCTACGGGGTCCAGCTGTAAAAGGCATCTGAACAGCTCTGAGTCTCAGGTTGGTTCACCCACACGGCTGCCTCTAAAACAACAGGAGCAGGGACAAGCAAGTGCCTCTGACCACCAGGGCTGTGAACAAAGGCAGGATCCACTGCAACAAGTGGTTATGCCCAGTGGACACTACAGCCAACCACAAAGTCCTCAGCCTGGGCACTACCTGCCCACCTCCAACAACGTGACAAACGGGCATCACTACCATCATCCAATGATGCCCCAACAGCCAATGATGAGCCAGCAGTGGTGGCGCTGTGCACACTGTAATGGTCAGGCAGTCTACCACGAGGATGACTGGCACTACCCCTGTGGTCGTGTTAAAGAGGTATGGAAACATGGGCATTATATCAAAGATGATTTTATGTAGATGGCTTTTGGAAACTTTTCTGATGAGATGCTTTTGTTTGTTTAGTTGACGTCACACCACGTGATCAGTGAGGACATGCTGCGTCAGTATGCGACTATGTAAGTACTGCCACTACAAATCTGGCATTGTCAAGTTGTTGAAATCAAAATGATGAGTTATCGCATTTATTCATTTTTTATTTATTTTTCCTCTATAGAAATGGGGAAACATTGCTTGAGGTAATGCCACCTCCTCCGATACCACTTTCCACTAGTATAGTCAGGCCTTATACTGACTATGCCACAGAGTTAACATCAAGGTAGGCAAACTTTCACAAACTGCTAAAAACCTTTCTTCTGACTCAATCTGGTTGTGTGGCTTCTAATTATTGATTTCCTTCAGGCAAGTTCCAGAAGTGCCCACAGGCCCGGTCCACAGGGGGTACTGTACACACTGCGATGGTCAGGCAGTGTACCATGAGAGTGACTGGCACTACCCCTGTGGTCGTGTAAAAGAGGTATGGAAACATGGCACTGTATTTGATGGATTCCTGGTTGGTTGGTTGGTTTGCTTACTTTTCTCATGAGATATTTTGTTTTGTCTAGTTGACGTCTCAGCATTTGATCTCTGAGGACATGCTGCGACCCTGTGACATTGAGTAAGTACTGCTACTTCAAACATGTTCAGCATTTTTTAATCAAAGATGAGTTGTTCCACTAATTGGTTGATTTATGGTTTTCCTCTACAGAGATGGAGAAATTATTTATGATGTTGTTCCTCCTCCACCTCGCCCCATCACTGACTGCGTCATGGACGCAACACCGAGGTACGCAGACCTTCACATATTTTGTGTAATTGATTAATAATCATGATTGTTCTCTTTAGTTATGGAGTTATCGTATCTAACTGTGCACTTACCTGATTTAGGCAAGTTCCAAAGGCGTCCCAACCCCCGAAACAACCAAAGCGAACCATCAACCCGGAGACCTTGGAGATACCCACTGGTTTCACCAGGTTCAGGGACCAGAACTGGTTCAAATTTCGGAAACAGCTGGGAACCACAGATTCAAAAGTTATTGGTGAAGCGCTGCAAGAACATGTAAGATTTCACCTCCACTCATCCAAGTTACTACTGACCATGTTCTGAAGATTCTGGAGGAATATGTCGAATACTAATGTGTTTTATTTCTCTACAGTGGGGGGAAATGTACGCAGCCGATAGATTCAAGTATGAGAAACAGGCCCGAACAGCAAGATCCGTTGCTCGTCAGATAGATCCTGAACTGTGTCCCTCGTCTCCACCGATGGACCGTGAGGTACGTGCAGTAGATGCAGTTATACTAATACTATATACTGAATATACTAAACCGAACAAGAGTATGTGCTGATATCACATGTTCTTCTGTTTATCCATTCCAGATTTATCTTCTCAGCATCTCCAAGCGTAAAAGACGCAGACTGGGTAAGACGATTTTCTATCAAAACAGTTCACTTTGAATTTACAGTATTCATCATTGTCTGTTTTTATTTTTACAGAGAAACAAATGAGGCTTGAGAACAACACGCAAATGCAGAACGAGAAAAAAGCGCAGGGTAAGAAAAAAAAGGAGAAGTCACAGAAGAATAAAGAATAAGAAAGACGAGAATCAGGAGAAGAAAAAAAGGTCTCGTCTCAGCTCTCATGTCTCTCATCGGACGAGGGCACCGGTGATTTTACTGAAGTGGCGTAGATCAATACATTTTGGCCCCTATCCAGAGGCCATTTAAAAATAAAATCTATGCACACATGAATTTTGGTTAGAATTTAGTGTCTTTGCTATTTAAACTTGTATTAGTTACTGTGTATTACAAACACTCAGATGAACTTGTTTCTAGAGTAAAATAATAAATGTACTTGTTTTAAAATGCAAATACAAGCAATCTTTCTGTGACATATTTTGCACGTCTGTTAACAGTTAAAAGGTATATCCATTTACGACCTTGTATGTACGGTATGCTAAATTAGTTTAAGTCCACCTTCCCCAGTTTAGATATACAGGGAAGCTCCTTTGTAAGACATGCATGCACCTGCTGTGTGGAGCTTCACTATTCTGATATTAGATAAAGGGCTTCTTTCAACTTTCGACCTGGAATCACTTCTTTCACCATTACACTGTACCTTTACTTTATTTGGGCAATGGTTTGTGTTTGTTTTAAAGTATTTCAATTATGAGATAATCAAATTAAATGTATGCTTGATCTTGTTTGATATGTACCGATAATGTTGTTGTTTTCTAGCGTACAACCTTCATTTATATTTATATATATAGTTATATTTAATGAGTATTTGGGCCTATATTTTTATTGGTTCATGTTATATCAATTTAGTCTTTAGTTTGGTTTTCAGCTGTTTGTTGTCAGAGGAGCAAAAGGATGCTTACAACAGCGTTCTATGCCCCTCCAGAGCAACCAGGTCCTCATTCCCTCATGCCTTATACTGCTTCTCGTCAGGATGAGACCACAAGAGCCAGCGTTCAGCAGCTGCAGTCACTCAACATCCAGACCAAGTCTGTAACAAATAATGACCAGCTACCTACAGCACTCGGGTTCTCTTGCTTTCTATCATCACCAGCTGCAGTCGATAAGGTCAGCCAGTGGAACGCAGCACCCCAAGTAAGCATCCAACCCAGCTTTCCAGTTGTGTGTGGAGGCTTCTCATCACCTGGCCCAAGTGGATACAGCATCCAAGAACAGTCATACCTTGCAGCCTATACGGTTCAGCCAGTTAACAGTCCAATATATCAGCAGCGGCCTACTATGCTGCCAGTTACATCGCCTTTCATTCCTTTTTGTTCTGCACAACCATACCAAGCTTTGACGCCATTGGGCCACAGCCAGAGTCAATGTGGCACCCACACCCATACAGCAATGTTGACTTCAAACCCAGAGTTTGGAGCACACCCAAGGCAGCTACTGCCCACAGTAACAAGTGCAATTATGCCACACGTCTCGATGACAGCCTTCTACCAGCCTGCCGATGAAGTGATCCAACTTGTGCCTGCCACTGTGAGTATGGTGGCACAACAGCATCTATGCCAGTCCAGTACCAGGCCACATCAGTTGGCCCAGCCTTTCCAGTGCAACAACCTACACCAACTGTAACAACATCAGTGTACCAGCCCCAAGCTCTACTCACACAGGTCCCAAAAATACGTACCAAATACGTTCATGGATGTACGCAATAATAGATCATTCACACAAAATCATTTCATTAATTGTAATACTAGTCATGTTGTACATCGTCATTGTTGTCCTTGTCCAGAAGGTTTTTTCTATATTGGCCGCACTAAAAGGAGCATAATTTTTTAACTAAGACCAGTCATGGTCGAAACATGTTGTATACTTTAAGTATACTTTTTTGTATAAATACTATGAGAAGCCTATACTTATTTGGAAAAGTATTTGGTTTTGATGCAAGCTTTAGAGTTGATTAGTAGCTGGGTATACATTTTTTGACAACCCTAGACCAACTCTTTAGGTTAAGATACAACATTGCTGGGTTTCAGATGACATTATAACATTCTGTGATCCACTACCACTCATATTATATCTTGTCTTCTTAGGCTCTTCTCTCATCATACCAGCTAGCTTTAAAGGTGCACTGTGTGTAACTTTTCTGGTAGAGGGCCCGCCAGTTACTTGTCGTCATGGAGATGTTATTGCTTTACCTCCAATATCCCAAAGTATGCCATTAAACTTTTCAAGCTCCCTAGAAACAAGCAGGAGAGACCACCAGGGAAATTTACAGGTGAGATCTGTGAAGAGGTGACCCCACTCACAGAAAGAATACATGTTTTTAAAGGTATTTTAAATACAAAAAAATACTGCGGAATGTTGGATGCACTTGAGCGGTGCACATTTTGAAATTGTCAGTGCTGCAACAACTTGAGATTTTGTTTGATATGACAATACAGAGTAAAAATTTGGGTGAAGAGTGGGGAAGACAGTCACATTCTTTCACTTGCCTGTGGTGCTTCAAGCCCAATAAATCACAAAACAAAAAAAGAAATAATTATTACAGCTACATTATACCATTTTATCGGTCGAAGACAATAAGAGAACCTCTTACATAACATCATTTCCTACTACAAACACAATATTTATTCATGAAATAGTTTATCCTATTCGTTTCAATGAATGAGTAGGTTAAATGTACTTCTTTGGATTTCTCGCATTGCTAGCCGAGTTCTTGAGTCTAGTCAATACTAGAAATTCAAAGATTTAACATTTGGGAATTTACCTTTTCAGTATTTCTTGGCAGGATGTATACATACACATTCTAAAATGTGAAATCCACCAATAAGAGACCGCATAGTCGTTACCATGGTGTCACCATGGTGACATAATGTATGCAGAATGGTTTCAAAGCTTCTTAGTTAAGTCCATTCCGGAGCTTCTACCATTTCTCAGCAAACCGCGAACCAGAAGACACCTTTTCACAACCTCTCCACGTCTCTACACAGACTTAGCTCCAAACAACATGGACAACCAAACGCCTGAAGACTTGGTCCAGTTTTTAGGTTCTTTCACCGTTGTACAGTGCAGCACCCCCACGTCAGCGGTTGCACAGAGGGTGACACGGGACTACAGGTCCAGCCGCAAAAGACATCTGAGCAGCTCTGAACCTCAGCAGTCTCCGACAGCCTCTTCACTGTCTCCTCCTGCTCCCAAGAGAAGGCCTGAACCTGGTCCTTCACATGCTGCAGTGTACAGCACCCCCTCACCAGTGGATGACCAGAAGGACACCCACGACTACAGTCCAAAGTCTACGGGGTCCAGCTGTAAAAGGCATCTGAACAGCTCTGAGTCTCAGGTTGGTTCACCCACACGGCTGCCTCTAAAACAGCAGGAGCAGGGACAAGCAAGTGCCTCTGACCACCAGGGCTGTGAACAAAGGCAGGATCCACTGCAACAAGTGGTTATGCCCAGTGGACACTACAGCCAACCACAAAGTCCTCAGCCTGGGCACTACCTGCCCACCTCCAACAACGTGACAAACGGGCATCACTACCATCATCCAGTGATGCCCCAACAGCCAATGATGAGCCAGCAGTGGTGGCGCTGTGCACACTGTAATGGTCAGGCAGTCTACCACGAGGATGACTGGCACTACCCCTGTGGTCGTGTTAAAGAGGTATGGAAACATGGGCATTATATCAAAGATGATTTTATGTAGATGGCTTTTGGAAACTTTTCTGATGAGATGCTTTTGTTTGTTTAGTTGACGTCACACCACGTGATCAGTGAGGACATGCTGCGTCAGTATGCGACTATGTAAGTACTGCCACTACAAATCTGGCATTGTCAAGTTGTTGAAATCAAAATGATGAGTTATCGCATTTATTCATTTTTTATTTATTTTTCCTCTATAGAAATGGGGAAACATTGCTTGAGGTAATGCCACCTCCTCCGATACCCCTTTCCACTAGTATAGTCAGGCCTTATACTGACTATGCCACAGAGTTAACATCAAGGTAGGCAAACTTTCACAAACTGCTAAAAACCTTTCTTCTGACTCAATCTGGTTGTGTGGCTTCTAATTATTGATTTCCTTCAGGCAAGTTCCAGAAGTGCCCACAGGCCCGGTCCACAGGGGGTACTGTACACACTGCGATGGTCAGGCAGTGTACCATGAGAGTGACTGGCACTACCCCTGTGGTCGTGTAAAAGAGGTATGGAAACATGGCACTGTATTTGATGGATTCCTGGTTGGTTGGTTGGTTTGCTTACTTTTCTCATGAGATATTTTGTTTTGTCTAGTTGACGTCTCAGCATTTGATCTCTGAGGACATGCTGCGACCCTGTGACATTGAGTAAGTACTGCTACTTCAAACATGTTCAGCATTTTTTAATCAAAGATGAGTTGTTCCACTAATTGGTTGATTTATGGTTTTCCTCTACAGAGATGGAGAAATTATTTATGATGTTGTTCCTCCTCCACCTCGCCCCATCACTGACTGCGTCATGGACGCAACACCGAGGTACGCAGACCTTCACATATTTTGTGTAATTGATTAATAATCATGATTGTTCTCTTTAGTTATGGAGTTATCGTATCTAACTGTGCACTTACCTGATTTAGGCAAGTTCCAAAGGCGTCCCAACCCCCGAAAAAACCAAAGCGAACCATCAACCCGGAGACCTTGGAGATACCCACTGGTTTCACCAGGTTCAGGGACCAGAACTGGTTCAAATTTCGGAAACAGCTGGGAACCACAGATTCAAAAGTTATTGGTGAAGCGCTGCAAGAACATGTAAGATTTCACCTCCACTCATCCAAGTTACTACTGACCATGTTCTGAAGATTCTGGAGGAATATGTCGAATACTAATGTGTTTTATTTCTCTACAGTGGGGGGAAATGTACGCAGCCGATAGATTCAAGTATGAGAAACAGGCCCGAACAGCAAGATCCGTTGCTCGTCAGATAGATCCTGAACTGTGTCCCTCGTCTCCACCGATGGACCGTGAGGTACGTGCAGTAGATGCAGTTATACTAATACTATATACTGAATATACTAAACCGAACAAGAGTATGTGCTGATATCACATGTTCTTCTGTTTATCCATTCCAGATTTATCTTCTCAGCATCTCCAAGCGTAAAAGACGCAGACTGGGTAAGACGATTTTCTATCAAAACAGTTCACTTTGAATTTACAGTATTCATCATTGTCTGTTTTTATTTTTACAGAGAAACAAATGAGGCTTGAGAACAACACGCAAATGCAGAACGAGAAAAAAGCGCAGGGTAAGAAAAAAAAGGAGAAGTCACAGAAGAATAAAGAATAAGAAAGACGAGAATCAGGAGAAGAAAAAAAGGTCTCGTCTCAGCTCTCATGTCTCTCATCGGACGAGGGCACCGGTGATTTTACTGAAGTGGCGTAGATCAATACATTTTGGCCCCTATCCAGAGGCCATTTAAAAATAAAATCTATGCACACATGAATTTTGGTTAGAATTTAGTGTCTTTGCTATTTAAACTTGTATTAGTTACTGTGTATTACAAACACTCAGATGAACTTGTTTCTAGAGTAAAATAATAAATGTACTTGTTTTAAAATGCAAATACAAGCAATCTTTCTGTGACATATTTTGCACGTCTGTTAACAGTTAAAAGGTATATCCATTTACGACCTTGTATGTACGGTATGCTAAATTAGTTTAAGTCCACCTTCCCCAGTTTAGATATACAGGGAAGCTCCTTTGTAAGACATGCATGCACCTGCTGTGTGGAGCTTCACTATTCTGATATTAGATAAAGGGCTTCTTTCAACTTTCGACCTGGAATCACTTCTTTCACCATTACACTGTACCTTTACTTTATTTGGGCAATGGTTTGTGTTTGTTTTAAAGTATTTCAATTATGAGATAATCAAATTAAATGTATGCTTGATCTTGTTTGATATGTACTGATAATGTTGTTGTTTTCTAGCGTACAACCTTCATTTATATTTATATATATAGTTATATTTAATGAGTATTTGGGCCTATATTTTTATTGGTTCATGTTATATCAATTTAGTCTTTAGTTTGGTTTTCAGCTGTTTGTTGTCAGAGGAGCAAAAGGATGCTTACAACAGCGTTCTATGCCCCTCCAGAGCAACCAGGTCCTCATTCCCTCATGCCTTATACTGCTTCTCGTCAGGATGAGACCACAAGAGCCAGCGTTCAGCAGCTGCAGTCACTCAACATCCAGACCAAGTCTGTAACAAATAATGACCAGCTACCTACAGCACTCGGGTTCTCTTGCTTTCTATCATCACCAGCTGCAGTCGATAAGGTCAGCCAGTGGAACGCAGCACCCCAAGTAAGCATCCAACCCAGCTTTCCAGTTGTGTGTGGAGGCTTCTCATCACCTGGCCCAAGTGGATACAGCATCCAAGAACAGTCATACCTTGCAGCCTATACGGTTCAGCCAGTTAACAGTCCAATATATCAGCAGCGGCCTACTATGCTGCCAGTTACATCGCCTTTCATTCCTTTTTGTTCTGCACAACCATACCAAGCTTTGACGCCATTGGGCCACAGCCAGAGTCAATGTGGCACCCACACCCATACAGCAATGTTGACTTCAAACCCAGAGTTTGGAGCACACCCAAGGCAGCTACTGCCCACAGTAACAAGTGCAATTATGCCACACGTCTCGATGACAGCCTTCTACCAGCCTGCCGATGAAGTGATCCAACTTGTGCCTGCCACTGTGAGTATGGTGGCACAACAGCATCTATGCCAGTCCAGTACCAGGCCACATCAGTTGGCCCAGCCTTTCCAGTGCAACAACCTACACCAACTGTAACAACATCAGTGTACCAGCCCCAAGCTCTACTCACACAGGTCCCAAAAATACGTACCAAATACGTTCATGGATGTACGCAATAATAGATCATTCACACAAAATCATTTCATTAATTGTAATACTAGTCATGTTGTACATCGTCATTGTTGTCCTTGTCCAGAAGGTTTTTTCTATATTGGCCGCACTAAAAGGAGCATAATTTTTTAACTAAGACCAGTCATGGTCGAAACATGTTGTATACTTTAAGTATACTTTTTTGTATAAATACTATGAGAAGCCTATACTTATTTGGAAAAGTATTTGGTTTTGATGCAAGCTTTAGAGTTGATTAGTAGCTGGGTATACATTTTTTGACAACCCTAGACCAACTCTTTAGGTTAAGATACAACATTGCTGGGTTTCAGATGACATTATAACATTCTGTGATCCACTACCACTCATATTATATCTTGTCTTCTTAGGCTCTTCTCTCATCATACCAGCTAGCTTTAAAGGTGCACTGTGTGTAACTTTTCTGGTAGAGGGCCCGCCAGTTACTTGTCGTCATGGAGATGTTATTGCTTTACCTCCAATATCCCAAAGTATGCCATTAAACTTTTCAAGCTCCCTAGAAACAAGCAGGAGAGACCACCAGGGAAATTTACAGGTGAGATCTGTGAAGAGGTGACCCCACTCACAGAAAGAATACATGTTTTTAAAGGTATTTTAAATACAAAAAAATACTGCGGAATGTTGGATGCACTTGAGCGGTGCACATTTTGAAATTGTCAGTGCTGCAACAACTTGAGATTTTGTTTGATATGACAATACAGAGTAAAAATTTGGGTGAAGAGTGGGGAAGACAGTCACATTCTTTCACTTGCCTGTGGTGCTTCAAGCCCAATAAATCACAAAACAAAAAAAGAAATAATTATTACAGCTACATTATACCATTTTATCGGTCGAAGACAATAAGAGAACCTCTTACATAACATCATTTCCTACTACAAACACAATATTTATTCATGAAATAGTTTATCCTATTCGTTTCAATGAATGAGTAGGTTAAATGTACTTCTTTGGATTTCTCGCATTGCTAGCCGAGTTCTTGAGTCTAGTCAATACTAGAAATTCAAAGATTTAACATTTGGGAATTTACCTTTTCAGTATTTCTTGGCAGGATGTATACATACACATTCTAAAATGTGAAATCCACCAATAAGAGACCGCATAGTCGTTACCATGGTGTCACCATGGTGACATAATGTATGCAGAATGGTTTCAAAGCTTCTTAGTTAAGTCCATTCCGGAGCTTCTACCATTTCTCAGCAAACCGCGAACCAGAAGACACCTTTTCACAACCTCTCCACGTCTCTACACAGACTTAGCTCCAAACAACATGGACAACCAAACGCCTGAAGACTTGGTCCAGTTTTTAGGTTCTTTCACCGTTGTACAGTGCAGCACCCCCACGTCAGCGGTTGCACAGAGGGTGACACGGGACTACAGGTCCAGCCGCAAAAGACATCTGAGCAGCTCTGAACCTCAGCAGTCTCCGACAGCCTCTTCACTGTCTCCTCCTGCTCCCAAGAGAAGGCCTGAACCTGGTCCTTCACATGCTGCAGTGTACAGCACCCCCTCACCAGTGGATGACCAGAAGGACACCCACGACTACAGTCCAAAGTCTACGGGGTCCAGCTGTAAAAGGCATCTGAACAGCTCTGAGTCTCAGGTTGGTTCACCCACACGGCTGCCTCTAAAACAGCAGGAGCAGGGACAAGCAAGTGCCTCTGACCACCAGGGCTGTGAACAAAGGCAGGATCCACTGCAACAAGTGGTTATGCCCAGTGGACACTACAGCCAACCACAAAGTCCTCAGCCTGGGCACTACCTGCCCACCTCCAACAACGTGACAAACGGGCATCACTACCATCATCCAGTGATGCCCCAACAGCCAATGATGAGCCAGCAGTGGTGGCGCTGTGCACACTGTAATGGTCAGGCAGTCTACCACGAGGATGACTGGCACTACCCCTGTGGTCGTGTTAAAGAGGTATGGAAACATGGGCATTATATCAAAGATGATTTTATGTAGATGGCTTTTGGAAACTTTTCTGATGAGATGCTTTTGTTTGTTTAGTTGACGTCACACCACGTGATCAGTGAGGACATGCTGCGTCAGTATGCGACTATGTAAGTACTGCCACTACAAATCTGGCATTGTCAAGTTGTTGAAATCAAAATGATGAGTTATCGCATTTATTCATTTTTTATTTATTTTTCCTCTATAGAAATGGGGAAACATTGCTTGAGGTAATGCCACCTCCTCCGATACCCCTTTCCACTAGTATAGTTAGACCTTATATTGACTATGCCACAGAGTTAACATCAAGGTAGGCAAACTTTCACAAACTGCTAAAAACCTTTCTTCTGACTCAATCTGGTTGTGTGGCTTCTAATTATTGATTTCCTTCAGGCAAGTTCCAGAAGTGCCCACAGGCCCGGTCCACAGGGGGTACTGTACACACTGCGATGGTCAGGCAGTGTACCATGAGAGTGACTGGCACTACCCCTGTGGTCGTGTAAAAGAGGTATGGAAACATGGCACTGTATTTGATGGATTCCTGGTTGGTTGGTTGGTTTGCTTACTTTTCTCATGAGATATTTTGTTTTGTCTAGTTGACGTCTCAGCATTTGATCTCTGAGGACATGCTGCGACCCTGTGACATTGAGTAAGTACTGCTACTTCAAACATGTTCAGCATTTTTTAATCAAAGATGAGTTGTTCCACTAATTGGTTGATTTATGGTTTTCCTCTACAGAGATGGAGAAATTATTTATGATGTTGTTCCTCCTCCACCTCGCCCCATCACTGACTGCGTCATGGACGCAACACCGAGGTACGCAGACCTTCACATATTTTGTGTAATTGATTAATAATCATGATTGTTCTCTTTAGTTATGGAGTTATCGTATCTAACTGTGCACTTACCTGATTTAGGCAAGTTCCAAAGGCGTCCCAACCCCCGAAAAAACCAAAGCGAACCATCAACCCGGAGACCTTGGAGATACCCACTGGTTTCACCAGGTTCAGGGACCAGAACTGGTTCAAATTTCGGAAACAGCTGGGAACCACAGATTCAAAAGTTATTGGTGAAGCGCTGCAAGAACATGTAAGATTTCACCTCCACTCATCCAAGTTACTACTGACCATGTTCTGAAGATTCTGGAGGAATATGTCGAATACTAATGTGTTTTATTTCTCTACAGTGGGGGGAAATGTACGCAGCCGATAGATTCAAGTATGAGAAACAGGCCCGAACAGCAAGATCCGTTGCTCGTCAGATAGATCCTGAACTGTGTCCCTCGTCTCCACCGATGGACCGTGAGGTACGTGCAGTAGATGCAGTTATACTAATACTATATACTGAATATACTAAACCGAACAAGAGTATGTGCTGATATCACATGTTCTTCTGTTTATCCATTCCAGATTTATCTTCTCAGCATCTCCAAGCGTAAAAGACGCAGACTGGGTAAGACGATTTTCTATCAAAACAGTTCACTTTGAATTTACAGTATTCATCATTGTCTGTTTTTATTTTTACAGAGAAACAAATGAGGCTTGAGAACAACACGCAAATGCAGAACGAGAAAAAAGCGCAGGGTAAGAAAAAAAAGGAGAAGTCACAGAAGAATAAAGAATAAGAAAGACGAGAATCAGGAGAAGAAAAAAAGGTCTCGTCTCAGCTCTCATGTCTCTCATCGGACGAGGGCACCGGTGATTTTACTGAAGTGGCGTAGATCAATACATTTTGGCCCCTATCCAGAGGCCATTTAAAAATAAAATCTATGCACACATGAATTTTGGTTAGAATTTAGTGTCTTTGCTATTTAAACTTGTATTAGTTACTGTGTATTACAAACACTCAGATGAACTTGTTTCTAGAGTAAAATAATAAATGTACTTGTTTTAAAATGCAAATACAAGCAATCTTTCTGTGACATATTTTGCACGTCTGTTAACAGTTAAAAGGTATATCCATTTACGACCTTGTATGTACGGTATGCTAAATTAGTTTAAGTCCACCTTCCCCAGTTTAGATATACAGGGAAGCTCCTTTGTAAGACATGCATGCACCTGCTGTGTGGAGCTTCACTATTCTGATATTAGATAAAGGGCTTCTTTCAACTTTCGACCTGGAATCACTTCTTTCACCATTACACTGTACCTTTACTTTATTTGGGCAATGGTTTGTGTTTGTTTTAAAGTATTTCAATTATGAGATAATCAAATTAAATGTATGCTTGATCTTGTTTGATATGTACCGATAATGTTGTTGTTTTCTAGCGTACAACCTTCATTTATATTTATATATATAGTTATATTTAATGAGTATTTGGGCCTATATTTTTATTGGTTCATGTTATATCAATTTAGTCTTTAGTTTGGTTTTCAGCTGTTTGTTGTCAGAGGAGCAAAAGGATGCTTACAACAGCGTTCTATGCCCCTCCAGAGCAACCAGGTCCTCATTCCCTCATGCCTTATACTGCTTCTCGTCAGGATGAGACCACAAGAGCCAGCGTTCAGCAGCTGCAGTCACTCAACATCCAGACCAAGTCTGTAACAAATAATGACCAGCTACCTACAGCACTCGGGTTCTCTTGCTTTCTATCATCACCAGCTGCAGTCGATAAGGTCAGCCAGTGGAACGCAGCACCCCAAGTAAGCATCCAACCCAGCTTTCCAGTTGTGTGTGGAGGCTTCTCATCACCTGGCCCAAGTGGATACAGCATCCAAGAACAGTCATACCTTGCAGCCTATACGGTTCAGCCAGTTAACAGTCCAATATATCAGCAGCGGCCTACTATGCTGCCAGTTACATCGCCTTTCATTCCTTTTTGTTCTGCACAACCATACCAAGCTTTGACGCCATTGGGCCACAGCCAGAGTCAATGTGGCACCCACACCCATACACCAATGTTGACTTCAAACCCAGAGTTTGGAGCACACCCAAGGCAGCTACTGCCCACAGTAACAAGTGCAATTATGCCACACGTCTCGATGACAGCCTTCTACCAGCCTGCCGATGAAGTGATCCAACTTGTGCCTGCCACTGTGAGTATGGTGGCACAACAGCATCTATGCCAGTCCAGTACCAGGCCACATCAGTTGGCCCAGCCTTTCCAGTGCAACAACCTACACCAACTGTAACAACATCAGTGTACCAGCCCCAAGCTCTACTCACACAGGTCCCAAAAATACGTACCAAATACGTTCATGGATGTACGCAATAATAGATCATTCACACAAAATCATTTCATTAATTGTAATACTAGTCATGTTGTACATCGTCATTGTTGTCCTTGTCCAGAAGGTTTTTTCTATATTGGCCGCACTAAAAGGAGCATAATTTTTTAACTAAGACCAGTCATGGTCGAAACATGTTGTATACTTTAAGTATACTTTTTTGTATAAATACTATGAGAAGCCTATACTTATTTGGAAAAGTATTTCGTTTTGATGCAAGCTTTAGAATTGATTAGTAGCTGGGTATACATTTTTTGACAACCCTAGACCAACTCTTAAGGTTAAGATACAACATTGCTGGGTTTCAGATGACATTATAACATTCTGTGATCCACTACCACTCATATTATATCTTGTCTTCTTAGGCTCTTCTCTCATCATACCAGCTAGCTTTAAAGGTGCACTGTGTGTAACTTTTCTGGTAGAGGGCCCGCCAGTTACTTGTCGTCATGGAGATGTTATTGCTTTACCTCCAATATCCCAAAGTATGCCATTAAACTTTTCAAGCTCCCTAGAAACAAGCAGGAGAGACCACCAGGGAAATTTACAGGTGAGATCTGTGAAGAGGTGACCCCACTCACAGAAAGAATACATGTTTTTAAAGGTATTTTAAATACAAAAAAATACTGCGGAATGTTGGATGCACTTGAGCGGTGCACATTTTGAAATTGTCAGTGCTGCAACAACTTGAGATTTTGTTTGATATGACAATACAGAGTAAAAAATTTGGGTGAAGAGTGGGGAAGACAGTCACATTCTTTCACTTGCCTGTGGTGCTTCAAGCCCAATAAATCACAAAACAAAAAAAGAAATAATTATTACAGCTACATTATACCATTTTATCGGTCGAAGACAATAAGAGAACCTCTTACATAACATCATTTCCTACTACAAACACAATATTTATTCATGAAATAGTTTATCCTATTCGTTTCAATGAATGAGTAGGTTAAATGTACTTCTTTGGATTTCTCGCATTGCTAGCCGAGTTCTTGAGTCTAGTCAATACTAGAAATTCAAAGATTTAACATTTGGGAATTTACCTTTTCAGTATTTCTTGGCAGGATGTATACATACACATTCTAAAATGTGAAATCCACCAATAAGAGACCGCATAGTCGTTACCATGGTGTCACCATGGTGACATAATGTATGCAGAATGGTTTCAAAGCTTCTTAGTTAAGTCCATTCCGGAGCTTCTACCATTTCTCAGCAAACCGCGAACCAGAAGACACCTTTTCACAACCTCTCCACGTCTCTACACAGACTTAGCTCCAAACAACATGGACAACCAAACGCCTGAAGACTTGGTCCAGTTTTTAGGTTCTTTCACCGTTGTACAGTGCAGCACCCCCACGTCAGCGGTTGCACAGAGGGTGACACGGGACTACAGGTCCAGCCGCAAAAGACATCTGAGCAGCTCTGAACCTCAGCAGTCTCCGACAGCCTCTTCACTGTCTCCTCCTGCTCCCAAGAGAAGGCCTGAACCTGGTCCTTCACATGCTGCAGTGTACAGCACCCCCTCACCAGTGGATGACCAGAAGGACACCCACGACTACAGTCCAAAGTCTACGGGGTCCAGCTGTAAAAGGCATCTGAACAGCTCTGAGTCTCAGGTTGGTTCACCCACACGGCTGCCTCTAAAACAGCAGGAGCAGGGACAAGCAAGTGCCTCTGACCACCAGGGCTGTGAACAAAGGCAGGATCCACTGCAACAAGTGGTTATGCCCAGTGGACACTACAGCCAACCACAAAGTCCTCAGCCTGGGCACTACCTGCCCACCTCCAACAACGTGACAAACGGGCATCACTACCATCATCCAGTGATGCCCCAACAGCCAATGATGAGCCAGCAGTGGTGGCGCTGTGCACACTGTAATGGTCAGGCAGTCTACCACGAGGATGACTGGCACTACCCCTGTGGTCGTGTTAAAGAGGTATGGAAACATGGGCATTATATCAAAGATGATTTTATGTAGATGGCTTTTGGAAACTTTTCTGATGAGATGCTTTTGTTTGTTTAGTTGACGTCACACCACGTGATCAGTGAGGACATGCTGCGTCAGTATGCGACTATGTAAGTACTGCCACTACAAATCTGGCATTGTCAAGTTGTTGAAATCAAAATGATGAGTTATCGCATTTATTCATTTTTTATTTATTTTTCCTCTATAGAAATGGGGAAACATTGCTTGAGGTAATGCCACCTCCTCCGATACCCCTTTCCACTAGTATAGTCAGGCCTTATACTGACTATGCCACAGAGTTAACATCAAGGTAGGCAAACTTTCACAAACTGCTAAAAACCTTTCTTCTGACTCAATCTGGTTGTGTGGCTTCTAATTATTGATTTCCTTCAGGCAAGTTCCAGAAGTGCCCACAGGCCCGGTCCACAGGGGGTACTGTACACACTGCGATGGTCAGGCAGTGTACCATGAGAGTGACTGGCACTACCCCTGTGGTCGTGTAAAAGAGGTATGGAAACATGGCACTGTATTTGATGGATTCCTGGTTGGTTGGTTGGTTTGCTTACTTTTCTCATGAGATATTTTGTTTTGTCTAGTTGACGTCTCAGCATTTGATCTCTGAGGACATGCTGCGACCCTGTGACATTGAGTAAGTACTGCTACTTCAAACATGTTCAGCATTTTTTAATCAAAGATGAGTTGTTCCACTAATTGGTTGATTTATGGTTTTCCTCTACAGAGATGGAGAAATTATTTATGATGTTGTTCCTCCTCCACCTCGCCCCATCACTGACTGCGTCATGGACGCAACACCGAGGTACGCAGACCTTCACATATTTTGTGTAATTGATTAATAATCATGATTGTTCTCTTTAGTTATGGAGTTATCGTATCTAACTGTGCACTTACCTGATTTAGGCAAGTTCCAAAGGCGTCCCAACCCCCGAAACAACCAAAGCGAACCATCAACCCGGAGACCTTGGAGATACCCACTGGTTTCACCAGGTTCAGGGACCAGAACTGGTTCAAATTTCGGAAACAGCTGGGAACCACAGATTCAAAAGTTATTGGTGAAGCGCTGCAAGAACATGTAAGATTTCACCTCCACTCATCCAAGTTACTACTGACCATGTTCTGAAGATTCTGGAGGAATATGTCGAATACTAATGTGTTTTATTTCTCTACAGTGGGGGGAAATGTACGCAGCCGATAGATTCAAGTATGAGAAACAGGCCCGAACAGCAAGATCCGTTGCTCGTCAGATAGATCCTGAACTGTGTCCCTCGTCTCCACCGATGGACCGTGAGGTACGTGCAGTAGATGCAGTTATACTAATACTATATACTGAATATACTAAACCGAACAAGAGTATGTGCTGATATCACATGTTCTTCTGTTTATCCATTCCAGATTTATCTTCTCAGCATCTCCAAGCGTAAAAGACGCAGACTGGGTAAGACGATTTTCTATCAAAACAGTTCACTTTGAATTTACAGTATTCATCATTGTCTGTTTTTATTTTTACAGAGAAACAAATGAGGCTTGAGAACAACACGCAAATGCAGAACGAGAAAAAAGCGCAGGGTAAGAAAAAAAAGGAGAAGTCACAGAAGAATAAAGAATAAGAAAGACGAGAATCAGGAGAAGAAAAAAAGGTCTCGTCTCAGCTCTCATGTCACTCATCGGACGAGGGCACCGGTGATTTTACTGAAGTGGCGTAGATCAATACATTTTGGCCCCTATCCAGAGGCCATTTAAAAATAAAATCTATGCACACATGAATTTTGGTTAGAATTTAGTGTCTTTGCTATTTAAACTTGTATTAGTTACTGTGTATTACAAACACTCAGATGAACTTGTTTCTAGAGTAAATTAATAAATGTACTTGTTTTAAAATGCAAATACAAGCAATCTTTCTGTGACATATTTTGCACGTCTGTTAACAGTTAAAAGGTATATCCATTTACGACCTTGTATGTACGGTATGCTAAATTAGTTTAAGTCCACCTTCCCCAGTTTAGATATACAGGGAAGCTCCTTTGTAAGACATGCATGCACCTGCTGTGTGGAGCTTCACTATTCTGATATTAGATAAAGGGCTTCTTTCAACTTTCGACCTGGAATCACTTCTTTCACCATTACACTGTACCTTTACTTTATTTGGGCAATGGTTTGTGTTTGTTTTAAAGTATTTCAATTATGAGATAATCAAATTAAATGTATGCTTGATCTTGTTTGATATGTACCGATAATGTTGTTGTTTTCTAGCGTACAACCTTCATTTATATTTATATATATAGTTATATTTAATGAGTATTTGGGCCTATATTTTTATTGGTTCATGTTATATCAATTTAGTCTTTAGTTTGGTTTTCAGCTGTTTGTTGTCAGAGGAGCAAAAGGATGCTTACAACAGCGTTCTATGCCCCTCCAGAGCAACCAGGTCCTCATTCCCTCATGCCTTATACTGCTTCTCGTCAGGATGAGACCACAAGAGCCAGCGTTCAGCAGCTGCAGTCACTCAACATCCAGACCAAGTCTGTAACAAATAATGACCAGCTACCTACAGCACTCGGGTTCTCTTGCTTTCTATCATCACCAGCTGCAGTCGATAAGGTCAGCCAGTGGAACGCAGCACCCCAAGTAAGCATCCAACCCAGCTTTCCAGTTGTGTGTGGAGGCTTCTCATCACCTGGCCCAAGTGGATACAGCATCCAAGAACAGTCATACCTTGCAGCCTATACGGTTCAGCCAGTTAACAGTCCAATATATCAGCAGCGGCCTACTATGCTGCCAGTTACATCGCCTTTCATTCCTTTTTGTTCTGCACAACCATACCAAGCTTTGACGCCATTGGGCCACAGCCAGAGTCAATGTGGCACCCACACCCATACACCAATGTTGACTTCAAACCCAGAGTTTGGAGCACACCCAAGGCAGCTACTGCCCACAGTAACAAGTGCAATTATGCCACACGTCTCGATGACAGCCTTCTACCAGCCTGCCGATGAAGTGATCCAACTTGTGCCTGCCACTGTGAGTATGGTGGCACAACAGCATCTATGCCAGTCCAGTACCAGGCCACATCAGTTGGCCCAGCCTTTCCAGTGCAACAACCTACACCAACTGTAACAACATCAGTGTACCAGCCCCAAGCTCTACTCACACAGGTCCCAAAAATACGTACCAAATACGTTCATGGATGTACGCAATAATAGATCATTCACACAAAATCATTTCATTAATTGTAATACTAGTCATGTTGTACATCGTCATTGTTGTCCTTGTCCAGAAGGTTTTTTCTATATTGGCCGCACTAAAAGGAGCATAATTTTTTAACTAAGACCAGTCATGGTCGAAACATGTTGTATACTTTAAGTATACTTTTTTGTATAAATACTATGAGAAGCCTATACTTATTTGGAAAAGTATTTCGTTTTGATGCAAGCTTTAGAATTGATTAGTAGCTGGGTATACATTTTTTGACAACCCTAGACCAACTCTTTAGGTTAAGATACAACATTGCTGGGTTTCAGATGACATTATAACATTCTGTGATCCACTACCACTCATATTATATCTTGTCTTCTTAGGCTCTTCTCTCATCATACCAGCTAGCTTTAAAGGTGCACTGTGTGTAACTTTTCTGGTAGAGGGCCCGCCAGTTACTTGTCGTCATGGAGATGTTATTGCTTTACCTCCAATATCCCAAAGTATGCCATTAAACTTTTCAAGCTCCCTAGAAACAAGCAGGAGAGACCACCAGGGAAATTTACAGGTGAGATCTGTGAAGAGGTGACCCCACTCACAGAAAGAATACATGTTTTTAAAGGTATTTTAAATACAAAAAAATACTGCGGAATGTTGGATGCACTTGAGCGGTGCACATTTTGAAATTGTCAGTGCTGCAACAACTTGAGATTTTGTTTGATATGACAATACAGAGTAAAAATTTGGGTGAAGAGTGGGGAAGACAGTCACATTCTTTCACTTGCCTGTGGTGCTTCAAGCCCAATAAATCACAAAACAAAAAAAGAAATAATTATTACAGCTACATTATACCATTTTATCGGTCGAAGACAATAAGAGAACCTCTTACATAACATCATTTCCTACTACAAACACAATATTTATTCATGAAATAGTTTATCCTATTCGTTTCAATGAATGAGTAGGTTAAATGTACTTCTTTGGATTTCTCGCATTGCTAGCCGAGTTCTTGAGTCTAGTCAATACTAGAAATTCAAAGATTTAACATTTGGGAATTTACCTTTTCAGTATTTCTTGGCAGGATGTATACATACACATTCTAAAATGTGAAATCCACCAATAAGAGACCGCATAGTCGTTACCATGGTGTCACCATGGTGACATAATGTATGCAGAATGGTTTCAAAGCTTCTTAGTTAAGTCCATTCCGGAGCTTCTACCATTTCTCAGCAAACCGCGAACCAGAAGACACCTTTTCACAACCTCTCCACGTCTCCACACAGACTTAGCTCCAAACAACATGGACAACCAAACGCCTGAAGACTTGGTCCAGTTTTTAGGTTCTTTCACCGTTGTACAGTGCAGCACCCCCACGTCAGCGGTTGCACAGAGGGTGACACGGGACTACAGGTCCAGCCGCAAAAGACATCTGAGCAGCTCTGAACCTCAGCAGTCTCCAACAGTCTCTTCACTGTCTCCTCCTGCTCCCAAGAGAAGGCCTGAACCTGGTCCTTCACATGCTGTAGTGTACAGCACCCCCTCACCAGTGGATGACCAGAAGGACACCCACGACTACAGTCCAAAGTCTACGGGGTCCAGCTGTAAAAGGCATCTGAACAGCTCTGAGTCTCAGGTTGGTTCACCCACACGGCTGCCTCTAAAACAGCAGGAGCAGGGACAAGCAAGTGCCTCTGACCACCAGGGCTGTGAACAAAGGCAGGATCCACTGCAACAAGTGGTTATGCCCAGTGGACACTACAGCCAACCACAAAGTCCTCAGCCTGGGCACTACCTGCCCACCTCCAACAACGTGACAAACGGGCATCACTACCATCATCCAGTGATGCCCCAACAGCCAATGATGAGCCAGCAGTGGTGGCGCTGTGCACACTGTAATGGTCAGGCAGTCTACCACGAGGATGACTGGCACTACCCCTGTGGTCGTGTTAAAGAGGTATGGAAACATGGGCATTATATCAAAGATGATTTTATGTAGATGGCTTTTGGAAACTTTTCTGATGAGATGCTTTTGTTTGTTTAGTTGACGTCACACCACGTGATCAGTGAGGACATGCTGCGTCAGTATGCGACTATGTAAGTACTGCCACTACAAATCTGGCATTGTCAAGTTGTTGAAATCAAAATGATGAGTTATCGCATTTATTCATTTTTTATTTATTTTTCCTCTATAGAAATGGGGAAACATTGCTTGAGGTAATGCCACCTCCTCCGATACCCCTTTCCACTAGTATAGTCAGGCCTTATACTGACTATGCCACAGAGTTAACATCAAGGTAGGCAAACTTTCACAAACTGCTAAAAACCTTTCTTCTGACTCAATCTGGTTGTGTGGCTTCTAATTATTGATTTCCTTCAGGCAAGTTCCAGAAGTGCCCACAGGCCCGGTCCACAGGGGGTACTGTACACACTGCGATGGTCAGGCAGTGTACCATGAGAGTGACTGGCACTACCCCTGTGGTCGTGTAAAAGAGGTATGGAAACATGGCACTGTATTTGATGGATTCCTGGTTGGTTGGTTGGTTTGCTTACTTTTCTCATGAGATATTTTGTTTTGTCTAGTTGACGTCTCAGCATTTGATCTCTGAGGACATGCTGCGACCCTGTGACATTGAGTAAGTACTGCTACTTCAAACATGTTCAGCATTTTTTAATCAAAGATGAGTTGTTCCACTAATTGGTTGATTTATGGTTTTCCTCTACAGAGATGGAGAAATTATTTATGATGTTGTTCCTCCTCCACCTCGCCCCATCACTGACTGCGTCATGGACGCAACACCGAGGTACGCAGACCTTCACATATTTTGTGTAATTGATTAATAATCATGATTGTTCTCTTTAGTTATGGAGTTATCGTATCTAACTGTGCACTTACCTGATTTAGGCAAGTTCCAAAGGCGTCCCAACCCCCGAAAAAACCAAAGCGAACCATCAACCCGGAGACCTTGGAGATACCCACTGGTTTCACCAGGTTCAGGGACCAGAACTGGTTCAAATTTCGGAAACAGCTGGGAACCACAGATTCAAAAGTTATTGGTGAAGCGCTGCAAGAACATGTAAGATTTCACCTCCACTCATCCAAGTTACTACTGACCATGTTCTGAAGATTCTGGAGGAATATGTCGAATACTAATGTGTTTTATTTCTCTACAGTGGGGGGAAATGTACGCAGCCGATAGATTCAAGTATGAGAAACAGGCCCGAACAGCAAGATCCGTTGCTCGTCAGATAGATCCTGAACTGTGTCCCTCGTCTCCACCGATGGACCGTGAGGTACGTGCAGTAGATGCAGTTATACTAATACTATATACTGAATATACTAAACCGAACAAGAGTATGTGCTGATATCACATGTTCTTCTGTTTATCCATTCCAGATTTATCTTCTCAGCATCTCCAAGCGTAAAAGACGCAGACTGGGTAAGACGATTTTCTATCAAAACAGTTCACTTTGAATTTACAGTATTCATCATTGTCTGTTTTTATTTTTACAGAGAAACAAATGAGGCTTGAGAACAACACGCAAATGCAGAACGAGAAAAAAGCGCAGGGTAAGAAAAAAAAGGAGAAGTCACAGAAGAATAAAGAATAAGAAAGACGAGAATCAGGAGAAGAAAAAAAGGTCTCGTCTCAGCTCTCATGTCTCTCATCGGACGAGGGCACCGGTGATTTTACTGAAGTGGCGTAGATCAATACATTTTGGCCCCTATCCAGAGGCCATTTAAAAATAAAATCTATGCACACATGAATTTTGGTTAGAATTTAGTGTCTTTGCTATTTAAACTTGTATTAGTTACTGTGTATTACAAACACTCAGATGAACTTGTTTCTAGAGTAAAATAATAAATGTACTTGTTTTAAAATGCAAATACAAGCAATCTTTCTGTGACATATTTTGCACGTCTGTTAACAGTTAAAAGGTATATCCATTTACGACCTTGTATGTACGGTATGCTAAATTAGTTTAAGTCCACCTTCCCCAGTTTAGATATACAGGGAAGCTCCTTTGTAAGACATGCATGCACCTGCTGTGTGGAGCTTCACTATTCTGATATTAGATAAAGGGCTTCTTTCAACTTTCGACCTGGAATCACTTCTTTCACCATTACACTGTACCTTTACTTTATTTGGGCAATGGTTTGTGTTTGTTTTAAAGTATTTCAATTATGAGATAATCAAATTAAATGTATGCTTGATCTTGTTTGATATGTACCGATAATGTTGTTGTTTTCTAGCGTACAACCTTCATTTATATTTATATATATAGTTATATTTAATGAGTATTTGGGCCTATATTTTTATTGGTTCATGTTATATCAATTTAGTCTTTAGTTTGGTTTTCAGCTGTTTGTTGTCAGAGGAGCAAAAGGATGCTTACAACAGCGTTCTATGCCCCTCCAGAGCAACCAGGTCCTCATTCCCTCATGCCTTATACTGCTTCTCGTCAGGATGAGACCACAAGAGCCAGCGTTCAGCAGCTGCAGTCACTCAACATCCAGACCAAGTCTGTAACAAATAATGACCAGCTACCTACAGCACTCGGGTTCTCTTGCTTTCTATCATCACCAGCTGCAGTCGATAAGGTCAGCCAGTGGAACGCAGCACCCCAAGTAAGCATCCAACCCAGCTTTCCAGTTGTGTGTGGAGGCTTCTCATCACCTGGCCCAAGTGGATACAGCATCCAAGAACAGTCATACCTTGCAGCCTATACGGTTCAGCCAGTTAACAGTCCAATATATCAGCAGCGGCCTACTATGCTGCCAGTTACATCGCCTTTCATTCCTTTTTGTTCTGCACAACCATACCAAGCTTTGACGCCATTGGGCCACAGCCAGAGTCAATGTGGCACCCACACCCATACAGCAATGTTGACTTCAAACCCAGAGTTTGGAGCACACCCAAGGCAGCTACTGCCCACAGTAACAAGTGCAATTATGCCACACGTCTCGATGACAGCCTTCTACCAGCCTGCCGATGAAGTGATCCAACTTGTGCCTGCCACTGTGAGTATGGTGGCACAACAGCATCTATGCCAGTCCAGTACCAGGCCACATCAGTTGGCCCAGCCTTTCCAGTGCAACAACCTACACCAACTGTAACAACATCAGTGTACCAGCCCCAAGCTCTACTCACACAGGTCCCAAAAATACGTACCAAATACGTTCATGGATGTACGCAATAATAGATCATTCACACAAAATCATTTCATTAATTGTAATACTAGTCATGTTGTACATCGTCATTGTTGTCCTTGTCCAGAAGGTTTTTTCTATATTGGCCGCACTAAAAGGAGCATAATTTTTTAACTAAGACCAGTCATGGTCGAAACATGTTGTATACTTTAAGTATACTTTTTTGTATAAATACTATGAGAAGCCTATACTTATTTGGAAAAGTATTTCGTTTTGATGCAAGCTTTAGAGTTGATTAGTAGCTGGGTATACATTTTTTGACAACCCTAGACCAACTCTTTAGGTTAAGATACAACATTGCTGGGTTTCAGATGACATTATAACATTCTGTGATCCACTACCACTCATATTATATCTTGTCTTCTTAGGCTCTTCTCTCATCATACCAGCTAGCTTTAAAGGTGCACTGTGTGTAACTTTTCTGGTAGAGGGCCCGCCAGTTACTTGTCGTCATGGAGATGTTATTGCTTTACCTCCAATATCCCAAAGTATGCCATTAAACTTTTCAAGCTCCCTAGAAACAAGCAGGAGAGACCACCAGGGAAATTTACAGGTGAGATCTGTGAAGAGGTGACCCCACTCACAGAAAGAATACATGTTTTTAAAGGTATTTTAAATACAAAAAAATACTGCGGAATGTTGGATGCACTTGAGCGGTGCACATTTTGAAATTGTCAGTGCTGCAACAACTTGAGATTTTGTTTGATATGACAATACAGAGTAAAAATTTGGGTGAAGAGTGGGGAAGACAGTCACATTCTTTCACTTGCCTGTGGTGCTTCAAGCCCAATAAATCACAAAACAAAAAAAGAAATAATTATTACAGCTACATTATACCATTTTATCGGTCGAAGACAATAAGAGAACCTCTTACATAACATCATTTCCTACTACAAACACAATATTTATTCATGAAATAGTTTATCCTATTCGTTTCAATGAATGAGTAGGTTAAATGTACTTCTTTGGATTTCTCGCATTGCTAGCCGAGTTCTTGAGTCTAGTCAATACTAGAAATTCAAAGATTTAACATTTGGGAATTTACCTTTTCAGTATTTCTTGGCAGGATGTATACATACACATTCTAAAATGTGAAATCCACCAATAAGAGACCGCATAGTCGTTACCATGGTGTCACCATGGTGACATAATGTATGCAGAATGGTTTCAAAGCTTCTTAGTTAAGTCCATTCCGGAGCTTCTACCATTTCTCAGCAAACCGCGAACCAGAAGACACCTTTTCACAACCTCTCCACGTCTCTACACAGACTTAGCTCCAAACAACATGGACAACCAAACGCCTGAAGACTTGGTCCAGTTTTTAGGTTCTTTCACCGTTGTACAGTGCAGCACCCCCACGTCAGCGGTTGCACAGAGGGTGACACGGGACTACAGGTCCAGCCGCAAAAGACATCTGAGCAGCTCTGAACCTCAGCAGTCTCCGACAGCCTCTTCACTGTCTCCTCCTGCTCCCAAGAGAAGGCCTGAACCTGGTCCTTCACATGCTGCAGTGTACAGCACCCCCTCACCAGTGGATGACCAGAAGGACACCCACGACTACAGTCCAAAGTCTACGGGGTCCAGCTGTAAAAGGCATCTGAACAGCTCTGAGTCTCAGGTTGGTTCACCCACACGGCTGCCTCTAAAACAGCAGGAGCAGGGACAAGCAAGTGCCTCTGACCACCAGGGCTGTGAACAAAGGCAGGATCCACTGCAACAAGTGGTTATGCCCAGTGGACACTACAGCCAACCACAAAGTCCTCAGCCTGGGCACTACCTGCCCACCTCCAACAACGTGACAAACGGGCATCACTACCATCATCCAGTGATGCCCCAACAGCCAATGATGAGCCAGCAGTGGTGGCGCTGTGCACACTGTAATGGTCAGGCAGTCTACCACGAGGATGACTGGCACTACCCCTGTGGTCGTGTTAAAGAGGTATGGAAACATGGGCATTATATCAAAGATGATTTTATGTAGATGGCTTTTGGAAACTTTTCTGATGAGATGCTTTTGTTTGTTTAGTTGACGTCACACCACGTGATCAGTGAGGACATGCTGCGTCAGTATGCGACTATGTAAGTACTGCCACTACAAATCTGGCATTGTCAAGTTGTTGAAATCAAAATGATGAGTTATCGCATTTATTCATTTTTTATTTATTTTTCCTCTATAGAAATGGGGAAACATTGCTTGAGGTAATGCCACCTCCTCCGATACCCCTTTCCACTAGTATAGTCAGGCCTTATACTGACTATGCCACAGAGTTAACATCAAGGTAGGCAAACTTTCACAAACTGCTAAAAACCTTTCTTCTGACTCAATCTGGTTGTGTGGCTTCTAATTATTGATTTCCTTCAGGCAAGTTCCAGAAGTGCCCACAGGCCCGGTCCACAGGGGGTACTGTACACACTGCGATGGTCAGGCAGTGTACCATGAGAGTGACTGGCACTACCCCTGTGGTCGTGTAAAAGAGGTATGGAAACATGGCACTGTATTTGATGGATTCCTGGTTGGTTGGTTGGTTTGCTTACTTTTCTCATGAGATATTTTGTTTTGTCTAGTTGACGTCTCAGCATTTGATCTCTGAGGACATGCTGCGACCCTGTGACATTGAGTAAGTACTGCTACTTCAAACATGTTCAGCATTTTTTAATCAAAGATGAGTTGTTCCACTAATTGGTTGATTTATGGTTTTCCTCTACAGAGATGGAGAAATTATTTATGATGTTGTTCCTCCTCCACCTCGCCCCATCACTGACTGCGTCATGGACGCAACACCGAGGTACGCAGACCTTCACATATTTTGTGTAATTGATTAATAATCATGATTGTTCTCTTTAGTTATGGAGTTATCGTATCTAACTGTGCACTTACCTGATTTAGGCAAGTTCCAAAGGCGTCCCAACCCCCGAAAAAACCAAAGCGAACCATCAACCCGGAGACCTTGGAGATACCCACTGGTTTCACCAGGTTCAGGGACCAGAACTGGTTCAAATTTCGGAAACAGCTGGGAACCACAGATTCAAAGGTTATTGGTGAAGCGCTGCAAGAACATGTAAGATTTCACCTCCACTCATCCAAGTTACTACTGACCATGTTCTGAAGATTCTGGAGGAATATGTCGAATACTAATGTGTTTTATTTCTCTACAGTGGGGGGAAATGTACGCAGCCGATAGATTCAAGTATGAGAAACAGGCCCGAACAGCAAGATCCGTTGCTCGTCAGATAGATCCTGAACTGTGTCCCTCGTCTCCACCGATGGACCGTGAGGTACGTGCAGTAGATGCAGTTATACTAATACTATATACTGAATATACTAAACCGAACAAGAGTATGTGCTGATATCACATGTTCTTCTGTTTATCCATTCCAGATTTATCTTCTCAGCATCTCCAAGCGTAAAAGACGCAGACTGGGTAAGACGATTTTCTATCAAAACAGTTCACTTTGAATTTACAGTATTCATCATTGTCTGTTTTTATTTTTACAGAGAAACAAATGAGGCTTGAGAACAACACGCAAATGCAGAACGAGAAAAAAGCGCAGGGTAAGAAAAAAAAGGAGAAGTCACAGAAGAATAAAGAATAAGAAAGACGAGAATCAGGAGAAGAAAAAAAGGTCTCGTCTCAGCTCTCATGTCTCTCATCGGACGAGGGCACCGGTGATTTTACTGAAGTGGCGTAGATCAATACATTTTGGCCCCTATCCAGAGGCCATTTAAAAATAAAATCTATGCACACATGAATTTTGGTTAGAATTTAGTGTCTTTGCTATTTAAACTTGTATTAGTTACTGTGTATTACAAACACTCAGATGAACTTGTTTCTAGAGTAAAATAATAAATGTACTTGTTTTAAAATGCAAATACAAGCAATCTTTCTGTGACATATTTTGCACGTCTGTTAACAGTTAAAAGGTATATCCATTTACGACCTTGTATGTACGGTATGCTAAATTAGTTTAAGTCCACCTTCCCCAGTTTAGATATACAGGGAAGCTCCTTTGTAAGACATGCATGCACCTGCTGTGTGGAGCTTCACTATTCTGATATTAGATAAAGGGCTTCTTTCAACTTTCGACCTGGAATCACTTCTTTCACCATTACACTGTACCTTTACTTTATTTGGGCAATGGTTTGTGTTTGTTTTAAAGTATTTCAATTATGAGATAATCAAATTAAATGTATGCTTGATCTTGTTTGATATGTACCGATAATGTTGTTGTTTTCTAGCGTACAACCTTCATTTATATTTATATATATAGTTATATTTAATGAGTATTTGGGCCTATATTTTTATTGGTTCATGTTATATCAATTTAGTCTTTAGTTTGGTTTTCAGCTGTTTGTTGTCAGAGGAGCAAAAGGATGCTTACAACAGCGTTCTATGCCCCTCCAGAGCAACCAGGTCCTCATTCCCTCATGCCTTATACTGCTTCTCGTCAGGATGAGACCACAAGAGCCAGCGTTCAGCAGCTGCAGTCACTCAACATCCAGACCAAGTCTGTAACAAATAATGACCAGCTACCTACAGCACTCGGGTTCTCTTGCTTTCTATCATCACCAGCTGCAGTCGATAAGGTCAGCCAGTGGAACGCAGCACCCCAAGTAAGCATCCAACCCAGCTTTCCAGTTGTGTGTGGAGGCTTCTCATCACCTGGCCCAAGTGGATACAGCATCCAAGAACAGTCATACCTTGCAGCCTATACGGTTCAGCCAGTTAACAGTCCAATATATCAGCAGCGGCCTACTATGCTGCCAGTTACATCGCCTTTCATTCCTTTTTGTTCTGCACAACCATACCAAGCTTTGACGCCATTGGGCCACAGCCAGAGTCAATGTGGCACCCACACCCATACAGCAATGTTGACTTCAAACCCAGAGTTTGGAGCACACCCAAGGCAGCTACTGCCCACAGTAACAAGTGCAATTATGCCACACGTCTCGATGACAGCCTTCTACCAGCCTGCCGATGAAGTGATCCAACTTGTGCCTGCCACTGTGAGTATGGTGGCACAACAGCATCTATGCCAGTCCAGTACCAGGCCACATCAGTTGGCCCAGCCTTTCCAGTGCAACAACCTACACCAACTGTAACAACATCAGTGTACCAGCCCCAAGCTCTACTCACACAGGTCCCAAAAATACGTACCAAATACGTTCATGGATGTACGCAATAATAGATCATTCACACAAAATCATTTCATTAATTGTAATACTAGTCATGTTGTACATCGTCATTGTTGTCCTTGTCCAGAAGGTTTTTTCTATATTGGCCGCACTAAAAGGAGCATAATTTTTTAACTAAGACCAGTCATGGTCGAAACATGTTGTATACTTTAAGTATACTTTTTTGTATAAATACTATGAGAAGCCTATACTTATTTGGAAAAGTATTTCGTTTTGATGCAAGCTTTAGAATTGATTAGTAGCTGGGTATACATTTTTTGACAACCCTAGACCAACTCTTAAGGTTAAGATACAACATTGCTGGGTTTCAGATGACATTATAACATTCTGTGATCCACTACCACTCATATTATATCTTGTCTTCTTAGGCTCTTCTCTCATCATACCAGCTAGCTTTAAAGGTGCACTGTGTGTAACTTTTCTGGTAGAGGGCCCGCCAGTTACTTGTCGTCATGGAGATGTTATTGCTTTACCTCCAATATCCCAAAGTATGCCATTAAACTTTTCAAGCTCCCTAGAAACAAGCAGGAGAGACCACCAGGGAAATTTACAGGTGAGATCTGTGAAGAGGTGACCCCACTCACAGAAAGAATACATGTTTTTAAAGGTATTTTAAATACAAAAAAATACTGCGGAATGTTGGATGCACTTGAGCGGTGCACATTTTGAAATTGTCAGTGCTGCAACAACTTGAGATTTTGTTTGATATGACAATACAGAGTAAAAATTTGGGTGAAGAGTGGGGAAGACAGTCACATTCTTTCACTTGCCTGTGGTGCTTCAAGCCCAATAAATCACAAAACAAAAAAAGAAATAATTATTACAGCTACATTATACCATTTTATCGGTCGAAGACAATAAGAGAACCTCTTACATAACATCATTTCCTACTACAAACACAATATTTATTCATGAAATAGTTTATCCTATTCGTTTCAATGAATGAGTAGGTTAAATGTACTTCTTTGGATTTCTCGCATTGTTGGCCGAGTTCTTGAGTCTAGTCAATACTAGAAATTCAAAGATTTAACATTTGGGAATTTACCTTTTCAGTATTTCTTGGCAGGATGTATACATACACATTCTAAAATGTGAAATCCACCAATAAGAGACCGCATAGTCGTTACCATGGTGTCACCATGGTGACATAATGTATGCAGAATGGTTTCAAAGCTTCTTAGTTAAGTCCATTCCGGAGCTTCTACCATTTCTCAGCAAACCGCGAACCAGAAGACACCTTTTCACAACCTCTCCACGTCTCTACACAGACTTAGCTCCAAACAACATGGACAACCAAACGCCTGAAGACTTGGTCCAGTTTTTAGGTTCTTTCACCGTTGTACAGTGCAGCACCCCCACGTCAGCGGTTGCACAGAGGGTGACACGGGACTACAGGTCCAGCCGCAAAAGACATCTGAGCAGCTCTGAACCTCAGCAGTCTCCGACAGCCTCTTCACTGTCTCCTCCTGCTCCCAAGAGAAGGCCTGAACCTGGTCCTTCACATGCTGCAGTGTACAGCACCCCCTCACCAGTGGATGACCAGAAGGACACCCACGACTACAGTCCAAAGTCTACGGGGTCCAGCTGTAAAAGGCATCTGAACAGCTCTGAGTCTCAGGTTGGTTCACCCACACGGCTGCCTCTAAAACAGCAGGAGCAGGGACAAGCAAGTGCCTCTGACCACCAGGGCTGTGAACAAAGGCAGGATCCACTGCAACAAGTGGTTATGCCCAGTGGACACTACAGCCAACCACAAAGTCCTCAGCCTGGGCACTACCTGCCCACCTCCAACAACGTGACAAACGGGCATCACTACCATCATCCAGTGATGCCCCAACAGCCAATGATGAGCCAGCAGTGGTGGCGCTGTGCACACTGTAATGGTCAGGCAGTCTACCACGAGGATGACTGGCACTACCCCTGTGGTCGTGTTAAAGAGGTATGGAAACATGGGCATTATATCAAAGATGATTTTATGTAGATGGCTTTTGGAAACTTTTCTGATGAGATGCTTTTGTTTGTTTAGTTGACGTCACACCACGTGATCAGTGAGGACATGCTGCGTCAGTATGCGACTATGTAAGTACTGCCACTACAAATCTGGCATTGTCAAGTTGTTGAAATCAAAATGATGAGTTATCGCATTTATTCATTTTTTATTTATTTTTCCTCTATAGAAATGGGGAAACATTGCTTGAGGTAATGCCACCTCCTCCGATACCCCTTTCCACTAGTATAGTCAGGCCTTATACTGACTATGCCACAGAGTTAACATCAAGGTAGGCAAACTTTCACAAACTGCTAAAAACCTTTCTTCTGACTCAATCTGGTTGTGTGGCTTCTAATTATTGATTTCCTTCAGGCAAGTTCCAGAAGTGCCCACAGGCCCGGTCCACAGGGGGTACTGTACACACTGCGATGGTCAGGCAGTGTACCATGAGAGTGACTGGCACTACCCCTGTGGTCGTGTAAAAGAGGTATGGAAACATGGCACTGTATTTGATGGATTCCTGGTTGATTGGTTGGTTGGTTTGCTTACTTTTCTCATGAGATATTTTGTTTTGTCTAGTTGACGTCTCAGCATTTGATCTCTGAGGACATGCTGCGACCCTGTGACATTGAGTAAGTACTGCTACTTCAAACATGTTCAGCATTTTTTAATCAAAGATGAGTTGTTCCACTAATTGGTTGATTTATGGTTTTCCTCTACAGAGATGGAGAAATTATTTATGATGTTGTTCCTCCTCCACCTCGCCCCATCACTGACTGCGTCATGGACGCAACACCGAGGTACGCAGACCTTCACATATTTTGTGTAATTGATTAATAATCATGATTGTTCTCTTTAGTTATGGAGTTATCGTATCTAACTGTGCACTTACCTGATTTAGGCAAGTTCCAAAGGCGTCCCAACCCCCGAAAAAACCAAAGCGAACCATCAACCCGGAGACCTTGGAGATACCCACTGGTTTCACCAGGTTCAGGGACCAGAACTGGTTCAAATTTCGGAAACAGCTGGGAACCACAGATTCAAAAGTTATTGGTGAAGCGCTGCAAGAACATGTAAGATTTCACCTCCACTCATCCAAGTTACTACTGACCATGTTCTGAAGATTCTGGAGGAATATGTCGAATACTAATGTGTTTTATTTCTCTACAGTGGGGGGAAATGTACGCAGCCGATAGATTCAAGTATGAGAAACAGGCCCGAACAGCAAGATCCGTTGCTCGTCAGATAGATCCTGAACTGTGTCCCTCGTCTCCACCGATGGACCGTGAGGTACGTGCAGTAGATGCAGTTATACTAATACTATATACTGAATATACTAAACCGAACAAGAGTATGTGCTGATATCACATGTTCTTCTGTTTATCCATTCCAGATTTATCTTCTCAGCATCTCCAAGCGTAAAAGACGCAGACTGGGTAAGACGATTTTCTATCAAAACAGTTCACTTTGAATTTACAGTATTCATCATTGTCTGTTTTTATTTTTACAGAGAAACAAATGAGGCTTGAGAACAACACGCAAATGCAGAACGAGAAAAAAGCGCAGGGTAAGAAAAAAAAGGAGAAGTCACAGAAGAATAAAGAATAAGAAAGACGAGAATCAGGAGAAGAAAAAAAGGTCTCGTCTCAGCTCTCATGTCTCTCATCGGACGAGGGCACCGGTGATTTTACTGAAGTGGCGTAGATCAATACATTTTGGCCCCTATCCAGAGGCCATTTAAAAATAAAATCTATGCACACATGAATTTTGGTTAGAATTTAGTGTCTTTGCTATTTAAACTTGTATTAGTTACTGTGTATTACAAACACTCAGATGAACTTGTTTCTAGAGTAAAATAATAAATGTACTTGTTTTAAAATGCAAATACAAGCAATCTTTCTGTGACATATTTTGCACGTCTGTTAACAGTTAAAAGGTATATCCATTTACGACCTTGTATGTACGGTATGCTAAATTAGTTTAAGTCCACCTTCCCCAGTTTAGATATACAGGGAAGCTCCTTTGTAAGACATGCATGCACCTGCTGTGTGGAGCTTCACTATTCTGATATTAGATAAAGGGCTTCTTTCAACTTTCGACCTGGAATCACTTCTTTCACCATTACACTGTACCTTTACTTTATTTGGGCAATGGTTTGTGTTTGTTTTAAAGTATTTCAATTATGAGATAATCAAATTAAATGTATGCTTGATCTTGTTTGATATGTACCGATAATGTTGTTGTTTTCTAGCGTACAACCTTCATTTATATTTATATATATAGTTATATTTAATGAGTATTTGGGCCTATATTTTTATTGGTTCATGTTATATCAATTTAGTCTTTAGTTTGGTTTTCAGCTGTTTGTTGTCAGAGGAGCAAAAGGATGCTTACAACAGCGTTCTATGCCCCTCCAGAGCAACCAGGTCCTCATTCCCTCATGCCTTATACTGCTTCTCGTCAGGATGAGACCACAAGAGCCAGCGTTCAGTAGCTGCAGTCACTCAACATCCAGACCAAGTCTGTAACAAATAATGACCAGCTACCTACAGCACTCGGGTTCTCTTGCTTTCTATCATCACCAGCTGCAGTCGATAAGGTCAGCCAGTGGAACGCAGCACCCCAAGTAAGCATCCAACCCAGCTTTCCAGTTGTGTGTGGAGGCTTCTCATCACCTGGCCCAAGTGGATACAGCATCCAAGAACAGTCATACCTTGCAGCCTATACGGTTCAGCCAGTTAACAGTCCAATATATCAGCAGCGGCCTACTATGCTGCCAGTTACATCGCCTTTCATTCCTTTTTGTTCTGCACAACCATACCAAGCTTTGACGCCATTGGGCCACAGCCAGAGTCAATGTGGCACCCACACCCATACAGCAATGTTGACTTCAAACCCAGAGTTTGGAGCACACCCAAGGCAGCTACTGCCCACAGTAACAAGTGCAATTATGCCACACGTCTCGATGACAGCCTTCTACCAGCCTGCCGATGAAGTGATCCAACTTGTGCCTGCCACTGTGAGTATGGTGGCACAACAGCATCTATGCCAGTCCAGTAACAGGCCACATCAGTTGGCCCAGCCTTTCCAGTGCAACAACCTACACCAACTGTAACAACATCAGTGTACCAGCCCCAAGCTCTACTCACACAGGTCCCAAAAATACGTACCAAATACGTTCATGGATGTACGCAATAATAGATCATTCACACAAAATCATTTCATTAATTGTAATACTAGTCATGTTGTACATCGTCATTGTTGTCCTTGTCCAGAAGGTTTTTTCTATATTGGCCGCACTAAAAGGAGCATAATTTTTTAACTAAGACCAGTCATGGTCGAAACATGTTGTATACTTTAAGTATACTTTTTTGTATAAATACTATGAGAAGCCTATACTTATTTGGAAAAGTATTTCGTTTTGATGCAAGCTTTAGAATTGATTAGTAGCTGGGTATACATTTTTTGACAACCCTAGACCAACTCTTTAGGTTAAGATACAACATTGCTGGGTTTCAGATGACATTATAACATTCTGTGATCCACTACCACTCATATTATATCTTGTCTTCTTAGGCTCTTCTCTCATCATACCAGCTAGCTTTAAAGGTGCACTGTGTGTAACTTTTCTGGTAGAGGGCCCGCCAGTTACTTGTCGTCATGGAGATGTTATTGCTTTACCTCCAATATCCCAAAGTATGCCATTAAACTTTTCAAGCTCCCTAGAAACAAGCAGGAGAGACCACCAGGGAAATTTACAGGTGAGATCTGTGAAGAGGTGACCCCACTCACAGAAAGAATACATGTTTTTAAAGGTATTTTAAATACAAAAAAATACTGCGGAATGTTGGATGCACTTGAGCGGTGCACATTTTGAAATTGTCAGTGCTGCAACAACTTGAGATTTTGTTTGATATGACAATACAGAGTAAAAATTTGGGTGAAGAGTGGGGAAGACAGTCACATTCTTTCACTTGCCTGTGGTGCTTCAAGCCCAATAAATCACAAAACAAAAAAAGAAATAATTATTACAGCTACATTATACCATTTTATCGGTCGAAGACAATAAGAGAACCTCTTACATAACATCATTTCCTACTACAAACACAATATTTATTCATGAAATAGTTTATCCTATTCGTTTCAATGAATGAGTAGGTTAAATGTACTTCTTTGGATTTCTCGCATTGCTAGCCGAGTTCTTGAGTCTAGTCAATACTAGAAATTCAAAGATTTAACATTTGGGAATTTACCTTTTCAGTATTTCTTGGCAGGATGTATACATACACATTCTAAAATGTGAAATCCACCAATAAGAGACCGCATAGTCGTTACCATGGTGTCACCATGGTGACATAATGTATGCAGAATGGTTTCAAAGCTTCTTAGTTAAGTCCATTCCGGAGCTTCTACCATTTCTCAGCAAACCGCGAACCAGAAGACACCTTTTCACAACCTCTCCACGTCTCTACACAGACTTAGCTCCAAACAACATGGACAACCAAACGCCTGAAGACTTGGTCCAGTTTTTAGGTTCTTTCACCGTTGTACAGTGCAGCACCCCCACGTCAGCGGTTGCACAGAGGGTGACACGGGACTACAGGTCCAGCCGCAAAAGACATCTGAGCAGCTCTGAACCTCAGCAGTCTCCGACAGCCTCTTCACTGTCTCCTCCTGCTCCCAAGAGAAGGCCTGAACCTGGTCCTTCACATGCTGCAGTGTACAGCACCCCCTCACCAGTGGATGACCAGAAGGACACCCACGACTACAGTCCAAAGTCTACGGGGTCCAGCTGTAAAAGGCATCTGAACAGCTCTGAGTCTCAGGTTGGTTCACCCACACGGCTGCCTCTAAAACAGCAGGAGCAGGGACAAGCAAGTGCCTCTGACCACCAGGGCTGTGAACAAAGGCAGGATCCACTGCAACAAGTGGTTATGCCCAGTGGACACTACAGCCAACCACAAAGTCCTCAGCCTGGGCACTACCTGCCCACCTCCAACAACGTGACAAACGGGCATCACTACCATCATCCAGTGATGCCCCAACAGCCAATGATGAGCCAGCAGTGGTGGCGCTGTGCACACTGTAATGGTCAGGCAGTCTACCACGAGGATGACTGGCACTACCCCTGTGGTCGTGTTAAAGAGGTATGGAAACATGGGCATTATATCAAAGATGATTTTATGTAGATGGCTTTTGGAAACTTTTCTGATGAGATGCTTTTGTTTGTTTAGTTGACGTCACACCACGTGATCAGTGAGGACATGCTGCGTCAGTATGCGACTATGTAAGTACTGCCACTACAAATCTGGCATTGTCAAGTTGTTGAAATCAAAATGATGAGTTATCGCATTTATTCATTTTTTATTTATTTTTCCTCTATAGAAATGGGGAAACATTGCTTGAGGTAATGCCACCTCCTCCGATACCCCTTTCCACTAGTATAGTCAGGCCTTATACTGACTATGCCACAGAGTTAACATCAAGGTAGGCAAACTTTCACAAACTGCTAAAAACCTTTCTTCTGACTCAATCTGGTTGTGTGGCTTCTAATTATTGATTTCCTTCAGGCAAGTTCCAGAAGTGCCCACAGGCCCGGTCCACAGGGGGTACTGTACACACTGCGATGGTCAGGCAGTGTACCATGAGAGTGACTGGCACTACCCCTGTGGTCGTGTAAAAGAGGTATGGAAACATGGCACTGTATTTGATGGATTCCTGGTTGGTTGGTTGGTTTGCTTACTTTTCTCATGAGATATTTTGTTTTGTCTAGTTGACGTCTCAGCATTTGATCTCTGAGGACATGCTGCGACCCTGTGACATTGAGTAAGTACTGCTACTTCAAACATGTTCAGCATTTTTTAATCAAAGATGAGTTGTTCCACTAATTGGTTGATTTATGGTTTTCCTCTACAGAGATGGAGAAATTATTTATGATGTTGTTCCTCCTCCACCTCGCCCCATCACTGACTGCGTCATGGACGCAACACCGAGGTACGCAGACCTTCACATATTTTGTGTAATTGATTAATAATCATGATTGTTCTCTTTAGTTATGGAGTTATCGTATCTAACTGTGCACTTACCTGATTTAGGCAAGTTCCAAAGGCGTCCCAACCCCCGAAAAAACCAAAGCGAACCATCAACCCGGAGACCTTGGAGATACCCACTGGTTTCACCAGGTTCAGGGACCAGAACTGGTTCAAATTTCGGAAACAGCTGGGAACCACAGATTCAAAAGTTATTGGTGAAGCGCTGCAAGAACATGTAAGATTTCACCTCCACTCATCCAAGTTACTACTGACCATGTTCTGAAGATTCTGGAGGAATATGTCGAATACTAATGTGTTTTATTTCTCTACAGTGGGGGGAAATGTACGCAGCCGATAGATTCAAGTATGAGAAACAGGCCCGAACAGCAAGATCCGTTGCTCGTCAGATAGATCCTGAACTGTGTCCCTCGTCTCCACCGATGGACCGTGAGGTACGTGCAGTAGATGCAGTTATACTAATACTATATACTGAATATACTAAACCGAACAAGAGTATGTGCTGATATCACATGTTCTTCTGTTTATCCATTCCAGATTTATCTTCTCAGCATCTCCAAGCGTAAAAGACGCAGACTGGGTAAGACGATTTTCTATCAAAACAGTTCACTTTGAATTTACAGTATTCATCATTGTCTGTTTTTATTTTTACAGAGAAACAAATGAGGCTTGAGAACAACACGCAAATGCAGAACGAGAAAAAAGCGCAGGGTAAGAAAAAAAAGGAGAAGTCACAGAAGAATAAAGAATAAGAAAGACGAGAATCAGGAGAAGAAAAAAAGGTCTCGTCTCAGCTCTCATGTCTCTCATCGGACGAGGGCACCGGTGATTTTACTGAAGTGGCGTAGATCAATACATTTTGGCCCCTATCCAGAGGCCATTTAAAAATAAAATCTATGCACACATGAATTTTGGTTAGAATTTAGTGTCTTTGCTATTTAAACTTGTATTAGTTACTGTGTATTACAAACACTCAGATGAACTTGTTTCTAGAGTAAAATAATAAATGTACTTGTTTTAAAATGCAAATACAAGCAATCTTTCTGTGACATATTTTGCACGTCTGTTAACAGTTAAAAGGTATATCCATTTACGACCTTGTATGTACGGTATGCTAAATTAGTTTAAGTCCACCTTCCCCAGTTTAGATATACAGGGAAGCTCCTTTGTAAGACATGCATGCACCTGCTGTGTGGAGCTTCACTATTCTGATATTAGATAAAGGGCTTCTTTCAACTTTCGACCTGGAATCACTTCTTTCACCATTACACTGTACCTTTACTTTATTTGGGCAATGGTTTGTGTTTGTTTTAAAGTATTTCAATTATGAGATAATCAAATTAAATGTATGCTTGATCTTGTTTGATATGTACCGATAATGTTGTTTTCTAGCGTACAACCTTCATTTATATTTATATATATAGTTATATTTAATGAGTATTTGGGCCTATATTTTTATTGGTTCATGTTATATCAATTTAGTCTTTAGTTTGGTTTTCAGCTGTTTGTTGTCAGAGGAGCAAAAGGATGCTTACAACAGCGTTCTATGCCCCTCCAGAGCAACCAGGTCCTCATTCCCTCATGCCTTATACTGCTTCTCGTCAGGATGAGACCACAAGAGCCAGCGTTCAGCAGCTGCAGTCACTCAACATCCAGACCAAGTCTGTAACAAATAATGACCAGCTACCTACAGCACTCGGGTTCTCTTGCTTTCTATCATCACCAGCTGCAGTCGATAAGGTCAGCCAGTGGAACGCAGCACCCCAAGTAAGCATCCAACCCAGCTTTCCAGTTGTGTGTGGAGGCTTCTCATCACCTGGCCCAAGTGGATACAGCATCCAAGAACAGTCATACCTTGCAGCCTATACGGTTCAGCCAGTTAACAGTCCAATATATCAGCAGCGGCCTACTATGCTGCCAGTTACATCGCCTTTCATTCCTTTTTGTTCTGCACAACCATACCAAGCTTTGACGCCATTGGGCCACAGCCAGAGTCAATGTGGCACCCACACCCATACAGCAATGTTGACTTCAAACCCAGAGTTTGGAGCACACCCAAGGCAGCTACTGCCCACAGTAACAAGTGCAATTATGCCACACGTCTCGATGACAGCCTTCTACCAGCCTGCCGATGAAGTGATCCAACTTGTGCCTGCCACTGTGAGTATGGTGGCACAACAGCATCTATGCCAGTCCAGTACCAGGCCACATCAGTTGGCCCAGCCTTTCCAGTGCAACAACCTACACCAACTGTAACAACATCAGTGTACCAGCCCCAAGCTCTACTCACACAGGTCCCAAAAATACGTACCAAATACGTTCATGGATGTACGCAATAATAGATCATTCACACAAAATCATTTCATTAATTGTAATACTAGTCATGTTGTACATCGTCATTGTTGTCCTTGTCCAGAAGGTTTTTTCTATATTGGCCGCACTAAAAGGAGCATAATTTTTTAACTAAGACCAGTCATGGTCGAAACATGTTGTATACTTTAAGTATACTTTTTTGTATAAATACTATGAGAAGCCTATACTTATTTGGAAAAGTATTTCGTTTTGATGCAAGCTTTAGAATTGATTAGTAGCTGGGTATACATTTTTTGACAACCCTAGACCAACTCTTTAGGTTAAGATACAACATTGCTGGGTTTCAGATGACATTATAACATTCTGTGATCCACTACCACTCATATTATATCTTGTCTTCTTAGGCTCTTCTCTCATCATACCAGCTAGCTTTAAAGGTGCACTGTGTGTAACTTTTCTGGTAGAGGGCCCGCCAGTTACTTGTCGTCATGGAGATGTTATTGCTTTACCTCCAATATCCCAAAGTATGCCATTAAACTTTTCAAGCTCCCTAGAAACAAGCAGGAGAGACCACCAGGGAAATTTACAGGTGAGATCTGTGAAGAGGTGACCCCACTCACAGAAAGAATACATGTTTTTAAAGGTATTTTAAATACAAAAAAATACTGCGGAATGTTGGATGCACTTGAGCGGTGCACATTTTGAAATTGTCAGTGCTGCAACAACTTGAGATTTTGTTTGATATGACAATACAGAGTAAAAATTTGGGTGAAGAGTGGGGAAGACAGTCACATTCTTTCACTTGCCTGTGGTGCTTCAAGCCCAATAAATCACAAAACAAAAAAAGAAATAATTATTACAGCTACATTATACCATTTTATCGGTCGAAGACAATAAGAGAACCTCTTACATAACATCATTTCCTACTACAAACACAATATTTATTCATGAAATAGTTTATCCTATTCGTTTCAATGAATGAGTAGGTTAAATGTACTTCTTTGGATTTCTCGCATTGCTAGCCGAGTTCTTGAGTCTAGTCAATACTAGAAATTCAAAGATTTAACATTTGGGAATTTACCTTTTCAGTATTTCTTGGCAGGATGTATACATACACATTCTAAAATGTGAAATCCACCAATAAGAGACCGCATAGTCGTTACCATGGTGTCACCATGGTGACATAATGTATGCAGAATGGTTTCAAAGCTTCTTAGTTAAGTCCATTCCGGAGCTTCTACCATTTCTCAGCAAACCGCGAACCAGAAGACACCTTTTCACAACCTCTCCACGTCTCTACACAGACTTAGCTCCAAACAACATGGACAACCAAACGCCTGAAGACTTGGTCCAGTTTTTAGGTTCTTTCACCGTTGTACAGTGCAGCACCCCCACGTCAGCGGTTGCACAGAGGGTGACACGGGACTACAGGTCCAGCCGCAAAAGACATCTGAGCAGCTCTGAACCTCAGCAGTCTCCGACAGCCTCTTCACTGTCTCCTCCTGCTCCCAAGAGAAGGCCTGAACCTGGTCCTTCACATGCTGCAGTGTACAGCACCCCCTCACCAGTGGATGACCAGAAGGACACCCACGACTACAGTCCAAAGTCTACGGGGTCCAGCTGTAAAAGGCATCTGAACAGCTCTGAGTCTCAGGTTGGTTCACCCACACGGCTGCCTCTAAAACAGCAGGAGCAGGGACAAGCAAGTGCCTCTGACCACCAGGGCTGTGAACAAAGGCAGGATCCACTGCAACAAGTGGTTATGCCCAGTGGACACTACAGCCAACCACAAAGTCCTCAGCCTGGGCACTACCTGCCCACCTCCAACAACGTGACAAACGGGCATCACTACCATCATCCAGTGATGCCCCAACAGCCAATGATGAGCCAGCAGTGGTGGCGCTGTGCACACTGTAATGGTCAGGCAGTCTACCACGAGGATGACTGGCACTACCCCTGTGGTCGTGTTAAAGAGGTATGGAAACATGGGCATTATATCAAAGATGATTTTATGTAGATGGCTTTTGGAAACTTTTCTGATGAGATGCTTTTGTTTGTTTAGTTGACGTCACACCACGTGATCAGTGAGGACATGCTGCGTCAGTATGCGACTATGTAAGTACTGCCACTACAAATCTGGCATTGTCAAGTTGTTGAAATCAAAATGATGAGTTATCGCATTTATTCATTTTTTATTTATTTTTCCTCTATAGAAATGGGGAAACATTGCTTGAGGTAATGCCACCTCCTCCGATACCCCTTTCCACTAGTATAGTCAGGCCTTATACTGACTATGCCACAGAGTTAACATCAAGGTAGGCAAACTTTCACAAACTGCTAAAAACCTTTCTTCTGACTCAATCTGGTTGTGTGGCTTCTAATTATTGATTTCCTTCAGGCAAGTTCCAGAAGTGCCCACAGGCCCGGTCCACAGGGGGTACTGTACACACTGCGATGGTCAGGCAGTGTACCATGAGAGTGACTGGCACTACCCCTGTGGTCGTGTAAAAGAGGTATGGAAACATGGCACTGTATTTGATGGATTCCTGGTTGGTTGGTTGGTTTGCTTACTTTTCTCATGAGATATTTTGTTTTGTCTAGTTGACGTCTCAGCATTTGATCTCTGAGGACATGCTGCGACCCTGTGACATTGAGTAAGTACTGCTACTTCAAACATGTTCAGCATTTTTTAATCAAAGATGAGTTGTTCCACTAATTGGTTGATTTATGGTTTTCCTCTACAGAGATGGAGAAATTATTTATGATGTTGTTCCTCCTCCACCTCGCCCCATCACTGACTGCGTCATGGACGCAACACCGAGGTACGCAGACCTTCACATATTTTGTGTAATTGATTAATAATCATGATTGTTCTCTTTAGTTATGGAGTTATCGTATCTAACTGTGCACTTACCTGATTTAGGCAAGTTCCAAAGGCGTCCCAACCCCCGAAAAAACCAAAGCGAACCATCAACCCGGAGACCTTGGAGATACCCACTGGTTTCACCAGGTTCAGGGACCAGAACTGGTTCAAATTTCGGAAACAGCTGGGAACCACAGATTCAAAAGTTATTGGTGAAGCGCTGCAAGAACATGTAAGATTTCACCTCCACTCATCCAAGTTACTACTGACCATGTTCTGAAGATTCTGGAGGAATATGTCGAATACTAATGTGTTTTATTTCTCTACAGTGGGGGGAAATGTACGCAGCCGATAGATTCAAGTATGAGAAACAGGCCCGAACAGCAAGATCCGTTGCTCGTCAGATAGATCCTGAACTGTGTCCCTCGTCTCCACCGATGGACCGTGAGGTACGTGCAGTAGATGCAGTTATACTAATACTATATACTGAATATACTAAACCGAACAAGAGTATGTGCTGATATCACATGTTCTTCTGTTTATCCATTCCAGATTTATCTTCTCAGCATCTCCAAGCGTAAAAGACGCAGACTGGGTAAGACGATTTTCTATCAAAACAGTTCACTTTGAATTTACAGTATTCATCATTGTCTGTTTTTATTTTTACAGAGAAACAAATGAGGCTTGAGAACAACACGCAAATGCAGAACGAGAAAAAAGCGCAGGGTAAGAAAAAAAAGGAGAAGTCACAGAAGAATAAAGAATAAGAAAGACGAGAATCAGGAGAAGAAAAAAAGGTCTCGTCTCAGCTCTCATGTCTCTCATCGGACGAGGGCACCGGTGATTTTACTGAAGTGGCGTAGATCAATACATTTTGGCCCCTATCCAGAGGCCATTTAAAAATAAAATCTATGCACACATGAATTTTGGTTAGAATTTAGTGTCTTTGCTATTTAAACTTGTATTAGTTACTGTGTATTACAAACACTCAGATGAACTTGTTTCTAGAGTAAAATAATAAATGTACTTGTTTTAAAATGCAAATACAAGCAATCTTTCTGTGACATATTTTGCACGTCTGTTAACAGTTAAAAGGTATATCCATTTACGACCTTGTATGTACGGTATGCTAAATTAGTTTAAGTCCACCTTCCCCAGTTTAGATATACAGGGAAGCTCCTTTGTAAGACATGCATGCACCTGCTGTGTGGAGCTTCACTATTCTGATATTAGATAAAGGGCTTCTTTCAACTTTCGACCTGGAATCACTTCTTTCACCATTACACTGTACCTTTACTTTATTTGGGCAATGGTTTGTGTTTGTTTTAAAGTATTTCAATTATGAGATAATCAAATTAAATGTATGCTTGATCTTGTTTGATATGTACCGATAATGTTGTTGTTTTCTAGCGTACAACCTTCATTTATATTTATATATATAGTTATATTTAATGAGTATTTTGGCCTATATTTTTATTGGTTCATGTTATATCAATTTAGTCTTTAGTTTGGTTTTCAGCTGTTTGTTGTCAGAGGAGCAAAAGGATGCTTACAACAGCGTTCTATGCCCCTCCAGAGCAACCAGGTCCTCATTCCCTCATGCCTTATACTGCTTCTCGTCAGGATGAGACCACAAGAGCCAGCGTTCAGCAGCTGCAGTCACTCAACATCCAGACCAAGTCTGTAACAAATAATGACCAGCTACCTACAGCACTCGGGTTCTCTTGCTTTCTATCATCACCAGCTGCAGTCGATAAGGTCAGCCAGTGGAACGCAGCACCCCAAGTAAGCATCCAACCCAGCTTTCCAGTTGTGTGTGGAGGCTTCTCATCACCTGGCCCAAGTGGATACAGCATCCAAGAACAGTCATACCTTGCAGCCTATACGGTTCAGCCAGTTAACAGTCCAATATATCAGCAGCGGCCTACTATGCTGCCAGTTACATCGCCTTTCATTCCTTTTTGTTCTGCACAACCATACCAAGCTTTGACGCCATTGGGCCACAGCCAGAGTCAATGTGGCACCCACACCCATACAGCAATGTTGACTTCAAACCCAGAGTTTGGAGCACACCCAAGGCAGCTACTGCCCACAGTAACAAGTGCAATTATGCCACACGTCTCGATGACAGCCTTCTACCAGCCTGCCGATGAAGTGATCCAACTTGTGCCTGCCACTGTGAGTATGGTGGCACAACAGCATCTATGCCAGTCCAGTAACAGGCCACATCAGTTGGCCCAGCCTTTCCAGTGCAACAACCTACACCAACTGTAACAACATCAGTGTACCAGCCCCAAGCTCTACTCACACAGGTCCCAAAAATACGTACCAAATACGTTCATGGATGTACGCAATAATAGATCATTCACACAAAATCATTTCATTAATTGTAATACTAGTCATGTTGTACATCGTCATTGTTGTCCTTGTCCAGAAGGTTTTTTCTATATTGGCCGCACTAAAAGGAGCATAATTTTTTAACTAAGACCAGTCATGGTCGAAACATGTTGTATACTTTAAGTATACTTTTTTGTATAAATACTATGAGAAGCCTATACTTATTTGGAAAAGTATTTCGTTTTGATGCAAGCTTTAGAATTGATTAGTAGCTGGGTATACATTTTTTGACAACCCTAGACCAACTCTTTAGGTTAAGATACAACATTGCTGGGTTTCAGATGACATTATAACATTCTGTGATCCACTACCACTCATATTATATCTTGTCTTCTTAGGCTCTTCTCTCATCATACCAGCTAGCTTTAAAGGTGCACTGTGTGTAACTTTTCTGGTAGAGGGCCCGCCAGTTACTTGTCGTCATGGAGATGTTATTGCTTTACCTCCAATATCCCAAAGTATGCCATTAAACTTTTCAAGCTCCCTAGAAACAAGCAGGAGAGACCACCAGGGAAATTTACAGGTGAGATCTGTGAAGAGGTGACCCCACTCACAGAAAGAATACATGTTTTTAAAGGTATTTTAAATACAAAAAAATACTGCGGAATGTTGGATGCACTTGAGCGGTGCACATTTTGAAATTGTCAGTGCTGCAACAACTTGAGATTTTGTTTGATATGACAATACAGAGTAAAAATTTGGGTGAAGAGTGGGGAAGACAGTCACATTCTTTCACTTGCCTGTGGTGCTTCAAGCCCAATAAATCACAAAACAAAAAAAGAAATAATTATTACAGCTACATTATACCATTTTATCGGTCGAAGACAATAAGAGAACCTCTTACATAACATCATTTCCTACTACAAACACAATATTTATTCATGAAATAGTTTATCCTATTCGTTTCAATGAATGAGTAGGTTAAATGTACTTCTTTGGATTTCTCGCATTGCTAGCCGAGTTCTTGAGTCTAGTCAATACTAGAAATTCAAAGATTTAACATTTGGGAATTTACCTTTTCAGTATTTCTTGGCAGGATGTATACATACACATTCTAAAATGTGAAATCCACCAATAAGAGACCGCATAGTCGTTACCATGGTGTCACCATGGTGACATAATGTATGCAGAATGGTTTCAAAGCTTCTTAGTTAAGTCCATTCCGGAGCTTCTACCATTTCTCAGCAAACCGCGAACCAGAAGACACCTTTTCACAACCTCTCCACGTCTCTACACAGACTTAGCTCCAAACAACATGGACAACCAAACGCCTGAAGACTTGGTCCAGTTTTTAGGTTCTTTCACCGTTGTACAGTGCAGCACCCCCACGTCAGCGGTTGCACAGAGGGTGACACGGGACTACAGGTCCAGCCGCAAAAGACATCTGAGCAGCTCTGAACCTCAGCAGTCTCCGACAGCCTCTTCACTGTCTCCTCCTGCTCCCAAGAGAAGGCCTGAACCTGGTCCTTCACATGCTGCAGTGTACAGCACCCCCTCACCAGTGGATGACCAGAAGGACACCCACGACTACAGTCCAAAGTCTACGGGGTCCAGCTGTAAAAGGCATCTGAACAGCTCTGAGTCTCAGGTTGGTTCACCCACACGGCTGCCTCTAAAACAGCAGGAGCAGGGACAAGCAAGTGCCTCTGACCACCAGGGCTGTGAACAAAGGCAGGATCCACTGCAACAAGTGGTTATGCCCAGTGGACACTACAGCCAACCACAAAGTCCTCAGCCTGGGCACTACCTGCCCACCTCCAACAACGTGACAAACGGGCATCACTACCATCATCCAGTGATGCCCCAACAGCCAATGATGAGCCAGCAGTGGTGGCGCTGTGCACACTGTAATGGTCAGGCAGTCTACCACGAGGATGACTGGCACTACCCCTGTGGTCGTGTTAAAGAGGTATGGAAACATGGGCATTATATCAAAGATGATTTTATGTAGATGGCTTTTGGAAACTTTTCTGATGAGATGCTTTTGTTTGTTTAGTTGACGTCACACCACGTGATCAGTGAGGACATGCTGCGTCAGTATGCGACTATGTAAGTACTGCCACTACAAATCTGGCATTGTCAAGTTGTTGAAATCAAAATGATGAGTTATCGCATTTATTCATTTTTTATTTATTTTTCCTCTATAGAAATGGGGAAACATTGCTTGAGGTAATGCCACCTCCTCCGATACCCCTTTCCACTAGTATAGTCAGGCCTTATACTGACTATGCCACAGAGTTAACATCAAGGTAGGCAAACTTTCACAAACTGCTAAAAACCTTTCTTCTGACTCAATCTGGTTGTGTGGCTTCTAATTATTGATTTCCTTCAGGCAAGTTCCAGAAGTGCCCACAGGCCCGGTCCACAGGGGGTACTGTACACACTGCGATGGTCAGGCAGTGTACCATGAGAGTGACTGGCACTACCCCTGTGGCCGTGTAAAAGAGGTATGGAAACATGGCACTGTATTTGATGGATTCCTGGTTGGTTGGTTGGTTTGCTTACTTTTCTCATGAGATATTTTGTTTTGTCTAGTTGACGTCTCAGCATTTGATCTCTGAGGACATGCTGCGACCCTGTGACATTGAGTAAGTACTGCTACTTCAAACATGTTCAGCATTTTTTAATCAAAGATGAGTTGTTCCACTAATTGGTTGATTTATGGTTTTCCTCTACAGAGATGGAGAAATTATTTATGATGTTGTTCCTCCTCCACCTCGCCCCATCACTGACTGCGTCATGGACGCAACACCGAGGTACGCAGACCTTCACATATTTTGTGTAATTGATTAATAATCATGATTGTTCTCTTTAGTTATGGAGTTATCGTATCTAACTGTGCACTTACCTGATTTAGGCAAGTTCCAAAGGCGTCCCAACCCCCGAAAAAACCAAAGCGAACCATCAACCCGGAGACCTTGGAGATACCCACTGGTTTCACCAGGTTCAGGGACCAGAACTGGTTCAAATTTCGGAAACAGCTGGGAACCACAGATTCAAAAGTTATTGGTGAAGCGCTGCAAGAACATGTAAGATTTCACCTCCACTCATCCAAGTTACTACTGACCATGTTCTGAAGATTCTGGAGGAATATGTCGAATACTAATGTGTTTTATTTCTCTACAGTGGGGGGAAATGTACGCAGCCGATAGATTCAAGTATGAGAAACAGGCCCGAACAGCAAGATCCGTTGCTCGTCAGATAGATCCTGAACTGTGTCCCTCGTCTCCACCGATGGACCGTGAGGTACGTGCAGTAGATGCAGTTATACTAATACTATATACTGAATATACTAAACCGAACAAGAGTATGTGCTGATATCACATGTTCTTCTGTTTATCCATTCCAGATTTATCTTCTCAGCATCTCCAAGCGTAAAAGACGCAGACTGGGTAAGACGATTTTCTATCAAAACAGTTCACTTTGAATTTACAGTATTCATCATTGTCTGTTTTTATTTTTACAGAGAAACAAATGAGGCTTGAGAACAACACGCAAATGCAGAACGAGAAAAAAGCGCAGGGTAAGAAAAAAAAGGAGAAGTCACAGAAGAATAAAGAATAAGAAAGACGAGAATCAGGAGAAGAAAAAAAGGTCTCGTCTCAGCTCTCATGTCTCTCATCGGACGAGGGCACCGGTGATTTTACTGAAGTGGCGTAGATCAATACATTTTGGCCCCTATCCAGAGGCCATTTAAAAATAAAATCTATGCACACATGAATTTTGGTTAGAATTTAGTGTCTTTGCTATTTAAACTTGTATTAGTTACTGTGTATTACAAACACTCAGATGAACTTGTTTCTAGAGTAAAATAATAAATGTACTTGTTTTAAAATGCAAATACAAGCAATCTTTCTGTGACATATTTTGCACGTCTGTTAACAGTTAAAAGGTATATCCATTTACGACCTTGTATGTACGGTATGCTAAATTAGTTTAAGTCCACCTTCCCCAGTTTAGATATACAGGGAAGCTCCTTTGTAAGACATGCATGCACCTGCTGTGTGGAGCTTCACTATTCTGATATTAGATAAAGGGCTTCTTTCAACTTTCGACCTGGAATCACTTCTTTCACCATTACACTGTACCTTTACTTTATTTGGGCAATGGTTTGTGTTTGTTTTAAAGTATTTCAATTATGAGATTATCAAATTAAATGTATGCTTGATCTTATTTGATATGTACCGATAATGTTGTTGTTTTCTAGCGTACAACCTTCATTTATATTTATATATATAGTTATATTTAATGAGTATTTGGGCCTATATTTTTATTGGTTCATGTTATATCAATTTAGTCTTTAGTTTGGTTTTCAGCTGTTTGTTGTCAGAGGAGCAAAAGGATGCTTACAACAGCTTTCTATGCCCCTCCAGAGCAACCAGGTCCTCATTCCCTCATGCCTTATACTGCTTCTCGTCAGGATGAGACCACAAGAGCCAGCGTTCAGCAGCTGCAGTCACTCAACATCCAGACCAAGTCTGTAACAAATAATGACCAGCTACCTACAGCACTCGGGTTCTCTTGCTTTCTATCATCACCAGCTGCAGTCGATAAGGTCAGCCAGTGGAACGCAGCACCCCAAATAAGCATCCAACCCAGCTTTCCAGTTGTGTGTGGAGGCTTCTCATCACCTGGCCCAAGTGGATACAGCATCCAAGAACAGTCATACCTTGCAGCCTATACGGTTCAGCCAGTTAACAGTCCAATATATCAGCAGCGGCCTACTATGCTGCCAGTTACATCGCCTTTCATTCCTTCTTGTTCTGCACAACCATACCAAGCTTTGACGCCATTGGGCCACAGCCAGAGTCAATGTGGCACCCAGACCCATACAGCAATGTTGACTTCAAACCCAGAGTTTGGAGCACACCCAAGGCAGCTACTGCCCACAGTAACAAGTGCAATTATGCCACACGTCTCGATGACAGCCTTCTACCAGCCTGCCGATGAAGTGATCCAACTTGTGCCTGCCACTGTGAGTATGGTGGCACAACAGCATCTATGCCAGTCCAGTACCAGGCCACATCAGTTGGCCCAGCCTTTCCAGTGCAACAACCTACACCAACTGTAACAACATCAGTGTACCAGCCCCAAGCTCTACTCACACAGGTCCCAAAAATACGTACCAAATACGTTCATGGATGTACGCAATAATAGATCATTCACACAAAATCATTTCATTAATTGTAATACTACTCATGTTGTACATCGTCATTGTTGTCCTTGTCCAGAAGGTTTTTTCTATATTGGCCGCACTAAAAGGAGCATAATTTTTTAACTAAGACCAGTCATGGTCGAAACATGTTGTATACTTCAAGTATACTTTTTTGTATAAATACTATGAGAAGCCTATACTTATTTGGAAAAGTATTTCGTTTTGATGCAAGCTTTAGAATTGATTAGTATCTGGGTATACATTTTTTGACAACCCTAGACCAACTCTTTTTGCCTGGAAATCCAGAAGGATATCTCTCTGTATTTGTAATACAGCTCCATATCCGTCTGGTCCCCGTCTCCTCCGCCCTGTTTGAAATGCCCGGTTCGACATGGTCGTGCAATCTGATTCGTTCATTGAAGTGACGCATCCTTTGCCGGCAACGTCACTCTTAGGCGGCGGAAGTTCCCCTCAGTTTTGAATCAAGATGGCGCACTGGAGAGCTGAAAGTTTCTTCCATTCAGCTTTCAAATCTTAAATGGTCTTAAATTACCAAAAACGCATAGAGTCATTAAAACCACAGCAGCTGACAGCTCTAGAGGCCTTTCTTTCTTTTTTTTTTTTTTTTTTTTTTAAGATGTTTTCGCATTGCTTCCTACCGGCTTTGGGAAAAGCTTAATCTGTCAAACAGCTCCATTTGTTGGAACATCCCGTTGTAGTCGCCGTGTCTCCTCTGCACTCATGGAGCAGCAGGTAACAGAGTCCTCTAAGCTCGGAGTTATCGCCATGCAGATTGGAGTCAATAGCGATGAGGAGATTTTCAGCGGAAAAGCGGAGTTACTGTTGGGCTGTTAAATGACAAATGGAGGCGCTTGCTGTGTAACATCAAGGAGCTTGTTGGAATTGTGGTGGATGAGGTTCATCTCACATACAAATGGTAAGGTATTACTTTGTTATACAGCGTAACTAACTGCGTTCATGTGGTGCTCGCGTTTCCGAGATGAGAAGTCTGGGTTAGCTTATGGCTCGTTTGCATTCACGTGCTTTTATCTCAGAAAGTCGGGATTTAGACGTCACCGGGTGTCTTAATGTATTTGTGTAGCACATTTAAAAACACCCACAGTTGACCAAAGTGCTTAACATACAACAATAACCCCAGATGTGGCAGTATGTTTTGTTGTTAGCCTCCTCAAAAGCTAAACCTTATTTGTTTACTTAAACATGAGCTACATATCGTTAACAGCTGCATACAGCATTGTTGTTAGCCTCTTCAAAAGCTAAACGTTATTTGTTTATTTTAACGTGAGCTACTTAACATAAAGAGCTATATCGGTAATTAGCTTCATTATGTTTATACAGTAGTGTGGGTCTTGCGCAGATCTGTTGCTCTTATGATATGGGCATTGGGTAACTGTCATTAAACCCCTAAATGTAGTAGCGTTTAGTCAAAGTGATTAAGGTAAAAGACAAATGATTCTCCATATACTGTGTGACGTAAACACACTGCTGTCAACTCAGGAAAAAAACATTTTCCGTGGACCACATGAGCGCAGAAGCTACAAGTTGATGAGTTATGTAATGTAATAAAGTTATGTAGAGTGTATCGCTGCTTGGCTACAATTCATTTACTATGCAGATCTGTTGTACTCATGTTTTTTTTTTAACTTTTTTCCTACCAGTGGACTGGCTGACAAAGGAAAAAGTGCCTTCAGGGAGTGCTTTGCAAGAGTAGGCAAATTCCAGGCAAAGCAGGTTGGTATTCAATTCATTTTTTACTCTTTCAGAACCTATAATGTTTTGTTTTGATGTTTTTGTTTGTGTTGTCTCACAGGTACCCCTATAATGGCCCTAACTGCCTCTGCTGATGTCCAGTCAAGAGACAGAGTGATAAGGCAGCTTCATCTGGAAAAGGCGGTCACTGTGACTGAAAGCCCAAACCGGACCAACATCAGACTTGGACAGATTCCTGTATCAGGACCTCAGCTGGACTGTATGGACTGGATAGTACAGGAAGTCAAAGACATATCTCCAAACATATCTCATGTTGTTATTTACGGTGTTCCAGAGGATGTGCAAGCCATTGTGCAGGAGATGGGTAGGGCAGGCAGAGATGGTAAACACATGCAGTTTTCATGTCATGGAGCTGCTAAATACAAAACGGCTTTGTACAGTCATTTTGACTTGAGTATACCACAGCAATTATACCAGGTCATCTGTGTTGCACCTACTGTCACACAGTATGCCAATGTCACCCAGAAGGTTGTCAGGAGACCACCCCAGTGTATGAACTGCCTCAAAGTGGTGTTTCTGCGCATCTTGTCAGAAGAGAGGTGACATATGAAGACAAGTTGCTCTTACAGAACCTCTTGGAGCAATTTCAGAACACATTAGTTTTGGACACATAACAATTGTACACCAGCAAAACACCTTGTACTAGGATTGGCTTTGAACTAATTGTATTTGTTTGTATGACACTAAAAATAAACAGTGTTTTGAGAAATGCCTTTTACAGATTTTTATTAAATAGCACACCAAGGAGGTACTGTAATCAAAGTAAATAATTATTGTCACTGCAACACATTCAATGCATGAATTACATGTTGCTGCTGTAAAACAGTGTGGTAAATGTGTACATATGTCTGTGGAGCGTAGCAACATTTACTCAGAATACTCATGTGGAATGTAATGTACCACAACCCTGGAAAGATGCTTGAAAACCTCAAGATCATATATACCAATGTCCACATGTGGCCTTACATTACTGAGGTGGTTTGTTTCGACATGATCTTCTACAGCGATATGATGAATTCAGTGAAGGGATTTATTGTTTATCAGTGAGGACTGCTGGTGTGCCTTCATGAAGAAGTCCATATTATCAAATATCATGGAGTATGTGGATGGCGCCTGAAGCTGTATGGTAGCATGTGGAACATTCACATCTGCAGCTTCCGAGACAGCAAATGGGCTGAAGATGAAGGAGTCTGCTTTGAGGATTGTCATCTGTAGAATAAAGTATGATCAAGCAAATTACAAATTCATTCACATACAAACAATAAAGTAGTATTTGTTTATTTAGTTTTTTGTCATATTTTAGTGAAATAGTATCTCACCTTCATTCACACTGGGCATGTCCTCAGAGAGCCCTCCTGCCCCAGAGGTCAGGTAAAGTTCAGTGGAGACTTAGAGCTCCTGTAGTCTCTCTCCACACATGGCTACTAACTCCTTTTGTTTGCCGATTGCATGCTGGTATGATGTTTTGATGGCCATTTTGCTTAACATCTTAAAGGCAGCCTTTTTAGTGCCTCCATGCTGCAGTATACTATTTAGATAATAAGCAAAGGCTGACATCCGAGGCGCTCTTCCTCGTAGTGCTGTACAAAGTGCAGTGCAAGCAGCTGGTAGACTTTTGCTGTTGACTGATTGGAAAATGGACAGCAAAAAATGAGACATGTTTTTAAGGTCCACAAGGAGATTCTCTGGTGTAGTTTTCCACAGCATAAATTTTTTGTTTGGGTTTGAGAGACAGTCACTTTCTTCACTAATGATAAGGTGAATCTTTTATTTTATTTAAAGTTCTTTATAAGCTGAAATCAAGTTGGCTGCAGTTTTCAACTTTTTATTAGTTATGTTCTTAATGATCCCAGCTTCAGACGGAGAGGAAACCTTGACAACAGTTTTGCTTGTGTTCTCAGTAATGACCTGTGAAATAGAAGACACAATGTTCATAAATGTTAAAGAATATAGGATGTGACTTACAATTAATAACCATTTGTTAAAAAGACCATCTACTGATGCATCAAGGCTGTGGGGGGTGGGGGAGAAGATACATCTTTCAACTCAGTCAATACCCGTATCATCCTAATTTTCTCTTTATTACTGTGCAAATAGATCGGGAATGTGTTATAACACATCGATTAACAGCAATGTATGTGTCAACTTGTAAACGAACGGGCATTTAAAAAAGCACAACGTAGTTTTATAGGTTAATTACTTTAATTCTACAGAGTGACAAATGCCTTGATCCGTAAGAAGTAACACATTAGTGAATTGGGTTCTTCCATGTCTCTAATGTTTACTTAGTTATAGCCTACAGACTTAGCACTCAGTAAAGCGTTTAGCAATAGCACGCTTACCTGTGTGATGCTTCGCCTTGTTGCGGACTGAGTGGGGGGAGGACTACGCCGGATCTTCTTCAGTGCTCTTGGAGTTTTAGAAGGAGTTGAGCGTTCTCGTTTGTCACCAGGTCCAGATGAATCCTCTGTTATTGTTTCAGTAGTGAGAGTTTCCACGTCTTGTTGCCATTTGCGAAAAATGGTTAGGTTCCATTCCAAGCGCCCGACAATCCTTACACAAGGCTTGCACACTCTAATCGATCTATTTAACTCAAGTCTTAATGCAAGACCCAAGTTCACAAGGCGTTGCAACAACGGTGAGCTTCGTGACTTATAAAAGTTTCCAGTTACACCACGTCTCATGTTTTTACCGCAACAACGACACACGTCATTTACAACGATCTCTGTAGCGCTAGCCATGTTGAATTAGCTCTCCGTTCTTTGCTACTGTTTATTTACTTTCCCCCTGTAGATTTTCGTGTCGCGTTGCCGACGTCACGTCCGCCCTTTTCTGATTGGTTCACTTCGCTGCCCGTTAGTTCTTCTCTGATTGGTTTATTTTGCTGTCCGTTTGCTCATTGTTGCCCGCCCAGGAAAATTTGCTGGACCACCAGTGACCAGACTCAGCCGCTGGTACAGCGATGAGTCTGGATTTTTCCAGGCAACAACTCTTTAGGTTAAGATACAACATTGCTGGGTTTCAGATGACATTATAACATTCTGTGATCCACTACCACTCATATTATATCTTGTCTTCTTAGGCTCTTCTCTCATCATACCAGCTAGCTTTAAAGGTGCACTGTGTGTAACTTTTCTGGTAGAGGGCCCGCCAGTTACTTGTCGTCATGGAGATGTTATTGCTTTACCTCCAATATCCCAAAGTATGCCATTAAACTTTTCAAGCTCCCTAGAAACAAGCAGGAGAGACCACCAGGGAAATTTACAGGTGAGATCTGTGAAGAGGTGACCCCACTCACAGAAAGAATACATGTTTTTAAAGGTATTTTAAATACAAAAAAATACTGCGGAATGTTGGATGCACTTGAGCGGTGCACATTTTGAAATTGTCAGTGCTGCAACAACTTGAGATTTTGTTTGATATGACAATACAGAGTAAAAATTTGGGTGAAGAGTGGGGAAGACAGTCACATTCTTTCACTTGCCTGTGGTGCTTCAAGCCCAATAAATCACAAAACAAAAAAAGAAATAATTATTACAGCTACATTATACCATTTTATCGGTCGAAGACAATAAGAGAACCTCTTACATAACATCATTTCCTACTACAAACACAATATTTATTCATGAAATAGTTTATCCTATTCGTTTCAATGAATGAGTAGGTTAAATGTACTTCTTTGGATTTCTCGCATTGCTAGCCGAGTTCTTGAGTCTAGTCAATACTAGAAATTCAAAGATTTAACATTTGGGAATTTACCTTTTCAGTATTTCTTGGCAGGATGTATACATACACATTCTAAAATGTGAAATCCACCAATAAGAGACCGCATAGTCGTTACCATGGTGTCACCATGGTGACATAATGTATGCAGAATGGTTTCAAAGCTTCTTAGTTAAGTCCATTCCGGAGCTTCTACCATTTCTCAGCAAACCGCGAACCAGAAGACACCTTTTCACAACCTCTCCACGTCTCTACACAGACTTAGCTCCAAACAACATGGACAACCAAACGCCTGAAGACTTGGTCCAGTTTTTAGGTTCTTTCACCGTTGTACAGTGCAGCACCCCCACGTCAGCGGTTGCACAGAGGGTGACACGGGACTACAGGTCCAGCCGCAAAAGACATCTGAGCAGCTCTGAACCTCAGCAGTCTCCAACAGTCTCTTCACTGTCTCCTCCTGCTCCCAAGAGAAGGCCTGAACCTGGTCCTTCACATGCTGTAGTGTACAGCACCCCCTCACCAGTGGATGACCAGAAGGACACCCACGACTACAGTCCAAAGTCTACGGGGTCCAGCTGTAAAAGGCATCTGAACAGCTCTGAGTCTCAGGTTGGTTCACCCACACGGCTGCCTCTAAAACAGCAGGAGCAGGGACAAGCAAGTGCCTCTGACCACCAGGGCTGTGAACAAAGGCAGGATCCACTGCAACAAGTGGTTATGCCCAGTGGACACTACAGCCAACCACAAAGTCCTCAGCCTGGGCACTACCTGCCCACCGCCAACAACGTGACAAACGGGCATCACTACCATCATCCAATGATGCCCCAACAGCCAATGATGAGCCAGCAGTGGTGGCGCTGTGCACACTGTAATGGTCAGGCAGTCTACCACGAGGATGACTGGCACTACCCCTGTGGTCGTGTTAAAGAGGTATGGAAACATGGGCATTATATCAAAGATGATTTTATGTAGATGGCTTTTGGAAACTTTTCTGATGAGATGCTTTTGTTTGTTTAGTTGACGTCACACCACGTGATCAGTGAGGACATGCTGCGTCAGTATGCGACTATGTAAGTACTGCCACTACAAATCTGGCATTGTCAAGTTGTTGAAATCAAAATGATGAGTTATCGCATTTATTCATTTTTTATTTATTTTTCCTCTATAGAAATGGGGAAACATTGCTTGAGGTAATGCCACCTCCTCCGATACCCCTTTCCACTAGTATAGTCAGGCCTTACACTGACTATGCCACGGAGTTAACATCAAGGTAGGCAAACTTTCACAAACTGCTAAAAACCTTTCTTCTGACTCAATCTGGTTGTGTGGCTTCTAATTATTGATTTCCTTCAGGCAAGTTCCAGAAGTGCCCACAGGCCCGGTCCACAGGGGGTACTGTACACACTGCGATGGTCAGGCAGTGTACCATGAGAGTGACTGGCACTACCCCTGTGGTCGTGTAAAAGAGGTATGGAAACATGGCACTGTATTTGATGGATTCCTGGTTGGTTGGTTGGTTTGCTTACTTTTCTCATGAGATATTTTGTTTTGTCTAGTTGACGTCTCAGCATTTGATCTCTGAGGACATGCTGCGACCCTGTGACATTGAGTAAGTACTGCTACTTCAAACATGTTCAGCATTTTTTAATCAAAGATGAGTTGTTCCACTAATTGGTTGATTTATGGTTTTCCTCTACAGAGATGGAGAAATTATTTATGATGTTGTTCCTCCTCCACCTCGCCCCATCACTGACTGCGTCATGGACGCAACACCGAGGTACGCAGACCTTCACATATTTTGTGTAATTGATTAATAATCATGATTGTTCTCTTTAGTTATGGAGTTATCGTATCTAACTGTGCACTTACCTGATTTAGGCAAGTTCCAAAGGCGTCCCAACCCCCGAAAAAACCAAAGCGAACCATCAACCCGGAGACCTTGGAGATACCCACTGGGTTCACCAGGTTCAGGGACCAGAACTGGTTCAAATTTCGGAAACAGCTGGGAACCACAGATTCAAAAGTTATTGGTGAAGCGCTGCAAGAACATGTAAGATTTCACCTCCACTCATCCAAGTTACTACTGACCATGTTCTGAAGATTCTGGAGGAATATGTCGAATACTAATGTGTTTTATTTCTCTACAGTGGGGGGAAATGTACGCAGCCGATAGATTCAAGTATGAGAAACAGGCCCGAACAGCAAGATCCGTTGCTCGTCAGATAGATCCTGAACTGTGTCCCTCGTCTCCACCGATGGACCGTGAGGTACGTGCAGTAGATGCAGTTATACTAATACTATATACTGAATATACTAAACCGAACAAGAGTATGTGCTGATATCACATGTTCTTCTGTTTATCCATTCCAGATTTATCTTCTCAGCATCTCCAAGCGTAAAAGACGCAGACTGGGTAAGACGATTTTCTATCAAAACAATTCACTTTGAATTTACAGTATTCATCATTGTCTGTTTTTATTTTTACAGAGAAACAAATGAGGCTTGAGAACAATACGCAAATGCAGAACGAGAAAAAAGCGCAGGATAAGAAAAAGAAGGAGAAGACACAGAAGAATAAAGAATAAGATAGACGAGAATCAGGAGAAGAAAAAAAGGTCTCGTCTCAGCTCTCATGTCTCTCATCGGACGAGGGCACCGGTGATTTTACTGAAGTGGCGTAGATCAATACATTTTGGCCCCTATCCAGAGGCCATTTAAAAATAAAATCTATGCACACATGAATTTTGGTTAGAATTTAGTGTCTTTGCTATTTAAACTTGTGTTAGTTACTGTGTATTACAAACACTCAGATGAACTTGTTTCTAGAGTAAAATAATAAATGTACTTGTTTTAAAATGCAAATACAAGCAATCTTTCTGTGACATATTTTGCACGTCTGTTAACAGTTAAAAGATATATCCATTTACGACCTTGTATGTACGGTATGCTAAATTAGTTTAAGTCCACCTTCCCCAGTTTAGATATACAGGGAAGCTCCTTTGTAAGACATGCATGCACCTGCTGTGTGGAGCTTCACTATTCTGATATTAGATAAAGGGCTTCTTTCAACTTTCTTTTACAAAAGAGAATTGAAATTGGGCCTAAGTCATGTTATAATGTTGTTATTTCATCAAAAACACACATGGAGTTGTTTTGTTTCATTCACACGTTTGAGTAACTCTTTATTACTAATCTGTCTACATCTCCAAAGCTCAAAATGCTCTGTTCTGTAGAGCCTGGAAATTACAGATCAGAAATTATCCAGATGATTCTAGTGAAGGTGTGTGGAGTTTAAAAACACAATGAAGCACTTCCTGTATTATCTTTATTGGTGAAATGTACGGTTACCATAGTGATAGAATGCACACATTAGCACAGACCAAAACGTTTTAAGTTGAATCTGAAAGTCTGATAACTCTGAAAACTCTGTGACTGTAATTTTACTTATGAGAGACTTGTTTAAGCGCACAAAACATCTTACCTGTTCTTGGTTTGTTGTAGTCCTGGTTTAGTTCTGGTCTAGTCCAGCTTTAGTTCCAGTTTAGTCTCAGTTTTCTTGTGAATGCTCTCTGAAGGAGTTTTACGCAGCGCACCTTTTACAAGAATGTATTATTACAGAGATTTTAGACTTCCTCACATTTTGCCATTTCCAAATTTAGTTTTACACTTAGACTGGCAGTAGACCAGGACTTAAGCAGGATCTAACCAGGTCTACATCAGGACTAAACTGGACATCAGGACTAAATAACTACGCTATTTTCTGTTGTATGTTATAATGTTGTTTCCTCATCACAAACAGACCTGGAGTTGTGTTTTGAACCAGCGTTTTCTCGTCAGATTAAGTCTAACTTGAGTAACAGATCTTCTAACAGAGTGAGTAGTGCTTACAGTTAGCTTCACAGTTCCACACATTTCCATAGTTTAAAAGTGAGCTGGACAACAGGTCAGAATTTTATGGATGAATTTGCCTGTCAAAATGTCCTGCTTTATGGTTCATATCTCTGTAATTACTGGGCCCATCCACATAAAACAAAAACTGATAAAACTTCAACTTCTTCTCTAGTATAAATGAAACAAAGTGAAGTTATTTCTTCACGATAGCTTCAGAAAGTGGTGCCATTATTCAACCCCAAAAACGTGGTTGTCATTTGAGAGGACTTTAAGCCATAATATTACTATAGTAATAGTTTTGAGGCCTGTCCCATGGAAATAATAATAAGTTTCAAATTCTGTGGTTGACGTTTGGATATTTCTTTCAAAAAACACAAATATTCCATAGTTATAGGACCATCCATCTGAAATCAAGACACTGATCATTTCTAGAACGTGAGCACAACCTCTTTTAAATGTTAGTTTCATTATTATTTCATCAGTTTAAAGGTGCATTTGTGTTACTTTTCTGGTGGAGGGTCTGTCAAATGCTTTTCTCTGTGGAGATGTTATTGCTTTGTCTGGAATGTTCTACAGTATGGCTTTAAACCTTTCTATCTTCATGGAGACCAAACCAGACCAGGTTACAGGTCAGATCTGTGGAGAGGAAACCCCAGTCACAGTCAGAATGTCTGTTTTTCTGTGTATTTTTGAGCTATAAAACCACCTGTAATTGGGTAAATGTAAAGTAGAGCTGTTTAATGTCATACTGTGGAACATTTTAGGCAGAGCAATGACATATCCATGGAAACAAGCAGGTGAAGGACTCCTAACTAAAAAGTTACACAATGCACCTTTCACTTACTACAACAGTACTAATACATAAACCACGTCCAATAGTTTAGTTGCATTTTGATCAATTTTACTTTCTTAAATAAGCGTGACCACTACTGTAATTCCTCCTAAACAATATTAGTCAAAGTAGCAATAACATGACATTTTGGGCAGCTGTACATTTTGTACATGGAGCAATTTTGGACCAGCCTCCTGCTTCTTTCCAACAACCACATGTAGAGCCTTTAAAGTTTGAATGCATTAAAAGTTCCACGCTGGGCTTTCTTTTGAACAGCTGGAAATCTTGCATACTTTGTACCATTGTATACATTTTATAATAAAGACCACTTACATTTAAAAGACTTTTTTCGACCTGATGAGAAAAAGCAAAAAATCTATAATAATAATAATAATAATAATAATAATAATAATAATAATAATGCATCAGTTTTATATAGAGCTTTTCTGGACACTCAAAGACGCTTTACAGAGCATTATTTATTCACTCCACACACCACTTTCATATGAGGCAATGTGGGTGAAGTGCCTTGCCTAAGGACACCACCACTGTGCACCTGATTTTCCCAGCGGTCTCCCATCCAAGTACTACCCAGGCCCGGCCCTGCTGAGCTGCGGGATCAGGCTTTGACAAGGAGGTATGGCCATAAAAGCTGATCAGCTACAAGTTCAGTGTGAAAATGGTGACTGTAGTTTTAGAGTATGTGGTTAAATGTGTACAGGCAGTGCTGGGAAGTAACTGAATACATGTACTGAGAAATACATGTACTGAGAATACATGTTCTGAATGCTAATTTTGAGTATCTGTATGCTGGTGCAGTTACTTTTTCATTTGGTGGTATTCAGAGTACAGTTACTTTACTAAAATCAAAGGAATACATTATGGTATTTGATGTAATTTAGGCTTCAAACTGCACAGAATTGGTGATAAAAATACAACTCTGCTCGTGGTGAGTGCGTGTATGAAAGGAAATGCGCTAAAAATGGTGAAAAAAATATAAAGCTGTTATTAATAATACTATGTTTTCATCTTTACACTATACTGGATGTAAACATATTCAGAATACAGTTTTGATTGTCCCAGTTATTCAGTATTCTGTAACTAAATATGTTTTCAAAGTATTCTTCCCATCACTGGTAATGGGTTCCATAAAGTTTCTGTCTCTGGGTCAAAAAAGGCCCGAAAACGGCTGTAAAAAGAGCTGATAAAAAGAAGTAATCTTTCGAAGAAGGTTATATTTTTCTGCACTTCTGAGTTTAACTTTAAAATCCATATGATATGATACACGAACCTCAACTGCACAGCGTTTTCTCTGGAGAAGAGTAAAAGTTTTTAAAGAGTGAATGCATTTTGCCACTCATCCGAGAGGCTTCTTCAGTTCTGACAGGGTTCTGTAAGTCACTGTCTTGTATCTGTCTAACTACAGTTGACAGACTTCACTTTTCTATAACTTATCTGGAGAATTGAGCGATTACACAGATACACTGATACTTTGCAGCTGATGTCATCAACATTCCCTGTGGGTGTGATGCTAACTGTAAGCACTGCTGTGTCTAAAGTTTTTAACACAATCTGACCATAAAGAACTGACTTATCTGAAACTACAACACGTGATCTAATTTAGTTTAGCAGTAGCCAACAGTTTTTCAGTTGGTCACTTTCACCATTTTGACGAAAATCAAACTCCTAAACATACTGATCACAGGCTCCTGAAAGTGTGTTGTTTAAATTTAGTATTTTTTCTTGAGTTTTCATACGATCTTAACAAATAAAAATGGTAGTTAATTGCTTAAGTGTGCATTGTGTCACCATGGTAACTTCTGAACATTCCACCAATACACATAGCCTGCATGTAGAACACCCCCAGCGCGATGTCACTGCAAAGTATCATTCAAGAAAGTTAAAAAAACATAGAGAGATATTTTTGTACTATGTTGTGCATATATCAGTATACAGTACACATCTATATACTTGCATGCAGTGTGTACGCTATAAACCCCATAGTTACTGGAAAGTCTTCTGATCTATATAGAAACTAAGTGGAAGATGATGAATGAAATGCTTTGTAGTTTCACAGTCAAACTAAAAAAGCAATTATTCCACCTGCGCTGTCTTGCTTTAAACTATAAGCAAACACTGCTGAGTTGTCTTTTGTCTAAGAAAATATGTTGTTTTTTTTGCTACTAGCATTGAATTTGAAGTCCTTCTGCTTTTTTCATGTCAGTTATTCCCTAAAATAAATGAAAGGGCTGCTGAACACTGCTAGTTTTGATCATTGCCCCTCTTCCATAGCTTCGAGCTGGTGTATTTCTCTACAGACAGTTGTATCGAGGTTCCACACACTCAGCAGTTTGCTTTCATGCTGGTTGGAGAGAGCTTGCCTGGGGCCAGTCCCTCTTCTGTCCTGTGACATTAGAGTCTGTTCAGTGCACCGTGGAGATTTGGAACATGCCTCTGCCACAGCACGGGCAGTCAGCACAAAGACAAAGTCAAGTGTGCGTTTAAAGGTGCAATGGGGAGATTTTTTTCCAGTGTGGTGTAAATTCGTAACTGCTTTTTTCTATGTAGATGTTACCTTACGCAGAAAGTGTCATGTTTCTATCTTGCATTTATTAAAGGTGCATTGTATAACTTTTCTGGTGGAGAGTCCGTCACCTACTTGTCTCCATGGTGATGTTATTGCTTTGCCTGGAATGTTAAATGCTATCCATCTAGCATTTATTCATTATGTGTTATTCTATTGCTCAAAAATACAATCATTCTCTCTGTGAATAGGGTTGCAGCTCCACAGATCTGACTTGTAATGTAGCCTATAGTTGTCTCACATGAGAGAGGTTTAATCTCTACTATGGAACATTCTAGACAAAGCAATAGCATCTCCATAAAAACCCTCCACCAGAAAAGTTGCACAATGCACCTTTAAGTCTTGCTTTGATTGGGCAGCCAGTCCCTTCTACATTCTGTCTGAATCTAGAAGGTTCTGTACTAACTTCCGACGGTCCAACCACACCTGATAATGTGTAGCACGTAGAAATAAATAATAGTTTGATTCATGATTCATTGCTCATTTTTTCCCCCTTTAAGCTGCCATGTTTGAGCATGCGTCTCTGATTGGTTAATCCGCCTGTCAATCACACCCCAGGATACAACTTCAGATCCACTCGTCTTTGCAAAGTTTTGTCAAAGCGTCTGGTTTTGGCTGATCAGATAAAGTGTCGACCAGCCCAGCGAGTATGAGTCTGAAGCAGTCTGGACTGGTCTGAACCAATCTAAACCCAGTCTGGACTAGTTCAGAACCGGTCTTAGTTGAAACAAAACGTCTTAGCCTGTCCAAACTTAGTACGTGTACTGGATCTGAACCAGTCCAAAGTGAGTCCTGCACCAGAATGAGTCAAAAACAGTCATAACCAGCGTTTTTTTTTTTTTTTTTTTCAGAAATTCAAGAAAACCTTCTCTAATTACAATTGCTACCTAAAATCTACCTCTACTGTAATTGTGTCCATATTTAAACTATAGCGGAAAGACAAATGACCTGTTCACTGGTATAAAGGACCTCCTATAATCAATTAACAGAAAAACTCATATGAATCAAATCTCAGTGTTTGACCCTTGCACCTGGACTGTACGTGTCATTACAGAGGTCAGTGCGGCTGATGGAGGAACATTGATTTTAAATAAAACGGCAGGCTTCATTAGCTGCATGGTCACACCGCGATGGTTTTTCTCCACAATAAGAAATACCAATGGAGCTGGTGTAAATTCAGCCTGGAAGATCTAACTTCTCTCCTATCTACCTCACAGCTTCTCCAGAGTTTACCTGCTCCTCAGCCTTCATCACCTTACTCCAAATACTCCTCCTCGCACCTTCTCCTCATCCAATAAGAGCCCAGTTGGCCTAATTTAAACCCTCACGCCACTTTGGTTTGTACCACGCCCCACCTCCTCCCCAGCACCCCCTCGGCTTCTCATCCTCTCATCGTTCCTTTCTTTACTCTCCTTATCCTCTCATCATCCCTTTCTTCATTCTCCTCATCCTCTCATCATCCCTTTCTTCACTCTCCTCATCCTCTCATCGTCCCTTTCTTCACTCTCCTCATCATCTCATTGTTCCCTTCACGCTCTTCATTCTCTAATCGTCCCTTTCACTCTACTCTTCCTCTCATCATCTCCTTCACTCTCCTCATTCTTTCATCGTCCCCTTCACTCTCCTCATCCTCTCATCCTCCCCTTCACTCTCCTCATCTTGTCATCGTCTCATCATCCTCTCATCCTCCCCTTTGCTCTCCTCATCCTCTCATCATCCCCTTAACTCTCCTCATCTTCTCATCATCTCCTTCTCTCTCCCCTCGCCCCCTTCACTCTCCTCATCCTCATTGTCTCCTTCTCTCTTCTCATTGTCCCCTTCACTCTCCTCATCCCTTTCTTCACTCTCCTCATCCTCATCGTCCCCTTCACTCTCCTCATCCCTTTCTTCACTCTCCTCATCCTCATCGTCCCCTTCACTCTCCTCATCCCTTTCTTCACTCTCCTCATCCTCATCGTCCCCTTCACTCTCCTCATCCCTTTCTTCACTCTCCTCATCGTCCCCTTCACTCTCCTCATCCCTTTCTTCACTCTCCTCATCCTCATCGTCCCCTTCACTCTCCTCAGCCTCACCTCTACCATGGTCCAGGCCCTGTTACCTGACCAGCCAGAACCACACTTTGACAAAACTTTACAAAGGTCTTTACAAGGATCTGCAGCCGTATCCTGTTTCCCCATTTTCACAGGAGATGATTGACAGACAGATTAACCAATCAGAGAGACACACGGTCAGTTCTGTAAAAAAATGGTTTACATGGAAAAAGCACAGATTTTCTCAGAATCAACCATCGAAGCACTGAAGTATTACTTATGAGAAGAAATGTCTTCCACATTTTAGATTAAAACTACTGATTTTCGTTGTGAGTCTCCCCAGGTTGAAATGTACAGCCATGAATAAACATCTTTGTGAATAAACTTACTGCATCACAAGGTGCAGTAGGTTTATTCACAGAGATGGCGTGAATGATTATTGTATTCGTTTTTAAGCAGCTGTGAAATGCCACTTTAATAAAAGAGGTAAAGGAGATGCAGTGGATTTCTTTTATTTGCCTCAGTAATTTAGTGTAACCTTTAAAATATTCATATCAAAAGAATGCAATGGAAGACATATTGTTCTGTTATTGTCTGCTTTTGTGAATTAGTTTTTGAAATGTTAGAAAGGAATAACAATGAGCCCATGCAGCATGAAGGACAACACAATTCAAAACAAGACAAATACAACAGATAATGTCACGGTGCGCACTGGCCAATGATTTTTAAACACAGTAATTATTTACCAAATTGTAATTAGATTTCATTTTGAGAAAGAAACCAAATATTCTAATCTCATTCAAGAGAACATGGTTTGTCGTTCTGTTGTTACATGTAGAAGTAACCATGCTAATTAACAACGGAAAAGGAAGCAGTTATTGTAATACAAACGTAATGCGAAATTATAATGGATATTTTTTCATTTATTTAGAGATTGGAAAGCACTGCTGCGAGTCCATTCTACTATTAATGGTCAGTATTTGCAGGGGTAACATTTGGTGCACAATGTAACTTGGGTATGTCACCTGCTTGTCACCATGGAGATGTCATTACTTTGCCTAGAATGTTCCGCACTATGGCTTTTATTCTGTCATTAACCAGGGCATGTTAGTGTAGGTGTGTTATGCAACTTTGCTGATAGGAAGTCTGTCACCTCCCTGTCTCCATGGAGATGTTTTTGCTTTGCGTCAAAAGTTCCACAGTATGCCATTAAACCTATCTATTTGTTCACTTATAGTTTTATTGCTTAAACTATAAATATAATTTAAAAGTCATGTATTCTTACTTTTTACTTTTCTCTCAGTTGGCTGTAACAAAAGTTCGATTTTTCTCCGCTGTTATGACATTTTGACCATTAAGATTAAAATATTCGCCATGAGGTTACGCCTTTTTCCGATCGCTTTCAGTTCCAGAATGACAATGTGTAGAACTCGTAGGGCGACAGTAGCTCAGTTGGTAGAGCGTTTGTCCACTGATCCACTGGTTGGCGGTTCGAATTCCACTCTCAATGTAAAACAAAAAATATAATTGGTGGAGAGGTTGGATGGTGCGATTCCAGCTCCCACAGATGAACGCTGTCGTTGTACTTGGGCAAGACACGTGTCTGTGTACACCGGTGTATGAATGTGTGTGTGTGTGTGAATGGGTGAGTGGTTCCTTGATGTATGGCTTTGAGTGTATAAAAATGTGACCAAACATGACCACAGAATTCAATCCAGAGTCACACATATCAAGGTTAGGGACAATTTATGCACAAGGAATACAATTTTACACAGTTTTAGTAAAATGACAACAATTATGTCATGAAAAAGTACTGTCCTTCTTATGCACTTTAACTTTCCACATATTACACTGTATTTCACCCACCCACCACTGTCTGCCCCCCACTGTTCACCCGTGTGCCCAGGCTGCAGTGTGGAGGCGTCTGGCCTGGTTAAAGCCTGCTCTGCTTTCTCTGCATGTCCCAGTGGGCTCTTTAAGAAGCTCAGGGCTCACACAGCCACGAGCCGAGCACACAGAGGACAGGAAAACACACACAGGCACACACGCGCGCACACACACACGTACATGCGCACACACACACATACATGCTGAGTTTCCATGCTTTTGGGAACATTACATTGACTTACATTCATTTCCTGGTTACTGATCCTAACCATAATCAGTTACTAACCCTAACCTTAACCCAATTTAACCAATATTTAAACTTTAAACCATGTCGTCTGTTGCCTAATAATAAAGAGTGTACATCATGGGGACTTAGTTTCTGTCTCCAGAACGTGGCAATGTACAGATTTGAGTCCCTGCAATGTGCTAAATGCCTGTCCACACACATGCACACACTGTAACAGTGATAAGGAGCTACTCAAGGGTCCTCCAGCCCCCGTCTCCAGCATGTGTTTATAGCTAACAAACCTCTCCTGCCCTGGGCTCAAGAGGACTTTGGGAATAATAACAGCAGACAGATATCACTGTACAGAACTGACTGTATTGACTTTTTACATACAGTATGTTTATGTTCACATAGCATCACAACATTCTGCAACACCTATAGGCTCTTTAAAAATGTGTAAACAAAATTGTAAAATTCTGGAGGTAAAAGTGAAGTGGGACATAATGTGATTTCAGTGGGAAAACATGGGTTTAACTTCAGAATATCACAAAATATGAAAAATCAAGAGAAATTTGGCAAATGAGAAACATTAAACCATTTAAAAACACACAAAGGAAACATTTTCGCTATAGGCTTTACTGGACAAATCCTTACAGAAATATGGAGCCCGCTACAGTTTTTCACTTCATCTACACATATATTACACATTTCATCATACATTTTACTTCTTGTGACGTCAAATACAATTTTGAGGTTAGAAAACAGTATTTTTTCTTCTTAAAGGTGCATTGTGTAACTTTTCTGGTGGAGTCTGTCAAATGCTTTTCTCCACGGAGATGTTATTCCTTTGTCTGGAATGTTTCACAGTATGGCATTAAACCTTTCTATCTTCACGGAGACCAATCCAGGCCAAGTTACAGGTCAGATCTGTGGAGAGGCGACCCCGCTCACAGTCAGAATGTTTGTTTTTCAAGGTATTTTTGAGCTATAAAACCACCTGTAATTGAATAAATGTAAGTTACAACTGTTTAATGTCATACTGTGGAACATTCCAGGCAGAGCAATGGCATATCCATAGAAACAAGCAGGTAACAAACACTCCACCAGAAAAGTTACACAATGCACCTTTAACAGAGAAGCAAAGTAACTAATATGTGTACCTTGGAAACTCAAAATGATTGTTTATTTTTTGTTATAATGTCGTAAAACCATTAGCATTTAGATCTGTTAATCAGTTAATTACAGAAAATATATTATGTCAGCTTCATTTTCGCTCCATTCCTTTTCAGAAAGTGGTGCTATAATTCATCCCCCAAGACGTGATTGTTGTCAGCTTAAAACCAAGGCTAATATGACAAGTTTGTGGAGCCAACACCTAAAAAATAAAGATACGGTTCAACATTTAAGAATTCTAATTTTGGATATGTCATTCAAAAACAGTTAATCTCCCTTTAGAGTTATAAAGGCCCCTGCCCTCGATCTAAAATTATGACTTTTAATTCTAGAAACTGATCCTTTTTATATATATATGAGTGTCTTTGTCTAAAAACTTTACTAAATTTCCCCTTTAGACTTTAAAGGTCTATGTTATAATGTTTCCTCATCACAAACATACCTGGAGTTGTGTTTTGTTTCATTCACACATTTAACACACAAATCCTGAACATTTAGGCTTCTTTTCTCAAGCAGAAAACACTCTGTTCCACCTTGTGATGTCATGTGGTAATACAGGAAGTGCTCAACTGTGTTTTTAAACTCCATACACCTTCACTAGAAACTTTTGGGTGATTCCAGGACTTAAAAAATCCAATCTCTACTGAACTAAAGGTAGAAGGTAGCTGTTAACTTAAAAACTACAGCTTCATGACATCACAAGGTGGAACAGAGCATTTTGAGCTTTGGAGTTGTAGACAGACTAATAATTCAGGGTTACTCAAACATGTGTGAATGAAACAAAACCCAAGGTATGTTTTTGAGGAAGTAACACCATTCCATGATGACTAAAAGCTCACAAGAGTCAATTTTGCATAATGTAGGACCTTCAAATCCTGACTTTTCCGCTAAGCGTTAATGAATGGGTGCTCTGTGGAGGTTTGGTCAGCGTGTGGTGAGCGCTTTGCCCACAAATTAAAAACCAATTATGTTTTCATTTCACGCTCTTTTATCATGTTCCATAATGAAGAGAAAACCTACAGACGCCAGGGAAACAGAGGGATGAGCAGAGGACATGAGCAGAGGGGAGGGAGGACTCAAATAGTACTATGTAAAAAAGTACTATGTAAAAAAGTTGCAAATATTAAATTACAGGGAAAGTCTTGCTTAAAGCTGCCATCCGTATTTTTTTTTCTTTCTAATAAGTAGATGGCAGAAGTGAAACCTGTTCCCTCTCCCGTCACCTGGGCCGCGTCTCATTTCTCTTTCTTCTCTTCCTTGTCCTTGATTCCTCTCCTCGATGCTCCATTTTTCAGTCGTCAGTCAAATGTGTCATATTAAGTGGTTTTAGTGGTCTAACCCTGACCCAAAGAAAACTACGGAATGAAGGAGTAAACGTGAGGGAGGCTTCAGGAGCAGACATCAGAGAAAAGAATCAAACTGTATTGGTCTCAGTGAGGAGTTTATATCCTCTCTTCTTCCTGCGTCTCCTCTGTGGGCGGGACTTCCTCACCCATTTCCTGCAGAATCGAGCAGAGGAGTCAAGTAAAAGGAAGCGAGGAAAGAGAAATGAGATGCGGCCATGGCCTTTGTTTAGGCTAACCTGTGCGCGCTGGTCTTCTTCTGACCCACTATTAGACAAATGTACTTTTTACTATGCATTTTATGACTTGTAAATTTTTAACTGTGTACTCAGGACTCCCTTGAAAATGAGATGTAACCCTAAAGGTGCATTGTGTAACTTTTCTGTTTGCTTGTCTTCATGGAGATGTTATTGCTTTGTCTTGAATATTCCAGTATGGCATTAAGCGCATCTATTTCGCATTTACTCCAGAATATAGGTTTTTACTGATCTAAAAACTTGGCTTCTTACTGTGAGCGGGCTCGCCTCTCCACTGATCTGACATGTAACTTGGCCCTGTGGTATCAACTACTGTCACCGTTGAGATAAATAAGTGTGGTGCCAAACTGTGGAACATTTCGGGCAATATCTCCCTGGAAAAAAAAAAACAGGTGACGGACCCTCCACCAGTAAAGTTACACAGTGCTCCTTTAATGCCATACAGTGGAACATTCCAAGCAGAGCAATGACATATCCATAGAAACGAGAAGGTGATGGACCCCCAACCGAAAAGTTAAAGACCTTTAATGGGATTGGGGGACTGATAAAACAAATACAATGAATAAAATAAAATAAAATAAAATAAAATAAAATGAAATGAAATAAAGACTTACGAGGTATATTAGATCTCCAAAAGACCCTGAGTACCACCAAGAGAATCGCACAAATTGAGAAAGCGAAAAAGATATATTATTTGGGCCCTGAGTCAGACACGCCCATAACGACAGTAACATATAGTTCTAATGCGCTTTTATCATGATCCCTCATAACTGCACCATGACAGTGATAAATTCCCACTTGGTTTCCTTTGCGCTGGGCTTATGTGATATGAATGCAGAGGATCCATCATAGAAGCACAATGGGAAGAGGCGCACACTTTGGTGCTGCCCCCTGGAGCCCCGTGTGTGGTAATTGATTGATTGGACAAGGCAATACAACAGACGCAATTAGTTCTCCCAGCTCATGTCATTAGCAATCCCCCAGGAGCGTGTAGACATGTAAGGGACCCGCAGTATTACAAGCGCGCGCAAAGACGGCGCGCGTTAGGCTTTTGACCTTTGACCTCTTGGGGGAGATGAATTAGTTTGTTTTTTTTGGCTGTGTCAGAACGTCCACGCGATTCTCTACTTAGGGCGCTATTTAGGCGTTGCGTCATTTTTAGTGGTGATCGAATGTCCAGTGAGTGAAAATGTGCGCAAAAAATTTCGAGAAAGAGTCGAGAAAACACCAGCGGACAGAGACAGGTGTTTAACTGGACAAAACACGTCTGAATGAAGCTGATAGAAGCGTTGGTTTATGGCACAGTAGATCCTGATTATGAATAAAACACTATTAAATAAACCGTTATCGTTAGCCACTAAAAGAAAAATCAAATAATCCAGTCTGTTTACTTGAGATCCAGCCTGACAAAAACTTGTATGATTATTATGAGTCCAATTAATTTGATCATTATTTATGACAGAATACAAGATTTATTTTTTATATTTTTTCACCCAGACGCCAGAATCATTTACCCCAAATGTAGAGAGCTGTGTGTCCGAGCCTGCTCTTTATTTTTACATTGGTTTGTTAAAATGCAGGGAGGCAGGGTGGTCTAAGTGTAAGTATGTCCTAAGTGAGTCAGACTTGGATTTAAACTATGAAAACTTAAAGGAACAGTGTGTAACTTTCTGGAGCTAGCACATCTCCTGCGTGTTTCCATGGAAATAGAAAGTTAAAACCAAGCTAAAGTTTTATGCTGTACTACCGGAGATATTAGGAGCGACATCCCTATGGAAAACAAGCAGTAGGAGGTCCTTTTCCAGACCAGGTTTGTGGAGATGCAAGCCTACTCACCGTAAGGACACATGTTTTTCTGTTGCCTGACCAGCCAGTCCCTTCTGCATTCTGTTCAAATTCAAAAGGGTCCAAATCTGAGCAGATCACAGCTTCTAATTTGTGCTAATGTGTCTCTCAAATGCAGAAGACATCTCTCCAAAATGTTTTTTTATCATTCAGAACAAAACATATCACTTCTTTTACCTGAAATAAGTAATAGTTTGGTGCTTCGATTGCAGATTCTTCAGAAAACAAAAAACAAAACAGAGCAGGTGTCTCTCTGATTGGTTAATGCGCCTGTCAATCACAGCCTCTGAAATCAGGGAGACAGACGTGTGGTTCTGTCTGGCCAGTTTTTCAGTGCAATAAATACAACCAACATTTTAAATAAGTGTTTTATTTTTATTTTACTTTTTTGGCAAAAAAAGTTAGTGTTGCCATAAGTGTGACTCAAATTCACGAAAAAACGTGACTCAACTACCTGCCCCGAACTGATCCATTTTAAATTCCACCTGTTCTCAAATCTATGCTCGATCTCCATCTGTCCACCAACAAAAAATACAAAATACAAATCGCTAAAAAAGTATTGAAATTCTCCACCCACATAAGCAAAGCCTGCCCCCTCCTTACCTGTCCAGCCAGAACCACACGCTTTGACAAAACTTTACAAAGACGAGCGGATCTGCAGCCGTATCCTTTCTCCCTGATTTCAGAGGACGTGATTGACAGACGGATTGACCAATGAGAGAGACGCATGCTCTGTCCTTGTCAAAAACAAACCTGGCTGCTTACACATAAAAAAAGAACTGAGAAATAGTACAGCTTTTTACAGAAGTTTTTGAAGAATATTTTGTTCTGAATGTTACGCGATGTCTTCTGCATTTGAGGGACACGTGCTACAAATTAGCGACTGTGGTTGGATCATCAAAATGTTGGACGAAGGTTTTTCACTCTCTGTCGTCCTGTAGCAGTCCCTTCTGGATTCGAACAGAATGTAGAAGAGACTGGCTGCACCCTCTCCCTCTCACACATTCACTTTTAATTACCTCCAGATCAAAATTCTAAGCTTTAACTGCCTTTAGTTGTAACTAAGGACAGAGCCCGGAGAGGTAAGAGCGTAGGAACTGAGGGGTGGACCAGTGAGGAGGAAGAAGAGGAGGACGAGGGGGAGGGATTGACTTTGAAATGACCTATGTAATCAATGAAAAACCAATAGCACTAAAGACCGCTGCTCTATTTCCTCCCTCTCAACTTTGTAGAGACCCACCCGCCACTCCCTTCCCCACTCGCCAAAAATCACCAGACCATGTGACCTGTCCCGCTACTGGATACACGCCAACAAGTCTTTAAGCTTTTATCTCTTTCGCGCAGGATTAAACTGCTCTAAAACACTCACTACACCCCTCTGTACCCTGCAGTATTTGTATTTCTTTAGCTTTAAGGGCTCACATTATGCTTTTTTTCTTGCATGCATATTATGATTTTTGGTTGTGTTATAATGTTATCTCATCACAAACATACCCGGAGTTGTGTTTTGTTCTATTCTCACTTGTTTAACACACAAACTCTGCATATTTAGGTTGAGTTCTTCTCTTAAACAGAAAACACTCTTGCGATCTCGTGGTAATACAAGAAATGATCCACTGTGTTTTTAAACTTCACACATCTTCGCTAGAATGTTCAAACTCAAATTGCAAACCTGGAATTGCTAGTCTCTACTGAACAAAAGGTAAAATATCGCTGTTAATTGTAAACTACACGGTGGAACTTTGGAGCTTTGGAGATGTAGATAAACTAATAATAATGTAATGGATAAATGCTACATAGATGTGTTTAATGTCACACCATGGAACATTCCAGATGAAGCAATAATATCTCCATGGAGATAAGCAGGTTACAGAGCCTCCACTAGAAAAGACCACAGTACACTTTTAAATCCTCTTCGGGATATCAAAATTGGTACCTCTACGTCGATCACCTTTGGTCACTTCATCCTCTGAGATACTCTTTGTGCACTATTCATTCTCATTTAGCAGTAGTTGGTTGGTGAAGTGTTTTGCTCAAAGGCACAAAGCGACGTCTGATCCATTCACAATAAGTATGCTGAATTATTTTGGGTTGTCTTTTATTTTTCTAATTCTCCACTATCCCCTCGCTGATATGAAACTTTGAGCTTCCTGCAACAAGAAAACTGCTCTTGAATTCTTAATGTCCACTGGGTACAGCAGCATCTCTTTGGCAAAGCCCGTGTCTTGATGTCTTGAATTCACTATTATTAGAACCAGGTAGGGTTGTCAAAAAATCAATATTAAAACTAGTATTGAAACTCATTTTAGCAGATATTGGCACTGAACCAAAAAAAAATACAGAAATGAGCTAAATTTGAACCTTTTCTGGACAGTAGAATGATCTTAGTCTATCAAGACAAGTATGAAACCAAATGATAATATTAAAACCACATTATGTAACTTTTTAGCCAGAAAAATGACTAGGTTCTTACTGTGAGCGGGCTTGCATCTCCACAAAACGGACCCTTATTTGGCCTGGAGGACAGCCTCATCCTACTTGTTTCCATGGAAATGTTGTTCCTTTGGCTATAATGTTCCACAGTATGGCACAAAACGTATCTGTCTCCATGGGGAATGTGCCAGAATTGGTTTTAATTTTGTTGTGTGTATGTTTTCATGAAATCCTGCAACTCACCTCCAGAAAGTGACATACCTTTAAATAAATGTATAAAATGTATTGAAAATATCTGAAAATTAGTGTTTAAAGGTGCACTGCGTAACTTTTCTAGTGGAGGGTTCTGATTGTCTTCATGGAGATGTCTTCATGGCTTTGTCCAGAATGTTCCACAGCAGAGATTAAACCTAAAAAAATCTATCTCAATGCAGAAAACTATTACAAGTTAGATCTATGGAGAGGCAACCCTATTCACAGAGAGAATTATTGTACTTTTGAGCAATAGAAACATCCATACTGAAGAAATGATAGATTGATGTGTTTAATGTCACACTATGGAGCATTCTAGGCAAAGCAATAACATCTCCATGGAGACAAGCAAGCAGGTGATGGACCCTTCACCAGAAAAGTTGCGAAGTGCATCAATGAATCATCTTCGGGGCGTCAAAATTGTTATCGAGTATGAAGCCTTTTGTTTAGTATAAAAATGGAGTTTGAACTTTTAGTATCGTAACGGCATTATTCCAAAGTCTTTGATCACTTCTTCTGATTCCAAACAGACCCTCCACCGCACACACCTCTGCCTCCGCCTCTGCCCTGTCCTCGCTTTTCTGAATACGTAATGACTTCAAATGATTTACGCTCCCTCCCTGCTCTGGCAGATGACCACTCTCATGTATTAAAAGACTAGAGTCCAAGTGGTCAACCTAAACAAGTCGTAAAGCTGGCGGATCTGCGGCAGACTTGGGGGATTGTCTGTGGATATGAAGAGCGGTGCTTGGGGCCCGGTCTCAGTGCCCTGTAATAATCCAGATATATTTGCGGCAAAAGTGCATTAAGTTGTAGGTCGCGGTGGGGCTAAGTGAGCGCGTGTGACAGTGACTGAGATGAGAGCCGCCGTGGCATCTGACCAACGGCTCCATATAGAGATGACATCACCCCCACGAGAAGAGGTAGGGAGGGGGAGGAGAGAGAGGGGGCGGAGCCTCGGGCGGAAACTATGAGCGCAGAATATCAATGGAGGAAGAGAAAGAGGAGGAGGAGGAAGAGGAGGAGGCTGGGATGTGCGTCTTCGGCCACACTTATAACTTCCCTTTGGGTGTATATAACTGCGCTGACAGGCTTTTATCATGGGGCTTTGACACCTGTCCTTTCTCCACCCATCGCACATGTTACCCCCGCCTCAAATACTACCCCCGCCACCAATGCACAATGCTGGTGACAGGGCTAACCTCCCACCAGGCTGCCCTCTTCTTTGTTTTCAGGTTCTTTTTGATACGTTTGGTACTTAAGCCTGTCATAATAATTCCTATATCGACTTATCGTTCAATACATGAAAGCTGGAACAATATATTTTGAGGCTCAATATTTATCATGTGTACAATTTCTTTACTAAAATAGTGAGATATTTGCCATTTTATGTAATAAGGTCAGATTGGATCTGTAGAGGGTGGAATACATAACTTCTATGGCTGATTATTGGTTCATTCTGCTGTTTATTTGTTGCACCCCGGGCTTTTTAATGATACTGTATATTTAAAAATAAGTTTACTGGAATTATCCTGCTTTGCTTCAGTATTATCATTTATCTCAATATTTCTCTGAGGCAGTATATCGTGCTTTGAAATTTGGCCTGTTTGGTACATGTTTTATATCCCGAGTGTCCTCTTGAAGAACACTTTTTCATGTTAGAATTTGCACATTTTAAATCACAATATAAAACAAAACAAGTACGCAGACTTCGGTGTTAGAAAACTGCCGTGCCCAGTGTGAGCAGACGTCACAGTAAATGTCATCACAACAAAAAGTCGGAGCTTCAGTGGATAGCTGCAGATCACGCTAGAGAGCAGCTGGTTTTTTTAAATTTGTACCAAAATGACATGACGCTGCTGAATCCTATGCACACCATCGATAAAGAAAATACAATTGGAGAATAAAGTCAGTACAGAGCTGTAGGTGTGCACCAGGGACTGTGAAAACGGAGTTGATCGGCCAAATGGCGTCTGCAAAAACTAAAATCCAGTCAAATTAAGATTATTTGAATTAAGAAAGTCGTATCATTTCACTTGACAAGTACAATGATCTACCAATGGAAAAACACTTTTTGTAGTTAAAATATGACACAACTCTTTGCATGTAAAATAAGAATTTCATTTCACTTGTCAAGTTGAATCTACTCTAGTCTAGTGTTGTGAATTTAATCTAGTGTTGGTTTAACTTACCTAGATGTTGCTTTTGATTGAAGTGATTAAAACACAGAAAAGTATTTACCTAGGCATCCAAAATAAATGCACATTAGTGGGTCCAGGGCCAAGACTAATGACAGTTTGCACATCAAAATATTCCTCTGTAAAGAAATGTTTGATTGAGTTGACTTCCCATCTCCTGACAGTCTTTTCAGTACAAAATTTAATCAAAATCACTAAGCCTGCGCCGTTCTTAATTAAATATTTGCTGACGCTGTATTAAGGCTAATAAATGTGCAGTTATTATAAAGAGAAGGAGCCTTTTTACTTAGTTAAACATGTGTTCTTTTTGTATGAACACCTTTACCTCCATGAGTGTTACAGCAGGTCCTCCTTTCATTTACTGTGGCATTTAGCTTCTTAGTCATCTTGGCATTTACATGGCATTGTGGGCAGCTCAAATAAGGAGTACATTTATCTTGGTTATAACTTTCCTTTGATTAATGTGCACTTTAAAAGCCCGATCTTGCTGTGAAATCAGTACAGTGTGTCAAAGTGAATGTTACAACTATTTCTTTATATTTACTTTTTTATCATACTGCCTTTTGTAGTATTAGGGACCGCCGACTGCTCGTCTCTGTGGAGTTGTTATTGCTTTGCCCGTATTGTTCCACAGTGAAGCATTAAACTCATTTTTCTCCATGAAAATAAGCAGACATTACACTAGGCCTAGATACAGGTCAGATCTATGGAGAGGCGTCAGAGTATCTAAGAATAACAGTTTTTCATGGTATTTTTAAGCAGTAAAAACACCTGTAATGGAGTAAATGCAAAATAGACAAGTTTAATGCCGTACTGTGGAATATTCCAGGCAAAACAATCGGATGCCCATGGAGACAAGTAGGTGGTGGACCGTCTATCAGGAAAGTTACACAGTGCGCCTTTAACAAGTTATAGCACTGTTTTTAAGGTAGGGTAGAATATTTGAATATTCATGGTTCCCACAGTCATGAAAAATTAGCACAGTTGCCATAGCAATGAACTAATTCACAATCTATCTTTCTGAATGGTGAAAAATACTTAAAATTGTACAAATAGAAAACTGAGACCTATGAATAGGAATAAGAAATGCAGCAGCAAAGACTTAAAGGTGCATTGTGTAACTTTTCTGGTGGAGGGTCTGTCAAATGCTTTTCTCCATGGAGATGTTTATTGCTTTGTCTGGAATGTTTCACAGTATGGCATTAAACCTTTCTATCTTCATGGAGACCAAACCAGACCAAGTTACAGGTCAGATCTGTGGAGCGGCGACCCCGCTCACAGTCAGAATGCCTGTTTTTCTAGGTATTTTTGAGCTATAAAACCACCTGGAAGTGAATAAATGTAAAGTAGAGCTATTTAATGTCATACTGTGGAACATTCCAGGCAGAGCAATGACATCTCCATAGAAACAAGCAGGTGATAGATCCTCCACCAGAAAAGTTATACAATGCGCCTTTAAATAAGTCCTGTGATGCTATTTCTTATGCATTTACCCATTTTCTTTTGTAACTGTAGCTCCGGCTTTGGTCTCCGTGCCCACCACAGTCTGAAGGAGAGTGCTCCGAGGGCCACTGTAACTTAATTACTGTAATGGGATTGGTGGCACTTGAGACTAAAGAAAAGATGGAGGCTTGGAGTCTGGGGAGATCAGGCCAAAATGTGGGGGAATGTAGCTAAAAACTTAATTATATATTGTGCATAAATGTATTTTTGATTTGTGGAGACATTATTTTAAAGGGCCTATATTACACAAAATGGACTCTTGTGAGCTTTAAGCGATGTTGGAATGTTGTTACGTCATCAAAAACATACCTGGAGTTGTGTTTTGTTTCAGTCACACATGTTTGAGTAACACTTTATTATTAGTCTGGCTATATCTCCCAAGCTCAAAATTCTCTGTTCCACCTTGTGATGTCATGAAGCAATAGTTTTCAAGTTAACAGCTACTTATTATGTTTGTGATGAAGAAACAACATTATCACATGGATCAGAAAATAGAGTAATATGGGCCCTTTAATAAGTAGTAATAGTAGTAGTACTATTAGTAGTAGTAAGTATGTTTGGGAAGGGCATGTGACTTAAAATCTTCAATCAGATCTATGCACCACATGGTATAGGCTGATTTGTTGTGGAGGGGTACTTAAAGGTATACTGTGTAACTTTTCTGGGGAAGGTCAGTCAACTGTTATTGTTTGGTGTGGAATATTCCCCTGTGTGGTATTAAACCTGTCTGTGTCCACGGAGATAAGGGTCACGCAACCAGGTCAAGTTACAGGTCTAATCTGTGGAAAAGCAACCCTGCTCTAGTTTAGTTTAGTTTTTGTTTGAAGGGACAACGTACAGAGACATGAAGCTCATAAAAACAGATTCAGATTATGGCTAAATCGCTAGTTTCCATCTGCAGTAAGAATACATGGTTTTTATCATCTTCAACTGAATACAAGGAAAACAGATAAGTTAATGCTATACTGTGGAACATTAACATCTCCATGGAAACAAGCAGCTGACGGACCCCGCACCAGATAAGTTTGCCGCTTTTATATTTAATTTGTTGAGTAAATAAAAGTAGAAAGCGATTTGATGAAGTGCATTGCCGTAGACTGTATAAAATAGTGGACTAAGAGAGTGTGACGTCAACCGTAGTGTTCAGATTCAGTCAAATGAAGCTCACAGAAGCCAGCGGTTATTTATTTACACAAAACAGTGAAATAAAAACACCAGGATCATGTAGAGCGGGTTAATACGAACATTTTAAGACCAAAATGATGAGGCTCACAGCAGCAGTTACAGAGAGGGGCAACAATTTTTCAATGTAAAGTCAATTGGAGCCAGAGGCGTTGGAGCCGGAAGCGCACCCATGCTCACTTCCTATTTAGAACGCGGCGGCTAGCGGGTTAGCTATGTCCATTTATATAAATATAGTCTACATGCATTGCCCAAGGACACAACACTTCAACTAACTTCACGCTTTTTTTAACTTTCGTGTGAGCTTTTCATTGTTAGTCATGAGTTGAAATGAACAAAGTACTTCGAAGTACTTTTTGAGTACTTCATCTCGCTCCATTGAGACAAACATGGACTCGGTATAGGTTTTGTTGCGTTCTCGGAGTTGGAACATTGCAGAGACCAGACCAAGGTTCGTGCTGTCCTTTTAGCCTTTGTCGCTCTATTCTCAGTCCTTGGTTATTGTCAACATTTAATTAAGAGAAGAAGAACTAAACAGCTGCACATGCGATTTCTGGATTTGTCAACAGCATTCAATAATAAAACATCTTTGGGGAAAAAAAAAAAAGTTAATTAAGAAACGCCGTTGCAGAAGGGGCTCGTGGGAAATGGCTGTGTGTAGTTGGAGTTTCCTGTTTTCTTAAAGATTGGTTGCGAGCGCGATTCCAGGTTCAAGGTTTTTGTGTTTTTGTTTGGTTTTTTTTGCTTTTTTTCACAGGTCCGTGAGGGGATCAAGTGGAGCTTTTTGAAAAGTTTATTTTTATTTTTTCAATTTGAGTGGAAATTAGCTGCATGTTTAGTGCGATCCTTTGGGAGACTCCACACACTTTGTCTAATGAGTGACTTGACGTCTGTATACGGAGGATTACACTGCTGTTTATGCAAAACTTTTAGCAGTTTTATAAGTTATGAGAAAAGTTTTTAAGTTTCTGGTTTTGACATTGTATTGATTGGGTCAGAGTGGAAGAAAGGAAGCATATGAAACACTAAAAAAAATGAATTTGTTGATATATTTGCATTAATAATCATATCGATCTCCATAGAGACAAACAAAGATCTGTGGAGAGGCGACCCCACTCACAAGAATACAGTTTTATTTTGTTATATTTTAATCCATACTGTAACATATGGTAAATGCCTTGTTCCTGATTGGCTCTTTGGTTTCGCGCTCGCATTTCCAAATATGGTCTTTGGTTGCAGATTAGCCACTTTAACTGATCTTGATCTTGGGCCTGGATGGAAGACCGTTGGAAATACCGCAGTGGGGCAGCAGTCCATACTTTCATTGTGTCCTTGGGCAAGACACTTCACCCAGCTTGCCTCCAGAGTTCATGTACGCTGGTGCATGAATGCAAGTGTGTTTGTGAGAGAGAATCCAGAAAAAAACTACAGTATTAACCAAAATTAGCGACAATCAGGCATATTTACAGCAAATAATAAATACAGATTTTTTTTTGTTTAGTTTTTTCACTTTTTTTTAATCTTCCCTTCCACCTCTCCCTATCCTACCCATAATTTCTAATCCTTCACCTCCCCTTTACTAACTCCCCATTGGCCCATCTCTCCATTTACATCTGTGTATCTACATGTATTGTATTGTATTGTGTTGTATTATATTGTGCGCCGTCTCGTCATTTGTTATTTGTACAGATGTGTATTGCATAAATCACGTCAACATAAATATAATACTATGTTTTCTATATAAAATAAATACATTAATGTTAACAATAGAAAGGCTAGCAGTCTCTACCCCCAGGCAATCAGACTCCTCAACGATCACTGTCCCACCTAACCCTCCTCTCCTCGCACCTGCCATAACACCTGCCGTAACTCCTGCCATAACATTTGAATCATTTTAGTCGTGGAATTGCAAATGTCTACTGAACAAAAGGTAAAAAGTAGCCATTAACTTGAAAACTACCGCTTCATGACATCACAAGCTGAAACAGAGCATTTTGAGCTTTGGAGACACACACAGCCTAATAATCCAGAATTACTAAAACAAGTGTGAATGTTTTTTGAGGAGATAACAACATTATTACATCAATTTCTAATGCTCTCAATGTATTTTCATTGCTACTTTTGACAATGATAATAAGTCCTTGAATCTTGAATAAGTCTGTTGAATCTATTGAGGTTAAGGCTGATAGACTGTGTACTGTTTAGTAGCAATACAACAACGCATTCTAAATCCTATAGTAACCCAAGGAGCAATGCCCAAGCAGGAGACGAAGAAGCATAGACTGAAGCAGAGCCAAGTGTGTGTCTATCTTCATTGTGTTTCGTTCAGTTTTGATCAGACCTCGGCACATCTCCGAGCAGCACAAACAGACGCGCGGCACCATTTTCAGATGAGCTGTTTCCATTTAATTAAAATGTAAAGTGAATTGTGCTCAGGAGCCATCCGCTTGGTCACTGCTAATGCAATCTGCAGCTGTACGTGAAAATAACATGAATATTTGATGGGCTGAACCGGGGGCAGGACCAGTCACACCATAGAGTCTTAATGACGAGGGAGACGGTGCTGAGACAATGAAAAAAAATCTGATCTCGGCTGGTTTAGGTCTGGTTTAATTCTTATTACACAATGGGGAGAGGTTCACAATAGCTCTGGCTCCCAAATCAAAATTGTACCATTCACTTTTACTGTATTTTAAGCAAACAGTCGCTTAGTTACTGCAGTGACCAATGTTGCTTCTGCCCCTTCTTCAAACTTCTATTAAAACCACGGCTACTCCAGCTGCCCCCATTCTGTGACTGTAAACATGCCTAGTCACTGGACTTTTTTTTTTTTTAAAGTTGCACTATGTAACTTTTATGATGGAAGGTCTGCCACCTGCTGGAATGTTCCACACGACGGCTTTATACATACTCACCTTGCATTCATACAACAACAGGATTTTAAATTGGAAGAAAAATAAAATAAAATAAAAATCTTAGTGGAAATGAGCTTACTTCTCCACAGAACTCCTCTTTGTGGCCACATCTGCTTGTTGCCATGGGGATAGGTATCAATGGGACAATTACATCTCTATGACGAAGCGGACTAAGGCAGTGTGACGTCACCCATAGCGTTCGGCTCCAGTCAAATGAAGCTCACAGAGGCTAGCAGTTATAAGGGCGAATTAGGGTTCCATATCAAGACGGTTAATACGAAAATTTTAAGACCAAATTGACGAAGCTCAAGGCAGGGGTTACATAGAGAGGGGTGACAATTTTCAACGTAAAGCCAACACTTCCTATTTGGAATGCGGCGGCTAGCAGGTTAGCTGTGTCCATTTATATATACAGCTTATGGTGCACGTTTAACTTTTTGGTCATTTAAACACAGCCAAAGATTTCTAGTCTTACTGTGCCATCCACCTCGTGCATTCCCACCGTGGAATATGTACAGTTGTAATATTAACTGCACTACTGACGCTCATACACAGTAGTAGTAGTACTTGACTTGTATGTTGGGTCACATGACGAGAGCAGCCTCAGGAGTAAACATGTGCTCTCTGTGATAGTGTTAATCTGCTCAGATGGACTGATCTCCACACGTCTGGATGTAAATGGGACTGGAAAGGCTTGGTGAAATACAGTACCTACTTAATCTCTAAGCGTGGACTGCATTTGTGGAAAACATTTTTACTTTTAAATATTTTCTATATTCAAGACACATTTTCAAGTGATGGTAGAGGTCATATAGTGCCAGTTTTCTTAGTAAGAGTAAGAAACAGAACAATATATATTTTTAAATCAAAATTAACTCCCGTCAGCTCTAAGCCATGCTATAATGCTGTTACCTCATCAAAAACATACCTGGAGTTGTTGTTTCATTCAGACATGTTTGAGTTATCCTGGTTTATTAGTCTGTCTACTTCTCCAAAGCTCAAAATGCTCTGTTCCTCCTTGTGATGTCATAAAATGGTAGTTAACAGCTACCTTTTACCTTATGTTTAGTAAAGATTGCCAGTTCCAGAGCTGAAATTATCCAAATGATTCTAGAAAATGTGTATGGAGCATTTCCTGTATTACTACATGACATCACAAGTGTTTCCTGTTTAAGAGAAGAAGCCTAAATATCTCTTTCAAGAAGTAAAGTGGCCTAAATTAGAAAATCTAGAAAAAATGTAGGTACACTATGTAACTTTTCTGCCACCTGCTCGTCTCCATGGAGATGTTCTTGCTTTACCTGTAATATTACACAGTGTGGCATTAAACGTATTTGTTTTGCATTAATTCAATTCAAGGTGTTTTCATCATTGCTAAAAATTACCTTTAAAAACACGCATTATTACTGAGCGGGGTCGCCTCTCCACAGATCTGTAACTTGCCCTGGAGCCATCACCTGCTTGTTTCCTTGGAGATAGATTATTTTAATGCCATACTGTGGAGCATCCAATCACTTTATTAAAGCTGCACTGTGTAACTTTACTGGGAGAGGGTCCAACACCTGTTTGTATCTATGGAGATGTTATTGCGTTGGACTGGAATGTTCTACTATAAACTTGTGCATCTCCATGGAGATGTCACCAGGCCAAGTTCCAGGTCAGATCTGTGTAGAGGCGACCCCAGTAACAGTAAGATTTAATGTTTTCAAGGTATTTTTTCAACAAAAACACAAATAAATTATAAATGCTAGAGTTTAATGCTATACTGTGTAACATTTCTGGCAAAGTAATCACATGTCCATGGAGACAAGCAGGTGACAGACCAGAACAGTTACACAGTGCACCTTTAAACACAGTGGGAGAAGTGTCTTGCTCAAGGATACAATGTACAGCTGGAATCTAACCACAGTTATATTATTATGATTGAAAGGAAAACATGGATCACACTTAACTGGGAGTTGGTTTATCCTAAAAAGTGAAAGCTAAAAAATAGAAATTAAACCATAATTCTGAAGGCCGGACCAGGAGAGAATTTGGTAAATGGTGTTCAGTTTTTTGTTTTTTCCACCGGAGGTCGTCTGAATGTGTCGTCCCTTCGGAAAAGCACAAGTTATGAAAAATCAGACACAAGCTGAATAGACAAACTAGAAAACCAATAACGCCAGGCTTAGCTTCTGAGAACACCTGCTCATAGAAAAAGACCATCTCCAAAACAGAAATCTGAGGGTTTTTTTTTTTGTTTTTTTTTTAAGAGATCCATGCTTAGACAGGAAGGACATCTGGCATAAAAACATGGCTAATCACCATCATACAACAATAGATAAATCAGGTCACTTTTGCATGTGACATTGTTTATCTAAATACATTTTAATTAGATCAAATTATGCCAAATTATTTCTTGACAGTAATTACCATATTTCAGACTGTATTTAATTTACTTTTATAATATTATTTTGCCTTAAGTTTAAAGACGAATTGTGTAACTTTTCTGGTGGAGGGTCCGTCAAATGCTTTTCTCCATGGAGATGTTATTGCTTTGTCAGGAATGTTTCACAGTATGGCATTAAACCTTTTTGTCCTCATGAAAACCAAACCAGACCAGGTTACAGGTCAGATCTGTGTAGAGGCGACCCCGCTCACAGTCAGAATGCCTGTTTTTCTAGGTATTTTTGAGCCATAAAACCTTTGATAAATGTAAGGAAGAGCTGTTTAATGTCATACTGTGGACCATTCCAGGCAGAGTAATGATATATCCATAGAAACAAGCAGGTGATGGATCCTCCATGAGAAAAGCTACACAATACACCTTTAATTTTAAACACATTTTGATAATCTGATCTGTTAATCATTGTTTAACCTGCATTTTTATCCTACTGCTGCTGTTCTTGTACTACAATTTCACACACATTTCACCATTTATTTAAAATTTCAATTGTCATATTTAATATTATTTAGCATTTTAATTGGGTTCAACGTCTCCACAGACATCGTGCACCAAGCAGGGGGTCAGTCTGGCCTTTCAGACAGCTGGGGTGTGGTGTCCGTGGGGGGCACAGGAATACAAATGACCAGTGCCAGGGTCCCATTAGTCTAAGAAGAGGGTGAGGGCAGAGGAGGCGGGGGAGGAGGGGAGGGGGGGTGGACTTCTCTCGGGACAGGGGCAGGAGGGGGGGAGGACAGGGCCAGTGTCCAGGGGGCGGGGTCAGGAGCAGGTGGTCCACAGACGCTCCCCGGGACTCTGGTCTTTTCGAGACTCTTGCTCCTTTTAGAAAACGCGTGCCATCCATCTTGAGGCCGGTCCAGTCCTGATTCTATTAGGCGTGTCCCGGGGCGCACAGAACAATGCTCCAGCTCATGTTGGTCATCTAATGGGGCTGTCTGCTACAAAGGGCCCACCACTGCACTACACTTAATAAACTGCCGACAATGTTCAGATGTATGGCCTTGTTTGTCGCAAAAATTCTTATTTGAATCATTATTTACTGGTACAAAACCCCTCAGAGTAGAACTTACTATTAAAGTTCTTGTATTTAAAAAAAAAAAGAAAAAAAAAAGAAAAAAACTTCTCTTGTCAAATCTCGGAAGTTTACCAAGACTGGGCCTGATTAGCAGGGGTGTGCCATGGCGATGAATCTGGCAATATGATACGTACCGCGATATGTCTATCATCATTCAGTGTATTTGATCATCCAAATATTAACACAAAAGACACTATTTTGTGATTCATCTATAATTACGTATAATATTATGGTTGACTACACCTTCACAAGAACAAAATTGGATAAAATAATCATGAGAACACTAAATGGAACTTTAAAAATTGATTCAGACACATTTTGAACCGATACAAGAATCTCACAATGAAGTATCGCGATATTTCACACAATCTATTTTTTCTTATAGCCCTACTGGTTAATACTTGTGGCTCTAGTATAACCTGTCATTGTGTCCTTTGGCAAGACACTTCCACACAGTGCCTAGTATGAATGTGTGCGTGTTGGTAGTGGTTGAAGGGGCCAGTGGTGCAGATTAACAGCCTCGCCTCTGTCAGTCTACCCCAGGGCAGCTGTGGCTACAATATTATCTTACCCCGACTGACAGTGAAGTGAATAAATAATGAAATGTACATTATATAAATACAATGAATTGCTATTTTACTTAATTCTTAGTTGACATACATGTTTATAAATACTTAGAATAACATATTCAAATGTATATAAGTATTATTTTATTATATTTCAGTATGTGCTGTTGGTGTAGACTGGCAGCCATTTTCCATTAGTCTGCCCCCGGACAGCTGAAGTCAACATCAGTATTAAACAATGCACAACCTGTTTTTATTATCATATTATTTAGTCTTTTCTTTTTTGATGCTCCAAATGTTAAAAAAAATAAAATAAAAATCCCAAAATACTCCCTTTAGTTTTTGTATAATCTTGTCAATTCCATTTCACTTTTCGCCCTTTTGCTGTCACAGGAGCTCAGAGTGAAGTGAACCTTGTACGTTTTTAAACACCGCACAATCTATTATTATATTTTATTTATCAACCTCTTTTGATGCTCCAAAAAAAATCAGATTCTGTGTTTATTTTTTGTATAATTTTATCATCTCTAATCTAATTTAATCTCAGTGTTTGACGTTGGCCCCTTTGTTGTCACTGTGAAGAGCTGTGTTGAGTGAAGTGAACCTTGCATGTTTTTTAACACCACACAGTCTATTATTATATTTTATTTATCAACCTCTTTTGATGCTCCAAAAAAAAAATCCTCAAATTCTGTGTTTATTTTTTGTATAATTATAATTTTATCATGTCTAATCTCATCTAATCTCAGCGTTTGAGATTGGCTCCTTTGTTGTCACTATAAGGCGCTGTGATGAGTGAAGTGAACCTTGCGCATTTTTAAACACCGCAGAATCTATTATTATATTGTATTTATCAGTCTCTTTTGATGCTCCAACTGTGAAACAATCCCCAAATTCTGTGTTTATTTTTTGTATCATTTTATCATCTCATTTAATCTCCGTGCGTTTGACACTGGCCCCTTTGCTGTCACTGTGAGGAGCTGTGATGAGTGAAGCGAACCAGGGCAAAGTCAGTATTTTTGGATCCTCTCTGTATTCCGTGGTCTTCCTGTTCTCCGGAGGCGGCACCCGGAGAGGGGAGCAGATGTGTTTGTGGAGGAACAGAGCAGAGGAGCTGGAGTTTAGCCTGTGTCCCGGTGGCAGCAGGTGTGTCAATAAGAGCTTAATATGAGACAGAGTGAGAAGGGACCAGGACGGCGCCGTATACCCCCCCTCTCGCACAGCCGCTCTCGTCTCCAGCTCGGGTGCTCCTCTTCGGGCTGCGGTCTCCAAGGACACCCCTCCATCCTCTTCCACTCTCTCCTCGGGGACATTTGTGATTCTGGGTCTGTAGGCCACCAGTGCTCGTGCATAATTTCACCAGCGTTCCTGTTTGAATGTGGGCCACCAGCTGATCACAAGTCTACAATGGAACAGACAGAGGAGTTTAGCCTTTAACTGAGTATTCTTTAAAGGTGCATTGTATAACCTTCCTGGTAGGGGTCCGTCAGATGCTTTTCTCCATGTATGTTATTGCTTTGTCTGGAATGTTTCACAGTATGGCATTAAACCTTTCTGTATTCATTCCAGGCAGTGCAATGACACATCCATAGAAACAAGCAGGTGAAGGACGGACCCCCAACCAAAGAGTCACATAGTGCACTTTTAAGATAAAAAAAAGTGCCACAAGGAGCAACAACATAAAACAAAAAATAAAAATGTGGAAAAGCATTTGACGGACCCTCCACCAGAAAAGTTACACAAAGCACCTTTAAGCAGAAGTGCCAACACAAAGAAAGTGTAGTTTAGTAGTATTTAGAGGCAAAAGAGTGTGGGCGGAAAAAGGTCAACAGTATTTAAAAACCCAATTGAATTATGTATTGTTACTTTATAAAATTACTTGATGTACATTATTGGTGCATTGTGTAACCTTTCTATCTTCATGGACACCAAACCAGACCGAGTTATAGGTCAGATCTGTGGAACCCCTTGCTCAGAATTCCCGTTTTTCTAGGTATTTTCAAGCTATAAAACCACCTGTAACTGAATAAATGCAAGGCAGAGCAACCAGGTGGCAGGCTCTGCTCCAGAAAAGTTACACAGTGCACTTTTACATTAATAGGATTCCCGCTTAACCACCACAACTAAAGTGTGGTTTAATAACATTTAGATTCACTGCAATAAGGTCAATACTATTTAAAAACTCAAGTTATTAAATTAAATTATAAAAACGACTTCAGGTAGTAAGTAAATGTAACTCTTTCTTAACCACTGCAAGAGCCGGTTTATGCCCCAGTGTTTTTCTCTGCGCCGGGTCTAAGTCGAAATGAACAGAAGAATGTCCGTTCATAAAGATAAGAAGTGGAAGAGTGTTACACAGAGAGGCTGGGTAAATGAAGTGTGGACAGTCCTCATTGGTTCTAATGAGCTGTGAGCAGAAACACGGCTCTAATGTCTGCAGAGGTGTTAGGCAAACTGTTAACAGCCAACAGAGCGGGAGGGCATCTGGCATGATGAGTGTTTAAACAGATGTGTATGATGTAAAGGTATATGGGCTAGACATAGAGGCCTGTAAAGACGAGCGAATAGTCTTAGCAGATGTGGATTTAAGAATGGCTACGTCAAGAGACACAGGTGAAAGCAACCATAAGAAGAACAAAAAAAAAAATTAAAGGTCCCATATTACGCTATTTTTGATCTATGTTGTTTCATTCACACATGTTTAACACACAAACCCTGCATATTTAGGCTCCACTGTGTTTTTAAACTCCATGCACCTTCATTAGAATCATTTAATCATGATCATTTCAGTCTTAGAACTGCCAATCTCTACTGAACTAAAGGTAAAAGGAGCTGTTAACTTGAAAACTACCGTGTCATGACATCACAAGGTGGAACTGAACATTTTGGGTTTTCCAGATGCAGACAGACTAATAATAAAGGGTTACTCAAACATGTGTGAATGAAACACAACTCCAGGTATGTTTTTGAGGAGGTAACAACACGGCTCACAAGAGACAATTTTGCTTTTTGTTTACGTGTCCAAAAGGGGCGGGGCCTGGTGGTATAAGGAACAGTGTGATTGGTCGAACAGGTATCCACACTTCTAACTCAACTCCACCCCTGCAGTCAGGTGTTTGTAAAGGTTAGTACTTGAAATTGCAGAGGCCACTGAAAACAGCACAGACTCAGATTTAGACGTTTTTGACCAGAAAGCTGCAAATTTACCAAGTTTGCACTGAAGTTGCCAAAATGACTAAGAACAGTAGACAATGTTTATTAAAAGATAATATAGTTTAGTAGTGGTTAAGTTGCACATTAAATAATTTTGTCAGGTGTTTTTTTTTTGTTTTTTGTTTTTTTTTTTTTTTTGTTTTTTATGCCAGAGCTATTTAGAAAAACTGTGAATTGAAGTAACATTTCATTTTTTAAATTTTTTTTTTAATCTTACTAATTTATTGGCTAGAGCATTTCCCAGCCTTAGATCAACAGAACAACAGTCTCTTCACCTGCAACAAGAGAGAGCTGTCCCACCTGGAGTATGTTCAAAACAGCCACGAGGCCCCTGACCCGCACAAACAGGGGGGCCCACATCACACCTGTTCTAAAAGAGCTTCTCTGGCTTCTCTGGTTTTGTATCGTGTCCACTTTAAAATTCTTGTTTTGATCTTTCGAGACCTACATGGACAGGCTCCTGTGTGTACGCTGCAGAAAACAGTATCGAAATTTAAATGACTTAAAGGTGCACTGTGGAACTTTGTGGTTAGGAGTCAGTCACCTGCATTGCTGTGCCTGGAATGTTTCACAGTATGACATTAAACAGCTCTACCTTACATTTATTCAATTACAGGTGGTTTTATAGCGCAAAAATACACAGAAAAACAGACATTCTGACTGTGAGCGGGGTCGCCTCTCCACAGATCTGACCTGTAACTTGGTCTGGTTTGGTCTCCATGAAGATAGAAAGGTTTAATGCCATACTGTGAAACATTCCAGCCAAAGCAATAACATCTCCATGGAGAAAAGCATTTGACAGACCCTCCACCAGAAAAGTTACACAATGCATCTTTAAATTAAAATCATTTTACTTTATTTGAGTAGATTCAACTTGACAAGTAAATGATCTGTCAATGGAATGAGTGTGTTTTTCTTAATTCAAGCAACATTTGATTTTGTTTCTTATTTTAAGTGCAAAAAAAAAAAAAAAAAATATATATATATATATATATATATATATATATATATATATATATATATATATATATATATATATATATATATATATATATATATATACAGTATTTTCATATTGTAAGTACAAAAGGTCTGGTGAAATTGGTAGTCAATTTTACTTGTCAAGTGAAATTTACTCAAATCAAGATAGAACTTTCTTAATTCAAGTCATCTTAACTTGGATAGATTTGAGTTTTGTCAGTGTATAACAGATCTGATCAAACCTTCCAGCTCAGCTCTGAGCCTCAGGTCCTCAGGGCAGAACCTGCTGATGGTCCCTCAAACATGTTTCAAGGAAACCGCTCCATTAAAGCTGCACTGCATAACTTTTCTAGTGGAGGGTCCGCTATCTGCTTGTCTCCATGGAAATAGTATTGCTTTGCCTGGAATGTTCCATGGAATGACTTTAAACATATCTATCTAGCATTTATTCATTACGGATGTTACTATTGCTCAAAAATACAATCACTCCTTCTGTGAATATGGGTGCCTCTCCATAGATCTGACCTGTAATGTTGTGTAGTGCTGTAACCTGCTTGCCTCCTTCGTGATAGATTGGTTTAATCTGTACTATGGAACATTCTACACAGAGCAATAACATTTCCATGGAGACAAGCAGGTGGCGGGCCCTCCACTAGAAATGTTACGCAGTGCACCTTTAAAGCTGCACGTTGTCCTTCGTTTCTGGAATGATCTCCCTCTTTAACTTTGTTGTGTGGACTCTGTGGATGCCTTTAAAAAGGACCTACTTGCCCCTTTGAGCAAACATTTTAACCTTATTGATATATTGAATGTATTTTTGCTGCATGATTTTTTTTACTTTTTTACCAGGAAGCATTTTGTGACTGTGTCTGAGAAAAACACTATATAAATAAAGAGTGAGGTATATTTCTTGACAATGTTGAGGTGGTCGCATAGCAAGTATAAAACTACTTGCAATTGAATAAATGTAAAAGTAGCTGTTAAATGTCATACTGTGGAACATTCCAGGCAGAGAAAAGACATCTCCATAGAAACAACCAACCAAAAAGTGACACAGTGCACCTCGAATGCCACGTTGAATCTATGTTGTGTTATTGGATCAACAAAGATGTTTTTAAAATCCGGACCGTATAGCTGTACTTGTCAGTGGTCCTTGTGTGTTCTTATCCCCTCACTGAAGCGCGCGTAATGAAATGGCTGTTAGTCCTGCTGCTGATTTGCATAATAATATTAGTCAACCTTTTGCTGTGATTGGCTGGGTTTGCGTGAGTTTGAGGCTACATGTAGATTTATGTTTCCATCGCTAATGTTTGTGCCGTTTCGACCCCGCCATTCATTTAAACTGACTTTGTAATGTGGAAACAGCTCCGTACAGATCAGCTCTACAGTGATATTACTCAGTGTGAGAGCTTTCTATGCTAATGTTCTTTTGAAATTCATGATTCATTCGTTGTTTCATCTTGGACATGCATTTATTTATGGTATATACACACGTTTTGTTATGGAGTTTGTTAACTTTAGATGCCAGGTTGCCCAGAAATCTGGTATCTAAAGTTTTCTATGTCCTGGCACTTGATTTTCACAGCTTCTGAGATCTGACAAGGCTTTGACGAGGAGGTCTGGCCACGCTTCTCTTCTCTACTTCTCCGTTTAAAGGTCAACTATGTAACTTTTCTGGTAAAGGGTCCGTCAGTTGCTTGTCTCCACGGAGATTTTGTTGTTTTGTCTGGAAGTTCCACAGTATGGCGTTAATCTTATCCATCTCCATGAAGACAGGCAAGTAGCACCACCAAACCAAGTTACAAGGCAAATCTGTGGAGTGGCGACCATGTTCAAAGTAAGAATGCATCTCTTCTAGCAGCTAAAAACGTAGTCAGTAAGTATAATACAATACTGTGGAACATTCCAGGCAAGGCAATAACATCTCCATGGAAACAACCAGGCTGCGGACGCTCCTCCAGATGTTGCCTCACCCGCCAGTCCCTTCTGTATTCTGTCTGAATCAAGAAGGGACTAGAGACGGTCCAACCACAGCCGCTAAATTGTAGGACATGTCTCTCAAATGCAGAAGAAAAGAAGAAGTGCAGTCCTTTCCAAAATTCTTATAACATTCAGAACAAAATATATACCTTCTTTTACCTAAGATAATAGTTTGGTGTTTTGATTGTTGATTCTGTAAAAATCCACGCAGTTTTTCAGTCATGTATGTATGTATGATTTTCTCCTTTTTTACGTAAGCAGCCGTGTTTGTGTTTATTTTTGTTTCCGCAAACTGCATGTTCCTCTCTGATTGGTTAATCCGCCTGTCAGTCACGCCCTCTGAAATCAGGGACACAGGACACAGCTCCAGATCCACTCGATTTTGTAAAGTTTTGTCAAAGTGTGTGCTTCTGGATGGACAGGCAAAAAAAACAAAAAGTAGTCAACATATGCATAATTTTCAGAATCAAACTGTCACATTCCCCATACAGGCTGCACACAGGTAAGGTAAGGATACGGAACAAAAGTAAGACTAGTGGCAAAATATATCATTAATTGACATTCAGTTTTATTCCATTTCGTGCAGGCTACTTAAAAATGTATACAGAGTTTAATAAGTTATATACCAGCTTGTGTTATTTTAATACATTTATCACATTTACTCACATAGTTTGTCATAATGTTAATCAGCAGTGGAATATAAAGTAAAAGTATTAAAGTACTGTACTTAAGTATACATTTTAGGTACATGTACTTTACTTAGATGCATTTTAAAGCGGAAACCTTTTACTTTTACTTTTACTTCACAATATTTGAGAGCAGGAATCTGTACTTTCTGCTCTATTACATTTTGGAACAGGACTGAAAAGTAAAAGTATTTTTTATTATAGTTTGAGGTCTGCTGAAAAGGCTGAGGGTTATTTTTAAAGTCTTCATAGTTTTAACAAACACAAATATACAAGAAATAAAAGCAGCTAGCAAAAATTATAAATTAAATTGTTTCTACTGAACAAAATGTAGAAAAAATACATTAGAAGCTTTATTAGATCTCAAAATCTGCGTGAAATACTTTTACATTTTACTCTTTAAGTACGTTTTTAAAACCTTTTACTGAAGTAGATTTCTTCCATGTCATACATTTTGAGTATTTTTGCGCCTGTACTTTTACTTAATTAACAAAATTGAGTACTTCTTCCACCGCTGGTTAATATTTAGGACAAAATAATTAATCGTGTAACGTAATATAAGCAGTAAGGTTAGTGTAGCGGGCTGACTGTGCTGTGGACTGGATGTTTTGACTCGCTCTGATCCGGCAGATATTGGTCCCTGTGAAAGGCGTTATGTCAGTGGGTGCGCTCACGAGCCCAGCCAGCCTTGACTGTACGTGAGTGTGGGTCGTTACCTCGTTAATGAAAGCCCCCTCCTCCCTCTCTTCTCTCTCTCTCTCTCCCTCCCTTCTTCCCTCCCTCTCTCGCCTCTGTATCTCTCCGTACGCACGCGGCTGGTACATCGGAGTCTGTGCGCTGCGGCGGCGGCACAGCGCTGGAGACACGGACAGCGGAGCGTATTCCAGCCGGACCCTCTTTGGACTGTACCTGCAGCCTTTACCCCTCACAGAAGCACTTTTTAGACTCGTATCGGTCGGATTTGGCTTTCTTTGCACGAGGTAAGCCTTTGCGTCAAGTTTGTGCACAGGTACCGGTATAGGATTAACTTAATTTAGGATAACCACGCGCTGAAGTGACATAAATATACGGTAGTCTACGGTGTTCCTAGACTGTGTCCTTCGTGTAATTTTGTGAGAATTGTTACGTGGAAACAGGTGAGATTTTCTGTCAAGTTTGCGCACAGGTACTGGTCTAGGATTTACTTCATTTAAGCGTTTGGAGTGACATCTTTTACGCGTCGTTACCGTGTCCCTCGTGTATTTCTGTGAGTGGGGAGTGTTACGCGAAGAAGCAACTCTGTAGTTTAACTTGGGAGTCACGTAGTACGTACAGTCGCATCAGACAGGACCGTAGCGCTGATGAGAGACGCTGCTCTGTACGCGTTTTGTGCCAAAGATACGGGACTCGTTAATATTCGGAGTTCAGAAGCGTTCGGCGCCAGGTTATCTCATCTGGACTCGATTTTAAGATTTAAGATGGCGTTTTCTCTTTATTTAATGCTTGTTCTTAGATAAACGTGCTAAAAAAAATGTGGAAGTTCTCAGGCTTTTTAGTCATTTTAACGCAACATGCCAATATTTCGAGAAACTGTTGTTTTAATAATAACGTAAAGATCTACTTTTTACGCGCTCAGTGTTCGTAGTTAACAAAAACACTTGAGAAATCTTGACGTAAAACATTAAAACATTTGCATGGGTAGACTAATCTCAAACTTTTCTGATAATTAACTGCTCAACATTGCCATCAAAACAGCACACACATAAAATAATCCTAAATTAGGATTTAACCAGACTAAAAACTACATTAAAACTATATTGAACCAGGTTAAAGGACTTAATCAGGACTCCTTTTGGACTTTTTAGTGCGCATCTGATCTAATGTATATAACTGCCTTAAATGTTTAACAAAATATAACGAATTTAAGCTAAAACACTTTTTTATTTTTTTTGCATGATTAAGATTCAACTTGGGAATCCTCTAAATTATTACCAGAGCAGAAATTATAGGGCAGTAAAATTTAACTGTAATTCCTCCGTGATTTAATTTCGCTCCAAGTTTTCGCGCTCAGACTCTCCCAGATTTACACACCTACACTTTTCCAAGTTTGAATCCTCTCTTTCTCTCCTTCTTCCTCTCTCTTCTCCCTCTCTCCTCTGTATTAACTGTGGCACCACCGCCCTGCGCGCCGTTTATCAGTTTTACGGCGCTGTTGCCTGAAGTCATTATTAGACCATACATCCTAAAGGTACACAGCGCACTTTAATATTCTCCAAATCAGGACAGATCTTCATCCAATCACGTCACATCAGCATATCAAATGTTATTAAAAAGTTTGCAAAGTCACAGTACTACAGTGGAAAGCTGCAGCGCACGTCAAAGATTAAAGGTGCACTGCGCAGCTTTTCTGGTGGAGTCCGCTACCTGCTTGTCTCCATGGAGATGTAAACGCTTTGCCTGGAATGTTCCGTCGAATGACTTTAAACATATCCATCTCGCATTTATTCATTACTGGCGTTTTTCTTTGGCGAAAAAATACAGTAATTCTTTTTGTGAATAGGGGCGACTCTCCACAGATCTGAATGGTAATGTGGCGTAGTGCTGTGACCTGCTTGTCTCCGTCGTGATTGATTGGTTTAATCTGTGCTGCGGATCATTCTAGACAAAGTAATGACATTTCCATGGAGACAAGTAGGCGGCGGACCCTCCACTAGAAATGTTACACAGTGCGCCTTTAAGATTAAGTTAGACGAGTCTTTAATTGAAATGTACAATAAGGTTCATGTTGGAAAAGAAATACAAGTTGGTGATTGATTTGATTTAATTTGATTTGAGTCTCTTTAGATTTCTGTTTATTTTTCTTACTAGTGTTGCGATTGTGATTATATTTGTAATACGTGTTGAAAAAGTAGTACAAGTGTTCAAGGTGAACTACGTAACTTTCAGGTTGGGGGTCCGTCATCTGCTTATTTCTATGGAAATGTCACTGCTCTGCTTAGAATGTTCCACAGTATGACATAAAACAGCTCAAAAATACCCAGAAAAACAGGCAGTCTGACTGTGAGCGGGGCCGCTTCTCCACAGATCTGACCTGTAACTTGATCTTGTTTGGGCTCCATGAAGATGAAACATGCAGCAGGTGGAAAATTAATACGAGAATCCCCTGTATTTCAGAACATGTTTGTAGTTTGATCGCGATGTGTAGTGCAGCCTTACTTGACGCTGTTGTTGTGTCCTTAGGCAAGACATTTTCCCATTTTCTCTATGTGTGAATGTAAGCGTGAGTGAGTGCATGGTAGTCCAAATTACTAATACAAGATTTGATAACTGTACAAACTCAAATCCCGACTTCACTTTGTTCGCGATGTGTTGTGCAGCCCTACTTAACGCTGTTGTTGTGTCCTTAGGCAAGACATTTTCCTGTTTTACCTATGCAGGAGAGGCAGCCAAACTTCAATAATTAATGTATGTATTTCTGGGACAATGCATTATCAACTAACATTTAAATATGCTAGCGTTTAATTATATATGTGCGTATATTTTGATTTAGTATTTTGAGGTTCGGTGTCACTCTGAGATAAGTGAAATTACAGTTACATAATGATCAGACCAGCGTGTCGCACAATGCCATATGACTGAGGAGTGAGAGCGGAGAGTGAAGCTGTTTTTGTCTTTTTTATTCTTGCTTCTAGGTTACGGGTTGTCACGATACTAAAATTTCAAACTTGCTTTTGATTCTAAGGAATAGACCCCAAAAGGATTTCAACATTAAGTAACTTTCTTTATATTCCCATGTGGCCTTCCCTGATACAGCTCAAGATCATTCTAAAACTATTCAGGAAAGGTTCATTTCTGTGCTGTGAATGTGACTTTTTTAGTGTCTAGTTTCAGTATGAGTTTTAGTATTGGTTAGTATCTGATTTTCAATACTTTTGCCAACCCTAAAAAGCAACATTTGTTAGGTTTGAACCGGTCACCCTCCAGTTTATGGGGAAAAAAACGACCAAATTACTGATGTCAATCTGAGGCAGACAATATTATGTAATACTGGTAGAAATGTAGAGTTTAGTTTTCAGTGATAGTGCAAGTTCTCCCTCGTGGAGTTTCAAACATGATCAGCCACCATCTGCTGACTGTCTCCTAAATATTACTGCAAATCCCCTTATAAACAAACAAATCTTTATTTATAGTTTCTACTTCGAGCTCAGTGCAAATTTTTTATTTTCGATCTTGAACGGGCACTATGTAACTTTTTGGCTGGGGGTCCGTCACCTTCTTGTGTCATTGCTCTGCTTGGAATGTTCCACGGTATGACATTAAACAGCTCTACATTATATTATTCAATAAATAGCTACAAAAACAGGCTTTCTGACTGTGAGCGGGGTCGCCAGTCCACAGACCTGACCTGTAACTTGGTCTGGTTTGGGCTCCATGAAGATAGAAAGGTTTAATGTCATACTGTGAAACATCTCAAAGCAGTAACATCTCCATGGAGAAAAATATTTGACCCTTCACCAGAAAAGTTACATAATGCAGCTTTAAATGTAACTGTTTTTAGGGGGGAGTCTGACGCATCCTTCATGGAGATGTTATTGCTTTGCTTTAAATGTTCCACAGTATGGCATTAAGCTTTTCTATATTGCATTTATTCAATTACAGGTGGTTTAGTGCTAAAAATACCTTGAAAAACATGCATTATTACTTTGAGTAGGATCGCCTCTCCACAGATCTGAGCTGGAACTTGGCCTGGTCACGTACTGGTTTTCACTGAGCTCATTTTAATTCAAGATATGTGTTTTAACAACAGGATTTTGTTCAGAGTTCACATTTTAAACAAAGACTGCAACGTGAACAGACAAACTAATACAAGAATCGCATGTTTGTACAGAGATTTAGTTGTTTGTGGAGCAAATTATGGCACATCAAAACGATTGTCTTTTGTTAATTACATCCATTCAAATCATAAACTGTGTAAAGAACTGGACTAAGGGAGTGTGCCGTCACCCATAGCGTTCAGCTCCAGTCAAATGAAGCTCATGAAGCTAGCAGTTATAGGAGCGAATTTGGAGTTGAGTTCCAGATTAGGAATGGGAATTTATTTACGGACAAAATAGTGAAATAAAAACAGCAGGATCATGTAGAGCGGGTTAATACGAACATTTCAAGAGAAAGGGGACAATTTTTCAATGTAATGTCAATTGGAGACATATATGATTCTCTTTATACATAGCTATATGTCCTAAAAGTTTCCCCTGCGTTGCTGTAGTGTATGTAAACCGTGTGTCCAAAGCGCAATAACTCTGGCTGTGTGTGATAAGCCAAGAGAGGGTCTGTCCCCTCTCTCTCTCTCTTTCCTCTTCTCCTTGGCTCCTACCCCCTCTCTCTCTCTCTCTCCTCTTCGGCTCCTGCCCTCTCTCTTGTCTCCTGCCCCCTCTCTTGTCTCCTGCCCCTTCTCTTCCTCCCCCTCGCCTCCGGAGCAGCCTCTGTGACCACTCTGATTAGGGGATAATAAACCCATTTACAGAGGGCTTTCAGGTGACGTGAGCACGCGCCCAGATAAAGGAGCAGGGGTCGACTCTTAAGCTCTTATTTCAAAATATCATTCCTTTAACTTAAGAGAGAGGAGTATCCCTTTAATGCAGTGGTTAGTTGGGCAGACGGGAGGTCTCTGAGGGTTTGGTACAAAGCACTGTCGATGTTCATATGGTACAATAGAACTGACAGATAAGATACAAGTGGAACAAGCAGATAGTGAGTTAGGATGGATTGGGAAAAGTATGGATTTAAACATTTTGATAATAGTTTTGTCTTCCAAAATGTTGCACATTAAAATCTTATCTTTATCTTTCTTCTACTTGGTCTACAAATCCACGGACTTTATCATATCCTAAATTAATCCTGACTACCCCCTAAGAAAAAGCAGTTTGTTTTCTTTAAAGGGCCCATATTACGCTACTTTTATGTTATAATGTTGTTTCCTCATCACAAACAGACCTGGAGTTGTGTTTTGTTTCATTTACATGTTTCACACACAAACCCTGAGTTCTCTCAAATGGAAAACACTCTGTTCCACCTTGTGATGTCATGTGGTGATACAGGAAGTACTTTGTTGTGTTTGTAAACTCCATACACCTTCACTAGAATCATTTGAATGATTTCAGTCCTGGAATTGCCAATCTCGACAAAAAAGGGTTAAAGGTAGCTGATAACTTGAAAACTACCGCTTCATGACATCACAAGGTGGAACAGGGCATTTTTAGCTTTGGAGATGTAAACTGCATTAGTATCTAAGACATCATTTATGCAAGATGCCCTTTCTCACTATTTATCCAGGCTGGGGGCTGCATGAAGTCTGACTTGTGACTCCTTCTGGCTGGACTGAAAACAGTAAACATTAGGGTTGCACAATATTCTGCAACCAAATGAAAATAGCAGTATGAGTCGGCCCAATTATGAAATCACAAAGGCTGCAATTATTTAGATTAAAGAATGTCATCTGCAAAGAACAAAATATCCTGTCTTTTTATAGAAAATGGGATTCTTGTATTCATTTATCAGCTCATATTCCAGTCTTACAATGTGCCTTCTGAGCAGAATCCTGCTTTTCTAAAAATAAATCTCTAATGTAATCACAATTGCAATATTTGTCGGAAAATTGCCAGTTCGATTTTTTATATTTATATATATTCCAAAGTTTTCCTACATAACCACTGATACAGTGAATGTTGTCAGTAATTTAAAGGGTCCATATTACACTATTTTCTGATCTATGTTATAATGTTGTTTCCTCATGACAAACATGGAACTGTGTTTTGTTTCATTCACACATGTTTAACGCACAAACCCTGCAGATTTAGGAGTTCTTCTCTCAAATGGAAAACACTGTTCCATTTTGTGATGTCATGTGGTAATATAAGAAGTGCTTTGCTGTGTCTTTAAACTCCACACATCTTCACTAGAATCATCTGGATAATTTCAACTGTGAAATTGCCAGTCTCTACTGAACTAAAGCTAAAAGGTAGCTGTTAACCTGAAAACTACCACTACATGACATCACAAGGTGGAACAAAACATTTTGAGCTTTGGAGATGTAGACAGACTAATAATAAAGGGTTACTCAAACATGTATGAATGAAACAAAACGTAATTCCAGGTATGTTTTTGATAAGGTAACAACATTATAACATGTCTTAAAGGTGCAACTTTTATGGTGGAGGGTCCGTCACCTGCTTGTTTCTATGGATACGTCATTGCTTTGCCTGGAATGTTCCACAGTATGAGATTAAACAGCTCTACTTTACATTTATTCAATCACAAGTGGTTTTATAGCTCAAAATGCCTAGAAAAACAGACATTCTGACTGTGAGCGAGGTTGCCTCTCCACAGATCTGACCTGTAACTTGGTCTGGTTTGGTCTCCATGAAGATAGAAAGGTTTAATACCACACTGTGAAACATTCCAGACAAAGCAATAACATCTCCATGGAGAAAAGAATTTGACAGACCCTCCACCACGCAGGAAAGTTACACAATGCATCTTTATAGCTCACAAGAGTCCATTTTGTGTTATATTGGCCCTTTACTCTGCCACACTTCTCTCACTGTAGTAATCAGGCAGCACCATATAGTATAGTAGTATTGTATTTGTCTTTCCTAATGGTGTTCGGGGCTCAGGCTAACATTTGTGCTGAGGCAGTGACACATGTGCCCTCTCACGCCCCCTGGAGCCCGCCAGGCGTCTCTGTAACGATTTCACATTGATCTCACTGTGGATTTATCATGGAGCTTAGAGAGGCCAGACACACCCACGTCTTTATACAGTCCACTTCCACTCATCTGACCACCGCACAGCTGCCTGGGACCACAGCTTTCGACATGCTACAATCAAATAAGAAATATGCAGTTCTTTAGAAATTGCAGGTAATGTTTTGTGAAGTAGGATTGTAATAGAAAAAAATCAGGAAGTAGATACTAATCGATACTTTACTAGATACTCATTTTAAAAGGAATAATAACACAAAATTTGACGTTTCATGTATAGTTTTAAAAGGATCTTGTTCAATAGCAGAACTACTACAAAACCACAAGGTAATATTAAAGAAACTCTAATTATTTTGCATTGAAAATTACATTATGATCTAAAAAACAGCTTTTAATGATCATGGTGGTGTAGAAAATGTTATCACACATCAAGCCATTTTCTGAAATCAAGTTTTTATTTTTATTTTGGTATTCTACACACAGACTGCATAAAGAAGTGGACTAAAGGAGTGTGACGTCACCTATAGTGTTCAGCTCCAGTCAAATGAAACTCACAGAGGCTAGCAGTTATATTAGGAATCAGAATTTATTTACACACAAAATAGCTAAATAAAAACCTCACAATCACGTAGAGCGGATTAATACGAACATTTTAAGACCAAAATGACGAAGCTCACTGCAGCAGTTACAGAGAAAGCGGTGACAGTTTTTCAATGTAAAGTCAAACGGAGCCAGAGTCAGTGGAGCCAGAATCATGCCCATGCTCATTTTCTATTTGGAACACGGCGGATGGCGGGTTAGCTACGTCCATTTATATACACAGGACAGTCTTTGGTTTTACATTAACAAATAGTTTTGCTCTTCCATTCTAGTTCACACTTTTGAAAACTGACTTTGTGTCCTTGGGCAAGACAGTAATGTGTTTGTGAACTGTCAGAGAGAGTATATTATATATTAAAGATAAACTTGGCAAGAGTCAAGGCTGTAGGTAATCTTCTTGGAAAGGCAATGAAAGGAGAGTAAGATACATTTGGTCGAGGAAAATACATCCCTCAAATCCCTGGACTCTATGAAGACAGAGGTGAAGATGGAGAGGCTGAGGTGGCTGCATGGTTCTGCTGCTGCGGTGGACGTGTGGAAGAAGTACTCAGTTTTGTTACTTAAGTAAATGTACATACCAGAACAAAAGTAAAAGTAAAAGTATCACATGAAAAAAAAAATCATTGTGTAACTTTTCTGGTGGAGGGTCCGTCAAACACTTTTCTCCGTGGAGATGTTATTTCTTTGTTTAGAATGTTCCACAGAATGGCATTAAACCTTTCTATCTTCATGGAGATCAAACCAGACCAAGTTACAGGTCAGATCTGTGGAGAGGCGACCCCGCTCACAGTCAGAATATCTGTTTTTCTAGGTATTTTTGAGCTATTAAACCACCTGTTGCCCTCTCCGGGTGGGTGGGGAGTCTTTGCCTCAAGTGGAGGAGTTCAAGTATCTCGGGGTCTTGTTCACGAGTGAGGGGAGGATGGAGCGTGAGATTGACAGGCGTCGGCAGTGATGCGGTCGCTGTACCGGACCGTTGTGGTGAAGAGGGAGCTGAGCCAAAAAGCAAAGCTCTCAATTTACCGGTCAATCTACGTTCCTACCCTCACCTATGGTCATGAGCTTTGGGTAATGACTGAAAGGACAAGATCGCGGATACAAGCGGCCGAAATGAGTTTCCTCCGTAGAGTGGCTGGGCGCACCCTTAGAGATAGGGTGAGGAGCTCAGTCACTCGGGAGGGGCTCGGAGTAGAGCCGCTGCTCCTCCACGTCGAGAGGAGCCAGCTGAGGTGGCTCGGGCATCTGTTCCGGATGCCTCCTGGACGCCTCCCTCGGGAGTTGTTTCAGGCATGTCCCACCGGGAGGAGGCCCCGGGGAAGACCCAGGACACGCTGGAGGGACTATGTCTCCCGGCTGGCCTGGGAACGCCTTGGGGTCCCCCCGGAGGAGTTGGAGGAAGTGTCCGGGGTGAAGGAAGTCTGGGAGTCCCTGCTTAGACTGTTGCCCCCGCGACCCGGCCCCGGATAAGCGGAAGAAAATGGATGGATGGATGGATGGATAAACCACCTGAAATTGAATAAATGTAAAGTAGAGCTGTTTAATGTCATACTGTGGAACATTTCAGGAAGAGCAGTGGCATCTCCATGGAAACAAGCACTGTTTAAAAATGTACTTAAAGAGTAAAAAGTAAAAGTATTTCATGGCTTTTAGATCTATAAGGCTTTAACTCTAGAGATTTTGATTCAGATTTGTGCTGAATTTTGTTCAACAGAAACGACAGTATCATTGTTTTTGTCTAGCTGTTTTTATTTGTATATTTTTGTTTGCTCAAATTATGAACTTGTTAAAAATAAACCCTTAGTCTTTCCAGCAGGTCTCCCCCTCCAAAAAAACAAAAAAAAATCTGTTCAGTCCTGTTGCAGTATTAAGTACAGATACCCGCTCTCCAATGTAGTGAAGTAAAAGTAAAAAGTATCTGCTGGAGGAGGGTTACTGCATTGAGAGATTGTGTTTGCACTGAATGAGTGGATTTAGAAATGGTTGTAGAAAAATAAAAGTGTCAGGTTTTGATGTGTAGACAGCAGCAGACAGCAACGAAGAAAGTAATACAGTCTATCTGATTTGAGCTTCTATCTGTACACCTTCGCACTAGATGTTATTGGTAAATTCTGCTGTTTTGGAGCTGGTTCTGAACTGGGACTCTGGCTACTGATAACTGTGTGAGTTCCTCTGACTGAATAGAGCCAGTGCGTTCTAGGGACGACATACTGGTAACTGTTATGCTCAGAAATAGCTTTAAAAGTGCGCTGTGTAACTTTTCTGGTGGAGGGTTTATTCAGACAATCCTTCAGAAATGTGCAAAAAGTGCCTAAATGTCTTGGTTGAGAGTGAAGAATTGCACAAAACGTGAATGGACCATATCAAATCACAAAAATCAAGTTTCTGTCTGTCTGATCAACTTTTTTGCAGCCTTTTAAGTATTTTTTGGTAAAATCTGAAGACAAACAACTTGCACTATGTAACTTCCAAGGTGGAAGGTCCGCTACCTGCTTGTCTCCAGGTAGAAATTCCTGTTTTGCCTTGATTATTCCACAGTATGGAGATAAACTTGGTAATCACAATGGAGACAGGTTAATGGTCAGATCTGTGGAGAAGCAAGCCCGCATATGATAAGAATTCATTTTTTTTTTAAGATATTTTTGAGCTCTAGAACACCTGTAATTGAACAAATGCAAGGGAGATATGTTTAATTCACTACAGTGGAACATTCCAGGCAAAGAAATAACATCTCCATGGAAACAAGCAAGTAGCAGACCTTCCACCTTAGAAGTTACGTGCATCTTGTCGTGGCCTGTCTTAAAAAATTAACGAAGAAATATTTAAAATGCTGCAACAAGAGCTCATCAAACATAGAAAAAGGAAAGAAACTTGTACTTTTTGCACATTTCTGAAGGATTGCCATATCATCTGTCTGAATAAAATCATCTGCTCTGTCTGAAGCTCTTTTACTCAAGTTAGACTTAATCTGAGCTTTATCTTAACACAATCTGACCAGAAAGCGCCTTTTTGTTGAAAATCAAACTCGTAAACTGCACCGTGAGCACTCGTATTGATTACAGGGTCCTGAAAATGTGCTCTTTAAATCCATTTTGTATTTTTTGAGGGGGATTTTTTGGACAATCTTAAAACTTTTTTTTGTCTGCGTTTGCTAAAGGGTGCGTTGCGTCACCATGGTAACTGCTGAACATTCCGCTAATAGACATACATGTAGAACACCCCCAGCGTGAGTATCGATATCAAGATATAATTTTTTCATCAGTGAAACCTACCCCCACTTCAGACATTTCACTAACAGTAAAAGTCATGTACCATTCAGCCCTATTCTCCTTATATTATAAACTGGCCCCAGCCCACATCTTGAGACCCCTTTATCCAGTAAACCAGTAAAAATGTCACTCTACAGAGACTTACGGGACCTTTCGTGACACCTCATCACGCATCACCCTTTCCTTTGCCGGTATTATGAAGAGAGATGGCGCGCGCTGTTGTATTAGTATAAGTCACAGTATTGAAGCCTTGTCTGGTTAAGTAAACAGCCATTCATCACATGCTTCTCCTAGTGATGCTCCAGTCCATTAGCCAAACACTGGTCCTCCACTAAGACCGCCAAAGTCCTAGCATCATCATTTATTATCAAGCTAACGCAGACGTGACATGTTAAGATGCTCCTGGGGCTATTTATGGAGATGAAACGCAGTACAGAAGATAGTGGGAAAACCAGTAATATCGCAGTATTTGCTCTCAGTATTTGTGAAGGCCTTAAATAGATGCAGGAGGTGTGCCGTGGGTACCAAACCAGGAGATTGATGGATGATGGGTTAAATTGATAATGGCAACTATGAGAGACGTCCTTGGCTTTTTCCATTTTATCACAGTTTATGCATAATTTAAAGCTGCTTAAACTCCCAATAGACGCACAGTTTGTGACCTTTCACGGTAATGTGTTTGTTTAGTGGTCTTGCTAACACACAAAGTAAATATAGATTGATATACTAGTTATTCTGTTAAAGGTGCGCTGTGTAACTTTTTTAGTGGAGGGGGTCCGCAATCTGTTTGCCTCCATAAAGATATTAAAGGTGCGTTGTGTAACTTTCCTGGTGGAGAGTCTGTCTATCTGTGGTGATGTCATTGCTCTGCCTGGAATGTTCCACAGTATGACATTAAACAGCTCTACTTTACATTTATTCAATTACAGGTGGTTTTATAGCTCATAAATACCTGGAAAAACAAACTTTCTGACTGTGAGCGGGGTCGCCTCTCCACAGATCTGACCTGTAACTTGATCTGATTTGGTCTCCATGAAGAAAAGTTTACACAATGCAGATTCATAAGTTTATGGGCATACTGTGGATCATTCTAGGCACATCTCCATGGAAACAAACAGGTGATGGACCCTCCAGCACCTTTTAAGGGCTTTTACCTGACTTTTTTCCATGTATTTGAGCAAAATTGTTCTGTCTGCATGTAAATATACAGCCTTTTTACTGTCTGGTAATCAGGAAGCGCACTGTTAGCATGCTAGTTGTTGTGAGCTTTACCGGTGACTGCAAAACTTTACTCTGGTCTCTTAAAGTTGTGGAAAGCGCTTATAAACGGAATAACTGGGATGCTTCTCCATTTGCAAACCCTATGAAATCCACTAGTTTTGTTTTTCACGTTTTTAAGACAGTAAAAATCAGGTACAGCACCTTTAATGATCATTTTGAAATCACTGTAAATGTTGAAGAGCTATACCAGATGCCCTTCCCAACACAATATACATGTTCATTTCTTCCAACGGGCCTTATCTGCCTTTCACTCAAACCAAAAAAGTTATTCAAATCTTCTTAAATTGTCATTGCCATTTTGATACTTGCAGTGAGAACACGCTGGGGGTGTTCTATATGTATCTCTATTGGTGGAATGTTCAGCAGTTACCATGACGACACAATGCGCACGTTAGAAAACACTGAGAAAAAAGTTTTAAAATAGTCTGAAACTCAAAAATAAAATACAAAATGGATTTAAACAACACATTTTCTCACCTGTTGTCGTTCCAACCTTTATTGCCATTATTTTGATTTACCTTTTATTTCAGTAATATTTGAATAATAGGTGTACAAGAGAAAATGTAGTGCTTTTATTTTAGTAATCAGAAGGTAGAGATGCACGCCTGGTTGAAAAGCAGTAGTGCGGCGTGTCGGCAAACCTAACTAACGAAAGTTAAAATAAAGTATGGGTCAGCCAGCGAGGTATTGTTTTTTTTTTTTTTTTTGTAAATTTTCGTGTCTTTATTTTTGTGTCTTTTATTATTATACAGTTTTATTTGTAATTTATGTTCATTATTTTAGTTTGACGGTGGCGTTGGTGATGTTGGTGGCGTCTATTAAGGCTCAAGACTGTACAAGCCACAATAAAGATCAGTCAAACCATCAGTGAAAAAACTGATATAGTTATTCTATTAAAGAGGCACTGTGTAACTTTTATGAAGGGGGTCCACAGCCTGTTTGTCTCCATGGAGATGTTAAAGGTGCATTTTGTACCTTTTCTGGTGGAGGGTTTGTCAAATGTGGAGTTGTCATAGCTCTGCGTGAAATGTTCCACAGTATGACATTAAAAAGCTCTACCCTACACTTATTAAATTATAGGTGGTTTTATAGCATTCTGCGGGGTTGACATGTAACTTGGTCTGGTTTAAAGATAGAAGGGTTCAATGCCATACTGTGAAACATTCCAGGCGAAGCAATAACGTCTCAACAGAGAAAAACGTTTGACTGACCTTCCACCAGAAAAGTTACACAATGCACCTTTTACATCTCCATGGAGACAAATGCAATGCACCTTTAATGCGTCGGTTTAAATTAAAGTAAAAAGAACTCTTTATTGACCGCACGACGAGGTGGTGTGATACCAACTAAGTCAGATTGCGTTCAAACAAAGCTCAGATTAAAGTCTAACAAAGCCTCAGACAGAAAGGTGCTTACCGTTAGCATCAGCATCACACCCCCAGGGAATATTGATGACATCAGCTGCAAAGTATCAATAGTAAACCCCCATTGAAACTCAGTGAAGCTCCAGCAGAGACTAATGTGATTACATGGCCGCGAAGTAATGACTCATATCAATATATTCAAGTTGTAAATTGAAAATGTCTGAGTGCAGTACATTTACCATGAGTCAGCGTGATGTCACACTTAAAGAACAGTTCTTTTGGTGCAGTATATTTGGTGGTACATTCTGGAATAGAGTTTAGTTTCCACCAAAGCCTGTGATATCATCTGTTTCTGGTTACCGTATAAGAAAAGAGGTGAGGACCACAAAAGCATTTTCTGAAAGTCTGAGAGAGACCGAGGCTCAGGAGAAGAAAGTTTGGTGGACAACAGGTGTGAGGCTCCCGTCAAACAAAATCAATCATGGTCAGGCAAAAGCTGTAGTCGTAAAAGTGTACTGTGACAACTTAACCTGAGCAACAACGAATGTTCTACTGCGTGTCCATGAACATTCTTTAACGTCATTTTAAGAAATAACAGACTTATTCTCGTACTCGTGACATGAAGCTTGTTTGTCCTTCAACTAACATAAAAAAAAAAACATTCCATCAGCCTGTCACGATAACTTTAGAATTTTGAAGTGGGATATTACTGAAGAAAATATAGACGATAATCCTGAAACAAATGTATGCCACTGATACTATAAACCTAAATTAGAGTAATCCCCAAGAAACTATTCTAAATGTATACTATGATTAAAAAACACAAACTGCAATAAATACATATCGGAATGAAATACTTTAGTGCTTTGTTTGTATCTGTAATGAGTCATAAAAAGTATTAATTCAACCCTCTTCAGCTGAATCTAACCGTAGTACAGAAAAAGAATGAAAACAAAAGAAAAAGTAATTGTTCCATCTATAATAATGATAATAAAAACAATAAGGTATATAAGCATAAAACTGGCACACGGGAAGCATACATAAAGAGACAATGAAGCAGACAGTCAAAGATCAAAATAGGATCAAATAATACAATTAATTATAATAAATTAAAATATAAAATAAAAAGAAAGAAAGAATAAAATCAAGTTAAAACCAGTTAAGGAAAAGCTAATGGATAAAAAATAGTTTTAAGAAGTGATTTCAAAGATGGTACTGATGATGCAAGCCTCATCTCCTCAGGCCTTCTCGTCTCCATGGAGATGTTATTGCTTTGATGTTGAACCTAACCATCTAATAAGAAGGTGGCACGGCCGGGCTTAAGTTACTGTCCAGATCTGCGAAGAGGCAAGCCTGCTCACTATAAGAGTGCGTGTATTTCTATCGATAAAAACGTGTAGTGGAGTAAATGTAAAAGATGGTTGAATGTCATACTGTGGAACATTCCAAGCAAAGCAACATCTCTATGGAGACAAGCAAGTGGCAGACAGAAAGTGACATACTCCACCTTTAACCAAGATTCAAAGGACCTATATTACACAAAATTGAACCTTGTGAACTTTAAACCATGTTAGAATGTTGTTCCCTCCTCAAAAACCGACATGGAGTTGTGTTTTGTTTCATTCACATATTTGAATAATCGTTTATTATTAGTCTGTCTACATGTCGAATGCTCAAAATGTTGTAGTTTTTAAGTTAACAGCTACATTTTACCTTTAGTTCAGTAGAAATTGGCAATTCCAGGGCTCAAATTATCCAAATGATTCTAGTGAAGGTGCATGGAGTTTCAAAACACAACGGAGCACTTCCTGTATTAGGCCTACCACATGACATCGCAAGGTGCAACTGTTTGAGAGAAGAACTCACCTTAAATACGCAGAGTTTGTGTGTTGAACATGTGAATGAAAGAAAACAAAACACAACTCCAGGTATATTTGCGATAAGGAAACACCATTATAACACAGATCAGAAAATAGCGTCATATGGGCCCTTTAAGTCTGCCAGACAATAACATGCACACTTATAGCAGCCTGTATTTTCTGAAGTGGTGTTTAGTGTGAGAATTGAGTACATCTGCAGTGAAAAGGAACTCCTATTTTTTTTTTTTTTTTTTTTTTTAACAACGCCTTGATACCACTAACCACTTTTGTATCAAGAATCAATGTTCCTTGTAATTCCCAGTGCGTTATAATGAGCTCCCTGCTTCTTTTGTCATGTTTACCTACTTTTTTTTTCTTTTTTTCTTTTTTTTTTTTTTGTCTCTCTCTCTCTCTTTGTCTCATTTGCGTCTGACACTCCCATAGCTCTGGTTAGGGCTTGTTACAGACATTGATGCTGAAGTTTGCTATTCTCTGTGGAGATAGCAAGAATCAATGCGCTCAGATCAGCAGCTTCTTTCAACAACTTTACCACGTCGCGCTATAGGAAAACACTGGGAGCAAATAATAGTACTTTCTTTTATAGTCCCGTGGGGCCTTATATAGTGGTCCATCTATGTGCTCTTATACCTGTTCTGATACAGCTCAAGATCATTCTAAAGCTATTCAAGATTCATTCATTTCTATGCTGTGAATGTGACTTTTTTAGTATTGATACCTGCTCAAATGAATATCTAGTACTTCTCACAACCCTTGTGTACAAATCAATATGAAATAAAGGTTGGACTACTTCTTGCAGCAGTAGTTTAATGTCAGTTATAAGATTTTAGTTACTCAAGTCGATATGCAATTTGGATTATTTGTTTATTCAGATTGGTCCCAAGATATCGGTTCAGTCGATATCCCATTTTGTTCTGTAAACTGGTGTAATAAGACGATTCTGTTAGCCCCAAAACACCTTGTAATATTGAACTTGTATTTTTTCAAAGCTGTTCTGTAAATAAGTTATAAAGCACATTCAGATCGTTTCCCATACACCATTTGCGTTTAAAGGACTTTAATTCTATTTTCAGTCTTGGTACTGGTACCGGTTGAGTATCAGGGATCGGCAGACACTTAAAGCCAAAGTATCGATATCAGTATTGGAACATAAAAAGCTGGATTGCTGTTAAGTTACTATTATAGCCATATCTGCCCTGGAGTTCACTCACATAAACATGGCTGCTATTCTGTAGCTGTGGCTTCAACAAATTCCTTGAAGTGTCTTGCTTATGAGCACATGAGCAGTAGGCTATGTAATGCTTCTTCACGATGCAGTTTATCTGTGTTTGTCAAGCTTTGTTTTCTGTCGCATATCCATGGGTTTCAGAAAGTTGAGAAATTAGTTGTTGCCATAGCAAATAACAATTACAAATCCTATGATTTGAATGGTGAAAAGTCTTGTTTCCTATAACAGGAAGCTGAAATCTATGAATAATAAGAAGTTCTTTAATTGGTTCAGTGTAATTCTACTCACCAAGAATTCCATTGAACCTTTTTCCAAAATGTGTTCCTCCAGTGAACACATTTTCAATCAGCTGTGATCATTTATTTATGGAGCCTTCACACTTCAGCGCTCCTCGTCAAAACTGAGACTAAACTGGGACTTATGTTAGACCTAAACCTGGACTAGACCTGGACTAGACAGGACTAGAACAGGACCAAACCAAGGCTTCATCAGGACTAAACTGGGACTTATGTCAGAACTAAACATGTACCAAACCAGAACTAAAACGGGACTAGACCAGGACCAAACCACATCTTCATCAGGACTAAACTGAAACTTGCATCAAAACTAAACCTGGACTATACTAGAACTAAACCAGGACTAGACCAGGACCAAACCAAGGCTTCATCACGGCTAAACTTGGGCTTATGTCAAAACTAAACCTGGACTACACAAGAACGAAACCAGAACTAGACCAACACCAAACCAAGGCTTCATCAGGACTAAACTGGGTCTTATGTCAGAACTAAACTTGGACTACATGAGAACTAAACCAGGACTAGACCAGGACCAAACCAAGTCTTCATCAGGACTAAACTGGGACTTCTGTCAAAACTAAATCTGGACTAGACCAGGACTAGACCAGGACCAAACCATGTCTTCATCAGTACTAAACTCTGACTTATCATCTGAACTAAACCTGGACTAGACCAGAACTAAACCAGGACTAGACCAGGACTAAACCTGTACTAGACCAGAACTAAACCGGGACTAAACCAAGTCTTCATCAGGACTTAACAGGGCTCAAACCAGGATCGAGCGCTCTAGACATTCAGCGTAGGTTCTTGTGCTAACAGAGAAAATAAATACAGAATTTACATGAAATCATTAACTGCTGTCTCAAAAATAACCCTTGTATTCCTTTGACATTTTGAGAGCCACACTCCGCAAACATGCCTCATAAACTTTACTTTTAGGTTCACATTTTTCTGTTTGTCTAATGTTCAGGACCTAAAAACAACAGTGAGTCTAATATTTGTTCTGCTCTTGTAGTTACTTAGAGTTGGCTTTTCATTTTAAAGGTGCAGTATGTGGAGATGTCATTGCTTTGCCCAGAATGTTCCACAGTACGGCATTAAACACTGACTGATCAACTTAATTTCATTTATTCAAGTTTATTTTTGATGTATTTATTTATTTTTCATGTATTTTAGCAAAATGTGTCTTGTCCCAGTACAGATAAATTGTATAAACAGTTGTTGAGGACAAAATAAGTCAGCTGTGTAGCGTCTACCTCTAATTATAAAGCATCGGAGAATCAGGAAGTGCAGGGTTATCATGCTAGTTGTTGTTGGCAAACCCCTCTCGCCTCTGAACGTTGTGAAAAGCACAGCGAATGCATAAGATAAGTGATGAATAAGTTTGGACCACTGCAAACCTAGTTCTGACTTCTATTTTTCACAATTTAAGACAGTAAAAAAACAGGTTAAGCACCTTTAATGCCATACTGAGGAACATTCCAGGAGTTATTTATAGTAGCACCTTTAAACTGAACTAACCCAGTCCCAGAGTTACCTGAGGACATGTTTTCCCTGTAGGAGAACTGCTTCTATCGGTGCCATTTAAGGACAATACAAATTACAGCACTTTTCTACCCAGCATCCACCAGTGTCCAGCAGGTTCGGCCTCCCCTCCCCGTCTTAAGTCTTCTTGTTTTTGTGTCGACAGGTGAACTGGGATTATTCGGACAAAAGGGACACGACTGAACAAATGGAGCAGGTCCGGGACAGAGGATGAGAGGAGGAGCAGAGGACAGCCACAGTTCAAAAATCGGAAAGACTTAAAAGTGAGAGCTTTTATCTGAGACTGTCTGTCCATTTGGAGAAGCGATGTCATGTCACAAGGTCAAAAATTTAGTTTTTAAATTTGACTTGGAAATGAAATGATTTTGACAATTTTTCTGATTAAAAAAGATCTGAAAATTTAGCTAAATTATTCACATTTTCATACTGATCACATGTATTAACTTCTATTCACTTCACTTCTATTAAATATAAGTTTATTGTAAGGTCATTTACATAATAGTTATTCTTCTTTTAAAAAATGAGTGTAATTCAAATATTAAGGCTAAATTTTTTAATACCTATTGATACTATGTAGCTGATGTCATCAACATTCCTTGGGTGTGTGACGCTAACTGAAAGCACTACTCTGTTAGAAATTGCTGTTTTTTTAGCTCAAAAATACCTTAAAGAACATGAATTCTTACCATGTTCAGATTTGCTTCTCCACAGATCTGACAATAACCCTGTCTCCATTGTATAAAGACAGACGTTATAAAGACAGAGTAAGCTTATCCACCCCATAATCAGGATAAATCGCACAAGCAACAATCTTTAAACTATTCTTTACTTGTAACAGAGACAGAAGCTGCTTGGCCTAGAATGTTCCATAGTATGGCATTAAACACTGATTTGTCATTTATTGTCAGCTTTTGTTTGTTTTTTTCATGTATTTGAGCAAAATGTGTCTTGCCTCAGTACAGATACACTGTATTATATGAGCAGCTGTTGAGGTCAAAATAAGTCAGCTGTGTACAATCTGCATCTAATTATGAAGCGTCCGAGAATCATGAAGTGCACTGTTAACATGCTAGTTGTTTTTTTGTTTTGTTTTTGTTTTTTTGTTTGTTTGTTTTTTACCGTGACACAAATGTCACTGTGGTCTGAAAGTTGTGACTGATTAGAACAGACAGAGAAAATATGATGACGATGAGAGGATGAGGAGAGTGAAGGGGACATGAGAAGATGAGGAAAGGTAAGAAAACATGAGAGGATGAGGAGAGTTAAGGGGACATAAGAGGATGAGGAGAGTGAAGGGGACGATGAGAGGATGAGGAGAGTGAAGGGGACGATGAGAGGATGAGGAGAGTTAAGAGGACAATGAGAGGATGAGAAGAGTGAAGGGGACGATGAGAGGATGAGGAGAGTGAAGTTAAGGCTTCAGCAACAATCTTTAATCTCTTGTTTATTTGAAACAGAGAGAGACGTTATGATCACGCGCTGAGCTGCTCCTGCATTGGCACCATGGAGAAGACCTACTCTCTGACTGCGCACTATGACGAGTTCCAGGAGGTGAAGTACGGGGGGCGCTATAGCAGCGACATCCTGAGCAACGGCATGACCCTTCACCTCGGGGGCAGTCTGGACCGACACGTGGGGAGGGGCCGAGGCAGCACCTGGACCTCCAGCAAGCAGAAGTGAGTCCTGTATGGAGCTCAGTTCCAGAAGTAAATTTTACATTAATTTTTCCAATAGATTTTTCGAAAAATTCAGATATTAAAAGTTCAAAGACATCACAGTCCGATATCTATAACACGGTTGTTTTAAGTCCAAAAAGCACATGTAAAACACACGATTCTGCAAAATGTTTAATAACTTCAAAATATTTGAAGCAAGATTTATGGAATGATTTAGCAAAGAAAAAAAGTGAAATTACTAAATATTTTTGATTTTTCAAGTAAAAGTAGAAGTATCACATGTCAAAATCTACTCACTTTAATATTTTAAAATGATTAAAGTACCGGTTTGGAAATGTACTTAAAGAGTACAAATTAAAAGTATTTTGAGGTCTTATAAGGCTTCAAATATAGTGATTTGGATTTTTGTTGAATTTTGTTCAACAGAACTGATTTTTTTTTGCTGTCTGTTTTTTTTTTTGTTTGTTTGCTCAGAGTATGAACATCTTAAAAATAAACCCACGGCCTTTTCAGCAGATCTCAGACAATAATAAAAATGTTTTTACTTTTCAGTCCTTTCATAAATCTGGCTGAGTAGAAAGTAAAGATACCTGCTCTCAAATGTAGTGAAACAAAAGTAAAAATTAACCATTTTAAAATCTACTTAAGTAAAGTATAGATACCTAAAAAGATATACTTAATTTCAGTACCTTCCTACTTTTACTTTGTTACGTTCCACCACTGTTCATGGGTCAAATGTTTATCTAACTCTCCCCTCTTTTCTAACAGGAACCGTGACCTGAACAGCTCCAGCAGCAGTGGTCTTCCGAGGTGGAGCCGGAGGGAGATCTGCCTGCTCTCCGCTTTAGTATTCGCTGCTGGGATGTGCGTGATCCTGGGGAGTATGCTCGCGCTGAAGTACATCTCACTGGACGCTCAGCAGGACCCCCAGTGCAGGCAGGACTGTCAGAAGAAGCGCTCTTTACTCCGGGCGGCTCGTTTCGTCCAGGCCAACATTGACCCCACTATACAGCCCTGTGAGGACTTCTACTCTTTTGCTTGTGGGGGCTGGCTACGTCGTCACGGGATACCGGAGGACAAACTAAGCTACGGCATTATCACGGCCATTGGAGAGCACAATGAGGAGAAACTGCAGCGCCTCCTGCTGGAACCGATCAGGCGGCGCGGATCCGAATCAGCAGAGCGCAAAGTGAAAGAGTTCTACAGGTAGGAATGAATAGATTTATAGATAGATAGATAGATAGATAGATAGAAAGATAGATAGATACTTTATTGACCCCAAAGTAAATTCAAATTACCGTAATTTCCGGACTATTGAGCGCACCTGAATATAAGCCGCATCAACTAAAGAATTTTATTTTTGTACATATATAGGCCGCACCTGTCTATAAGCCGCAGGTGTCCACGTCTTCAAGAAGTTTTCAAGTTCCGAGCATCTGCTTGTATTGCCTCTGAAAGCTTTTGTCGTCTTTTTGCATTGAGTCAGTTCGTCACGCTGCCGTCGCCAGCGTCTCACCATCGACTCATTGATGCCGCGTTCACGTGCAGCAGCTCTGTTTCCTTCTTTGACAGATCAATTGTCTTTAACTTCAAAGCTGCATCATATGCATTTCTTCGTATGTTTTCCATGAGGAGGGTGTATGCATGAAGCACAAAATAACTGTTCAAAACAAAATCAAACGAGCATCTTCCTCAGCACATCATCTCTTCACCTGTCTGTCTCGCTCTTGCGCCCCGTCACTTGGCGCTCTACAGCGCATGTCTCGAGCAGAAAGAGCCGCTGTCCTGTCTTATATCATGTCAGTGTCTTGTAGGATTTCAACAGGATTTCAGGCTCTCCCGGGGGTCGGGGTTAGTTGTACCGATCATGTATGAGCGGATGTCCAGCTACTGAAGTTTGAGACGTTTCGTCTTGTCATTTACGCCTCACCTGCATTTAACACATACGGGTCATTAAGACGTATCCCACTCACTAATGTTCATTTAGCAGCAGAACTTATTTTATCACGCAGCGATAAACTGTTTTAGTGCTGACAACAGCGCTAGCGAGTGTTCTAACTGACCCTAACCCATGTTAACCGCACAGACAGCGGCGCTTTCTGCACTCAAGCTGCGCGCGCATCCGCTGTGTTCATAGACGAATAATCCGTCCATATATTAGCCGCATCGTTGTATAAGCCGCAGGGTTCAAAGTGTGAGAAAAAAGTAGCGGCTTATAGTCCGGAAAATACGGTAGCTATGACATTAAAGGTGCACTGTGTAACTTTTCCGGTAGGGAGTCCGTCACAAACTTGTTTCCATGGAGGTGGTAAATGGTCACATTTTTATACAGCGCTTTTCCACCTTCAAGGTACTCAAAACTCTTCACAAGAAGGAACCACTCATTCACACACCAGTGTACGTTGGTGGGTTAAGTGTCTTGCCCAAGGACACAACGACAGCATTGATCTGTGAGAGCTGGAATCACACTGCCAACCTGTGGCTCAGTGGGTTTGACCTCTCAAACAATGATGTCGAGAGCGCGATTTGAACCGCCAACCTTCGGATCAGCGGACAAACTGAGCTACTGTCGTTCATAGTGATATTATTGCTTTGCCCGTAAGGTTTCACAGTATGGCATTAAACGCATCCATGTTGATTTATTCAATTACAAGTATTTTACTGCTCAAAAATACTACCAAAAACATCCATTCCTATAGTGAGTAAGTGAGCCTTTCCACAGATCTGACCTGTAACTGGAGGGTAGGAGGCATTATGGGCTTTTCTCCATGTATATAGATGAGTTTAATGCCATACTGTGGGACATTCTAGACAAAGCAATAAAGAGACTTCTGCACATTCTCTACATCGCTCTGTCTGTAATTGAGTCCGTCTCCTCAGAACATGTGGAATCTTCACAATGGAGCAGTACATCTAACCACTGGGGGCAGTAGTGAACACAGCTTGATAGTGGAAGCTGTACTTTTTAAGAAATGACTAGAACCAGCTGCAAAACAAATAAATGCTTTTCTTACCTCACTTTTCTTGACTTTTCTTACAAATACGATCTCAAAACTGCCATGTGTGCCGCCATGCTTGTTTATTTGTTGATCTATTTCGTTTTTTGGTCAATTCTCAAACTAACTTCTTCGCGCCCTCTGGTGGTTGTTTAAGAGAATGCAGTCTTGACATTAGAAGCGATTGGAAGTATAAATGCAGTGATGATTACTGCGTTTGGAATGCATGGATCTGTTTATGTACAAAAGTAGAGCATAAATGAGCCTTAATTGTTTTTCAATCTGTCACTGTCTACCACTAATGGCACTTAAGCTTCTTCTGCTGGTGTTCAGGGCTTCCTATAGTTTTATCTTTATATACTGTAATTGCACTCATTATTGTTGAAGAATTATGGTTGGCTCTTGGTTTTGTTTATTTATGGTGAAGTGTGTGCCAACTTGTGTCCATGGAAATGTTATAGCTTTTGCCTGGTATGTTCCACACTGGCATTAAGTAGAGACAAGCACTAGATGAGATCTTTGGATGAGCGACCTCGCTGACCCTCACGATTAGGGATGTAACGATATCAAAATCTCTTGATACGATATTTTCACTATATGCATCTCGCAGTTCGATATTTATTGCAATATTTTGTGGAGGCTTACAAAATTGTGAATATGCTTCCTTTTCCTTTTAAACGCCTTGGAAAATCCATGAAAAGGCTTTGGTATTGTGATAATCTGAAGATTTAAGATTTGAAAGTGCTTAATAACAGTTGTTTCTTCATGTAGTCTGCACTGACAACACCAACGGATCATGGTCTATGTAGTTCCCCCTGTTTTTTTTTAGCTATTACTGAACCATGGCAAGGCAAAGTACAAACAAAGTAATTCAAAGCGCTTTACAGAATAAGAAAGACTTGCAATCCAATAGATATTGTGAGCCTTTTGACGATACGATCGCGATATTTCGGTTATAGTTACATCCCTACTTACAATACATGTTTTTTTGTGGTATTATGCAGTTAAAATTAATTGAATAAATGCAAGCTAGGCTAATTTTAATGCCATACTGTGGATCATTCCATGCAGGTACTTCAGACTTGACTTCAGTTTGAGATTAATTGTTTATCAGTTTATGAACAAGACCACAATGACGTTCACAAGTTATAAGACAAAAAAGTAGTAAGGATAAAGGCGGTTTTATATTCTTTACACTATTCCCTCATATCTTTTCTTTGTATCTCTCTTTATACTGTCTGATATAGGTCCTGCGTGAACATAGAAGAGATTGACAAGCTTGGATCCGAGCCGATGGTGGAGGTGATTGACAGCTGTGGGGGATGGGACCAAGTGTCAGTGCACAGCGGTGGGACGGCAGGCTGGATGACCGAGGGCGCCCCCCAGAGGCCGGACATAAACGAGATGCTGTACAGGACACAGGGGGTCTACAGTACAGCTGTGTTCTTCTCTCTCACTGTCAACGTGGACGACAAGAACTCCTCCAGGAACGCCATCAGGGTCAGAAGTCTTTTGAAAGAATAACACTACATTTTAGGTTTCATAGGTTTCAGCATGGGGCACCTTTGCCGTAGCTGTTAACTATTCAAAACTACAACAACTGAGGGATTACACAGACAATTCAAAACTACTTTAATGTAATGGAAATGGTCCATTGCACCATATGCATTTTAGACAGCCATTTTTAACATAAACTATGCGCCATGTAACTTTTTGGTTGGGTGTCCATCACCTTTTTGTTTTCACCCGTTTGTTTCTATAGATATGTCACTGCTCTGCCTGGAATGTTCCACAGTATGACATTAAACAGCTCTACCTTACATTTATTCAATTACAGGTGGTTTTATAGCTCAAAAATCTCTAGAAAAACAGGCATTCTGACTGTGAGCGGGGTTGCCTCCCCACAGGTCTAACCTAGAACTCTGGTTTGATCTCCATGAAGACAGAAAGGTTTAATGCCATACTGTGAAACATTCCAGACAAAGTAATAACATCTCCATGGAGAAAAGCATTTGATGGACCTCGCACCAGAAAAGTTACACAATGCACCTTTAAGTAGAAATGATAAAATGATAAAAGGAACATCTTTAGTATTTACATAATCTGTGTTTCTAGGTAGACCAGGAGGGGCTGACACTACCTGAAAGAAGCCTGTATCTGGGACAGGATGAAGACAGCATCAAAGTAAACTCATTTTCACTTTATCACTTCATATAACCAGTGATGGATGACGTATTCTATATTGTTACTTAAGTAAAAGTACAGATACGGGGCAAAAGATTACTTAAGTAAAAGTCTCACATGAAAAAAAATCTACTTGAGTAAAACTATTGAAATACCTGTTTTAAAAATGTACTTCAAGAATAAAAAGTATTTTGCAGAGATTTTTTGAGGAATTTAAGCATCAAATGTAATGATTTTGATAAAGAATTTAGTTGATTTTAAATGATTCAAATGACTTCTTAATTTCTCAAGCTGCTTTTATTCAATTCAATTCAATTCAATTTATTTTTGTATAGCCCAAAATCACAACAAGAGTTATCTCGGCGGACTTCACAAAATTGTTGATTAATAAAGAAACATTCATAAAACACAAATACAGAATGTTCAACAACAAGCAGGCAAATGGATAATTGTCCCAGCATCTCCTGTCCTTAGACCCTCCTTCTCGGCAAGGAAAAACTCCAAAAAACCCAGTGGGAAAACGGAGAAACCTCGAGGAGAACCACAGTGAAGGAGAGATCCACTCCTAAGGACGGACAGGCAGATGAAACTACTAATCTAGCAGGACGAGGACAGTTAATCCAGGATAGGGAAGGAGAGGAGGGGTCTAGGTCCCCGACACTAGGGGGCAGCAGCGGTCCAAACTGGAACAGCAGCATCTGAAACAGTTACACTCCCCAAAAGGGGAGTGGGACAGGGACAACATGTGAATAGCAAAGAACAGACTATGAATGAACTAGTAATTGAATATTCTTAACAGTAGGAGGAGAAAAAGTAGGAGAAACCAGAGGACAGTGCTCAAGTTGCCATACTTTCCCCAGTAATATATCTCCTAGAGCAGCTTAACTAGGCCTATGGGTTTAATTTCTATTCCTAACTGACCTGACCATAAGCTGATTCAAAGAGGAACGTTTTGAGCCTAATCTTAAATGTAGAGACTGTGTCAGCTTCTTTGACATGAGCAGGGAGCTGATTCCACAACAAGGGTGCTTGGTACCTAAAAGCTCTACCTCCTAAAGTACTTTTAGCGACTCTAGGAACCACCAATAGTGCAGCATTTTGAGAGCGGAGTGAACGGTTAGGATGATAAGGTACAATTTCATCTTTAATGTAGGAAGGGGCCATGTCATTTACAGCTTTATAGGTTAGAAGAAGAATTTTAAATTTTACTCTAAACTCAACCGGAAGCCAATGAAGATTTTTTAATACTGGAGTAATGTGCTCTCGTTTTTTAGTACCTGTTAGTACTCTTGCTGCTGCATTTTGAACCAATTGAAGGCTTTTTATAGAGCTTTTAGGGCAAGCTGCAAGCAGGGAGTTACAGTAGTCTAACCTCGAGGTGACAAAAGCATGGACAAGTTTTTCAGCATCATTTTTTGGCAGTACATTTCTAATTCTGGCTATATTGCGTAAATGAAAATAAGCCGTTTTACAGACATGGCTTATGTGTGCTTTAAATGAGAGCTCTTGATCAAATAGGACTCCAAGATTTCTTACAGTGGAGCTGGAGGCTACACTGACATTGTCCAATGTGATTATCTGCTCAGTTAGAGAGTCAAACTTTATATCGAGCCCGGCTGCAGGCCGGGACAAAACCACAATAGAGTCTCGTAAGTGTTTAGGGCCTAATAGAATGACTTCAGTTTTTTCAGGGTTAAGAAGTAAATAATTAAAGGTCATCCATGTTTTTATGTCCCTCACACAGTCACTAAGCCTTTCAATTTGATTAGTCTGATCAGGTTTCATTGATAGGTACAGCTGGGTGTCATCTGCATAACAGTGGAAATCGATACCGTGCTTTCGGATAATATTACCTAACGGTAGCATATAAAGGGTAAACAGAACCCTTTATAGCAGGATTACTATTGCAACAACACAACATCAGTAGGGTAAAACTAACCTGTCTCACGACGGTCTAACCCCAGCTCACGTTCCCTATTAGTGGATATGGTTTACTCGAAGCAGTGATGTTAGCGATCTACAAACTCATTCTTGCTCTTCTACACTGACTCGCTGAACCTCTGCTTGCCCTCCTCTGCTGTGCTCTTTGGTCTTACCCTCTTTTCATCCTCACGTCCCTCTATCATGGTGCTCTCTGAAGCCCTCTGAAGCCCTTCCTGTTACCCCTGATGATATGACTGTGTTGTCAGATCTTGGCGGCGTACAAGGCCCTGATGGAGCGGCTGCTGAGCATGCTGGGAGCTCACAACGCCACACAGAAGTCCAAGGAGATCATTCTTCTGGAGACACGCCTCGCCAATGTGAGTGAGAGAGCTATGGTTCTCAAACTGTGGTGTGCAGGCTTCAAAGTTGGAATCATTTTATTCTTTTATTGCTTGGAGTGTGAATCTAGGCTTATTCCATTGAAGGCCATTTTTATCAATGGTGCTACAGACCATATATTTGTTGGTTAGTTAAAGTTAGTTAAAGGGGACGTGTTATAATAGTCTGAGTTGTACTTTGATTCATGAGTAATCCTGTATTTGATACTTGAATGATCAGGAAAAAAAAATGTGTTTTCACCTAGCCCGTATCTCCGCCCACTGCTCTGTGCTTACATGGAATTACTAGTATTAAGCAGTTTTAGATAAATATTGTGGTTTGTTAAAGGTCCTGTATTACACAAATTATTGTGTAATTATTGTATTATAATGTTGTTTCCTCCTCACAAACAGACCTGGAGTTGTGTTTTCTTTCAGTCACACGTTTGAGTAATCAAAATGCTCTGTAGCACCTTGTGATGTCATGAAACAGTAGTTTTCAAGTGAACAGCTACGTTTTACTTTTTGTTCAGTCGAGATTGACAATTCCAGGTCTGAAATCATCCAAATGATTCTAGTGAAAACACAGTGGAGCACTTCCTGAATTACCACATGACACCAAATAGTGGTACAGAGTGTGAATGAAACAAAACACAACTCCAGGTATTTTTTTGATGAGGAAATGATGACATTATAGCCGTGTTCCAATTTGAGTTAGCAGCATCTCGGTTGCTGGGCGACGGGAGCGGCTCTGTGTGTTAGACCTGTCCCATTTCGACACAGCCTTTGCGGTCCATGGAGGCTACATCGAGGGCTACAGCCTTCGCAGCCGACGAAGGACCCGGCCTTCGAAGACAGTGTGTGCAGGAGGGAGGCCTGATGCAACCATAGAAGCCCCACAGGTTTTCTGCAGTCTGGACCTCCTCCTCAGTGAGCCTGGACCTCCTCCTCAGTGAGTCTGGACCTCCTCCTCAGTGAGCCTGGACCTCCTCCTCAGTGAGCCTGGACCTCCTCCTCAGTGAGCCTGGACCTCCTCCTCAGTGAGCCTGGACCTCCTCAGTGAGTCTGGACGGGGGACAGTGGAGACATGACCCAGTGCACTTGTCTTCTGGAGGAGGAAGAGCAGAATGGGCCTTACGTCTGATTGGTTGAAAGTCCTGTCCTGCAGAGTGAAAACCTGTAATGACACACACATTAAGAAAACTACAAAACTATTAGAGGAAAATGAGTTTCACGGTGAACATAAGCTGGGCTTTGCACGGCCAAGTTCAGCACGGTTACATATACATTCAGATCCAAAGCCAGTTTATATGAATCGAAACAATAATCAGGGTCAGGAGTCTGGGTCAGCACACCTCCAGCACAGTGTTAGCTTTACTTTGTCATCTGCATTTGACCCATTTCATGACCCATATGCATCTTCCAACAGTTCTGTTCCCCAGCAGTGTTGTGTCCTCATACAGGAGGCTGCAGATGAGAAAAGAAATGAATATAAAACATTTCAGTTTTCTCATTGTTATACTATTAGATGTGACAGACATAACAGACACAGGTTTATAAGCTTTGATATAGCCAAACTGTGTCCTTTAAGTTTAATACATGAAATAATACATGTTTTTATCTTATCTCCGAGATACACTGGCCAGGTGTTTATGTGTTTAGTCCCATGTCCGTGAAAACGTGTCGTTTCCTCCTCATAGCTTCATTAATCACGCTGTGGTTTTCTTTTCCCCTAACAGTAAAAACATTATTAGAGTTTGATGGAAATCTGTCCAAATATCAAAGTTTAAGCAGGCTTTTCATTGCGTCAGCTGCAGATTACTTGCCAAACTTTTAGCTCAAAGCTCCAAGAAATTTGACAGTTTTGTGGGTTATGATCATATTTTACGTTTACACTTGAGTTAGTGATGATTTAAAAGTGTGTACTCACATGTTTCTCTGCTCTCTGGACAGGCTTTTCGCTCCGTGTTTTCGGTCTGTGTTTTCGAAGACTTGACTAGCGCCGCACGGTACATGATGGGATATTGGAGGCCGCGAAGGATACTCGGATGTGTCCTTCATTCAAGGCCGATCTCCATGGAAACGCAGGCCGGTTTTTGGGCTGCATTTGTGGGCTGCATGAAATGGGACAGCTCTTGTCTTGCCGGAAGTGATGTGTGTGGCCAAAAATGTAGCTGACAAAGGCTGCAGCCCTTGAATTGGGACACGGCTTATAACGTAGATCAGGAAATAGCGTTTCAGTTTTTAATCAATATAAAATCTTGGGATCTGGTTTAATCTTGGTTTAGATCTGATTTATTCTTTAGTCCATATTTAGACCTTGTTTAGACCTGGTCAACCCATTTTTGGTGTTTCTCTCATAGCGTATATAAGCAAATAGTCCTATCAACACTGTAGAATAAAAGCCAAATAATACTTACTGATACTGTACTTGGCTATAATCAAATGATACTGTATTTAAGTCTGTTTTAATGCTGATTTGAATGTGTTTTCTAGATCACTATTTCTGAATATGATGACCAAAGAAAAGACATCAGCACCATGTACAACCGCATCACCCTCCGACAGCTGCAGAAGATCGCCCCCAGTGTGAGGATTTCATCTGTACCACTTTAAAAAGAACTACCCGTAATAAAGCATGAATAAAGAATTACCGTATTTTCCGGACTATAAGCCGCTACTTTTTTCTCACACTTTGAACCCTGCGGCTTATACACCGATGCGGCTCATATATGGACGGATTATTCGTCTATGAACACAGCGGATGTGCGCGCAGCTTGAGTGCAGAAAGCGCCGCTGTCTGTGCGGTTAACATGGGTTAGGGTCAGTTAGAACACTCGCTAGCGCTGTTGTCAGCACTAAAACAGTTTATCGCTGCGTGATAAAATAAGTTCTGCTGCTAAATGAACATTAGTGAGTGGGATACGTCTTAATGACCCGTATGTGTTAAATGCAGGTGAGGCGTAAATGACGAGACGAAACGTCTCAAACTTCAGTAGCTGGACATTCACTCATACATGATCGGTGCAACTAACCCCGACCCCCGGGAGAGCCTGAAATCCTGTTGAAATCCTACAAGACACTGACATGATACAAGACACTGACATGATCCCAGACAGGACAGCGGCTCTTTCTGCTCGAGACATGCGCAGTAGAGCGCCAGAGCGACTCTCACGAACTGACTCAATGCAAAAAGACGACAAAAGCTTTCAGAGGCAATACAAGCAGATGCTCGGAACTTGAAAACTTCTTGAAGACGTGGACACCTGCGGCTTATAGACAGGTGCGGCCTATATATGTACAAAAATAAAATTCTTTGAAAATTTAGGTGATGCGGCTTATATTCAGGTGCGCTCAATAGTCCGGAAAATACGGTAATTCAGTATGAGCAAATAGTTTATTAAGGATGATTCAGGCTTAGTAACTACTTAAAGGGCCAATATTACATTATTTTTTGTTGTTTCATTCATACATGTTCACATTATCATTATGAATTAAGATTTAGTTCAGGGTTTATTAAGACTAATTAAGGTGTGTAGTGTAAAATAAAGTGTTACTCTTTCATTTTTATAGTTTATTTGCTTTAATTTGGGGTTGTCTTTCAGTAATCACATTATGTTAAAGGTGCACTGTGTACATTTTCTGGTTGAGGGTTCGTCAAATGCTTTTCTCCGTGGAGATTATTGCTTTGTCTGGAATGTTTCACAGTATGGCATTAAACCTTTCCAAGTATTTTTGAGCTATAAAACCACCTGCAATTGCATAAATGTAAGGTAGAGCTGTTTAATGTCACACTGTGGAACATTCCAGGCAGAGCAATGACATATCCATTGAAAAAACAGGTGATGGACACCCAACCAAAAAGTTACATAGTGCAGCTTTAAATTTCAAAGTTCAATTCTAAATATTAAATCAGATTTTTATGAAAGTTACAGTAAAATATATTGTTCTAGCAGTACTAAATCCATGCACATTCATACATATACCCACACTAAGGCTAAAAGCATGTGTGATGGATTATGACTTGAACTCCAACTGAGCATTTTAAGTAGAGAGCGCCACCCGGGGGACACACTTGCTGTTGCGCACTCACACAAACACACAAAGTACACACGCACACACACCAGGACCAAATGACTCACAAAAGCTGTCCGCCTCACAGCGCAGACAGAGGGAAGCCGCAATGAAATGAAAAAGGTGGGTTTGAGAGAAAGGTAGAACATGAGGAGACCCCGGGAGGCGTCTGGGGAGGTGGAGAGCGGAGAGAGGGAGAAGAGGTGAAACAGAGGAAAACAGAGGGATGAAGAGGAGGAGGAGGAGGAGGGGGATGAAAGTGATGTTTAAAAGCATCAGAAAGAAAGACAACATGAGAGAGAGAGATTAGAGGAACATTTAAGAACAAAAAAAAAATGAAATGCTTTTATGTTTAGCGCATAATTTTATGTTTTTCGTCCCCAACTGAACCAGCTACAACAATGGCATCGCACACTACTTTGATTTGAATGGAAATGTACAGCTTTAGTCTGACACTGTGAAAGTTTGGAGCTTTCTCAAAACTTGGCTAACTTTTGTCCAGTTAAACAGTTACGTCAAGTGTGCTTTGCTAAAAAAAATCATGTTTCTTTGGCAATGTTTGTTCTGAGGCTACTTTTAGAAGGAAATAAACTATAACATCGATTAAAAAGTACCTAGTAACAGTTCTGATGGTGGGAGTGGCCCAAATTCGGCTATTTTCTGATCTGTGTTATAATGTTGTTTCCTCATCACAAACAGACCTGGAGTTTTGTTTTATTCACACATGAGTTTTTCTCTCAAACAGAAAACACTACGTTCCACCTGGTGATGTCATGTGTTAATACAGGAAGTGCTCCACTGTGTTTTTAAACTCCATACACCTGTACTAGAAACATTCGGATCATTTCAGACCTGGAATTGCCAATCTCTGTTGAGCTAAAGGTAAAAGGAGCTGTTAACTTGAAAACTACCTCTACATGACATCACAAGGTGGAACAGAGCATTCTGAGCTTTGGAGATCTAGACAAACTAATAATAAAGGATTACTCGAACATGTGTGAATGAAACAAAACACGACTCTAGGTCTGTTTTTGAGGAGTAACAACATTATAACATGGTTTAAACCTCACAAGAGTCCATAGTCTGTGACATAGGACCTTTAAATTCACACTCAAAATGAGGTTATTATCAGTTTTTTGGAGTTATTTGACAGATATGAATATTTTTATGATTCTTTCTGATCATGGTTCCTCTGATCACTCAGATCAAATCAGATTTAGCAGTTTGCAGGCCATTTAAATAATTAATAATAATTAAATATTAACAATTAAATCAGCGCTTTTCCAAATAAACAAAGTTTAAAATTTTCATGCATTGTTTCTAGGGCTGGGTATCATTAAGACGTTGCCGATACGATACATAGGCCACGATACAATATGTACCTCGATACAGTTAGCTATCGATTCGATACGATTCAATACAATATATTTCAAATCGATTCAATACGGTTGAATAAAAAATAATGGCTAAATCATGGCTGTGATACTAAAACTCTTTGTTAAACCACTTCTTGTGCAAAGTTAATATGAAACATTAATTGTAATCAGCAAAACAGTGAATATCTCCAATATTTCCAATGTGTTGCATAAATGAGTTTCCTTCCTCTAAACAAGCAACAAAACTGTAAAATAATTTAGTAAAAAAAAACAAAAAATACTTGTGGTGATATATAAATACTGTATCATCACATTAAATTATATGATATATTGATATTACAATATTTTTACACCTCTAATTCTTTCAGATGGGTGAGTTGTTTTGAATTGTCGATGTAAAGAGTATGCAAAGTGCTATATGATAAAAACTTCACTGATAGACTGACAACAGCAGTGTACTATTTTAAGCAAAAATCAAACCTACAACCTTACAGTGTGGTGCAAGCACTTTATCATGTCAGCACTGTCCTTATTTTGAATGAACTGTTATTCATTTCCCCACATTCCCTGTCTCCGTAGTTCCACTGGAAGCGTTTGCTGGATCGGATCTTCCATGATAACTTCTCGGAGGATGAGGAGATCGTAGTGCTGGCCACAGACTACATCCAGAAGGTGTCTGAAATCGTCAACACCACGTCAAAAAGGTAACGCTCATTTTATATTTTCCTCGACAGTTCTCCCAAATACTGTAAAAGGTGTTTGTATAGCGTTGTTGTTTTTTGTCTTTTTGACGATTTTAGTGCAAACTATTGGTAAATTTGCAGCTTTCTGGTCAAAAATAGTCAAAAACAAAGCATGTGCTGCCTCCAATGTCCTCTGTGATTTCAAGTACTATGTGACATCATGCATGACTGCTCAGATTTACAGGCAAGTATTTCTGATACAAACATCTGGCTGCAGGGGGTGGAGTTTGAAGTGCGGATACCTGTTCGACCAATCGCACTGTTCCTTATACCTCCAGACCCCGCCCCTCCACCCACTTAACTGCCCAGTTTAGCAGCGTTTGAAATGTGGTTTTGGTTGTTTAGGTGTTTAGTCCCACTTTAATGACGCACTGTCCGTGGTAATTTTCCGTTTATATTTGAAGTCCTCTTGCCTTGAGTTGTTTTAATTGGCCTGTTGAATTACCTTCTGTATGAAATGTGCATTATAAATAAAAATGCCTTGCCTTGCTTTAATTGGGCAATTAATTAAATGTAAATCTAATTCAGAATTTACCAGTAGTTGGCCTTGTGTGGGCAAAGGCTTTTTTTAAATTCCAATGGGTTGCTGTAGGAGATTGAATATCCTTAATAGTTTTTGAATTGAGTTATAAATAATTCAGAAAAAACTGTGCATTTTGCTAACTTAATTCATATTTCCATCTACAGAAATGTTTGCACAATATAGATTCCCCTTGTGTAAGCAGCGATGTTTGTTTTTGCAACGAATGGACCATGCGTCTCTCTGATTGGTTAATCCGCCTGCCAATCACATCCTCTGAAATCAGGGAGACAGAATATGGCTCCAGATTCACTCGTCCTTGTAAAGTTTAGTCAAAGCGTGTGGTTCTGGATGGACAGGTAAGTGTTTGATAGCAGAATAACACTGGGTACATTTACAAATCAGATTACTGTAACCTGATAACCCAGTAATCTGATTTATGTGTGTGTTTGAATGAACAAAAGAAATCTGATCATGAAAAACACACGTGTCAGTTAATCAATGCATTTTTTCAGTAACTTGTATTTGAAAGAGAATAACTTTCAATCTTTTTCAATCTTTTATTATCAGTCTGTCTACATCTCCAAAGCTCAAAATGCTCTGCTTCAACTTGTGATGTCATGAAGCGGTAGTTTTCAAGTGAATAACTACTTTTTACTTTTTGTTTTGTTCAGTAGAGATGGGCAATTCCAGGTCTGAAATTATCCAAATGATTCTAGTGAAGGTGTGTGGAGTTTTAAAACACAATGGAGCACTTCCTGTATTTAGTGTTTTCTGTTTAAGAAAAGAACTCAGCCTAAATCTGCAGGGTATGTGTGTTAAATGTGTGAATGAAACAAAACACAACTCCAGGTATGTTTTTGACGAGGAAACGACATTATAACATAGCTCAAAAAATAGTGTCATATGGGCCCTTTAACATTTTTGCTTTCATTTTTATCTTTGCCACACAAGAACTTGCCCATTTTTGCATTGTTTTTCTTGTGAACAACCTGAAAGCAGATGTAACTGTTTACATTTATATAATCTGATAACTCCAGAAATCAGAGAATGATCAGATTTGTGGTGTGCATGTGAACATAGCCACGGTTTCTTATTTTGCTGAACTACAGAGCAACAGAGCGATGATTGAGAGAGGGGCGTGGCTAAGACCTGTTGTGTGTTGTGAGCATGTGTCACTGTGGTATATGGGAAATCAATGGTACGAGATGCATGTGTTTTTGAGCTAGTCCCTGCTGTGTGAGAATGAGTGGTTTTGTACAGGCTTGCTTCAGTCTGGTTCATTGTGTGTGTGTGTGTGTGTGTGTGTGTGTGTGCGTGTGCGTGTGCGTGTGCGTGTGTGTGTGTGTGTGTGTGTGTGGAGCAATGAGATGATTATTATTGATTTTTTACACAGACCATCTGATATAAAGGCAGACCTCCCTGCATTCAGGAGGACTGGAGGAATTTGTTTAGCTATTCAATTTATTTATTCTAGGTCTATATAGTGTGCTAAATTAGAAAATCATCATAAATGTTTCGATTATTGTGTGAAAAAATGTACGAATTCACCATGACAACAGTGAAATCCTTAATTCACTTTTATTCACATTAAAAGATCATCATATTGTAGCCATATTGTATTTTGATCTGTTATATTTGACTGTCCATGGGTTTCAGAATGGTGAAAAATTAGGTCGGTTGCCATAGCTATTACCAATATAAAACAAAAAACAGTATTATTAAACAATATTATATTATAAAATACCCAGGCTCCCAAATTTCTGTCGACGGGCCTGAAAGAGGGTCTGGCAAATACAAAAGCAACTAATTACTACTGTCAGCTATCAAAAATAATCATATTGTATTTCTGAAGTATCACTAATAGTAATATAGTCAGGGGAGTCGATGTGGGGACCAAGGGGTCTGTTGTCCCGGGCCCCAGGGTCTTAGGAGCCCCATATTTTACCAACTTCCTATTCACTGTTTTATATTAGAGGGGGGCCATGTGAGGTGTTTTGTCCCGCCCCCTGAATTTCTGTCGACGAACCTGGTAAAAGTAATAATTATGTATAAAGTAATATTTTTTTCACTTTTACTTCATTCATTCTCATTTGAAATCCACTTGATATGTACTTGCACTTTAAGCACATTTTAAGGGACCACAAAATATCAATCAAACTTTATTTATAAAGCACTTTTCATACAAAAACTGTAACACAAAGTGCTTTACAGTGATTAAAAGCAACCCCACATTTCCTTCCACCCACCCAACCAGCCCCACAGCTGCCTGACCCCACACAACCAGACAACTCAAACAGTAACACACACACGCACACACACACACACACACACATGCACACACAATCACACACACATTAACATGCTAAAATACATAAAACTACACATAGTAAAATGTGAGGCTGAATACAGGCGAACCAGTTGCGAAAGCACCACCAGAGGAGCCGTCTACACCAGAGGAGCCGTCTACACCAGGAGCAGAGAGCCGTCTACACCAGAGGAGCCGTCTACACCAGGAGCAGAGAGCCGTCTACACCAGAAGAGCCGTCTACACCAGAGGAGCCGTCTACACCAGAGGAGCCGTCTACACCAGAAGAGCCGTCTATACCAGAAGAGCCGTCTATACCAGAGGAGCCGTCTACACCAGAGGAGCCGTCTACACCAGAAGAGCCGTCTATACCAGAGGAGCCGTCTACACCAGAGGAGCCGTCTACACCAGAGGAGCCGTCTACACCAGAGGAGCCGTCTACACCAGGAGCAGAGAGCCGTCTACACCAGAGGAGCCGTCTACACCAGAGGAGCCGTCTACACCAGAGGAGCCGTCTACACCAGAAGAGCCGTCTATACCAGAAGAGCCGTCTATACCAGAGGAGCCGTCTACACCAGAGGAGCCGTCTACACCAGAGGAGCCGTCTACACCAGAAGAGCCGTCTATACCAGAGGAGCCGTCTACACCAGAGGAGCCGTCTACACCAGAGGAGCCGTCTACACCAGGAGCAGAGAGCCGTCTACACCAGAGGAGCCGTCTACACCAGAGGAGCCGTCTACACCAGAGGAGCCGTCTACACCAGAAGAGCCGTCTATACCAGAGGAGCCGTCTACATCAGAGGAGCCGTCTACACCAGAGGAGCCGTCTATACCAGAGGAGCCGTCTACACCAGAGGAGCCGTCTACACCAGAGGAACCGTCTACACCAGAGGAGCCGTCTACACCAGGAGCAAAGAGCCGTCTACACCAGAGGAGCCGTCTACACCAGAGGAGCCGTCTACACCAGAAGAGCCGTCTATACCAGAGGAGCCGTCTACACCAGAGGAGCCGTCTATACCAGAGGAGCCGTCTACACCAGAGGAGCCGTCTATACCAGAGGAGCCGTCTACACCAGAGGAGCCGTCTACACCAGGAGCAGAGAGCCGTCTACACCAGAGGAGCCGTCTACACCAGAGGAGCCGTCTACACCAGGAGCAGAGAGCCGTCTACACCAGAGGAGCCGTCTACACCAGGAGCAGAGAGTCGTCCACCTCCACCAGGAACCGCCATAGGGCCCAGGGGAGGAAGAGGCCCAAGCACCATCCCTCCACCAGGACACAGGGGACAGACCCCGGCAGCTGCAGCCGACCACTGCTCCCGGTGCAGAGGGCTCCTACAGAGGAAACACCGGAAATCCTAAAAATGATAAAGGAATATGAGTTCAAGCTAATAATATGCCTAAAATAAACAAATAAAATATAAATATAAATATAAATAATAAAAACAAGTAAAAGTATAAAATTTCAATCAAAGTCAAAATATAGTAATAGCAAGTAAGTAATTTTATTTACGTTTTTAGATGCTGGGTCTGAAATGCTTTGGGTTTTTTTTTTTTTTCCAATGAGATGTTGTTTTGACTGAGATGTTACACAAAATGTCAAAACCTTTGCAATCTCCATGGAGACAAGCAGACAGCTCAATAAAAACACTTGTAATTGAATCAGTGAAAGATAGATCTGTTCATTTTGTATCAGGGTTTCAGCTAACGATTATTTTAGTTGTCGACTGGTCAGTGATAAGGTTTTTGATTTTTTTAAAGCAGACCTATTCTGCAAAATCGACTTTGCTTTCTTCTCGTTTACCATTTAAAGTTGCTTTTGGAGTGATTCGTGCACATTTAAGGAGTCTTTAATCACGCCATGTTTTCACCGCCACCAGTACACGCCCACTGCTCTGTAGTTACTTCAATTTTATTTTCATAATCGGTGATACACGCAGGTTTGGACAGTGTTGCGTAGTCATATTGGTACAGATGAAAAAAAATCTGCAGCTCGCTAGTGTGATATAGGAGGAACCTACACTTAACGGCTCTTCGTTTGAAATAAAAGTTGTAATATGGTGACAGAAGGCTTCTAAATACAGCTTATTTGCAAATACATAATATTATTGACATTTTGATTTAATAATTCACAGTATTAAAAGGTCTCCATTCATGGGTTACAGCTTTCTGATATAATATTTTGTTTTAAATTGTTAATAGCTGTGGCAACTGCCCTAATTTTTCACCATTCTGAAACTTATGGCTAGTCCACATACGATTATGAGTACTTACTTGTGTCTATATTACAACACCTCCTCTTGTTGTTGACACTTTTAGGGTCATACCTTCTCACACAGGGCTGATAGGCTTCACGGCGTGTTGCTATAGCGACTGACAGCTCTCCAATCGTGGCTGTATCCACTCACACAGAGCCCGCACTCACTCTCTCGCTCTGGGCCTGGCCTCGGTGAGTGGCAGCCGGATTACGGACCTGTCATTTCTGTGGCGCTTCAGATCTACGCCCTTCTCTCCGCCGGCGTAACCTTTTTGGACATTTTGGTAATTTCATGTCTGAGCGGCCCACAATGCGATGGTGATGTCAAAGGCAGTTTTACATGACAGATTTGTGCAGGTTTAGTGGTTTCACAGAGGGGAGAGGTGTTGTATTGATTAGCGACGTACACCTGAGAAGCTAAAGGGAGTCGATGAATCAATGAAAATGTAAAGTTGATAGTTTTTCGGTGACAGGTGCGAAGGTGAGCTGAAATGAGAAGAGGGTATTGATTTAGCTGTGAAGTGGGGACACTGCTGACTTTTTTAGTATGATGGACTTATTTGCTACTGGCTCACTGGAGTGGGGAGCCGCAAGAAGGTTGTGGGTTTCTCTCTCAGGCCAGATAAATAAGTTAGGTGCCCTGTGTAACTTTTCAGGTTGGGGGTCCTCCACCATGAAGTTGCTATTGTTTTGCCTGTAATGTTTAATATGGTATTAAACTTATATAAGGTGCATTTATTTAATTATGGATGTTTTATTGCTCAAAAATACCTTTAAAAATATGTATTCTGACTGTGCGTGGGGTTGCCTCTCCACAGATCTCACCTGTAAATTGGCCTGGTGACATCTTCTGCTTGTCTTTATAGAACTGAAGAAGGTGTTTGGATCATCCTGAGAAAAAGACAGAATAAAATTGAGCCCAGATATGATATTGTTTTGAGTAAAGATATATATATATATTTTTTTTTCTTAAGGTATTTTAAAAACAGCTTTAAGGTGCATTGCTCAGTTTTTTTCTGGTGGATTGTCCGTCACCTGCTTGTCTTCATGGAGATATTATTGCTCTGTCTAGAATGTAGACACTAGAGATTAAACTATAGCACTGTCTATCTCAAGGGAGACAACTATAGGTTACATTACAGGTCAGATCTGTGGAAATGCAACCTTATTTATAGAAAGAATTATTGTATTTTTGAGCAATCGAAATGCCTGTAATAAATAAATGTTAGATAGACATGTTTAATGTCACACCAAGCAAAGCAATAACATCTCCATGGAGACAAACTGGTGACGGACACTCCACCAAAAAGTTGCACAATGCACCTTTAACAATAAAAACTGGCCTTTGACTTCCTGTTCACAAGTATCAGTCAATGATAGTTCTAATCAGTACAAGACCCATAGGAGACATGAGGAGACACTCAACACATTGTGGTAAAATTGTCCATTCAAGTCTGGCTGTATGCTTCTATTGTAGGGAGTATTATAACTTTGTCCAGATAACAAGGACCTAGCTGGAAGTGTCCTTGGTACAATAGAGCAATTCTCCATCACAATGTATAACTATAGACTTTAACAAAGGTAAAAAACACTGCAGATTTCACTTGTAGTTTGAAGTAAGTACTTGATTTCTTCTCATCCGGCATGACAGTGGTGTTTTTGAGAGTCCATTTACCATGCGCTGTCTGCTCCCCATCACCGCTCAGTCATCTGTGAGGGAACATCCAGGCAGGGTCAAAACAATCCTGCGCTATAACAAACACTATCCCCCATTGTCTCCTGAATTTAATCCCCTCTCTTCATCTCCGAGGTGTGAGAGACTGAAAACCAACCAATTTGAGTCGCACAAACAAAAGGGATATGAGACGAAGTGACGAAGGAAGGGCTTAGGAAATATACGGCCCGAGATATAAGTCCGACGGGTATTATGGCTGGTTATACGGAAGGCTACAACCTCCCGGAGAATGCCGATTTGATCCCTGATTACAATAACAGCAAATGCAAATACAAATTCTGTGTATTAATGGGGCACTATATAGGTTTTTTGATAGAAGGTCTGAAATTTACATGTTGTTGTTTTGCCTGGAGAAAAAAAACTCACGTAATAACTAAAGGTCCTCTATTCCATAAAATTGACTCTCGTGAGCTTAAGCCATGCTGGAGTTGTGTTTTGTTTCACTCACACGTTTGAGTAACCCTTTATTATTCGTCTGTCTAAGCTTAAAATGTCGCGTGGTTTTCAAGTTAGCAGCTACATGTTACCTTTTGTTCAGTCGAGATTTGCAATTCCAGGGCTGAAATGATCCTAATAATTCAGTGAAGGTGAAGAAAATAGCGTAAAATGAGCCCTTTAAAAATGTGTAATCTAGAGCTTTGTATTGTTTCGACAGACGAAAGTGTAAGGAAAATATCTCGCTGCAAACATGTCAGATATTGTTTTGACTGCCTATGATTTCTATGGTAGCCGTGTAGGGACATAATACTTGTGTTGAATATTATTGGTGTTCTTTAGAGCTGTGAATCTCAACATGAGGTCACAAGACTCAGAGCTGGGGGTTGTGAGATGTCTTGAAGATATAGTTTTAAAATTTTGACACTATTTTGTTTTTTTTGTTTTTTTAAAGATGCACTGTGTAACTTTTCTGTTGGAAGGTCTGTCATGTGCTTGTCTCCATGGTGATGTTAATGCTTTGCCTGGGATATTCCACAGTATGGCATTAAACAAATATATCTTGTATTTATTCAGTTACACGTGTTTTATTTCTCCAATCTTCCACAAAAACATGTATTATTACTGTGAGCAGGTCCACTTCTCCACAGATCTGACTTGTAACTTGGCCTGGTGATCTGGGCTGCTTGTCTCCATGGAAATAGTTAAATTAAATGCCATTGTTTTGGACATTGCAGGAAAAAAGAAAGCAACATGGAGTCAAGCAAGTGGTGGACCCTCTAGCAGAAAAGTTACACAGTGCACCTTTAATTTAGACTGCAGGTTGCATAGAAGTTTGAGAACCTGCTATAAAACTGATATTTTGTTCTACTTTTTAGTTTCACTTTACTTTCAAAGGACTGGACAGGTATTTACGTGTGCCAGGTTCTGATGTGATATGATATGAGGTCCTTTTACACAAACTTTTCTCTTGTCATATTCAGAAGGACACAGGGCTCAGAATTTGAAAGTGTGTTTCACTTTTTGAAAACTTGACGTGAAAGCTTGTACCAGCGTGCTGAGATGTGAACACTTATTGATCCAGTGAACACTATAGAATCATTACTTTTCCACTAATTATCGAGCTGCCTTCTGTACATGCAGCTGTCAGACTTTTCAAACTCTCTTTCTATTTCCTTCTCTTTTTCTCTCCTCTTCTCTCTCCTTCTCTCTCTCTCTCTTTCACTCTTTCTACTTCTCTCTGTCTCTTGTTTTTATCTCTCTCCCTCCCTCTTTCACCCTCTCTCTCCCTACCTCCCTCTCTCTTGCGCTCTCTCTCTTTCTCTCCCTCTCTCTCTCTGTCTATCTCTCCTCCTCTCTCTCTCCTCTCTCCACTTCCCCTCTCTCTCTTTCTCTCCCTCTTTCTCTCTCTCTCCTCCTCTCTCTCTCTCCTCTCTCCACTTCCCCTCTCTCCTGCAGCTGTCAGACTTTTCAAACTCTCTCTCTTTCTCTTTCCTTCTCTCTCTCACTTTCTCTCCTCTTCTCTCTCCCTCCCTCTCTCTTTCTCTCTCTCCTATTCTCTATCTTTCTCTCTCTGTCTCGTTTCTATCTCTCCATCTCTCTCCCTCTCTCCTTTTCTCTCTTTCTCTGTCTCTCCCGCTCTCTTTCACCCTCTCTCTCCTCTTCTCTCTCTCCCTCCCTCTCTCTATCTCTCTCTCTCCATCTCTCCTCTCCTCCACCTCTATCTCTCTCTTTCCTCTCTCTACTCCCCCTCTCTCCTGCAGCTGTCAGACTTTTCAAACTCTCTCTCTTTCTCTTTCCTTCTCTCTCTCACTCTCTCTCCTCTTCTCTCCCTCCCTCTCTCTTTCTCTTTCTCTCTCCTATTATCTCTCTTTCTCTCTCTGTCACTCATTTCTATCTCTCTTCCTCTCTCTCCTCTTCTCTCATTCTCCGTGTCTCTCTCTCTCTCTCTTTCACCCTCTCTCCTTTTCTCTCTCCTTCACTTTTTCTCTCCCTCTCTCTCGCTCTCCCTCTCTCTATCTCTCCTCCCCTCCACCTCTATCTCTCTCTTTCCTCTCTCCACTCCCCCTCTCTCCTGCAGCTGTTACTTTTCAAACTCTCTCCCTTTCTCTTTCCTTCTCTCTCTCTCTCACTTTCTCTCCTCTTCTCTCTCCCTCCATCTCTCTCTCACTCTCTCTTCTATTCTCTCTCTATCTCTCATTCCTATCTCTCTCCCTCTCTCCTCTTCTCTCATTCTCTGGGTCTCTCTCTCTTTCACCCTCTCTCTTCTCTCATTCTCTGTGTCTCTCCCTCTCTCTTTCACCCTCTCTCATCTTCTTTCTTTCGCTCTCTCTCTCTCTCCCTCTCTCCATCTCTCCTCCCCTCCACCTTGCTCTTCTCTCTACTCCCTCTCTCCCCTGCAGCTGTCAGACTTTTCAAACTCTCATTCTCTTTCCTTCTTTCTCTCACTCTCTCTATTTCTCTCCCTCTCTCCTCCTCTCTCTTTCTCGCTGTCTCTCTCTCCCTCCCCTCTTTCTCTTTCACTCTCTCTCTCTTTCCCTCACTTTCTCTTCCTCCCTCGCTCTCCTCTTCTCTCTCTTTCTCTCTGTTTGTGATGTCTTGAGCTCCACTCGTCTGTGCTCCTGTCTCACTTCAGTAATCTGTTTTATAAAAGTACACCTTTCTTACATCTGCCACATTATTTTGGTTCATCTCTGCTGAGGATTGCAGGGCACACCTCTCCTCTGTTGTTTACCAATCTCCCCTTATCCATCCTCCACCAGCTCTCCTCTTCTCTCTCTCTTTCCCCTTCTTCCTCTCTTCTCTCCCTCTCTGTCTCTCCCCTCATCCATCCTCCCCTCGCTGGTGCTTTAATAATAGATCCGACGTTACAATCCAATCAACAGTGCTTTGTTCACTCCCTCCGCTGGTACCTCCACCTGCTCCTCGTGCTCCTGCTCTGTCTGTACGGCCGGTCTGCTCCGTCACTCACCGCTCGCTAAACACAAAACCTTGAGTGGAGCCAATTTTCACACTTTGATTGTACTTTTCACTTTCAAGCCCGATATTTAGACAGGCTTATATGCACACGTACATGTTTAGGGGGATGAAATATTCCTAGGATTTAATAACATATGTGTTTTATGATTGCTTTTCTTCTTTTACGTGATTTTAAAGCTGCACTACGTAACTTTTCTGGTGGAGGGTCCGTCACCTGCTTGTTGCTGCTTGGAATGTTCCCCATTATAATGATAAAGAAATTCCAGCAGATATCAGAAGCTACGACGGGACAGACCTGGTTAGTACTTGGATGGGAGACCGCTGAGAATACAAAAACAGTTGTTGTGTCCTTAGGCAAGACACTTCTCCCACTTTGCCTAGTATGAAACTCGTGTGTGCATGAGTGTTGGTGGTGTTCGGAAGGGCTGATGGTGCAGATTAGCAGCCTCGCTTTGGTTAGTCTGCCCCAGGGCACCACAATAACAGCAAACCACCATGAATAATGCATTATCATTATTATTATTTATCTATATTGCATTTATTCAATTAAGTTTAGGATTTTTTTATTTTTTTTTACCGTGAAAAACATGCTTACGTTGGGTTGCCTCCTCACAGATCTGTAGTTTGGTCTGGTGGCACCTGCTTGTCTCCATAGAGATTAGGGCTGGGCGATATGGGAAAAAATAGAATCACTTTTTTTTTTTCACATTGATTGAGCTTGATTTTCGACTCAGTCTTCTTCCATCTTATTGAAAACAGAGACATACATAAAGAGCAGAGTGTCTGAATCATTACAGTTTTTATTTTGTGTAGATAAGACCAATAATTCACATTTAATGAGTCTGGAATGAGTTTGTACAGTATATTAAACCTAATGCATACATGCGTTATAGATGCGGTGTCCGTGCGCTAAATTAGGATTTAAGTTTCAATCATAAACGGTGAGAAAATTGCTGTTTACTTTCCGTAACTTGGATTATAACGATGAAAAGAAAAAGGAGAAAAAGAAGAGAAAAGGTGAAGAGCTGCAACTGGATCAGAGAGAGAGAGAGGGAGGGAGGGGGAGCGTCAGACGGCACAGCACAGACAGAGACAGAGGGAGAGACACTGGACTTTTAGTCAAACGTAAGGAGACAGAAAGTGACACTCTGTGGCTCAGGCTGCTTTTTCCTAAACAAGAGCATGATTGGCTGTAGACCTATCGATTAAAAAGCGTGTGCCTTATCAGCGACATCGACCTAAGTAGAGATCATGATCTATCGATCTTATGATTTTCGGCACAGCCCTAATAGAGATAGATGCGTTTAATATCATACTGAGGAACATTTCAGGTGAAGCAATAACATCTCCATGGAGGTGAACCCTCCACCAGGAAAGTTCTATGCTGTACCATTAATTATTAAAAGCCACTGTACTTTTTTGTAGTTGTAGTAGTAAAAATGTTACAGCAGGACAAATTGTTTTTTATAGTACTGACACAGTTAAGTATGCGTGTAACAATTTCCTTTTATCCATAAATATTGCATCATTAATTTGCCAAAACCATATCAGATTTTGGAGCGTTATACGAGTGTTTTTTTTTTTCTATTGGAACTGTCAGATCAAAATCTCTCCAAGATACTGCTGTTCTAGTCAAGTCTTTATCTCACATTATGAAGACGAGAGGGCTGTTCATCTTCCTCTTATAGGAATCCTCCTGCTGCACTCGGAGAACCTCACGCTGGTTTTTAAGATGTAAAGTCAAGAGAATAAAGTGACAGAGTAAAGTTGAGAGACAGGCTCTGATCTGGCATTGGCATTGTCCAAACTATATGCACAAAACTCAAATCTTTCACTTACTCCTCTTTGTCATTTTATTATCACTGACAATATTTCTTGCCTTTATAAAAATGGTGCATCTGTATTTAAATCTGCAAATATTTATCTTTTACACGCAGGGGTGCACACTGGCAGAGACTGTGATGCTCTGATAACAATTGTAATACTGATTTATTTTTAATTACAAAAACATTGGACATGATCACAGAGACGTTTGTGCAATTATTTGGTGTTTAAGTTCTCAAGACGATCAGAAAACAGAATGAGGCTCACGTGAGTCTTGTTTTGAAATCCAGTTGGTTTAAACCTAAAATGTCTCTCTCTGATCTGAATGGTCACTACCTAAACCCCAACACCTACAGCCGATCATGAGTCAGTGCTAGTGCAGCCTCTGCAGTTCTGGAGGTGCACACAAACACACACACACACACACACACACACACACACACACACACACACACACTAGACTTCTCTTAGACTTAGACTTAGACAAACTTTATTGATCCACAATGGAAATTATTTGGATACAGTAGCTCAAACATCACAATATAATATAATAACAGAGAGTAACAAAAATAGATGGTATAAAAAGAGCAAGAGGCAGGAGTCAAATGAGACATAATTATAAAAATAAATGTATATGTACAAGTCAAAATAAAATAGAAAAATAAGTAGTAAACTATAAATAAACTGAAATCACAGCTATTTACAAGAGACAAGAACGACAGTGCAATAATATGCTGATTGACAGGGCAGAGCTTATCCGTTACTTGAGATTGTTGTTGTACAGTTGTGGGGAGTATTATCTGTTACATAAGGGTGAGTTGTACAGTTGTATGGGGTATGGTATGAATGTGGTCCTGAATCTCTCACTGTTGACTGGAGCTGAAGGAGCCTGTTGGAGAATGAGCTCCTCTGTCCCTCTATAGTCTGGTGCAGTGGGTGAGTTGTTGTACAGTTGTAGGGAGTATTATCTCCTCTGTCCCTCTATAGTCTGGTGCAGTGGGTGAGGAGGAGTGTCCATGATGGAGAGCAGTTTGTCCAGTGTCCTCCTGTCCCTCACTGTGTCAAATGTCTCCAGCTCACAGTCGATCACGTGTCCAGCTTTACGGATCAGTTTGTCAATCTGCCCAATGTCTCTTTTACTGGTGCCGCTCCTCCAGCAGAACCACAGCGAAGTACAGGGCGCTGGCCTCCACAGACTGGTAGAAGATCTCCAATAACTTGCTGCACATATTGAAAGACCTGAGCTTTCTCAGGAAGTAGAGTCTGTTCATGCTCTTCTTGTGCACAGCATTACAGTTGTCCCTCCAGTCCAGCCTGCTGTTCACATGGACGCCAAGGTACTTGTAGCAGTCCACTATTTCCACGTCATGGCCCTGGATGGTAATGGGCTCCAAAGGTGTCCTCTTTCTCCTGAAGTCAATCACCAGTTCCTTGGTCTTGTCAACGTTCAGGAGCAGATGGTTTGCCTGGGACCACTCCACAAAGTTTGCAATCAGTGTCCTGTACTCCAGCTCCTGTCCATCCCTGATACACCCTACCACTGCAGAGTCATCAGAGAACTTCTGCAGATGGCAGGACCTGGAGCTGTACTAGAAATCAGAGGTGTACAGAGTGAACAGGAACGGAGACAGGACTGTACCCTGGGGGGCTCCTACATTGCTGACCACAGTGTCAGACAGGGTGGTCCCCAGTCGCACGTACTGAGGCCTGCCTGACAGGTAGTCGGTAATCCAGGAGACAATGGAGGAGCTGATACCCATCCTGAGCAGCTTCTCACTCATCAGAAAGGGCTGGATAGTGTTAAAAGCACTGGAGAAATCGAAGAACAATATCCTCACAGAGCCCCAACACTGTCCAGGTGAGCGTGAGCCCACTGCAAAAGACAGATTACAGCATCATCCACACTAATGTGGGACTGATAGGCAAACTGTAGAGGATCCAGGGACGGTGCCACCAGGGGTCTGAGCTGAGCCAGAACAAGTCTCTCAAACACTTTCATGACATGAGATGTCAAAGCCACTGGTCTGAAGTCATTAAGTCCAGATGGAATAGGCTTCTTGGGCACAGGCACAATGCAGGAGGTCTTCCATAGCACCCGTATCCTCTCAAGCTTCAGGCTCAGTGTGCAGAGAAAGTGCAGGATTCCAGTGAGCTGTATAGCACATGTCCTCAGCACGTGGGGGTTGACTTGGTCCGGTCCAGGAGACTTGTTATGGTGAACTTTCTCCAACTGCCTTTTCACTTGCGCAGGTGACAAAGACACATAGCTGGGTTCCTCCATGGGGGTGGGAGCAGGTGTGGGAGCAGAGGTGTTGGGCTGATGAATGGTCGTCTGTGGTGAGGTGTGGATTTGGGCGTCTGGGAGGTATAGAGATGGCGGTGCCAGGGGATGAGAAACGATTAAAATGCAAATTGAGCAGGTTTGCTCTGTCTGGGCTATTGTCCTGCAGCTTAGATCGAGGGCTGAAGCCAGTAATGGCTTTCATGCCTTGCCACACTTCCCTGATGTTATTTTGCTGGAGTTTTGCCTCAAGCCTCTTCCCGTACGCTTCTTCCCCTCGTCTTAGCTGGATCTTCAGCTGCTGTTGCACCCTCTTCACCTCGTCCTTATCACCAGAGTTGAAGGCCCGCTTCTTCTTATTAAGTAGATCCTTCAGCTGGCTGGTGATCCAGGCCTTGTTGTTGGGGTAACAGTGGACAGTGCGTGTGGGGACGGCTGTATCCTCACAGAAGTTGATGTAATCCGTTATACAGTCTGTCATGCTGTCAATGTTGTCCCCATGCGGCAGGTAGAGCACAGTCCAGTCTGTGGTCTCAAAGCAGTCCTGAAGGGCATCGCTGGCTTCCTGACTCCACTTCCTTACAGTCCTAGTGGTGATCGGCTGCCTCTTCACTGCAGGGACATACTGAGACATTAACAGGACAAGATTGTGGTCTGATCGTCCCAGTGGGGGCAGGGCAGTGGCACTGTATGCCTCCTTAGAATTGGCATACAGTCAGTAGTTCTATTGTCCCAAGTTTTACCATCCACATACTGGTGAAGTGTGGATAAAACACTGTCCAAAGAAACATGGCTGAAGTCTCCAGAAATCAGTAATACTATTACTATTACTCTTACTGTTAACACCCGTACACACACACGCACACACTCTGTAAACATGATAAATCCTTCTTTCCAGAGGGGCGTCTCTCATTAGCAGTGCTTATGTGGAGCTCTTGGTTAAAATGGCCCCGCGTGTCACATCAAGGGGCTTTTTGTGGCCACCTGTTAATCATCTATAACAGAGAATCCGCTGGAGGCAAAAACCCAGGCTCCACAGTGTGCACCACCACTGTCCCAGCAGGAGAGGAGCCCGGCTGTGCACAAAACCAGGGACAAATAATAATAATAAAATAATCACTTCCTCTTTCCATCCCAACCTCTGCTGTGTTCAAAGTATAATCGTGTTTTAAAGTTTATTTTCCTCTAAATCACTCGAGTCACTGTGTGCGATGTGCGCCGCTGGTCACCTGTTTGTCCACTGCATGTCTGGGCTGTTGGGAGTCGTTATTGTATTCAAAACTACTGCCTTTCAGGAATATTTGTTTGGATGGACTCATTAGCTCAGGTGGTGTTGGAAGAGTTCAGATTCAACAGTGTTATTGTGCCCTTGAGCAAGTCACTTTACCCATCTTACCTCGATTGCCTCACTGTTGTATCGTTGTGTGCGATCAGAGAAGTCTTTATTGGTGCCACTTTCTGCTGAGATTGATGTTTCAACTTAGAACCTTTTTTTTTAAACCTAAAGATACACTGCACAACTTTTCTGGTGGAGGGTCCACTACCTGCTTGTCTCCATGGAGATGTTATTGCTTTGTCTGGAATGTTCCATGGTATGACATCAAACATATCCATCTAACATTTGTTCATTACAGGTGTTTCTGTTGCTCAAAAATACAATAATTTGTTCTGTGAATAGGGGCGACTCTCCACAGATCTGACCTGTAATGTAGCGAAGTGCTGTGACCTGCTTCTCTCCCTCGTGATAGATAGGTTTAATCTATACTGTGGAACATTGTAGACAAAGCAATAACATTTCCATGGAGACAAGCAGGTGGCGGATCCTACAGTAGAAATGTGACGCAGTGCACCTTTAAAGTGATAGTTGGCGATGGAAAGTTAAAACCACATTCGATGGAGATTTCCCGCTCTTGGCATAAACATCATTGAATGAATACTGCCGTTGTGTCCTTGGGCTAGACACTTAACCCACCTCGCCCCCAGTGTCTGTGTACACTGGTGTATGAATGTGTGTGTGATGAGTAAACGCTTTGAGCCTTGAAGGTGGAAAAGAGTTATATAAAAGTGTGACCATTTACCATTCCAGGCCAAATAAAAGTCAGGTTTGTGGAAATGCAAGCCCGCTCACATTACAGATATATGTTTTTATGTTTTCAGTGCAATAAAACATTCAGAATGAAAAAAACAAAACAAAAAAACATGAATTTATTTTAGTGAAGTGTGCCAAAAAAAGTTACATACTGGGACTTTTTTCCACCATCTTTTACATATATTATTAATTCAAATAGTGAATCAAGGAATGGAATCATGGAATCATGTTTCATTTCACTAAAATAGATTTTAGTCTTAGTGTTAAAGTGGAAAAAAGAGACAAAACTGCAATCCTCCAATGAGTGAGAAACAATTAAATTACACTTCCTGTTCCTGCAAATGATCTCGTTGTAATTGTATTCAAGATAATTATGTTCAACCAAAAATGTTCCACGTACTCACTCATTCAATCTTCGTGGTGATTGTAAATGCTTTTCACCATGGAGATGGTATTGCTTGTCTGGAATGTTTCACAGTATGGCATTAAACCTTTCTATCTTCATGGAGACCAAACTGGACCAAGTTACAGGTCAAATCTGTGGAGAGGCGACCCTGCTCAGTCAGAATGCCTGTTTTTCTAGGTATTTTTGAGGAAAAACACCTGAGCTGTTTAATGTCATACTGTGGAACATTCCAGGCAGAGCAATGGCAGATCCACCAGAAAAGTTACACAACGCACCTTTAAATCTACACATTCTTCTCATACCTCCTCCACCTGTGTGCAGCCTCATTGTGTGGGCTCGGGGTTAGGGGTTAGGGGTTAGGGGTCAGGGGTTGCGAGGTGCTGGATCTGCGTCCACTTGAGCAGATGGAGCGCACTAATGGACCACAGAGGAGGACCTTGTACTTTGACTCTATGGGCCCATGCACTGACACAGGTGTGGAGGTTGGACAGAAGTTTGTGAAGACTCCATACAACATACACAAAGTTTGAATACACATCACTGTAATGGCAATATGGCATATGTAATACTATAATATATACTGTATCTCTCTATTTACCACTCAGTCTACGTCCTTACACTCACCTATGGGCATGAGCAGGCCCCGTCGACAGAAATTTGGGGGCCCAATATAAATATATAATAATATAAATTAATAGGAAAGCGATCCAATTCTGGGCCCCTAAAACCCCTTTGTCCCCCCCATCTACTGCCCTGTTCATGAGCTTGGGGTCATGACCAAAAGGACTAGATCGCTGGGAATTCTGGGAGCCCCTGCTTAGCTTGAAAGCTTGAAAGAGAATGAAAGGAAATGGATGGATGGATGGCTAGTAGATATTTTTGAATGGACACGTGACAGTTGATAAGTAATAATAATGTTTAATCCAAAGATCCCATGGCAACAAATGGAAACGTAGAAACTTTACTATAAAAACCTTTGTCTTGCTGGCTAGACACCACAAAACCAACAAAAGTTAGATGGGGCACCTTAAAGCAAACACTATACCTTTTCTGTTTTTTGTATTTTGTTTGTTTTGTTTTTCCTTTCTCTTTTGTTCCTTTTCGATCCATGGTGCCTTGGTGGAGATTGTTTAAACAAGACATAGATGAAAGTATCCTTGCAAACTTCTAGCCACAGTTGACAGAGTAAACAGACGGAGAGAGAGATGGAGAAAGAGAGCGAGATGGAGAGAGAGGAGGAGGAGACGCGATATGGTCATTACACTTTCCTCTTCGTTGGAGGCCTGCTCATCTGGATAATGGGGTTGGCTGCAGTCACACACAACCACACACACACACACACACACACACACACACACACACACACACACAAGGACACAAAATGTATTATAAACACAAAGTAAACAAACGTGGGTGAGATGGAGAGAGAGAAAGATGGAGAATGGAGTGACCTGTCCGGCTCTCAGTGAAGTCCCATATATGAGAAAGCCATAGAAAATAAATAGCGGGTCAATATACGCTGTCTGCATTGTCTCGGGGAAGAGGAGGCGTTGAATGATGGACAGGGAGGAAATAGGGACGCGGCGGACTGATGGAGTTGTCAATAGCAACGGGAAGTCACAAAGATTTAGGAACGGAGGAGGAGGAGAGGTGATTATGAGCTGCACGCAACAAAGGGAAAAATATGGTTTTGTAGTAGTGCGGCAGAATTAATCGGAATTGAATCGAAATTACAATTTGAATGGATGCAATTAGCGAATCACAAAGTACTATAATTTCCCCCACAAACGACAAAATCTCCCACATAAAAATGGCTAACCTAGTTTAGATCTGTACAAATCTTGTTTATCAGTTCATATTTCAGTCAATGGTTCTTCTAAAATATGATCTTAAAAGTACACTGTGTAACTTTCATCACCTGCTTTGTCTCCGTGGAGATATTACTGTTACGCCTTGATTATCCCAGTGTATGGAAATAAACTTGATAATCACAATGGAGACAGGTTAATGATCAGATCTGTGGAGAAACAAGCCTGGACATAGTATTTTAAGATCTAAAACACCTGTCATTGAACAAATGCAAAGGAAATATGTTTAATGCCCTACTGTGGAACATTCCAGGCAAAGAAATAACATCTCCATGGAGACAAGCAAGTAGCAGAGTGTCCACCTTAGAAGTTACACAGTGCTTACACAAATGCTTGTCAGAAAAATTGCAATCATATATTTTTTTCCAAACCGTTCAACTGTACTTTGTAGTACGGTGAAATTAGAGATATCTATGACATATAAGGAACTGACATGATAACATATTTTGAAGTTAGCTATTCACGCTTACCGGAAGACGTTTGGAAACATGCGGATGACGACTTCGGTGGAGTTACCGACACTGGGCATGTGATAAAACTGTGGATTCAGCAGCAACATCTTCACAACCTGCCAAAGCTTTTCATGGGGGACGAGATGGGATTAAGTTAGACAAATTGTAATACACAAATGAATTGGCAATTTATAAAGGAAAAAAGAAAGAATACAATGACATCTAGATGAAGACGCTCTCAGTTTTCCCAGATTTTGTCAGAGCCCAACAGAAGTCGTTATCCACATGTTTCCAAACGTCTGCCAGGTTTGTGACGTAAGCCCATTGCTGAAGTAAATATAGACAATAAACAAAAGCAAACTATAAAGCAGAATTATCCGCAAAAACGTATTCTAAATGCACAATAAATAAGAAATAACTGAATGAACACATTTGTAGTTAGTTTGTCTATAATAAGTCATTTAAGTTCATAATTTAAACCTCTACAGCTCAAATCTTATCATAGTACAAAAATATAACCAAAATGTTCCCACTTGTACACAGAAAAAGTACCTATGACAAATACTGATCCCAAAAAGTGTTGTCTCACCTTTCATATATCGTGACAGGCCTACTGAGAGGTGAAGTGAACAGCAAATGTCTTGTTAGTCAGTAAAATGTACAAAATGGCAGTAATTTAAGGATTTTTTTTTGTAACACATTTGGGTGAGAGTTTGACATTGAATTGAAATATTCACAACTACAGAGCAGTGTGCGATGACAGGAGGTAGGTGCAAAGTGAAAATATCTGAGCACTAAAGCCTCAAATGCAGGATTACAGTTGACGTGATGATCTGTTGCGGCACTCCTCGTGTCTGTGGGGTCTGTGCAGTTCTGCTATGACTTTTTGTTGAGATACGGCCCCAAAACCTTAAAAAGCAAAGTTCCAACACATGTAATATTTTGACTGTTGTTTGATCCACTGTGCTGAGATAGACAACTGGGTCAGAACATGTCTAACTGACAGCCAAAGCAATGGGGAAAAAATATTTATTAGGCAGGTGACCACACTGTTCTACCTGATTAGAGTTTGTTTAGAGCCTCGAGTGCTGAAAAACACAGGTCTTTGATAAAGCACTGTTTGATCAGTTTTAAAAACCAAAGTGAATGAGGTGGAGAATACAATAACTAATAACTACAACACAAACACCACTAATGAGCTTTAATTAGGCCCAGTTGTTAAGGCCAAAAAAAAAAAAAAAGAGACTGAATACAGTCAAGAAACAAAACATCTATGAAGGACTTTGTGAATGCTGGCAAACAAATAGTCCTGTGCGTGAAGTTTTGAATAGTAGTAGTAGTAGTAGTAGTAGTAGTAGTAGTAGTAGTAGTAGTTGTAGCAGTAGTTATCAACTGGTATGTTACCAGATAGTTCACTCTTATAGTGGCTTGAAGTATTAATACTTTGGGTTTTGCAGAATCAAATGAATGATGATTTAAATAGTCGTAGAAGTAATAGGCATCAGTGCAGCGTCGGCAGTGATGTGGTCGCTGTATCAGACCGCTGTGGTGAAGAAGGAACTGAGTCCAAAGGCAAAGCTCTCGATTTACCACTTAGTGTACGTTCTACTCTCACCTATGGTCATGAGCTTTGGGTAATGACCGAAAGGACAAGATAGTTTCCTCCGCAGGGTGGCTGGGTGCTCTCTTAGAGAAAGGGTGAGGAGCTCAGTCACATGGGAGGAGCTCAGAGTACAGTCCCTGACAAAAGTCTTGTCGCTTATCCATTTTGTAGAAACAAAAGCTTATAACCTGACTTTAAATTAATCGATTGGTTTTAGAAATGTCTCATATGAAAGCTAAAACCCTCCCAAATTATGCTCAATATACTAAAATAAATTTGCTTCACTGAAGAAAGATTGATCATTTAATGAACACAGAAAGGTCAGATTTTGGCAAGACAAAAGTCTTGTCGCCTTGTCATATGATGCACCCAATCCTAGATTACAGCCTCACCTGTGATCAGTTACTGATCAATCAATTAGTGGGTGTGTATAAAAAGAACCCCAGCACACCAGACCTTCACATCAACTGCAACTTGACCTCTGACAACATGCCTAAGATCCACCCTGAGATCAAAGCGTTAATTATCAAGAGGCTGAAGACCAGATCCACTGCTGAGGTGGCTGACACCTTCAATGTGTCTCAGCGTCAAGTACAAAGAATAAGAAAAAGATCTGAAAAGACTGGAGATGTTTTTGACAAGCCCAGGTCCGGCAGACCCCGCAAGACAACTGCTCGGGAGGACCGTTTGTTGATTCGAAAATCCAAGGCCAGCCCCTTTTCCACTGCAGCAGAGCTCCACCAGGCCTGGTCACCTCAAGTCCCTGTGTCAACCAGAACAGTTTGTAGAATTCTGTCTCGAAATGGCCTCCATGGTCGAATCAGTGCACAGAAACCAGCACTAAACAAAAGGCAATTAAAAAACCGTGTGGCATTTGCCAAGGCCCACAGCCTGCTAAAAGGACGGACACTGGAAAAGTGGCAGAAGGTGGATTTCTCAGATGAATCCTCGGTTGAATTACATCACAGCCGCCGCAAATATTGCAGGAGACCTACTGGAGCCCGCATGGATCCAAGATTCACCCAGAAAACAGTTAAGTTTGGTGGCGGAAAAATCATGGTCTGGGGTTACATCCAGTATGGGGGTGTGCGAGACATTTGCAGGGTGGAAGGCAATATCAATAGCCTAAAATATCAAGAAGTATTAGCTACCTCTTACATTCCCAACCATAAAAGGGGTCAAATTTTGCAGCAGGATGGTGCTCCATCGCATACTTCTATCTCTACATCAAAGTTCCTCAAGGCGAAGAAGATCAAGGTGCTCCAGGACTGGCCAGCCCAGTCACCAGACATGAACATCATTGAGCATGTCTGGGGTAGAATGAAAGAGGAAGCATGGAAGGCAAAACCAAAGAATCTTGATGAACTCTGGGAGGCATGTAAGACTGCTTTCTTTGTATTCCTGATGACTTCATCAACAAATTGTATGAATCATTGTCGAACCGCATGGATGCAGTCCTTCAAGCTCATGGAAGTCATACAAGATATTAAATATGGATCTCACAGCACCACTACTTAATTCACTGACGTTATGCAACATATTTTTGTATTTGAAGTAAATTATTTGTTCAATTTTCTGTAGGCGACATGACTTTTGTCTTGCCAAAATCTGACTTTTCTGTGTTCATTAAATGATCAATCTTTCTTCAGTGAAGCAAATTTATTTTAGTATATTGAGCATAATTTGGGAGGGTTTTAGCTTTCATATGAGACATTTCTAAAAACCAATCGATTAATTTAAAGTCAGGTTATAAGCTTTTGTTTCTACAAAATGGATAAGCGACAAGACTTTTGTCAGGGACTGTAGTTTGATGCCGCTCAGCTGCTCCTCCACATGGAGAGGAGGCTCAGGCATCTGTTTCGGTGCCTCCTGGACCCTTTCCTGGAGAGGTGTTCATGTCCCACTAGGAGGAGGCTTTGGGGAAGACCCAGGACACATTGGATAGACTATGTCTCTGGGCTGGCCTGGGAACACCTCAGGATCCCCCCAGAAGAGCTGGAGGAAGTATGCAGGAATAAGCAGTTCACATTAAACTCCTATAGTAAAGTAGACCCATGGTAACATTATAATTGTAGTAACTTTGGGTTTTAGAATCAATGAAAGGAACTTAAAAAAGGATTTTACAGCAAAACTTTGCATGCCAGCCCATTTTTATATTATTGGAAATGTTTCATATCACCTTGAATCTTAGACTTTTTGACTATACTACTGCCACCCCATCCTTCACTATTTGCTCCCCACCTCCTCCTTTGATTCCCTGCAGTCTGTGCGTTTCTCTTAAATCGGTGGTGAGAATGGGGGATTTCATGGCTCTGTGGTTTCCAGCGGAGCAGCCCTCAGGCCAGCAGGAGGCGTCGTGCAGCAGAGATTGACCGTCATGCCTCCTTAGAGTGAGCAGAGGTGGGCACAGACTCTACAGGCGCTCTGCTGCGTGTGGGGCTGTCTGCTGGATCTTAATGGGGAGGGCGCAGTTCAGCAGAAAGACTTTTGGATATTAAAAGTTTTAGTGAGCCACGAAAAATATGAATAAGTAACATTTTTGGAGATATGGAGATGGAGTTAAATGATGTCACTTTTCTGGTATGGGTCTGCTATCTGCTTGTGGCTGTAGAGATGTTATTGCCTTGCTTATAATGATTGACAGAATGGCAATAACGTATCTATTTATATGAAGATACAGTAAGCTCAGGTCAGTTCTGTGGAGAGGAGAGCCCAACTGCAGTAAGAATGCATTTTTTTTTTTTTCACATTTTTGGGGACACCTGTAAAAACACCTGTAATTGAATAAATGTTAGATTAATGCAAGTTTAATGCCATGCAGTGGAACATTTCAGGCAAAATACATTGTGTAACTTTTCTGGTGGAGGGTCTGTCAAATGCTTTTCTCCATGGAGATGTTATTGCTTTGTCTGGAATGTTTCACAGTATGGCATTAAACCTTTCTATCTTCATGGAAACCAAACCAGACCAAGTTACAGGTCAGATCTGTGGAGAGGCGACCCCGGTCACAGTCAGAATGCCTGTTTTTCTAGGTATTTTTGAGCTATAAAACCTTCTGTGACTAAATATGAAGTAGAGCAGTTTAATGTCATACTGTGGAACTTTCCAGGCAGAGCAATGACATATCAATAGAAACAAGCAGGTGACGGAACCCCAAACAAAAAGTTGCGCAGTGCACCTTTAACATCTAAATGGAGACAAGCAGAAATACGCACCACCAGAAAAGTTACATTGTGAACCTTTAACTCCAAACAAATCTTTTGGAGTGCCGTATAATGCCATTATGTCCAGCAGCTTATTCAGTTAAACACATTGCACGAGGAGTCAAGGTTGGCAGTTCTATTCTGGATACTGACAAAACCTTGAGGAAGACAGTGCACTTGTACGCACCTTTATGTTTATATAAAAGGTATGGCTGGTGGTGTGCGATGAGAGGATATGAAATTGAAGTTGACCTGACCCCGTGCCAATCTCTTTATCTTTTGAGACTCGTAATTTTTTTGTGTGTGTCAAAGTAGCAAAGTAACAAGCAAACGTGAGCTGTGCTAGAATCAAAATCAAGACGAAAGTATATGAGAAAAAGCAAATATGGGCAAACACATTAGTCTGTCTACATCTCCAACGCTCAAAATGCTCTGTTCCACCTTGTGATGTCGTGAAGCGGTAGTTTTCAAGTTAATAGATACATTTTACCTTTAGTTCAGTAAGTTGGACAAGTCTGAATTTATGTCGAGGGAAGGTGTATAATTTTGAAAACACAGTGGAGCACTTCCTGTATTACCACATGACATCACAAGGTGGAACAGAGTGTTTTCTGTTTGAGAGAAGACTAAATATGCACGATTTGGGTGTTAAACATGTGTGGATGAAACAAAACACAACTCCAGGTCTGTTTGTGATGAGGAAACAACATTATAACATAGATCACAAAATAGCATAACATGGGCCCTTTGAAATTGATTTGCACTTTACATGATTTTCCAAATTAAAAAAAAAAAAAATGTTTTTAAGGCTCCACAAAAGCTGTCAGATGAAGACGTTATAATTACTGTGTTCCTGTGCCTTGGCATGGGACTCCAAGTGCTTCTTCTTTCTACATTGAGCCTTCATAACCTTAAAAACCTGTCATTTTGCAATATTCTTCTCCGTGTTTATTTGAAGTAGCCTAGCTGTTGTACACAGTTGGCACGACAAAGCTTTTATTTTATTTCCTCGGAATTTGAAATAACTGGTTGTCAGGGGTACTGTCATTTTTATGGGCCACAACGAATCAGAGTGGTCTCCCACACAGCGATCATCTTTCAAGGCTTTACTCTGTCTCTATATAATACGACTCAAAAAGGCTTTCAGACGTTAATGTGGTCAGTAGAAACTTTTCAAACAGTCAACAAACTTCAGACAAATACGTAAGATAATTGAAGCTTTTAACTTATTGCATCTTGGTTTGGGTCCAGATCTCCACTGTAATCCTCATCTCATTCTTTGAAAAGATTGGGTAAAATCTTTGATAACTTTTTCCCTGAGTCGGCAATAGACAGCTTTAAAGGTCCTATATTACACAAAATGGACTCTCGTGAGCTTTTAGCCAGGTTAGAACGCCGTTACCTCATTAAAAACACATTCGGAGTTGTGTTTTGTTTCATTCACACATGTTTAAGTAATCCTGCATTATTAGTCTGTCTACATCTCAGTTCAAAATGCTCTGTTCCACCTTGTGATGTCATGAAGCGGTAGTTTTCAGCTACTTTTTACCTTTAGGTTAGTAGAGATTGGCAATTCCAGGGCTGAAGATATGGAGGTATGTCGTTTAAAAACACAGTGGAGCACTTTCTGTATTACCACATGACATCACAAGGTGGAATTGAGTGTTTTCAGTTTGAAAGAAGAACTCAGCCTAAATCTGCAGGTTTGTGTGTTAAACATGTGTGAATGAAACAAAACACAACTCCAGGTCTGTGATGAGGAAACAACATAACATAGATCAGAAACAAGCGTAATATGGGCCCTTTAAACTTTTGAATTTTATTTTGATGGCATGACTGATACAGGGCCTCAAAAGGTAATGAAACTCTACAAAAAAAGTCAATTTTAATTAGTTTTAATAAACCTTGTGTATTTTCAGTGCTCCCCGATTTTTTGTATCTCCCCATCTCACATCAGCCGAGTATATTTTGACCCCTGATTTTGCTCTAGACTCAAAAACTTCTGTGCTGGCCCATTAGTGACCTTTCTTAAAATGATCCAAATGATCATTACCCTCTCAGACGAGGCAAGAGTTGATCCGTGACTTTTGGACGCAGCAGATGTTAATGTTAGGAAATCTTCTTTGCTGTGAGTTTGACGAGATGGTGGAGTAGAGTTTGTCCATTACCTTGGGGTCATTACCTGGACTAATGTGGATGCAGTGCTCAGGGACAGTGTCTTTTCATCTGCCTAACCAGCCCCATTAAAAGCCATTCCGCTAACGAGCCTTCACTCAAAGCTACTGTAATTAACACTGCACTGCTGGGTGGATACAAGCTGTGTATGACTTTATTACTGCTGCTGCTGTTAACACTGGGCACAAAATACATGGGAGGCTATGGAAGACAGAGGACAAGTTATAGAAGAAGTTAAAGGCTGTGTTCACACCATAGACTGTATAAAGAAGTGGACTAAGGGCGTGTGACATCACCCATAGCGTCCAGCTCCAGTCAAATGAAGCTCACGAGGCTAGCAGTTATAGGAGCGAATTTGGTTCCATATTAGGAATAGAAATTTATTGACGGACAAAATAAAAACACCAAAGCGGGTTAATACAAAAATTTTAAGACCAAAATGACGAGGCTCACAGCAGCAGTTACAGAGATAGAGGCGATAATTTTTCAATGTAAAGTCAATTGGAAACAGAGTTGATGGAGCCGGAAGTGCTCCCATGAACACAGTGACTAGCTTTATCCATTTATACAGTGTAAGATTCACACTTGTCCTAGTTTGGTCCTGGTTGTTAGTCTTGACGTCTTGATGTAGACTTGTTTTGGATCTGTTCTAGTCCTGGTTTAGTCCTGGTCAAGTCCAGGTAGACCTATGAGTATAGACCAAATCAATTTTTAATTTTGTTTTGTTTCTTTTATTAAGTTGTTTTATATGAATATTGCAATTTAAAATATCCAAATTAAAGCATAGTGATCCATGGGTGTCACACATTATAACTACATTGTAGACTCAATATGTTTTCTGTAAGTTAGGGCTGGATGATTTGAAATTTTGCAGTATCCTTGGGAAAGACATTAAAGCATTATCTTGCCTGGGGCAGCTACAGAAGTACGAGTGAATAGCCAGCGCTTTGAGAAACTTGTTGAAAATGCAGTGCTTAAAGCATGCAACAGTCTTATTTTGCAGTAACATGAGCCTTATATATTCAAAATACAACAAAAGTTACTGACAAGTAAAGTCAGGAACCCAAACTTTAAGTGGTATAAAGCAGTATTTGGAATGAGTACTTTTTCACTTCTTTACAACATGTGTGACATTGCTACCACAGCACCGCAAAGCACCATCACATCAGCTAGACACAACAAAGAGATTGGTCTGTGATCATTTGATTTTAACACATTCATTGCATTTTTATTTGGTTTTCCTGCTCTCCACATTTTGAGAATATATTTATTACTTTTCTCCAAGAATCCTTCGCAAAAGCAGCACTCACCTCCAAACATTTTAGTCGTACGATTATCATATAAATTACTTTCACATTGAGAAGACAAGATCTCATCGTTGGCACAGTTTGGGCACAGATCCACTCTTTTTATAGTGAGGATGTGAACCTGCAAACCAATGCTACTGTCTATCAGGGGTGCACAAACTCTTCAGGATGGACCCCAAAATAACCATGCAGCTGACCTGGTACTGCCTCTGTCAAATAGAATTCACACCTGTAATAATTTCATCAGGTTTAATTGTATTTCACTGAGTTGGTGGTGAAGGAGTTGAGTCGAAAAGCTTTCAATTTCCTGGTCAATCTAGACTCCTGCCCTCACCTATTGTCATGAGCTTTTGGGTAATGTCTGAAAGGACAAGATGGCGGATACAAGCAGTCGAAATGAGTTTCCTCCACAGTGTGGCTGGGCACTCCCTAGAGATTGGGGTCCCCCCGGAGGAGCTGGAGGAAGTGTCCAGGGTGGGGGAAGTCTGGAAGTCCCTGCTTAGACTGGCCCTGGATGAGCAGAAGAAAGAAGAAAATTAATGGATGTACTGAATAGTTCACTGTAATATTTGACCCAATTTCACTTACTGTTATTAATTAGATTAGATCGAATTAAAGACTTTGTAC